>CM022303.1:502532202-503732202 GCA_011799875.1 Thinopyrum elongatum
TCGTCAAAACCGCATGAGACTATTTTTTCTAAACCTAGGTGTTCTGTAATTGTCCAATACTGCTTTGAAATATGTGCTGACCAACTAACTTACTACATGAAAAGTTTCTCCTTTTTTGTTGTTCTCAAATTAAAAAAATGGACTTCAAACTTTGCGGATTGACAACACCTTAGAAATACAAAGAGTGAGAAAAAGTTTCAGTTTTTCTTGTTCCAGAATAAATATACAAAATGTGGCCACACAAAAAAATAAATACAAAATGGGGTTTTCGATTAAGATTTTTTTTACGATGTACATAAAAATCTAAAAAAATTCACACATTGTAGTTCTAATTTTTTGTTGACCTGTAAAGTTTGAAGTTTATATGTTGTTTTATTTGGGAGAAAAAGAAGTTCACCTATGGATCAGGACATATGGATGGTTGGATAACAGGTTTAGCCGCACCTTTCCCAACCGTAATAATCTAAGACTTTGATATATCAATGTTTAGCAATCAGTATTTCTCTCTCATATTTTTTTTTACAAAAAAGGCCAAAGCCCGACTTTAAATTAATAAAGCCACCAAGCGCCACAGGCAAGTGCTCACAGCACGGAGAACAACCAAAGGCCACCTAGAGTACGAGTTCATAAAAGACTAAGCAGGCCACAACCGCCAAGACAGGCACGCGAGTCAAAGACGAGAAGCCGAAATGAACATAGGACCGGAGAGACGACGACAACGCAAAGCACCAACTACAGCCGACTGGCCCGATCTCTGCCCAAGACGGAGGTCGTCATTATCCGCACGCAAGAGATTAGGAGCTCCACAACCGCGAAGTCGCCATCCTTAATTAGAGATTTCCACTGTTGTAACAGAATAGACATTTTAAAAATGCAGTCAACCGCCTTGTTAGGGAACACCTCTTCAATATTAATCTTATTCCTGATGGTTCACATGGTCCAACATATGGCGGACAACCCAAACCAGAACACCCTCTTAACCTGGCCCACTAAGGGGGAGACAAGGGGTCTTAGCTCACCAAATCTACTAAGAGCCCAAGCCACCCCTAGCCAGTCTCTAATATAGCTCTCGAAAAGCTTAGTGAGGGAGCACCGGAAGAGAATATGATCAGCATCTTCGGCAAGGGCACAAAGAGAACAAAATTCAGAACCATGCCCATTCCTCTTCTTAACTTGATCCGCAGCAGGCAGACGTCCTCGCATGGCCGACCACATAAAGATCTTAAACTTGGGGGGGGGGGTGCCAACTTTCCACACAGTATTAAACTGAGGGCACAGGGAAAACGACAGCGAGACAGTGCCAGTCATCCAACTCTACAGGAGATAGGGCTCAGCGAAAAGGATGCAAGAACCCGTCAACCATTCGTCCTTGTCCAACCTACTCTAACTACATTCCTTCTCCCTCTCTCATATTTTGATTTCCCCTTCCCATCTCTGATTTTCTACAAGTTTCCCATGAAAACTGTCTAATCTGCCCACCTTTTATCAACTTACAAAATCAAAATTTGTTTTATTTGATAAGGAGTAAGTGCTTATATTACTAAATAAGTGTTTATAAAAAACACAATCACATTAATATGGACATGTAAATCACGGGTTAACCTTCAAAAATATGTATACCCCCATTGCAAGGGCACTTTTACAAATATGTCGAGGCTTATTTTTCAAATACTGAAAAATAACAGTATTTGAGTTACTAAAATTTATAAAAATACACTATTTATTGATGTCAAACCATGGTATTTAGAATTGTGGTTATAAAAAAACCCAAGGTATTCTTCTAAAACCCCAAAGAAAAGGAGCCGCCAAATGTAACCTAAATTGTAATATTACCACATCTAAGTAGTATATTAAAGCATTCTTATATGTCGTGAATTGAGCATAGCTCAGATGGTTAGATTTCTGATTATGGAGCCAACCCATTGACACTGGTATGTAAATTTTTCTAGATTTATTTTAGGTTTCCGCCGATGTTCCCCTCGACTAGCTCACCAATAATTTTAATCTGAAATGTAATGTTAAATCTAAAAAATATAGTAAACTTAATTTACAGATTTAACCACCAACGGAGAATTATGTTCAGACTTGCAAAATTCAGGCGGACCGAGAGATGGTCAATTTGGCAAGACGGATCTATTTCGAGGGCTCGCCGGCGGAGAGAGCTCAGATGCCACCATTTCCTGCATCCCCGCCGGTGGCCTTCATCCACTGGGTGAGAGGGGAAGGGCGCTCATGTTGGGAAACGTTGCATGAAAAACAAAAAAAATTCTACGCACACGCAAGATCTATCAAGGAGATGCATAGCAACGAGAGGGGAGATTGTGTCTACGTGCCCTCGTAGACCGTAAGCGGAAGTGTTTGTTAACGCGGTTGATGTAGTCGAACTTCTTCGCGCTCCAACCGATCGAGTACCGAACGTACGACACCTCCGCGTTCAGCACACATTCAGCTCGGTGACGTCCACGCCTTCTTGATCCAGCAAGACAGCGAGGTAGTGGATGAGTTCCGGCAGCACGACGGCGTGGTGACGGTGATGGTGAAGTTATCTTCGCAGGGCTTTGCCTAAGCACTACGAAAATATGACCGAGGGTGTAAACGGTGGAGGGGGGCGCCACACACGGCTAAACAATTGTCGTGGTTGTGCTAGGTGCCCCCTCCCACATATATATAGGTGGGGGGGGGGGGAGGAGGGAGCAGCCAGGAGGCACCCCCAAGTAGGCCGAATCCTACTTGGGGTCCTTCCCAAGTGGCGCCCCCCTTACCATATTTGTCGAAAGGGGGGAGGAAAGGGGGAAGAGGGAAGGAAGGGGGAGGCCGAATCCCCCCCTTTCCTTTCCCCCACTTGGGCGGCTGCCATAGGGGGTGCGCCAGCCCCTTGTGGGCTGGTGTGCTCCCCTCTAATGGCCCAATAGGCCCATTACTCTCCCGGGGGTGTCCGGTACCCCCTCCGGTATTCCGATGACTACCCGGTACACTCTGAAACACTTCCGGTGTCTGAATACTATCGTCCTATATATCAATCTTTACCTCTCAACCATTTCGAGACTCCTTGTCATGTCCGTGATCTCATCCGGGACTTCGAACAACATTCTATCACCAAATCATATAACTCATATAACACTATATCATCAACGAACGTTAAGCGTGCGGACCCTACGGGTTCGAGAACTATGTAGACATGACCGAGACACCTCTCCGGTCAATAACCAATAGCGGAATCTGGATGCCCATATTGGCTCCTACATATTCTATGAAGATCTTTATCGGTCGAACAGTTATGACAACATACGTAATTCCCTTTGTCCATCGGTATGTTACTTGCCCGAGATTCGATCGTCGGTATCTCTATACCTAGTTCAATCTCGTTTCTGGCAAGTCTCTTTACTCATTCCGTAATACATCATCTCGTAACTAACTCATTAGTCATTTTGCTTGCAAGGCTTCTTATGATCTGTATTACCGAGAGGGCCCAGAGATACCTCTCCGATACTCGGAGTGACAAATCCTAATCTCGATCTATGCCAACTCAACAAACACCTTCAGAGATACCTGTAGAGAATCTTTATGATCACTCAGTTACGTTGTGATGTTTGATAGCACACAAGGTATTCCTCCGGTATCCGGGAGTTGCATAATCTCATAGTCGAAGGAATATGTATTTGACATGAAGAAAGCAATAGCAATAAACTGAACGATCAATATGCTAAGCTAACGGATGGTTCTTGTCCATCACATCATTCTCCTAATGATGTGGTCCCATTATCAAATGACAATACATGTCTATGGTTAGGACACCTTAACCATCTTTGATCAACGAGCTAGTCTAGTAGAGGCTTACTAGGGACACATTATTTGTTTATGTATTCACACATGTATTTAAGTTTCCGAGCAATACAATTCTAGCATGAATAATAAACCTTTATCATGAATAAGGAAATATAAAATAACAACTTTATTATTGCCTCTAGGGCATATTTCCTTCAGTCTCCCACTTGCACTAGAGTCAATAATCTAGATTACATTGTAATGAATCTAACACCCATGGAGTATTGGTGCTGATCATGTTTTGCTCGCGGAAGAGGCTTAGTCAACGGGTCTCCATCCTTGACTTGTTCACGAATGGAGTTGAAGCCTCTCTTGATGTGTTTGGTTCTCTTGTGAAACCTGGATTCCTTCGCCAAGGCAATTGCTCCAGTGTTGTCACAAAAGATTTTCATTGGACCTGATGCACTTGGTATTACACCCAGATCGGATATGAACTCCTTCATCCAGACTCCTTCATGCGTTGCTTCCGAAGCAGCTATGTACTCCGCTTCACATGTAGATCCTACCACGATGCTCTGCTTGGAACTGCACCAACTAACAGCTCCACCATTCAATATAAATACGTATCCGTTTTGTGACTTAGAGTCATCTAGATCAGTGTCAAAGCTAGCATCGACATAACCCTTTATGACGAGCTCTTCGTCACCTCCATAAACAAGAAACATATCCTTAGTCCTTTTCAGGTACTTCAGAATGTTCTTGACCGCTGTCCAGTGATTCACTCCTGGATTACTTTGACACCACCCTGCCAAACTTATGGCAAGGCACACATCAGGTCTGGTACACAACATAGCATACATGATAGAAGCTATGGCTAAGGCATAGGGAATGACTTTCATTCTCTCTCTATCTTCTGCAGTGGTCGGGCTTTGAGTCTGACTCAATCTCACACCTTGTAACACAGGCAAGAACCCTTTCTTTGACTGATCCATTTTGAACTTCTTCAAAACTTTATCAAGGTATGTGCTTTGTGAAAGTCCTATTAAGCGTCTCGATCTATCCCTATAGATCTTGATGCCCAATATATAAGCAGCTTCACCGAGGTCTTTCATTGAAAAATTCTTATTCAAGTATCCTTTTATGCTATCCAAAAATTCTATATCATTTCCAATCAACAATATGTCATCCACATATAATATCAGAAATGCTACAGAGCTCCCACTCACTTTCTTGTAAATACATGCTTCGCCGTAAGTCTGTATAAAACCATATGCTTTGATCAGCTCATCAAAGCATATATTCCAACTCCGAGATGCTTGCACTAGTCCATAGATGGATCGCTGGAGCTTGCACACTTTGTCAGCACCTTTAGGATCGACAAAACCTTCTGGTTGCATCATATACAGCTTTTCTTTAAGAAATCCATTAAGGAATGCAGTTTTGACATCCATTTGCCAGATTTCATAATCATAAAATACAGCAATTGCTAACATGATTCGGACAGACTTAAGCATCGCTACGGGTGAGAAAGTCTCATCGTAGTCAACTCCTTGAACTTGTCAAAAATCTTTTGCGACAAGTCGAGCTTTGTAGACAGTAACATTACCATCAACGTCAGTCTTCTTCTTGAAGATCCATTTATTTTCTATGGCTTGTCGATCATCGGGCAAGTCCACCAAACTCCACACTTTGTTCTCATACATGGATCCTATCTCAGATTTCATGGCCTCAAGCCATCTGTCGGAATCTGGGCTCATCATAGCTTCTTCATAGTTTGTAGGTTCGCCTTGGTCTAGTAACATGACTTCCAGGACAGGATTACCGTACCACTCTGGTGCGGATCATGCTCTGGTCGACCTACGAAGTTCAGTAGTAACTTGATCTGAAGTTTCATGATCATCATAATTAGCTTCCTCTCTAGTTGGTGTAGGCATCACGGGAACGGTTTTCTGTGATGTGCTACTTTCCAATTCGAGATAAGGTACAATTACCTCATCAAGTTCTACTTTCCTCCCACTCACTTCTTTCGAGAGAAACTCCTTCTCTAGAAAGGACCCATTCTTAGCAACAAAGATCTTGCCTTCGGATCTGTGGTAGAAGGTGTACCCAATAGTTTCTTTAGGGTATCCTATGAAGACGCACTTCTCCGATTTGGGTTCGAGCTTATCTGGCTGAAGCCTTTTGACATAAGCATCACATCCCCAAACTTTAAGAAATGACAGCTTAGGTTTCTTGCCAAACCACAGTTCATACGGTGTCGTCTCAATGGATTTATACGGTGCCCTATTTAACGTGAATGCGGATGTCTCTAATGCATAACCCCAAAATGATAGTGGTAAATCGGTAAGAGACATCATAGATCGCACCATATCTAATAAAGTACGGTTACGATGTTCGGACACACCATTACACTGTGGTGTTCCAGGTGGCCTGAGTTTTGAAACAATTCCACATTGTTTTAAATGAAGGCCAAACTCGTAACTCAAATATTCGCCTCCATGATCAGATCATAGAAACTTTATTTTCTTGTTACGTGTGGCGCCCCGCCTGATTACCACTGTAGCCAGACGGTCGCCATGCATACCAGCCCAGGAAATCACTCTGGCATGCGCGTTTACAACAAGTATCATAAACACATGCATTTCTATTAATGGATATATAAGTCTTACATGATATATTACAACGGTGATGGCAGCGGAAAAGCTCTATCTAAGGCAGCATGATCTTGGTGCGGCTCCAATCCACAGGGATCTGACTAGGTTACTCTTCTAGCCCGCGAACGCTCCGGCTCCTTGACGACGGACTACGGATCCTTATGTGAACCTGGCCACATTGAAGGCCGCTGAGTACTTTTGAATGTACTCGCAAGCAAACCAAACTAACATATACACCAAGCAAAGCAATCCATGGCATTCAAGCATGCATTTGTTATTAGAACAATATTAATTAGTATGACATGGCATAACTAGCTAGCAAGATAACCACTAAAGTAAAATATGGTAAAGCAAAGTATATCAAGTAAGTAATCCCTACTCCGAACATTCTCGTGATCCAATCTGAATCTGATCCAAATCCAATCCAAGTCATGTGGTCATCCGACCACTCATCTTATAGCCATCCCATGGCTAACATATTATATTCCTGACATCACCTGATGTCTATGCATCTCCACTATAAGTCTGATAAACTTACTCTCTTACGGGTTGTCCCATAACCGTCAAAATATTCACGATCCACTGAGTACTTCAGGGCATAAGACGAGTTCTTCCATCATTATTATCATTATTACGATTGACCACCTAGAGAGGCCTGGACGGACTGTCCAATACCGTGGACGCGGCTATTCGAATAGATTTTTACACTCTGCAGAGGTTGCTCACTTTACCCACACCATGGAGCACCTGGCCTCGTGATCCCATTCGGGTGGACCAGTGTTGCTCCAACGAAACCTGCCTGACCCGTGACTCTTCCATCGTACCACCGGCAATCATCCTCCCCCGGAGTCCTGCCCTGGGTGGCCCCTGTGTCACCTCGTGACACCTGCCACCGTCGTGGCCAAACAAAACTGTCCCAAACAGGGACTCCCGGGTTAAACAATCAACTGGGCTCACAAGGTTATCGCCGCCTACCGGGCCAGGGTAGCGCGCACACATAACCTTCCCTATTTGGTGGTACTGATAAAAGAGCACGCGATCAGACCAAGTCAAGGCCGTCCCATACCGGCAAATGTGGTTGCACGGATAAGTCCGGACAGGTGACTCTGGATCAACCGACTAGGTTTAGCTTTAGCCAGTCATTTAGTAAACATAGTTGTTTATCACAATAACTTGAGATGGCAGCAACTATACATTTAAGTAAATTACTTTGAGTTATCACATAGCGAACTAATGCAAGTAATGTAAACAGTAAGTGCAATCTAGCAGAAGTTTAATTATTTCTATCATAGGCATAATCATTAATTAAACACGCAAAGACAACACAGAGCAATGCTTTAGGCCATATATTAGATGGTCGGCTTGCCTGGGGTCGATGAATACTCCGGGAAGAAGTGCGGTGAAGCCGTGGAAGAATTCGCCGGAAGCGATTCTCTCACGGAGGGCTGATATAAGGGCAAGGGCAAAATGGTCATTTCTAGAATGAGTAAACATTATGAAAATGATACCATCGGAACGGGCTCTACGAGCTGAAGACGTGAGCGTTGGTTTCACCTGATTCAGAGTCACGAGGGAAGAGATATGATGGTTTTTCTGCCAAGGACTAACCTGCAAGATAAATAATTGCATCTGGGTCCCTGGGCAGAGCGGCTGGTTGCGCACTTTGAGGAAATACGTTTCCCAGTGGGGAAAGCGCATTCAGCACTGGGCGCCTCCACTTACTCTGCGCGGGCCCGAGGCCAAGTCAACGCCTAGGGGCTGACGGGCGGGCCCCACTCCTCTCTCTCTCTCCTCCCCTACTCCTTCTTCTCCTCGTGCCCGACAAAGAACAGAGGAGAGGGCGGGGTCGACCGGCCGGCGACGGGCGCGGCAGCTCCAGCCAACTCCGGCCACTCCCGGCGAGGGCGCC
Source organism: Thinopyrum elongatum (assembly GCA_011799875.1). Classification (NCBI taxonomy): domain Eukaryota; kingdom Viridiplantae; phylum Streptophyta; class Magnoliopsida; order Poales; family Poaceae; genus Thinopyrum; species Thinopyrum elongatum. The sequence continues at coordinate 502,540,531 of CM022303.1, forward strand.
GGTGCCGGCGGGAGCGCTAGCGAGCGCCGCGTCCAGGGAAGCATCAGGAGCGGCTGTGGAGGGCTGCAGAGCGGCGGCGCCTCGCGGGAACAGAGGACAGGGGCGGGGCTCCGGCGAAGGTTCCCGGCGACTCCGACGGTCTCCGGCTCGGGCGAGGCCACAGGCGACCCCGGGGTGGAGTGCCGCACCCGTCCTGGGCCAGCAGGTGCGCCGAGGAGAGCCATGGTGGCGGCGGCGACCGTGGCCGAGGGCGGCGAGCTCGGGCGGTTTGGTGGCTCCGGTGGGGGAAAGAGGTGGGCGAGGGGATGGGGATGGTCTACAGCGGCTGGGTAGCCCAGAGGTGAGCTCGAACGGAGCCGGGGACGACTGTGGCGTGGAAATTTGAGGCGAGCGTGGCGGCCAGAGGGCAGAACTGGGCGCCGGGGCTCACTCCTTCGAGCTACGGGAGAGAACTGGGTGTGAGAGTAGGTGGCTGCAGGTGGTGTGGTGCTTAGGGAGGGCTCGAGCGCTGCTTATATAGCCGGCCAAAGCGAGCAGATAGGGATGGCCGCGGTGGCGATCCTATCGGTGCACTGGAGCGCGGGGAGGGCATGGCTGGACGGTTGCGGCGACGAGCATCTTCGCGGGGAGGAGAGAGACCTTGGGAGCGCTCGAGGGAGATCGGGGAAGAAAAGGACAAAGGGGAAGGCGACGGCGGCGAGTCACGGGCGGAGCAATGCGGCGGAGCTGCCATGGCGTGGGGAGGAAGAAGGGAGGGGGAAGGTGCGGGAGAGGGGGTCACGCGGCCTCTGCGGAGCCGTTGGACACGCCGGGACGATTAGAGGCCGGCCAAAAGCGACCGCACGGAGCAGTCCGAGCACAGAGCGCCCATTTGGCTCGACCACCACGTGGTCACCACAGGTGCTGCGTGTCCAAGGCGCCTATGAGGGGGTCAAACCATGTCTGGGGTCTTCTCCTTCCTTCCTTGAGTTGACCTGAGAGGGTTTGGATGGAAGTGGTGGCAGGATATGACATATGTGGGCTGACTTAGGTTCTGACTAGCAAGTGTTTGACATGTGGTGTGGCCACCACAATGCTTATCTTGGCCTGATCTCTGGCATAGAGCAATGATCTACCAGGGTGAAGGCCCAGATAAAATTTGAGGCCATTTGGATAAGAATTGAGGACACTTGATGTAGAATGGACCCCACTGGTCAGAAATGCAAACTTTGATGTGGCACTCACATACTAGCTTACATTGAGCTGAAATTTGGAGGAGGTGAATGATTTGATGATATTAAGCCACTGTAAAAGTTTCATACCAATTGGATACACCAAAATGGTACTTCCTTCACAGAGCTTTCAAATGGGCAGAAACTTAGGAAAAATGATGTGGGAGAATGGATGGATAGATTGAGCTGGTTTTTGGTTTCCATGAATGATTTAGCAATGTTAATCACCATGAAAAATTTCAGCTCAAATAGCTCAAGGGTTCAAGCACTTCCTTTGAAATTTGCCCAACTGGACAAAATTTGCAAATTGATGTTGTGCTCAAAATTTGAACTATGGAACCGATAGGAGAAGCTCCATAAATTATTTGGGATTTTTCCTGGCTACCAAAATGGTAGTTCCTTTAGAAAGGGCCCAAAATGCAATATTGGCATTAAATAGGAAAATGCAATTTCACCTATTTAATTATGGCCAATATTTCTATGGGAGCTGAATATGATCACAAAGAATATCTCCACAAGTTTTCATAAATTTTGGAGATGGATAGATATTTTCCTGGATTTAATTCCTTTAACTGGCAGAAAAAGGAATTAATTATAAATGAAAAATATTGCAAATGACTTGGCAATATTTTTGCATATCCAGGGTTTATAGATGGAGGATAATCACTGGGAAAAGTTTGGAAGGCAACAGATCAAAGGAAATCAGGGTTCCTTTGTAACGGAAGAGATCAGGGTTTCCCTTCCGGTAACTCGGAAGGTAGGGTTTCGGTGGAAAAGTCTTGAGAACATATCTTGGGTGACAAGATTGGACTGGAGAGAATCTCTGGTTGGATAGTAAAGGCAAGGCTAAATGACCATCTTCATATACCCAAGAGCTAGAGAAATCCGATAACACCGAGAAAAAAGACGGGAGTCAAATCCCGCGAAGGAAAAATCCAAGAGCGAAAACCAGGGTGTTACAAACCTACCCCCCTTAAGAAAATCTCGTCCTCGAGATTTCCAGGCTTACCTCCCAGGGAAGGGGGACTTACCTGTGTGCGACTTGGATCCATCAGCGATCTTGTCTTCGTTGGTTCACTGACCTTTTAACTGCCTCTCTGATGGACCATGTGTTGGCTCTACACACAACTTTCTTGAATCCTTCTCTTTCCTGTCAGGTGTACATTTTGTCCTGGTAGTGGTGTTGCTAGGTGGGGTAGCGAGTAATACCAACAAAGAGCTCGGTTTCCATGGTCTGGAAGCAACTGCTTCGGGTTTTATTGCGATACTTCGTACTCTGACTGTCATGGGCAAGACATCCCTTGCTGGTACCAGGCTCATGTGCTCGTATGGCCTCGAGCGAATGAGAGTGGCTTTATTTTTGCTATGTCAGAATGCTCAGCTGGCTGTGGGTTCCATACTGATGTTTCCTTCTGTCTTAGGCATTCTGACTTTGTCCTTAAGTGATCCACAATTCAAGGAACAACATGACCGAGCTATTGCTGCTACATCCCTAATTGAAACGTCAGGCATGATCACAAAGTAATCATAGACAGTAATCTCTTATTCCAATGATGTCATGATGTCTACGAGCTGTTGATGCTGATGTGCTTTGAGTCATTCTGTCTGAATGTCTTGTTTCAAACTCTGTCGCTCGTGGAGATGGCTCTGTCATATATAGCCTCTGTAGTCCTTGCTATGACCACTGAGCTGAGCATAGCATCGCTATCATTTGGTGTATCTTTTAGAGTATAGCCTCTTTATCTTGGTTGATGGCCCATCTTCATGATGAGTATGACATGCTGGCTGCATTGTTGTGGCCGTATATGCAAGAGTCTGACGAGGATTAGTAATACCACTCTGCCCGTGAAGCTGTATCTTGTTGACCGTCATGGAGGTTGTTTGTCCAGAACTTCTTTATTCTTGCGGATTCCTTTGATGGACTTGTCATGTCCTGCCAACACGGCTTATTGATTGTCTTCCCGGCTCGTCGGGCTTGTTCTTACAACTTACCCTTGCATATCTCATAGGGGTTACTGTGCTCGTATTCTTCTTTTCAACATGGGGCCAATGTTTCTCTGAACATAGTCATTCCCGATGAGTGGCTCACAAGAACTGATCCACTGGACTGCATGCTCGCAACATATGCAGGTGTAGGATAAATCCTTTCATATCCATTGAGTTCTGAGGCGGATGTGCGTCCAGACTGATTCGTGCTCCTGACAAGCTTGTTGTGGGCACGGGGTGTGTTGAAGAAGGCTGAATTCCTTATGCTCGAAGCTTCTGCCCGGGTAGCATGCTGAAAAAGGCTGGGTATCGTACCTCAGAAGCTTTCCTTCATGTGGTTTACTGCGGAAGATTGAGTGCCTTATGCCGGAAGTTTTCCGCGGTAACCTGCTGTGGACGATGGGGGTGCCGTATCCCAGGAGATTTCTGTACCAAGTGGTGTACCGAGGAAGATTGGCAGTCTGGTAGCTTAGGAAGGAAGGCTGGGTTCCTTATACCAGAAGCCTTTCACTGTGTACGTGGTCGGATCTATGGCCAATTTTGGCTTCCTTCCGAAGTATCCGGAATTTTACCCATAGCGGAGCCAAACTTGGTATAAGCCATACCTTGACTGAAGATTTTCTGTTGTCATGCACACCGCTTGTCCTTCTGCTGGTCTGATCATTGCTGCTGTAAAGGCTGCATGACTAATGCAGACTTCATGTTGTTAGTTAATTCGGAATACCCTTTGCATTCAGACCAAGTGTTGTCAATAATAAGCAGTTAACAGATACTCCCATTCGGTTCAGCTGAGCTTCCAAGCATGTGAAGTTCTCATTGATTCTGGATAGCCGTGAACGCATCCATATTTCTTGCAAACCTTGTTCACAGTGCCCGGAAATTTGTATATGCGTCGGTGAATTCCAAAATATGCTTTGAAATTTGTACCAATGTATTGGAGTTTCGTTGCTGCTCTTGACAGATTCACATTCCTGAAATATGTATCCGGTGGGGAATAAATGGTTCTTGGGTCCATTGAGAAAAGACTCGGTTCACCTCGCTGACTGAAATAATCCTTGTGTAGAGGACGAAATCATTTCTCCTTGCTGGTGTTCATTCTTGGTAACTCATCTGGCTGCTCCTTAGGTGTGATCTGTTCGGAGGCACACTCTCTCAGGTATATTCTGGCCTTGTCTGTTGCACATATATTCTGCTTCTGACCCATTCTTCATTCGTGACAGATCCGGGGTTGCTGTTCTGAATATCAGACAGTTGACTTGGCATGACTCTTGCTAAATTTGGATTATTGGGTATTATCCAAGTCGTATGCTGGTCTTCTTGACGGCACTTGCGGATGGATCCAGTCGGAGCGATGAATCAGAACCGACAAAAGAAACAAAACCGCGAAAACCAAAAAGCAAATAAAGCTCAAATTTTGCGGACCTTACACACGTGGCCGAGGATTCACTAGTATAACTAGCCTATCGCACTCGATGCACCTCTAAGGATTTAGAAGCGAAACCACACAATGCTCCTGATAGCAATTAGTGTCCAGCTCCTACTACTTCCTTAGGGAACATCAAACTCGATGCATGACCATAGCCAAAATGGCTTAGTCAACGATCCTAAGGTTGTCGGGAAAAAGATGGAATTTATAAGCGTTTCCCAAAGGAAACTAGAGTTAAGAAGAGAAATGCCATGGTTAGCAAGCAAGGTAAGGGATATCTGGTTCACCTAGGGGTTCAAGGCTCATGGGTCGTTGCCGGGTGCGAGCATTTCACACCGGAGGCAAAGGCCACGAGAGTTGGGTCTGATGGAGCCAAAGACCTATGGGGTTGCCTTATGATCAATAGTAGCCGTGCCTGCTTGGCAAAGATGGCTGAAATCCATCTGGGCTTTCTACTGAGCACAAGACAACGAAGTCTGGCTAGGGCAACCTATAGTCAGCCTGGCTGCTCTGATACCATCCGTTGTGGCGCCCCGCTTGATTACCACTGTACCCAGACGGTCGCCACGCATACCAGCCCAGGAAATCACTCTGGCATGCGCGTTTACAACAAGTATCATGAACACAGGCATTTCTATTAATGGATATATAAGTCTTACATGCTATATTACAAAGGTGATGGCAGCGGAAAAGCTCTATCTAAGGCAGCATGGTCTTGGTGCGGCTCCAATCCACGGGGATCTGACTGGGTTACTCTTCTAGCCCGCGAACGCTCCGGCTCCTCGATGACGGACTACGGATCCTTATGTGAACCTGGCCACATTGAAGGCCGTTGAGTACTTTTGAATGTACTCACAAGCAAACCAAACTAACATATACACCAAGCAAAGCAATCCATGGCATTCAAGCATGCATTTGTTATTAGAGCAATATTAATTAGTATGACATGGCATAACTAGCTAGCAAGATAACCACTAAAGTAAAATATGGTAAAGCAAAGTATATCAAGTAAGTAATCCCTACTCCGAACATTTTCATGATCCAATCTGAATCTGATCCAAATCCAATCCAAGTCATGTGGTCATCCGACCACTCATCTTATAGCCATCCCATGGCTAACATATTATATTCCTGACATCACCTGATGTCTATGCATCTGCACTATAAGTCTGATAAACTTACTCTCTTATGGTTTGTCCCACAACCCTCAGAATATTCACGATCCACTAAGTACTTCAGGACATAAGACGAGTTCTTCCATCATTATTATCATTATTACGGTTGACCACCTAGTGAGGTCTGGACGGACTGTCTAATACCGTGGACGCGGCTATTCGAATAGATTTTTACACTCTGCAGAGGTTGTGCACTTACCCACACTATGGAGCACCTGGCCTCGTGATCCCATTCGGGTGGACCAGTGTTGCTCCAACGAAACCTGCCTGACCCGTGACTCTTCCATCGTACCACCGGCAGTCATCCTCACCTGGAGTCCTGCCCTGGGTGGCCCCTGTGTCACCTCGTGACACCTGCCACCGTCGTGGCCAAACAAAACTGTCCCAAACGGGGACTCCCGGGTTAAACAATCAACTGGGCTCACAAGGTTATCGCCGCCTACCAGGCCAGGGTAGCGCGCACACATAACCTTCCCTATTTGGTGGTACCGATAAAAGAGCACGCGATCAGACCAAGTCAAGGCCGTCCCATACCGGCAAATGTGGTTGCACGGATAAGTCCGGACAGGTGACTCTGGATCAATCGACTAGGTTTAGCTTTAGCCAGTCATTTAGTAAACATAGTTGTTTATCACAATAATTTGAGATGGCAGCAACTATACATTTAAGTAAATTACTTTGAGTTATCACATAGCATACTAATGCAAGTAATGTAAACAGTAAGTGCAATCTAGCAGAAGTTTAATTATTTCTATCACAGGCATAATCATTAATTAAACACGCAAGGACAACACAGAGCAATGCTTTAGGGCATATATCAGATGGTCGGCTTGCCTGGGGTGGATGAATACTCCGGGAAGAAGTGCGGTGAAGCCGCGAAAGAATTCGCCGGAAGCGATTCTCTCTTGGAGGGCTGATAGAAGGGCAAGGGCAAGGGCAAAATGGTCATTTCCAGAATGTGTAAACATTATGAAAATGATACCATCGGAACGGGCTCGACGAGTTGAAGACGTGAGCGCTGGTTTCACCTGATTCGGAGTCACGAGGGAAGACATATGATGGTTTTTCTGCCAAGGACTAATCTGCAAGATAAATAATTGCATCTGGGTCCCTGGGCAGAGCGGCTGGTCCCGCACTTTGAGGAAATACGTTTCCCAGTGGGGAAAGCGCATTCAGCGCCGGGCGCCTCCACTTACTTTGCGCGGGCCCGGGGCCAAGTCAACGCCTAGGGGCTGACGGGCGGGCCCCACTCCTCTCTCTCTCCTCCCCTACTCCTTCTTCTCCTCGTGCCCGACAGAGAACAGAGGAGAGGGCGGGGTCGACCGGCCAGCGACGGGCGTGGCGGCTCCAGCCAACTCCGGCCACTCCCAGCGAGGGCGCCGGTGCCGGCGGGAGCGCTAGCGAGCGCCGCGTCCAGGGGGAGCATCAGGAGCGGCTGGGGAGGGCTGCAGAGCGGCGGCGCCTCGCGGGAATAGAGGATAGGGGCGGGGCTCCGGCGAAGGTTCCCGGTGACTCCGGCGGTCTCCGGCTCGGGCGAGGCCACTGGTGACCCCGGGGTGGAGTGCCGCACCCGTCCTGGGCCAGCAGGTGCGCCGAGGAGAGCCGTGGTGGCGGCGGCGACCGTGGCCGAGAGCGGCGAGCTCGGGCGGTTTGGTGGCTCTGGTGGGGGAAAGAGGCGGGCGAGGGGACGGGGATGGTCTACGGCGGTTGGGTAGCCCAGAGGTGAGCTCGAACGGAGCCAGGGACGACTGTGGCGTGGAAATTTGAGGCGAGCGTGGCGGCCAGAGGGCAGAACTGGGCGCCGGGGCTCACTCCTTCGAGCTACGGGAGAGAACTGGGAGTTAGAGGAGGTGGCTACAGGTGGTGTGGTGCTCGGGGAGGGCTCAGGCACTGCTTATATAGCCGGCCAAAGCGGGCAGATAGGGATGGCCGCGGTGGCGATCCTATCGGCGTACTGGAGCGCGGGAGGACGTGGCTGGACGGTTGCGGTGACGAGCAGCTTCGCGGGGAGGAGAGAGACCTCGGGAGCGCTCGAGAGAGATCAGGGAAGAAAAGGACAGAGGGGAAGGCGACGACGGCGAAGCACGGGCGGAGCAGTGCGGCGGAGCTGCCGTGGCGTGGGAAGGAAGAAGGGAGGGGGAAGGTGCGGGAGAGGGGGCACGCGGCCTCTGCGGAGCCGTTGGACACGCCGGGATGATCAGAGGCTGGCCGGAAGCGATCGCACGGAGCAGGCCGAGCACAAAGTGCCCATTTGGCTCGACCACCGCGTGGTCACCACGGGTGCCGCGTGTCCAAGGCGCCTATGAGGGGTCAAACCATGTCTGGGGTCTTCTCCTTCCTTCCTTGAGTTGACCTGAGAGTGTTTGGATGGAAGTGGTGGCAGGATATGACAGATGTGAGCTGACTTAGGTTCTGACCAGCAAGTGTTCGACATGTGGTGTGGCCACCACAGTGCTTATCTTGGCCTGATCTATGGCATAGAGCAATGATCTACCAGGGTGAAGGCCCTGGTAAAATTTGAGGCCATTTGGATAAGAATTGAGGACACTTGGTGTAGAATGGACCCCACTGGTCAGAAATGCAAACTTTGATGTGGCACTCACATACTAGCTTGAATTGAGCTGAAATTTGGAGGAGGTGAATGATTTGATGATATTATGCCACTGTAAAAGTTTCATACCAATTGGATACACCAAAATGGTACTTCCTTCACAAAGCTTTCAAATGGGTAGAAACTTAGGAAAAATGCTGTGGGAGAATGGATGGATGGATTGAGCTGGTTTTTGGTTTCCATGAGTGATTTAGCAATGTTAATCACCATGAAAAATTTCAGCTCAAATAGCTCAAGGGTTCAAGCACTTCCTTTGCAATTTGCCCAACTAGACATAATTTGCAAATTGATGTTGTGCTCAAAATTTGAACTATGGAACTTGGGTGCTGTTGGAAATGGTGGAGATATGGATAGGAGAAGCTCCATAAATTATTTGGGATTTTTCCTAGCTACCAAAATGGTAGTTCCTTTAGAAAGGGCCCAAAATGCAATATTGGCATTAAAAAGGAAAATGCAATTTCACCTATTTAATTATGGCCAATATTTTTATGGGAGCTCAATATGATCACAAAGAATATCTCCACAAGTTTTCATAAACTTTGGAGATGGTTAGATATTTTCCTGGATTTAATTCCTTCAACTGGTAGAAAAAGGAATTAATTATAAATGAAAAATATTGCAAATGACTTGGCAATATTTTTGCATATCCAGGGTTTATAGATGGAGGATGATCATGGGAAAAGTTTGGAAGGCAACAGATCAAAGGAAATCGGGGTTCCTTTGTAATGGAAGAAATCAGGGTTTCCCTTCCGGTAACTCGGAAGGTACGGTTTCGATGGAAAAGTCTTGAGAACATATCTTGGGTGACAAGATTGGACTGGAGAGAATCTCTGGTTGGATAGGAAAGGCAAGGCTAAATGACCATCTTCATATACCCAAGAGCTAGAGAAATCCGATAACACCGAGAAAAAAGACGGGAGTCAAATCCCGCGAAGGAAAAATCCAGGAGTGAAAACCAGGGTGTTACATTACGATGATTCTCCACTTCACTCTGAAATTCTTTGAACTTTTCAAATGTTTCAGACTTGTGTTTCATCAAGTAGATATATACCCATACCTACTCAAATCATCTGTGAAGATTAGAAAATAACGTTGCCCGCCGCATGCCTCAACACTCATCGGACCGCATACATCGGTATGTATTATTTCCAATAAGTCATTTGCTCGCTCCATTGTTCCGGAGAACGGAGTTTTAGTCATCTTGCACATGAGGCATGGTTCGCAAGTATCAAATGATTCATAATCAAGTGATTCCAAAAGTCCATCTGTATGGAGTTTCTTCATGCGCTTTACACCAATATGACCTAAACGGCAGTGCCACAAATATGTTGCACTATCATTATCAACTTTGCATCTTTTAGCATCAATATTATGAATATGTGTATCACTACAATCGAGATTCAACAAGAATAGACCACTCTTCAAGGGTGCATGACCATAAAAGATATTATTCATATAAATAGAACAACCATTATTCTCTGACTTAAATGAATAACTGTCTCACAATAAACAAGATCCAGATATAATGTTCATGCTCAATGCGGGCACCAAATAACAATTATTGAGGTCTAAAACTAATCCCGAAGGTAGATGTAGAGGTAGCGTGCCGACGGCGATCACATCGACCTTGGAACCATTCCTGATGCGCATCGTCACCTCATCCTTAGCCAATCTTCGTTTATTCCGCAGCTCCTGTTTTGAGTTACAAATATGAGCAACTGAACTAGTATCAAATACCTAGGCGCTACTACGAGCATTAGTAAGGTACACATCAATAACATGTATATCAAATATACCTTTGTTCACTTTGCCATCCTTCTTATCCGCCAAATATTTGGGGCAGTTCCGCTTCCAGTGACCATTCCCTTTGCAGTAGAAGCACAGAGTCTCAGGCTTGGGTCCAGCTTTGGGTTTCTTCGTGGGAGTGGCAACTTGCTTGCCATTCTTCTTGAAGTTTCCTTTCTTTCCCTTGCCCTTTTTCTTGAAACTAGTGGTCTTGTTAACCATCAACACTTGATGCTCCTTCTTGATTTCTACCTCCGCAGCCTTAAGCATTGCGAAGAGTTCAGGAATCGTTTTATTCATCCCTTGCCTATTATAGTTCATCACAAAGCCTTTGTAGCTTGGTGGTAGTGACTAGAGAACTCTGTCAATCACTATCTTATCTGGAAGTTTAACTCCCACTTGATTCAAGCGATTGTAGTACCCAGACATGATGAGCACATGCTCACTGGTTGAGCTATTCTCCTCCATCTTGTAGGCAAAGTACTTGTTAGTGGTCTCATACCTCTCGACACGGGCATGAGTCTGAAATACCAATTTTAGCTCTTGGAACATCTCATATGCTCCGTGGCGTTCAAAACATTTTTGAAGTCCTGGTTCTAAGCCGTAAAGCATGGCACACTAAACTATCAAGTCATCATCATATCGAGCTTGCCAAATGTTCATAATGTCTGCATCTGCTCCTGCAACAGGTCTGTCACCTAGAGGTGCATCAAGGACATAATTCTTCTGTGCAGCAATGAGGATAATCCTCAGATCACGGACCGAGTCCGCATCATTGCTACTATCATCTTTCAACTTAGTTTTCTCTAGGAACATATCAAAAAAATAGGGGAGCTATATCACGAGCTATTGATCTACAACATAGATATGCAAAAACTATTAAGACTAAGTTCATGATAAATTTAAGTTCAATTAATCAAATTACTAATGAACTCCCACTTCAATAAACATCCCTCAAGTTATCTAAGTGATACATGATCCAAATCAACTAACCCATGTCCGATCATCACGTGAGATGGGGTAGTCTTCAATGGTGAACATCTCTATGTTGATCATATCTACTATATGACTCACGTTCAACCTTTCGGTCTCCAGTGTTCCGAGACCATGTCTATACATGCTAGGCTCGTCAAGTTTAACCTAAGTATTCTGCATGTGCAAAACTGTCTTACACCCGTTGTATGTGAACGTAGAGTCTATCACACCCGATCATCACGAGGTGCTTCGAAACGATGAACTTTGGCAACGGTGCATACTCGGGAAGAACACTTTTATCTTGAAATTAAGTGACGGGATCATCTTATAATGCTACCGCCGTTCTAAGCAAAATAAGATGCATAAAGGATAAACATCACATGCAATCAAAATATGTGACATGATATGGCCATCATCATCTTGTGCTTTTGATCTCCATCTCCAAAGCATCGTCATGATCTCCATCGTCATCGGCTCGACACCTTGATCACCATCGTTGCATCGGGGTCGTCTCGCCAACTATTACTTCTACAACTATTGCTAACACATAGCGATAAAATAAAGTAGTTACATGGCGTTTGCATTTCATACAATAATCAAGAGACAACCCAAAGGCTCGTGCCGGTTGTCGATATTACAAAACATGATCATCTCATACAACAACGTATATCATATCACGTCTTGACCATATCACATCACAACATGACCTGCAAAAACAAGTTAGACGTCCTCTACTTTGTTGTTGCAAGTTTTACCTGGCTGCTACGGGCTTCTAGCAAGAACCGTTCTTACCTACGACAAAAACCACAATGGTGATTATCAAGTTTGTTGTTTTAACCTTCTTCAAGGACCGGCCGTAGTCAAATTTGATTCAACTAAAGTAGGAGAAATAGACACCCGCCAGCCACCTTTATGCAAAACCACTTGCATGTCAGTCGGTGGAACCGGTCTCATGTACGTGGACAGGTAAGGTTGGTCCAGGCCGCTTCATCCCACAATACCGCCGAATCAAAATAAGACTTTGGTGGTAAACAGTATGACTATCACCGCCCACAACTTTTTGTGTTCTACTCGTGCATATCATCTACGCATAGACCTGGCTCAGATGCCACTATTGCGAAATGTTGCATGGAAAACAAAAAATTTCTACGCACACGCAAGATCTATCAAGGAGATGCATAGCAACGAGAGGGGAGAGTGTGTCTACGTACCCTCGTAAACCGTAAGCGGAAGCGTTTGTTAACGTGGTTGATGTAGTCAAACTTCTTCGCGCTCCAACCGATCGAGTACCGAACGTACGACACCTCCGCGTTCAGCACATGTTCAGCTCGGTGATGTCCACGCCTTCTTGATCCAGCAAGACAACGAGGTAGTGGATGAGTTCCGGCAGCACGACGGCGTGGTAACGGTGATGGTGAAGTTATCTCTGTAGGGCTTCGCCTAAGCACTACGAAAATATGACCGAGGGTGTAAACGGTGGAGGGGGGCACCGCACACGGCTAAAAAATTGTCGTGGTTGTGCTAGGAGCCCCCCTCCCACATATATATAGGTGGGGGGGGAGGAGGGAGCAGCCAGGAGGCGCCCCCAAGTAGGCCGAATCCTACTTCGGGTCCATCCCAAGTGGCGTCCCCCCTTACCATATTTGTCGGAAGGGGGGAAGGAAAGAGGGAAGAGAGAAGCAAGGGGGAGGCCGAATCCCCCCCTTTCCTTTCCCCCACTTGGGCGGCTGCCATAGGGGGTGCGCCAGCCCCTTGTGGGCTGGTGTGCTCCCCTCTAATGGCCCAATAGGCCCATTACTCTCCCGGGGGTGTCCGGTACCCCCTCCGGTATTCCGATGACTACCTGGTACACTCCGAAACACTTCCGGTGTCCGAATACTATCGTCCTATATATCAATCTTTACCTCTCAACCATTTCGAGACTCCTCGTCATGTCCGTGATCTCATCCGGGACTCCAAACAACATTCGGTCACCAAATCATATAACTCATATAACACTATATCGTCAACAAACGTTAAGCGTGCGAACCCTACGGGTTCGAGAACTATGTAGACATGATCGAGACACCTCTCCGGTCAATAACCAATAGCGGAACCTGGATGCCCATATTGGCTCCTACATATTCTACGAAGATCTTTATCGGTCGAACAGTTATGACAACATACGTAATTCCCTTTGTCCATCGGTATGTTACTTGCCCGAGATTCGATCGTCGGTATCTCTATACCTAGTTCAATCTCGTTTCCTGGCAAGTCTCTTTACTCTTTCTGTTGGGGATATGACCCCCGGATATGACCCGCCCATTCAGGACTGGGTCAGTAATGGTGGCGACTTGCCAAGAGCCAGGCCAAGTGGGCTGTAGCTTGCCAAAAGACTAAGCCGCCCGCTCCATGGGCCGGCTTACGGTGGACTGGGCTTAGGCCCATTTGTAAACCGCCATATGAGTTTTCCTTACTTAGGAGACAAGGTGTAGACTTAGGCACGGAACATATTCCGGCTTGGACTCTAATGTACACCCCGGGCCTCAACCTATATATAAAGGGGAGCCCTGGTTTAGAGAGGACGACTGACAATCTCTTGAGAACTAGGCTTACCAAGCGCACCTTTGTAATCGAGATCATCACCAATACATCCAAAGCAGGACGTAGGCTTTTACCTCTCCAAGAGGGGCCGAACCTGGGTAAACCCTTGTGCCTTTCGTGTCCACTTAACCCCTTCGATCTACCACTTGACGTGATGGCCTCGCGACTAAGTCCTATGAGGACATCTACCGTGAAAATACCACGACAGTTGGCGCCCACCATGGGGCTGTCGCACGGTGGTGTTGAGTATTCGAAGGGTCCTCCTCCGGGACTCGAAGGGTACGTCATCGACCGCATGACCAAGAGTCGCCGCGGCAAGCTCTACATCGACGATTCGGCTTGGGGCCCCGAGGCCGACTCAATCGAGTACGGGTACCGGGTCCCCTTCGGCGAAATCCACGTCTTCATCGGCAAAGCTGGCGGATCTGAACCCGAGCCGGACGCCTCCATCGACATCATCAAGTCGGCTCGGCGCACGCAACCCACCACGGCTAGAGCCGCCACAAGACCCGCCACGCCTCGCAAGGCTGGCAGATCCAAGCTTGGGCCGGATATCTTCTCCAACATCGTCAAGCCGGTTTAGGACGAGCAACCCGCCTGCCCGAGGCACGTGTTCGTCGGCTTCACCCAAGGGGTCAATTACTCCGATGGCTGGGCTTTTGATGGTGACACGGTCATCCACTCTGATGACGTTTTCTCCTCGAGCGATGGCGAGTCAATTTTCCCACTTCACGATGGCTTCCTTGGGGGCTACCTTGGGGGTGAACCGGCCCAAGACTCTTTCGAACCGGCCCAAGACTCTTTCGACCCGCCCGCTCGATCCACCGTCTACATGGCTGGTACGACCCTCACGACTGACCCGGCAACGGCGGTTGCCACGGCTGGCGCAGGAACCTCCAACCGTGCATCGACACCATTGCCGGCTCAGGCTCTGACCGAGCTGGCTACGGCTCTCACAACGCTCCTTGCCACGCCAGTAACGCCCGAGAACCAGGCTGAAAGCAACGCTGAGATAACCAAGCTTCGCGATCAGATAGCGAAGATCCAGACTGACATAGACGCAGAGAACACCCGCCTGGCAGGTGTGCAATCTGAGATGCGGGACGAGGCCGAACGACTAAGGACCGAGGCCTGGCACCTGGAGCAACGTCGGAGCGCTTCAGAGGCGGTTCACGAGCGGAAGCATCGTCGCCTTCCGCCCAACCTTGAGTTCACTCAGCTGTTCACCACCCCTCAAGATACATGCCTCCGCGGCCCAGAAACAGACGCGCCGGATCACCCGTCGTGCCATCGAACTTGGGAGTTCAGCCCACGATGGGTCGTCCCGCTCAACCAACACTGCAACCTTAGCGGGAACCGGGTCCATGTCATGAGACCCCCCCTCGTCACTTCCTAACACCGGTGGGTCACTTTACCAACCCGGTGGATAATCTCGTTGCCGCGGCAACCAACTTGGTTGCGCTCCCTATCACGGGCCAGATGCCCATCGAGAGAGAAGCACGCAATGCCATCGAGATTCTAAAGACTGCAGTGGCCCAGCAGGCCAACTACTCTTACAGCAGGGAGCGCCTCCACTCTAACCCAGTCCCAAGTCGAAGCCGGAGTAGGAGTCGCCATGCTGATTCACCAGCTGTGTCCAGCAACGCTCGTCAACATCGTGAATCGCCTCGAGCCTTGCCACATATGGGAGCCCCCAATGCCCAGGACATCGTTGACTCCGCACGGGCCCAGCGGGCGGCTGAGGTAGCAAACGCGGCGGCTCTGTCTCCAGCGGTCACAACCCAATTGACCCCTACCGAAAGGACTCTTGGAATACCTTGTCTGGCTCCGGCTCTACGCAATGAGCACATGCCCAAGGACTTCAAGGGCGGCTTGGATAGAAAGCTATGAGCTCGCCATGGACATGTTGGACGTCAGTGACGCGGTGTGCGCAAAATACTTGACCATGATGTTGGAAGGGCCGACTCGTACTTGGCTGAAAACCTTGCCCTCCAATTCCATCAACACATGGGCTGAGTTGAAGGAGCATTTTATCAAAAAATTCCAAGGCACCTGCAAGCGTTCTAAAACTATCATCGACATTCAACACTGCATCCAGTGCGACAATGAGTCAGCCCACCATTGGGTGGGCCGGGTGGCAGAGATTATCCACTCTTCAGACAACATCACGGCGGCTCAGGCAGTCCTGATACTGGAGCAAAACTATCACTTTGATCCCCTTGTCTAGAAACTTGGGCGGCTCAAGCGAAGCATCACGGATATGGGGGAGCTCATGAATGCCCTCACCAAGTACGCCGAGTCTGATTCTACTAAAGACCCTGGCACGGATAAGGCTCCGAACGGCAAGGGGAAGAAGGGCAACGGTGGCAAGGGCCATTAGTAGAATAATGGTGGCAACAGTGGAAAGCACAAGAACCCGGAGGGCGGGTCAGACCTTGTCGCAAACACCAACGTAGGATACAAGTATCCGAAAAAGAACGGCGGCGGAAAGAATTCTAAACCCAAGAATTTTGAGGAAGCTCTAAAGGGGCCATGTCCAAAACATAGCCTGCCTAATAAGCCGCCCACTCATTCTTGGGAGGACTGCAGCATCATGCGAGCCTATTCACAGCGTTTCCAGAACCACCAAGGAGGTGGTGACGGCAACCCAGGATCGTCGGGAGGTGGTTCATCTAGAGGATATCAACAACAGAATTTCCAAGGATCCGGCAGCTCAGGCGGAAACTATCAGGGAAACAGTGGAAACAATCAACAACAGGGTAACCAGACTAGTTATCAGAGTAACCCCAAACAACTAAACAACAGCCAGTACCGCATGTTTACTACATACACGGACAGGAGGGATCGCAAGCTTAATAAGCACCTCATCAACATGGTTGAGCCGGCAGCACCACAGTACCTGAGATGGTCAGAGTGTCCAATAACCTGGAGCCGGGAGGATCACCCGCCCCAGGTAGAGAATCCGGGTCACCTGGCCTTAGTGGTGGTGCCTCAAGTTGGGGGTTTTTCTCTCACCAAGGTGCTTATGGATGGAGAGAGCAGTATCAACATTCTCTATTATGACACTTTTCAGCGCATGGGCCTGTCTGAGAAAGACCTCTCACCATCCACCACCGTTTTTCATGGAATTGTCCCTGGCAAGTCGGCCTACCCAATTGGCCGGGTCAAGTTGGATGTGGCTTTTGGTTCAGACATCAACTTCAGATGTGAGTCTTTGTCCTTCGAGGTGGTCAAAATTAAGAGCCCGTATCATGCCCTCTTTGGACGGCCGGCTTATGCCAAATTCATGGCTCGGCCCTGCTACATCTACCTGAAGCTCAAAATGCCTGGCCCTCGTGGCACCATTATGGTCAATGGTGATAGGAAGATTTCCCTAGAGTGCGAAGAAGGTGACGCCGCGTATGCCGAGATGGCTTGCACCGCAGAAGAGCTTAAGTACTACACCGACAATGTAGACCCGACTGATATGACACCTCTAAAAAATCCCACCACTGAAGCTGACCCGCCACTCAAGTTCAAATCGGCCAAGGATACCAAAGATGTTGAGTTCGTCCCTGGCGACCCATCCAAGAAGTTCACTATTGGGGCCAACATGGACCCCAAATAGGAAAGCGCGCTTGTCGAGTTTATCCGTGAGAATTGGGACATGTTTGCATGGAAACCTTCTGACATGCCGGGTGTACCGAGAAGACTCGCCAAGCACCGCCTTAATGTGGATCCCATATTCAAACCAGTCAAGCAATACCTCTGTCGTTTTAACGAGGAGAGACGCAAAGCAATTAGTGAAGAGGTGGCCCGGCTCCTAGCTGCTGGGTTCATCGTCGAAGTTTTTCATCCCGAGTGGCTGGCTAACTCGGTGCTTGTTCTCAAGAAAAACGGCACTTGGCGCATGTGTATTGACTATACGGACCTCAACAAAGCCTGTCCCAGTGACCCCTTCGCCCTCCCATGCATTGATCAAACCATCGATGCCACGACAGGCTGCGAGAGCCTCTGTTTCTTGGATGCTTACTCTGGCTATCATCAAATAAAGATGGCCGTCGAGGACCAAGAGAAGACGGCTTTCATCACCCCCTTTGGAGCCTTCTGCTATGTCTCCATGCCCTCGGGCTTAAGAGCGCGAGGGCAAATTATCAGCGCTGTGTTCAGAATTGTTTCCACAATCAGGTTGGATGCAATGTTCATGCCTACGTTGACGATATTGTGGTCAAATCAGCAAAGAAGGCGACTCTGCTGGATGACCTCAAGGAGACCTTTGCCAATCTTCGCACATATCAGATGAAGCTTAACCCAGACAAGTGTGTCTTCGGTGTTCCTGCTGGCAATTTACTTGGTTTCTTGGTCTCAGAACATGGCATTGAAGCCAACCCAGAGAAGATCAAGGCGATCACTTTGCTTACTAAGCCAAAGAATCTCAATGACGTTCAACGCCTGGCGGGTCGAATTGCCGCCCTGAGTCTGTTTATAAGCCGCCTTGGTGAGAAAGCGATCCCTCTCTATCAGATGCTGAAGAAAACAGATAACTTCCAGTGGAGTACTGCTGCAAACGACGCCTTCGAGGCTCTCAAGAAGCAATTGGCTGAGCCGCCCGTCCTTGCTGCTCCAATCACTAAAGAGCCTATGCTCCTGTACATTGCTGCCAATAACAAAGCGGTCAGCGTGGCGGTTGTGGTGGAAAGGAAGGAGGCGGGTAAAGAATACCCAGTTCAGAGGCCAGTATATTATGTCAGCGAGGTTTTGGCAGAATCCAAGCAACGTTACCCTCACTGGCAGAAACTGGTTTTTGGCGTGTTTATGGCAAGTCGGAAGCTGAGGCATTACTTCCTGGACCATCATATCATAGTGGTTAGCTCGGCTCCCTTAGGCGATATCATCCATAACAGGGAAGCAACAGGCCGGGTTGCGAAGTGGGCTATTGAACTGGGTCCACATAACATCAAGTACGTACCTCGCACGGCTATCAAATCTCAAGCGTTGGTGGATTTCATCAACGACTGGACTGAACTCCAGGCCCCTGAAGAGAAACCAGACAATACGTATTGGACTATACACTTTGATGGATCCAGGCAGCTTGAGGGTTCGGGGGCTGGAGTCGTCTTATCTTCCCCTCGAGGTGACAAATTCTGTTATGTGTTGAGGATTATGTTTCCCTGTACTAACAATGCAGCTGAGTACGAGGCCCTTCTTCATGGCCTCCGAATTGCTAAGGAGATGAACCTTAGCTGAGTCAGATGCCTGGGTGACTCAGACCTAGTGGCTCAACAAGTTTCTGGCACTTGGGATTCAAAAGATCCCCTCATGGCGGCTTATCGACAAGCGGTCACCAATGTTGCTGGTCACTTCAAGGGGTACCAGGTAGATCACATCGATCGACGACAGAACGAGGCAGCTAATGCTCTGTCACGCCTAGGCTCACAGCGCATGCTGGTCCCTCCCAATGTTTTTTTCGACGCCCTTCATAACCCGTCAGTCAAGTTGCCATCGGAAGAGGATCTTGCTATTCCTGACCCGGAGGCTCAACTCGTGGCGGCTCTACACGCTATTCCAGATTGGGCAGTCCCTTACTTGGACTACTTATCCCGTGGTGTGCTGCCTGACGATGAACTTACGACTCGGCTGATTGTCAGACATTCCAAGTCTATGACCATCGTTAACGGCGAGTTACACAGGAGAAGCATCACAGGAGTTTTCCAACATTGTGTTTCACCTAAGGAAGGCCGTGAGATACTCAATGAGATTCACTCTGGCGACTGTGGCCACCATGCCGGCTCAAAGTCCTTGGTGGAAAAGGCTTTTCATCATGGCTTCTTCTGGCTCACGGCTCATGCTGACGCTGAGGACATAGTCAAAAAGTGTGATGGATGTCAAAAGTTTGCACGTCAGGCTCACGTGCCGGCTCAAGAACTCAGGATGATTCCAATCACTTGGCCTTTTGTGGTCTGGGGGCTCGATATGGTTGGTCTATTTAAGCCGTCCCAAGATAAAAAGACTCACCTCTTGGTCGCTGTCGACAAGTTCACCAAGTGGGTTGAAGCGGAACCTATCAGCAATTGTGATGCGGCCACGGCAGTCAAGTTCCTCAAGAAGTTAATCTTCCGATTTGGTTTTCCACACAGCATCATTACTGATAATGGTACAAACCTCTCTAAGGGAGTTATGGAGCAGTTTTGTCAAAGAGAACACATCCGGCTCGATGTGGCGTCTGTTGCGCACCCCAGTCCAATGGTCAAGCCGAGCATGCTAATCAAGAGATATTATGAGGTATCAAGCCCCAGCTTCTGGTTCCTCTACAGTGCATGCCGGGTTGTTGGGTTGAGGAGCTTCCCTCTATCCTATGGAGCATACGGACTACCCCCAACAGATCAACAGGCTTTACGCCTTTCTTCATGGTTTATGGCGCAGAAGCCGTCTTACCAAGTGACATACGCCATGACTCGCCCCGGGTTACAGCCTACATTGAAGCTGACAACGAACAAGCTCGTCAAGACTCTTTGGATGCACTAGAGGAGGAGCGTGACTTAGCTGCAGCCCGCTCTGCCATATATCAACAAGACCTAGGTCGCTATCATAGCCGTAGAGTTCGAAGCCAAACTTTCCAGGAGGGCGACTTAGTGCTCCGGCTGATTCAAGATCAGTCCAATCTGCATAAGCTTTCACCTCCTTGAGAAGGGCCCTTCGTCGTCAGTAAGAATCTTCACAATGGATCTTACTACTTGGTTGATCTTCGTCCTGAAAATGAATCTCGCACATCCGCGGAGGAGACCAACAAGCCTTGGAACATAGCTCATCTAAGGCCTTACTACACCTAGAGCACCAGCTCAGGTTCCCTTGTACATACCTATGTGTATATATACTCTTTTATGATCATTAAATAAAGCCGGCACCCCCGAAACTCGGGGTCTCTGTCGTTTCATCTCAATCGCTGTGCATGAGTCTTTACTTTTTCTTTGATCATGGGTCACTTGGGGGCTTCCAACTCCACGAGTTTAGCTATCTCACCCTTTTGACTGGCACGCAAATGCCACCCCTTCTTGGTTAAACCTGCCTGTTTACTTGCTGCTTCTCTGATCTGATGACCCGCCGTACTCTTGCCAAGTTACTCACCATGACTTCGCAAAGTTCAAATGTCATTTATGTCATGTGAGAGCCGGTTTACAGCAGCGAGGATATTCCAAGGGCTATCATGCCAAACACTTCCTTGAAGTGAGACTTAAGCCCCGAAAGCAAAGTCTGTCGAGCCTCGAAAGCTGACTTAACCTTTTTGAATTTTGTGATTTTCTATTACAGGTTATCTTCAATGTTTATGATCGGCCATGAGCCCCGGTTCCCTACTACACCGGTTACATCTCAAACATTTACAAGATTCCTTATTTTGGGTTAAGTCGCCATTATGTACATTTAACACACCTGGTTCATACAACCTCGTCACAGGAATTTAAAGCATTGGTCCTAAGCCGCCCTATTAAGCAAAAGGATTTCATTCAAATCAGAACCCTTTACACAAGGGCAATCAGGCAAGTTAACCACGTCATGTTCAACAGTCATCAACAATGTGCACGATGGCATGACCAAACATTTTTACTATCCTATTACATTGCCACAGAAGGGCTCTCAAAATATTTCAGCAGTTTTCTACTTTGAGCTTGTGCCAACGGCAGCTTTACTCGTCAAGTCAGCCTACTTTTGAGCCGCTTCTTCATCACCCTGCGCCGTCTTTGCTGTTTCGGCGATCTGAAGATCATCAGCATCCCAATCAATGGTTGACAAAGCTTCAAAGAAGTCACCCTCTTCAATAAGATCGGAGGGATCAATGTCAGGGGCAAAGCAATCCTTACGTCCAGCAGGGATCAGGTCGATTGGCTTGAAGCTCCCCTGCTCTATGCGTTTCCCTGCCTCGTCAAAACCCGCCTGGTACCTATCCAGATTGACTTCATGCGCCAATTTGGTAGCTACGGACCGGGTCTCTTTTCGAAGGCGGGTGTGATCTTCTCTGGTAAATTGCTTACCATCAAAGTTAAATTCTGGAAAGCCGCCAGCCAATTCAGACACATCCATGTCTTCGTTATATGCTTTGGCCCGAGTCAACGCATACATAGTAGCGGTACGAGCAGATGATCTCTTCAGCTCCGCCATTTGCATGGGTAGGGTTGATAGCACATTGAGGGTCTCTCTGATAGTGTTTGGCATATCTGCTGCGCCCACCACATAGCGGATGGTACGCAGACTTCCAGTATACATTTGCTCCAGAAAAGTTTAAGCCGCCTTCAACTGAATGAGGGGCTCTTTCTTGAGATTCATGCTTCTTTTGCCTGCAAAGATGTCAACCCTCAAAATCAGTCTCACCAGTGGCACATTAATTTAAACATTACAAAGACAAAACGACATGGCGGCTTACCAATTACAGCTTGAGTCATCTGAAAGATGTGTTTCTTCAAACTGGTGAGCTCTTCGGTCAAAGACTTGACCCGCCCTTCTGCGTCCTGAGCATGCTTTATTAGCAATTGTTTCTATTTCTCATGCTTCGCATAAAGAGACTTCAGTTTTTCGCCCGCCTCAGACGCGACCTTCTCCAAGTCTGCAGCGGCTAATTCAGCATCCGCCCGCAGCTTCTGCTCAGCCTTCAAGGCTTCTTGGCAGTTGGTTAATTTGCCCTGTGCTTCGGACAACAGTTCCTATACACACAAAATTTTCATGGAGAAACTATGAAAGTCCCAAGCAGACTACAAGTACTCTACATGGCACTTGGGGGCTAATGCACTTTCGACTCTTTTACATGATGAGCCGGCCCTTGGCGCCTATCAAATCGCTCTTTACCAATACACATAACAGGAAAGGTTACTTAAAGACCCGACTGCTTTAGAGAAGCAAGCTGGCCCTTGGGGGCTACATCAAATAGCTTTTCTGCTACTACAAAGACCTGGCTGCTTCAGAGAAGTAGACCGGGCCTTGGGGGCTACAATGTCATTTTCAGCACTTCTCTTCATCAAGACCCGGCATGTTACTCACATAACAAGCTAGCCCTTGGGGGCTACTATATATCTCAGACTACGCTATCAATCCTACACACAAAAGCAGCATCTTACTGTATCCAGGATTGGGCGGCTACCAAGGACATGATGATGTGAAGTGATAAACTCCCAAAGCTCAAAGACATACCTCATGTTTTTTCTTCAACATGTTGACCATACTGGCCTCCATATTCCGGCTCTCAGACAGCCGAGTCAAATACACTTCATGCAGCTCTGCAACATCCAACTCTTCTAACTCCGGCAGCTCAAGC
Organism: Thinopyrum elongatum; assembly: GCA_011799875.1. Taxonomy (NCBI): domain Eukaryota; kingdom Viridiplantae; phylum Streptophyta; class Magnoliopsida; order Poales; family Poaceae; genus Thinopyrum; species Thinopyrum elongatum. The sequence goes on from CM022303.1 coordinate 502,563,563, forward strand.
TTTTCCTTCCTGTAAGTGCATCTAGTGCCCCTTAGTGATTTTGGTGTATTGAAGACTTATAGGTTAAGGGACTAATGTGTTTGTGAGTGTACACAGGTCTATAAGTCTATGAGGAGTTTGTTATTTACGATGATTGTCGACCCCTAAAAATGAATGTCTTCAACTGAAGACTTTGGTTTTCTTGAAGACTTTGAAAGTGAAGAAATTGGTGTGACCCTGAAGACTTGATATTCATGCGAGGATTATGAAGCGTGAAGACTTTTGTTTTCGTAGTTTCATTTTCTTCTTCTTGAGTCATAGGAAACACCGTACTGTTAAAGGGGGTCGAGGTAAAACTAAGGAAAAGTTTCCAAGTGATGCTCAACTCAAAATCCTACACCTACCCAATCCTTTCAAGTGAAGCCATTGGAAATCTCATACAGTTTAGTCAAGTTCTTCAGTGATAGAGACGAAGTTCTTCTGTTCTCTGAGGAATTTGTTCTGACTGAGGAGTTAGGAATTCGCCAGTGCGGATTGCCTACAAGTGAGGAACATGATAGCCCTGAGGAATTTGATACTCAAATTTCTGACCGTTGCTGTGCTACGCGCCAGCTGTCCAAATATCCTACCCACCTAATGGTCATATCATTGAAGGGCGTTTATGTCTTATCATGTCGGGCTGCTCCCTAGGCTATAAATAGCCACCCCCTACAACCACTAGCTGGTTGGCTGCTCCAAGAAATAGATTGACACTTGTCATTTAGAGCATCCCATCCTCCGAGGACTTTGAGCGAAAATCATCAAGTGAGGAAAAACCCAAAAACCCAAACACCTACAAACCCAAAGTGATTGAGCATCACTGAAGAGATTGTTCCTGTGTGGAACCGACGCTTGTTACCTTTGAGGACTGTGCATCCTCCAGACGGTTAGGCGTCATGGTCTAGAGCATCCAAGAGGAAATTGTGGATTGCCGAGTGACCGAGTATGTGAAGGTTTGGAAGTCACCTGAAGACTTACCACGAGTGATTGGACGAGGTCTGTGTGACCTTAGCTCAAGGAGAATACGGTGAGGACTGTGTGTCCTCAGGTTTAAATACCTAGCCGCTCCAACCAGACGTACAACTGTCACAACAGTTGGAACTGGTCTACCAAATCATTGTCTTCACCGAGCTACTGGTTCTATTTCCTCAACCCTTTCATTTCCTCGCATACTTGCTATGTATTTGATCATTACTGTTTGAAGACTTTGTCTGAAGACTTTCTCAATTTCCTCAGTTCAATTTCTTCAGTCAGTTTGTCTTCAGCCTGCTTATCCTGTGTTTACGCTACTCGTACTCTGTGCTTGTTTTCATTTCATCATGATGACTGTGCTACTGCTCTGTTATGCTTGCATCTGAGCACTTATTCCGCTGCTAAGTAGTTCGTCGCTTAGGAATTTCCTCACCTTGAAATTCCTCAGTGACGAATTTGTAAAAATCGCATATTCACCCCCCCTCTAGTCGATATAACGCACTTTCAATTGGTATCAGAGCGAGGTACTCCCTTGTTCTGTGTGATTTTGGTTTAACCACCTGGAGTTTTAGTTATGTCGACTGCAGGCATGATCAAGGTCTCAGCTGGGTGTCCTACCTTCGATGGGATGGACTACCCCTACTGGAAGAACAAGATGCGCATGCATCTTGAGGCAATTGACAACGATCTCTGGTATGTTGTGGAAAAGGGTGTTCCCTCTGTCACTCCTTTCGTAAACGCTGCTGATGTGAAGAGATTCAAGCAACTCGACTCTCAAGCGAAGAATATCATATGTGGCCATCTGAGCAAAGGGCAGTATGGCAGAGTGAGTGCTTTGGAGACAACTAAGCTTATCTGGGATAGGCTGTCCAAGGTCAACGAAGGAGTCTCAACTCAACGTGACTCTCGAGTTGATGTTCTTCGCAATCTCTTCAACTGCTTCAAAAGACTCAACAACGAAAATGTTTAGCAAACCTTTGATCGCCTCACTGACATTTCAAACAAGCTTCAAGCACTGGGTGCCACTGACATCACCGACCATGAGGTGGTGAAGAAATTGCTGAGGTCACTCGATTCTTCATTCGATACACTGGCACTGATGATTCAAGAACGTGGAGACTACAAGTCACTTGATCCTGCTGATATCCTCGAGAGGCTAAATACTCATGAATTCCAACTAGCTGAGAAGAGAGATCTCTACGGACCGAGCTATGGTAGATCTCGTGCACTGAAAGCCAAGGCAGTCTCTGAATCTGAAGATGAAGATTCTGGTAGCAGCCTTGGTGATCCTGAAGAACTGAGTCAGGAGCTAGCAATGCTCGTGAGGAAATTCCAGAAGTTCTCTAGACGTGGCCGATTTGGAAAATCCTCAAGAGGCGATGACATGAAATCAGATTCCTCATCCCGTGATTACAAGAAGAGAACTTGCCATAAATGCAAGAAACCTGGTCACTACATTACTGATTGTCCTCAGTGGGAGAAGGAATCAAAGAAGAAGAAATACAAGGATGATAGTTCAGATGACTCTAAGAAGAAGAAGAAATCTTCAAAGTCCTCATCGTCAAGATCTTCAAAGTCTTCATCTCACAAGAAGAGCAGCTCCAAGAAAGCTCGGTCATTCATTGGCAAGGAAATGGACTCTGAAGCTGAATCTGAGGAACATGAGGAAGAGGAGGCATCTGAGGAGTCAGACTCTGGTGTGGCAAGCCTAGCCCTCTCTACTGCTTATATTAGCAAGTCCATCTTCAACACTGAGGAAAATGGCTTCCCCAACACTGCTGATGACGGCAACATTGACTATGCTCCCACCTATTGCTTCATGGCAAAAGGTGCCAAGGTATTCAAATATCCCTCCTCTGAATCAAGTGAGGATGAATCTGATGAAAACCTCAAACCCAGCTATTCCAAACTTGCTAATATTGCTGTTAAACAACAAAAGGCTTTGGAAAAGGTTCAAAATATGCTAGACAAAAGCGATGATCTGTTAGGTGAGGAAATGGATCGAACTCAAACACTGACTGATAATCTTCAGCAACTACAGTCTAAGTTTGACAACCTTCAAGGTCGTCATGAAACTCTCCTAGCCGATCATGAGAAGCTTTCTTATGAATTTCTTCAAAGAAAGCAAGATCTTGAGAAGCTAAGGGTGAGTCATGAAGATCTTCAGAAGGAAAATGATTCTTTGCTTGCTCAACAGATCAGTTCCGCTCAGGAAGAATTTATTCCACCATGCTTGAAATGCATTGAACGTGAAACTACTAATTCTTCACCTGAATGTTCAAATGCTTCTATTGCTGCAAATTCTTCAACTATCTCTGTGGTCACAAATTCCTCATCTGAGGATACCACTAGTATCACTGACGAAAATGCAGGGTTGAAGGAATTGTATGTGACAGGCATGTACAAAAGCCTCAAAGGGCATCAGACTCTTTGTGATGTGCTCAAAAAGCAGATCTTGAACAGGAACCCTAGGAAAGAGGGTATTGCCTTTGAGAGGAAACTCAATGCTGATGGAACCTACTGGAAACCTGAGCAGTATCCCAAAACCTCATGGGTTGCTGCGAAGGGACCTCCCATAGATCCATCCACTTTATCTGGCTTTACTTGTGAATCCTCATATTCATCTGATGAGTCATTTGACTCCAACTATAAACTGTTCAAAAATCAGAATGGTGAGGTATTTGCTAGATATGTTGGATCTAACTGCAGGAATGGTCCCCCTATGAAGAAAATCTGGGTTCCCAAAAGGTGCCTTGAAAGTCTTCAGGTGAATGTCCTCATGACACCACCTGTGAAGAATAAGAACCCCAGATCAAATTCTTCATATGAACCAAAGTCTTCATATGGATCCAAGTCCTCTTATGGATCAAATTCCTCACATGGATCCAAGTCCTCACATGAACATCATCGTGCTAACACTTCTGTTTCGCAGGGAAAGCCTAAGGGCTATGAATATGTGCATTATTCTTCAAATCATTATGTTCATAAGTCCTCGAAGAATTTCTCTGCTTACTCATATGCTTACCCTAACCCCTCTTATGTGAAACGAAGTGGTCTGGCGTCTTTGCCACCTTTCTCTTATGGAGCTCGCAGAATGATGAACTCTTTGCCACCCCTCCAGATGTGGGTGGTGAAGAAAAAGAACTAATCTCTTATGCAGGGTCAGATCTCCAGACGAACTAAATCGTCTGAAGAATTTGCTGGAGACCTAAAATGCTTGAAAGGACGCAAGCTAATCATGAAGAAATGATTTATTCATTTCTCACGTCCTCACATTGCTATATATATACATATGTTGCTTTAATTGATGAAATATGTCTGATGAATTTGATGTCATATTCTTCACTCTGAAGTATATGAGTTCGTAAGATGCACTAATTCATCTGCAGGATGATTTACCCAAAGCTACTGAGTGGGTCCTCGATAGTGGATGTACAAATCACATGACCGGTGACAAGAGCTTACTGTTGAACACTCCTTTATCTCCATCACATTTGAAGCATATCACCTACGCTGACAAAGGCAAAAGCAAGGTATTGGGTCTAGGTAGGGTTGCAATCTCAATGGATCGACACATGGATAAAGTCATGCTTGTCGAGTCCCTCGGATTCAACCTCATGTCTGTCTCAATGCTTTGTGATCTTGATATGGTTGTTGTCTTTGGCAAATATCGTTGCTTAGTGCTCATGGAATCTGACAATTCCAAAGTCTTCGAAGGCTTTAGGAGAGGAGACTTGTATATTGTTGATTTCTCTGCAGGACCACAGCCTGCCACTTGTCTACTTGCTAAAGCTTCAGAAGGCTGGCTATGGCATCGACGACTGGGTCATGCTGGCATGAGGAACTTACACACGCTCGTGAAGAAAAAGCACGTCATTGGCATCGAGGGTGTCAAATTTCTCAAAGATCATCTTTGTGGGGCTTGTGAGGCTGGGAAGATGACCAGAGCCAAGCACCCCTCGAAGACTATCATGACTACTTCTCGTCCTTTTGAATTGCTTCATATGGATCTTTTTGGCCCTACTCATTATGCCACACTAACAAATGCAACATCTCTATATGGCTTTGTCATTGTTGATGACTATTCTCGTTACACATGGGTGCATGTCATTACTTACAAAACTGAAGTGCAGGAAGTCTTCAGACGATTCTCCTCAAGGGCTTCGACGAATTTCGGCGTGAAGATCAAGCATATACGTAGTGACAATGTGACTGAGTTCAAGAATACTGGTCTTGATGACTATCTCGATGAACTTGGTATTACTCATGAGCTATCTGCCCCATACACTCCTCAGCAGAATGGCGTTGTGGAGCGCAAGAACAGGACTCTTGTTGAGATGGCTCGCACCATGCTTGATGAATACAAGACACCTCGTCACTTCTGGCCTGAGGCAATTGATACTGCGTGCCACATCATCAACAGGGTATATCTTCACAAATTCTTCAAGAAGACCTCATATGAACTCCTCACTGACAAGAAACCCAATGTGAGTTATTTCAAAGTCTTCGGTGCTAAATGTTGGATTAGAGATCCTCATCACAATTCTAAATTTGCACCGAAAGCACATGAAGGTTTTATGCTTGGTTACGGAAAGGACTCGCACACCTATAGGGTCTTCAACACCTATCACAACAAGGTTGTTGAAACTATAGATGTGCGGTTCGATGAAACTAACGGCTCGCAAAGAGAGCACCTACCTCCTGTGCTAGATGAAAAGACGCCTGAGGAAACCATCAAGTTCAAAGCTACTGAGGATGTCATTCCTACTGAAGAATCTGCTGAAGAAATCATTCCAGAACATGAAGAACAGCATGCTGGCGCATCTGAAGAAAATGGCTCTGAAGAAAATGCTGAGCCAAATCAAAGTCGTCAACCTGCTCATCCCCGCGTTGCAAATGAAGTACAGATTGAGAGAATCATCAACGACATCAACGCACCAGGTCCTCTGACTCGCTCAAAAGCTTCACATTTATCTAACTTTTGTGGGCATTTTGCTTTCGTCTCTATCACAGAGCCCACCAAAGTTGATGAGGCATTTTTGGAGCCTGAATGGATTCAAGCAATGCAAGAGGAATTACATCAATTCAAGCTGAACAATGTGTGGGAGCTTGTCAAGCGACCGGACCCATGCAAGCACAATATCATCGGTACCAAATGGATCTACCGCAACAAGCAAGATGAAAATGGCCTAGTGGTGAGGAACAAGGCTCGTCTTGTAGCTCAAGGCTACACACAGGTTGAAGGAATTGATTTCGATGAAACTTTTGCACCTGTTGCTAGACTTGAGGCTATTCGCATATTGCTGGCTTATGCTAACCATCATAATATCATCTTATATCAAATGGATGTGAAAAGTGCATTCCTCAATGGTAAGCTTGAGGAAGAAGTATATGTTGCTCAACCCCCAGGTTTTGAAGATCCTAAGCATCCAGACAAAGTCTTCAGACTCAATAAGGCCCTCTATGGCCTCAAGCAGGCCCCTCGGGCGTGGTATGATACTTTGAAGGAATTCCTCATGAAGAAAGGCTTCAAACCCGGTTCACTCGACCCAACTCTTTTCACCAAAACATATGATGATGAATTATTCGTGTGCCAAATATATGTTGATGATATTATCTTTGGTTGTACTAACCAACATTACAGTGACGAATTTGCTTACATGATGAGTGAGGAATATCAAATGTCCATGATGGGAGAATTGAAATTCTTCTTAGGCCTTCAAATTCGTCAACAACGCAATGGCATCTTCATTTCTCAAGAGAAATACCTCAAGGACGTTCTGAGGAAATTCGGTATGCAAGAATGCAGAGGCGTCAAAATCCCTATGCCCACAAATGGCCATCTATGCACTGATGAAAATGGAATAGACTTCGATCAAAAGGTATACCACTCCATGATTGGCTCTTTATTGTACCTATGTGCATCTAGGCTGGATATTATGCTTAGTGTTTGCATGTGTGCCCGTTTTCAAGCTACACCGAAGGAATCACACCATAAGGCTGTGAAACATATTCTTCGATATCTAGCTCACACTCCAACACTTGGATTATGGTATCCCAAGGGCTCGGATTTTGATCTCATTGGATATTCTGACTCTGACTATGCTGGTGATCGTGTGGATCGCAAGTCAACTTCAGGCACATGCCATTTCCTCGGACGATCCTTAGTATGTTGGTCCTCGAAGAAGCAGAACTGCGTATCACTCTCTACTGCTGAAGCTGAGTATATTGCTGCTGGTTCTTGCTGTGCTCAATTGCTATGGATGAAGCAAACCCTCAAGGACTACGGCATCAATGTGAAGAATGTGCCACTCTACTGCGACAACGAGAGTGCCATCAAAATTGCTCATAACCCAGTTCAGCACTCGAAGACAAAGCACATCGAGATTCGTCATCATTTTCTTCGAGATCATGTGTTGAAGGGTGACATCTCTATTGATCCCGTGAAGTCTGAAGAACAGCTAGCGGATATCTTCACAAAGCCCTTGGATGAGAAGAGATTTAGCAAGTTGCGGTGTGAGCTAAATATCTTAGAATCTTCGAATGTCCTTTGAAAAGGACACACATCCTAACACTTATGCAAATTGATGACAATGGTGTGCAACACACGAAGAAATGTTTTTCTTCAATCAATGAAGACTAACCCTCTAAGTGTGAAGAAATTAATGAAGAATTTGATTCTCAGAACCCTACGATAATTGTACGCGGTGTCTGAAATCATCATTCTTACACGGTGGGTCACGCCACCACAAAAAGTTGAAAATCTTCAAAATCTGAGTCTTTCATCATTGTGCAAATTCTTCAAATTTTCAAATTCTTCAACTTTGCAAAGTCTTCACTCTTTCCGACTGTGTTCTTCATTGACTATATATATATATTTGAGTTTTCTGTCCTCTACAGCATTCACTTATTGCTAATTCTTCAAGTTGTTTTTCTTCTAAGTGAATGTGATCAGATCCGTTCCCCCTCTGTGCTAAACTCAATCCAGTCCGTTCACAAATTCTTCATGTGCGTTCTATTTGAAACCCGTTCAAAGTCTTCACTGTGTCCTTGACAGCTGAAGAATTTGCGAACGAAACCTTAAAATATTCTTATCTGAATTTTCGGCTTTTGCCGCTCAAACCATTCCATATCCCTCGATAAGATTTATCTATTCACCCACGATCTAACAAGATCTCCACTTCACAGTACGTGGGTGACACATGTCGCTAGAATGGGAAGGGTCAGGGGCAGGTTCGTCCATTTTCCTCGGACGAGCGGTTTTTCACCTCAGCTATAAATTCCCCTCACCCTCCTCAGAGCTCATTTACCCCGCACGAGCTCTCAGACCTAGCGCCGCCGCTACACTCCATCGTCGCCGGTGAGGAATAGCTTCACTGCCTCGACCTCGTCGCCGTCGTACTCACGCCGGCCGCGGAAATCTTCACTCCGCCGCCGCCGTAGCTGTTTTCCATCGCCAAGTTAGGGCGTGGAAGATCTGAACGGACGAACTTCTCCACTGCTACTCTCAGTTCGTCGTGTTCTTCGTCAAGGGTAAATAAAATTTATTTTTACTGCCCTTGTTGATTCTGATGATTTCCACAAAATCTTCAAAAGGTGTTTATTCAACTTTTATGTTCTTAAACACCAACTTGCTTCTGTCCTTGATCAGTTTCTCTAAGCAACGTTTTTCTTCAAGATTCCTCAATTGTGTGGATTTTCAATCTACACAACTCTGGAACCTAAGTCAAAAATGCTTAGTGAAATTCCTCAAGACACCCCTGGTCATCTTCCTCAAACTTGATACTTTTGAAAATCTTCTGAGAACGCATATGACCTCTCCAAAACTCTTCGCACCTATATTCTGTTCACAGGTACACATGTCCGCTGCTGAATCTCTAGGTTCTCATCAACTTAACTCATTTGCAGTGTACCTAGAAGAAAAATTGCATACCTCATCAGAAAATTCGATTGTTCAAAACCCTCAAGTGAAGAAAATGGCTGATGGTAAAAGACCTCAGAAGGGAGGAAAGAGGCCAGAAACAAACACTGCTTTTGAGATCCCTGATGACATCTATGATGAATATTGTACTCCTGATGAAGCAACTCATGGCAAGGAGAACAAAAATCAGCGCAAAGTGCGCATTCAGAAGATTGAGAGGAGATGGGCAAGAGAATGGAGGGAATATCGCTATGTCACTCCCAAGTACATGAAGAAATTTGCTGTTAACCCTCCATGTCCAAGACCTCCATTGGCTCTTGGCCAAGAAGCTGATCCCACTAGCATCAGAAGAGGTGAGGAATTTCCTCAGGAGTGGGCTAAGCGTCAAGCCAAGCTGGCCAAAGTGGCTAAAGAGGCAGTGAAGAAATTCAATGAAGATTCTGTTGCTGCCGCCGCTGAGGCCTCTGCTATCAAGCCTAAGAAGGCTATGCTGAAGAAATCAGCTGTCAAGACAAGTTCCTCAGCTGCAATGCCCTCACGGCCAAGCTCTTCAAAGACCTCACGGCCTGTTCCTCAAGCAAATTCCTCAAAAGCAGCTCCAACTCCCTCGGTTGCAAAATCCTCAGCTGCTCCTGCAAAGTCCTCAGCACCTGTGCATCTTGCCACATGCCAAAGGACTACTGGAATCTCAATTGCTTCAGGAGTCTCTGCAAGTTCTTCAGCTCCACCTCAGTCTTCAACAACTCCGACCTTGCTGAAGAAAAAGGCCATTGCTGGACGAGGCACAAGGCCAAGTCCTCACAAGAAGCAAGTCGCCTTTCAGGTTCCGTCAAGCGAAGACGAAGCTGATGATGAAGAATTAGCTGAGATCATCAGAGATCGACAACAAAGGGCCGCTAGAGCCAAAGGCAGTGCTGTGCCCCTCATGCTGGATCCAAGGAAGATCCTTGATTTCATCGATCTCTGGCACAAGGATCCAAATACTCCTTTGCCTGAATTAAACCTCACTCCTGGTCAAAGTCACATGTTGACGGCCTTCATAAATGAAGAGAAATGGAAATTTGAAAAGGCCAGGCAGGTGAAGAAGGCTCAGTACAAGAAGGAGCATTTTCTGAAGAACAATGTTGTGAAAATGTCTCCTGAAGAACTTGTGACTATGCAGGCTGAGATCAAAGCACTCAGTGATGAATTTCATGCATTCCATGCAGATTGGCTAGGTGCCAAAGTCAGATTCATCAGAATGGCAAAAGGATTTACTCCAAGTGTTGCAGCTTCATCGCAACCCAAATTTCCTCAGACTGGAACATCTGTTCAGTCTACTGAAGAAAATGAAAGCGCCAGTGCTGATGAAGAAATTCCAGTCTCTGAAGAAAATGCCAGGGCAACCTCCAACATTGCGCCTGAAGAGCAATCCAGGCCAGTTGAAGCATCTGCTACTGTGCCTGAGGAATCTGAACAAGCCAGGGCAACTGCATCAGTTGTGCCTGAAGAAATTCAACCAATTTCCTCTGCTCCTCCTGCACCGATGACAAGCATCAACCTTCCTTCTGCATCAGAAGCGAAGAAAACCAAGGCTGCGGAGCGAGCAGCTGTGAAGAAAAGGAAATCATCTGCATCTTCAGAGTCTTCAGCCCCCAAGAAATTGAAGACTTTGACGAGTTCATCTGAAAACCCAATTGATGCTATTCCAATATCAAGCATGCCATCAAAGGAGATCATTCCCTTTGGTGAGGAATATGAAATTCCAAGTAAATCTGATGAAGAAGTTCCTTCTGCTGCTTCGACAGAGCAGATGGATGAAGAAATTGAAGTGGATACTTTCCCTTCAACCCCACTGGTATCATCGCCCATGCCTCAGTTCACAGCTGAAGAGGCAGGCATCGAAGGAACTGAAGAAGAAGAGGATGTGGATATTGGGTCTACAACACCTATTCTGAATGATGACTTTTGGGAAAGTCATCACCCCAATTCACCTCTGACAACCCCTCTACATCATGTTCCTAGTCCCCTGTGCAAACTAAAGAAATTCATACGGGCTCTGATGAACATCAAGCTTCACTTCATTCTATTCCTAAAGAAGTTCCAGTCACTAGCGCTGATGTACATATGTCTGAAGAAATGGAGGCCAAGGCTGCTGCTGAAATTCCTCAGCCTGTGGCTCCAGTGGCTATACCTCAAGAGGCTGTAAATTCTTCAACTGTTAATCTTCAGCCCAAGCCACAGAACCCTCACTCCAAGAAGCAGAAGTTTAATGCTGAGGATTTCTTCAATGAGCACATATTCTTCACTGACTACAATCCCTATGACTCTGCTCGTCTTCGTCGCAAGCGCTTCTGGACTGCAAGCCAGATGAACTTCTACTCCTCATTGTTGGTTGATAAGGATAAGATCTTTGATCATGAGCAAATTCCTCATGTAGATATGGAATCGATGCCCTGCTTCACACCAGTCCTCAGTGTTCTTCATGACGCTGGGTTACTCAATTTTTGCACCGACATCTGCGATTGGAATGAAGAACTCATTCTTCAATTCTTCGCCACGCTGCACATTACTGGAAATGTTGATGATGTCAATTCATGGGTATTGGACTGGATGACCGATAATACTCATTTCAAAGCACCGGCCTCTGAATTGCTTCATGTCGTTCCAGTCTGTCCTCCCAATGAAGGTGCAAGGCTTCTCTATGTTGAACCCGAATTGTCTGATCATCTGATGCAAGTGCTGATGAAGCCTTTGAAGCCAGGCCAAGCTCCAAGGACCAAATTCCTCGTCAAGGAATTGCTCTATGTGCCAAGGACAGTTTATCGCATCTTGACCAAAACCCTCAGTCCAATCAAGGGCCACAACTCTGATGATGAAGAAGTTGTTGGCATTATGAAGAATCTGATGTTCAATATCATTCACGGTATTCCTATCAACTACCACGATTTCTTCATGAGGACTTTGGCCAATGCTGCTCTGTCACCTTTTGAGTTGAAGCCTTATGCTCCCTGGATCATGAGATTCATCAGATCAAGGTCTTCAATTCATTACATGGCTGACTTTCAAAATCATCTCAACTATTTGCCCCCTATCGAAGTCCTCAAACGGACTATTTCCTCAGCTGACGAGAAGGGTAAGGCTGCTGTTTTTGATGAAGGTACTCGTCCATTGGATGGATAGTTTCGCAAAGCTACTTCCTATTCCACCAATGATGACTCTGCAACTCAAGATTCTGCCGCCAAAGCTTCAGAACATCATCCTCAAGCCACAGCTCCGCGTGTGATGACTGATCGTGAACTTCTCCTTAGTCTTCATCAGAAAGTTGATCGAAATCACAAGTGGGTCAAGTGTTAGTTTGGTGCAATTCTTCAGAACATGACAGTCACTCAAAATACTGTGAAGAAGAATCACTACTACTTGCATGAAGTCTTTGACCGCACTTGGGTGATTCTGTCTAATCTTCATAGTGCTGAAGAACTCAAGGAGATGGGCTTCCAACAGGACTTTGACTGGTCTCAGCCACCTTCGAAGAAATTCAAGAAAGTCAAAGTTCCTCAGCTTGTTGCCAGTTCATATTCTTCATCGTGCGAGACGGATGAAGCTGAAGACTTGAACGACACTGCGGCAGGCCCTACCTCAACGGACGACCCCAACAATGCTGGGGCTCCTCCATCGACATCATGATTATATTCTTCAGGGGCGTTAGTCCTCATTTTTCGTCCCTTTTGGTCATTCGATGACAAAGGGGGAGAAATTTGAGTTAGTCTTCAAGCGGGTCTTATATATGGGCTATATTTCTGTTAAGTTTCAACTCTTGCTTTTCTGAGGTGTTTGCTCTGATGAGTTGTAAACTTAAGTCCTATGGTGGTCTGATACTTTTGCTCTGTTTTTCTGCAAGCTATTTCCTCAAGTACCTTAATGCACGCATGCTGAATTTCGTCAGACACCATATCTCATCATGCATTTCAAATTCTTCATATCATATGTTAAATGCGTGTATGAATTTCAAGATATAGGAGGAGATCTCCATGATATTACTCTACAATGTGCATTTGCTATTTCAAAGCAAATTCCTCAAATATGCACATCTTCAGGGGGAGTTCTTCTATATCTTGCAATCAAATTCCTCAATATCAGTATTTACACTTCATATGTTTATCCCCGTTGAAAACTTAACCTATATTGTCATCAATCACCAAAAAGGGGGAGATTGTAAGTGCATCTAGTGCCCCTTAGTGATTTTGGTGTATTGAAGACTTATAGGTTAAGGGACTAATGTGTTTGTGAGTGTACACAGGTCTATAAGTCTATGAGGAGTTTGTTATTTACGATGATTGCCGACCCCTAAAAATGAATGTCTTCAACTGAAGACTTTGGTTTTCTTGAAGACTTTGAAAGTGAAGAAATTGGTGTGACCCTGAAGACTTGATATTCATGCGAGGATTATGAAGCGTGAAGACTTTTGTTTTCGTAGTTTCATTTTCTTCTTCTCGAGTCATAGGAAACACCATACTGTTAAAGGGGGTCGAGGTAAAACTAAGGAAAAGTTTCCAAGTGATGGTCAACTCAAAATCCTACACCTACCCAATCCTTTCGAGTGAAGCCATTGGAAATCTCATACAGTTTAGTCAAGTTCTTCAGTGACAGAGACGAAGTTCTTCTGTTCTCTGAGGAATTTGTTCTGACTGAGGAGTTAGGAATTCGCCAGTGCGGATTGCCTACAAGTGAGGAACATGATAGCCCTGAGGAATTTGATACTCAAATTTCCGACCGTTGCTGTGCTACGCGCCAGCTGTCCAAATATCCTACCCACCTAACGGTCATATCATTGAAGGGCATTTATGTCTTATCATGTCGGGCTGCTCCCTAGGCTATAAATAGCCGCCCCCTACAACCACTAGCTGGTTGGCTGCTCCAAGAAATAGATTGACACTTGTCATTTAGAGCGAGGACTTTGAGCGAAAATCATCAAGTGAGGAAAAACCCAAAAACCCAAACACCTACAAACCCAAAGTGATTGAGCATCACTGAAGAGATTGTTCCTGTGTGGAACCGACGCTTGTTACCTTTGAGGACTGTGCATCCTCCAGACGGTTAGGCGTCATGGTCTAGAGCATCCAAGAGGAAATTGTGGATTGCCGAGTGACCGAGTATGTGAAGGTTTGGAAGTCACCTGAAGACTTACCACGAGTGATTGGGCGAGGTCTGTGTGACCTTAGCTCAAGGAGAATACGGTGAGGACTGTGTGTCCGGGACTGTGTGTCCTCAGGTTTAAATACCTAGCCGCTCCAACCAGACGTACAACTGTCACAGCAGTTGGAACTGGTCTACCAAATCATTGTCTTCACCGAGCTACTGGTTCTATTTCCTCAACCCTTTCATTTCCTCGCATACTTGCTATGTATTTGATCATTACTGTTTGAAGACTTTGTCTGAAGACTTTCTCAATTTCCTCAGTTCAATTTCTTCAGTCAGTTTGTCTTCAGCCTGCTTATCCTGTGTTTACGCTACTCGTACTCTGTGCTTGTTTTCATTTCATCATGATGACTGTGCTACTGCTCTGTTATGCTTGCATCTGAGCACTTATTCCGCTGCTAAGTAGTTCATCGCTTAGGAATTTCCTCACCTTGAAATTCCTCAGTGACGAATTTGTAAAAATCACCTATTCACCCCCCTCTAGTCGATATAATGCACTTTCACTTCCCCTTGGCTGAAGCTTGTGACTCGCCCTTGGATGGCACTTTCGCCAAAGTCCGTGATGGCTTAGGAACCTTGAACTCAGTTCTGGTAATGGTAAGGTCATCTTGGGGAGGAGGTGTTGTCGCTTCATCAGCCGCCATTTTTGACTTCAGCTCACAAGCAGGAGAGGACGGGTTAACTTCCGGCTGATTATCGACATCTCTCGCCTGCCTGTCCGTGCCTTCACCTGGCGGCGGGTTATCCTGTTCAAAGACCTCATGAGTTTCCTCAGTTTGGTCCTTGGCAGTTTCTTCATAAGCCTCGACCGGCTCTAATGACAAGCTAGACTCACCAGTCTTCCTTTTCTTTGCCTTGGCTCTACAATTGCACAAGGTTTACAACAATGTTAAAATATGTTCAAAACTTGGTCAAAGAAATATGATTTGATCACATGCATACTTACCCTGGCTTGATAACCATTGGAGCCAACTGGGACCCTGACGAGTTATCTAACGTCAATGGTGACTCCTAATAGTCTGAATTAGACAGGTTAAGAGGTTGTTTAAATAAGCCGGCCTGGGGGTGAGAAGGAGTTGGACTGTGAGGCACCTCATTGGCGCGCTTGTGAGGATTTGGTGCAGAATCTGAACCGCCTATTGAAGCACCAGAGTCGCCACCTGCCCCTTATCGAGATGAGCCAGCATAATGTGTTTTCTTCATTAAGAAATTAGGGTCCAAGTAAGCAAGTGGATGAGAAAAGGGTACTTTTCTCACTGTTCTCCTCAGCTTCTTCGGAACATGAATATCTGAATCAGATGAGATAGAGATTACCTCAACATCTTCAGCCCCACTCTCACCTGTGTCATCCTAGAGAAAGCATCAATAGTTGGAGTATTTCAAACACAGTCAAAGGAAGACAAGTTAATCAGGGAGAAGGAAGCTTACCTCTGAATCATCATCCTGAAGCGACTCATTAAGAGCCGGGTCATCTTCGGGCGACTCTTCCTCCTCAGAAGCCTCCGGATTAGAAACAGCCTTAGCCTTCTTTTTCTGTTTTGGGTCTTCACCCGCCACAGCCTTACAACGCTTAGCATGCGTTTTCTTCCCCATTGGCTGTTTGCTCCAGAAAGGATCGTTTTCCTGCAAAGTAAAACATCAGAGGATTATATAATTGAAGGACGCATAAGCTAAGGCTAACATCATTTTCAACACTTACATGGGGTGGTGGGCTAGACGCAAAAAATGGCGCTAGCCCAAATTTGCCGCTATCTGATGGAGGGACCTTGATCAGAGACCTCACTGCTTCATCAGCTTTTGCTTTCATAAAGTTGACCGAGTTGCTCCGCTGAGGATCAATCGTTTGACCATTATAAGCATGCATCAAGCTGGGACGGCGGCTCAATGGCATTATCCGCCAAGAGATCCAACAATGGGCCAGGTCGATCCCTGTCAACCTGTTGGCCACTAGCACGCCTAACTTTGAGCAAAGGCCGCTCACTTGTGCCCGCTCCTCAGGCGTAGGCCAGCCAGTGTAAGCCGCCTAAAGAGAGAGCTGGGTCGGACGATAGCCCGGCAAGGGATTTTCACCCTCTGGCGCAATGTTCTTACAGTAAAACCAGGTCTTGTTCCAACCCTTCGGGTGGCTCGGCAGTTGAGCAGCAGGGAAGTTAGTATCCCTTCGCCTCTGGAGTGGAACTCCTCCAAGCTCCAGGCTAAGGCCCTTTGCAGTTTCACTCTGTTTGTTGACGTAGAAAAACTCTCTGAAGAGAGTCACTGACGGCTCTACTTGCAAATACACCTCACACATGACTTGAAATTGGCATAAATTCACGATGGAATTAGGGCCGAGATCTTGTGGGTGTAGACCATAGAAGTGAAGGATGTCTCTAAAGAATTTTGAGCCGGGTGGGGAAAAGCCCCTTAGCAGGTGGTCAGTAAAGATAATGACCTCCCCGTCTTTTGGCGTTGGGGGACACTCGCCCATTTGGACCCGGCAGGTAGCAGCCTCTGTCGCTGACAAGAGTCCCTGGCTTATGTAGTCTTGTAGAACGATATCTGAGACCTGGGAAGCGACCCAGTTGCAGACATTTGGTTCCTTGGACTTGGTTCTTGACATGGTTTCGAGTGGCCTAGATATGATTTAAAGCATAAATAATGTCAAAAGGTGATTTATAACTAAACACCGTATGGCGGGCGGCTTAAGAGGATAAGTTATGAGCTGCCCTGTCGTTAAGACTATTGAAACAAGGTCAATGATCACAACTACATCGCGAATACAAGGGATCCCCGAAAGAACCGGCTTATGCAAGGGGGTACTAAGTAAACGTCAACTATTATGACACGTTGCAATTTAAGTCGCCCTAGTTGGAGGGGTGGCTCGTCCTATGGCGAAGAGCACTGATATCCACTAAGTGTCGCAGCAACAAGTTTCAAACAGAACGGAAAAAATTTCAGATCTAAATATTCTATTTTAAAGGGAATAATACAGTTCTTGATGAGTTCATGTGCTAAGGAGGGAACTAGATCAGATCGCATTTTCTACCAAGGTTAAGGTGCGTCAAATCCTAGTTCCGACCGCGGCTCGCAAAGGGGGTCGTTTTTCCATAACGGAACGATCAACTAAGAACCTACGGCGGCCATGGCGATGCGGCCGAGGTGAAAAGCTAGGTCGCGACAGGGAAAAGACCTAGAGGCAATGGCAGTGTGTACCTGGTCAGCGGCGACTGGCGACGATGCGCGGCCAGGAGACGACTGTCGGAGACGCGCTGGAGAGGTCCCGAGTTCCTGCTAGCCGGCAAGCACTAAGGGAGAATTACGGTGGAGCTTCGAGACGACGGCATCGAGAGAAAGAAGAAAGGTCAAGGCGGTAAACTGAAAATGGAAGCCCCTGGGGGGTATTTAAAAGAAAAGGCAGAAGGGGGAAAGGCAGGCGCGAAAATCTAGGAGCTACAGTGCAAACGGACGCCTCGTTCATCGCGCCTGTCAGATCCACTCTAGATATAGATGACGTCATAAAAGATTCGCTGCGATTGACTAGGTGACATCACAAAGATTTCCAAGGAGGAAAAAGACAAGTCTGAAAAGACATGGGCGAGCCGGACTTGAAGCCGGCATGAAGCAGAAGACCTGCCAGAATCAGAGCGGTCCAGAAGGTTGATATGAATATATTCAAACCAACCTGAGGGCTAATGTTGGGGATATGACCCCCGGATATGACCCGCCCATTCAGGGCTGGGTCAGTAATGGCGGCGACTTGCCAAGAGCCAGGCCAGGTGGGCCGTAGCTTGCCAAAAGACTAAGCCGCCCGCTCCGTGGGCCGGCTTACGTGGACTGGGGTTAGGCCCATTTGTAAACCGCCATATGAGTTTTCCTTACTTAGGAGACAAGGTATAGACTTAGGCATGGAACATATTCCGGCTTGGACTCTAATGTACACCCAGGGCCTCAACCTATATATAAAGGGGAGCCCCGGGTTAGAGAGGATGACTGACAATCTCTTGAGAACTAGGCTTGCCAAGCGCACCTTTGTAATCGAGATCATCACCAATACATCCAAAGCAGGACGTAGGCTTTTACCTCTCCAAGAGGGGCCGAACCTGGGTAAACCCTTGTGCCTTTCGTGTCCACTTAACCCCTTCAATCTACCACTTGACGTGATGGCCTCGCGACTAAGTCCTATGAGGACATCTGCTGTGAAAATACCATGACACGTTCCGTAATACATCATCTTGTAACTAACTCATTAGTCATTTTGCTTGCAAGGCTTCTTATGATGTGTATTACCGAGAGGGCCCAGAGATACCTCTCAGATACTTGGAGTGACAAATCCTAATCTCGATCTATGCCAACTCAACAACCACCTTCAGAGATACCTATAGAGAATCTTTATGATCACCCAGTTATGTTGTGACGTTTGATAGCACACAAGGTATTCCTCCGGTATCCGGGAGTTGCATAATCTCATAGTCAAAGGAATATGTATTTGACATGAAGAAAGCAATAGCAATAAACTGAACGATCAATATGCTAAGCTAACGGATGGGTCTTGTCCATCACATCATTCTCCTAATGATGTGATCCTGTTATCAAATGACAACACATGTCTATGGTTAGGAAACCTTAACAATCTTTGATCAACGAGCTAGTCTAGTAGAGGCTTACTAGGGACACGGTATTTGTTTATGTATTCACACATGTATTTAAGTTTTCGATCAATACAATTCTAGCATGAATAATAAACCTTTATCATGAATAAGGAAATATAAAATAACAACTTTATTATTGCCTCTAGGGCATATTTCCGTCAGCTCGTACAATCCAAGAAGGAAAGCGAGATGGACTTCCCGGGTGGGGCTGCGGCCTATAGAGTGTCCGCCGGAGTCGGAACCAGTCGATCCACTGCCTTATTTGTCACCGGAATTCTGAAGAAAACTGAATATGAACTGCATAAGCTTTTGGGAATAGTGATCTATTGAAGTGCAAACGAGTTTCATTTTATCCCGGTGACGTCTCATCGAGCTGGAGAGGATGCTCAAATGGAACAAGACCGGGTGGGAGATTTTGGGCTCTTGGGCAACATGATGAAGAAGAAGACGATGTATCAGTAGATGAAATTGACCAACGCAGTCCTTATTTGGCAACCTTTGCAGATGCGCTTGCTTGTGCTAAGCAAGTGAAGAGGAGTAGATGCAAAGATAAACGGAAGAGCAACAAGAAGGGGGACACTATCAGAGTTAGTAACAACAGCATGGAGAAAACTTCGATTATCAAGCATGTAAGTATTTCATCTTGCAACCGATCAGAAAGTTTGCCTTCTGTTCGGTGTGATTTGATCCAGGATGGTAGATGGTATCAAATTGTAGATGGGAAGAAGATTGATGTGGGGATTGGATTAGAACCCAAATGGGTGCAGATGGGACGTGATTGGAATGGCAGAAATTGGTCGGTGTGTTCGCTGATTGATGCCCCTCTTTCAACACGATCGCCAGCACACCGAGAAGGGGAAACAGGGGATGATTTTGAATTTAGAGGAGATTTTTTCATTTCCATTCGTACTCTGGGCCGGACTGGGCTAGTTAGTGGAAGAACGGGCCAGAAAAGTGGAAATACTCTAAGGCCCATAGAAGAAAAGGGTCTTATACACCCTGGTCCGAACCAGGGTGTTGAACCTGACCACTTCTTATGCTCTAGGGTTTCCCACCTATGGTGCTTGTCCCTTCCTGCCGCCGAAGAAACTAACAACAACCCTACTGTGGCACCCCGGCTCACAGAGACCGGAACACTCCGTATTCCAGCCCACGGATCGAGGTAAGTCTTCTGGAATACGACACTGCTTGGCATAGAACAAATCAGCTCTTATTACAATCGAAATGGATACAAGGGAATTACATCAGCATGGCAACACTACGCCTGCCACGGTTGCTCTATGCAAGCAGCAGAACAACTCGAAGCAGCAGAATGACTAATAGCAGCGGAACAACGACGACGGTGATGGACTCCACTCCGTAGGGACTCTGGCTGGAACGCTTATCCTAGCTCGCAAACTCAAGATCCTCGACAAACAAGCAAGCAGACAAGGCAAGACCTGCAAACTGGCATGACACGCCAGGTCAGTACATTGAATGTACTTGCAAGCTCACATCAACCAAAGTAATCAAGACAAACAACAGCATGGCAATTACAGGTTACTTAGCAAGGATGAACATGATACAGCTAGAGCAACATGGCATGGACATGGTGAACAAGATAGCACTAGAATAATACCAGATGAGCATGGCATGAACATATGATGATACTAGCATGCAACATGTTAACAATATCATGCACCAACTTACTCTGTTCGGGGTTACCTCATCACCACCACATGAATCACTTACCATCATGATCATCACACGATCACCTCAGGATCAAATCAAGCTTGGTATTAACAATACCGTAGTAATCATTACATGACCACAAGGAGCTTGATCTTTACCCTTGATTCTCGCATAACACCATAAACCTCAACCATCTTCGGTATCCTCGATACCACTGTGATCCTCTCGCGATCACATAAAGATCAACCAACTTCTTTCCTTATCGAACCAGGGTTATTATTAAGCAGGTTATTATTACTATTGACCCATAGTGTGACCTACTATGAACTGGGCCCATATCCACGGGCGCGGCTATCGATAGATTATACACACTCTGCAGAGGTTAGCACACTGTACCCACACCACGGAACCCAAGGCCTCGTGCTCCCATTCGAGTGGACCAACGGCGTTCCGACAAAACTGATCTATTGACATGACACTCTCCCGGCCACTCCGACAAACTCCCCTATGGGCTAAGTCATGGGTGGCCCCGATGTCACCTCGTGACATCCAACGGCCACCGTCGTGGCAAAACAAAACAGTCCCAAATGGGGACAACCCGGGTACAACAACAACGAGCACACAAGGCTTATGTCCGCCTACCTGATCAGGGTAGCGCGCACCCATAACCTTCCCTAGTTGGAGGCACCGGCGAGAGGCACGACAATAGACCGTATTAGGGCCTTCTCATAAAGGCAAATGTGGCTGCACTGGTCATTTCGATTTCGATGGCACTATGACTCAGCCAACAGGTGTTCAAGTTTAATTATTGTCCGGTTAAACTTGAATGCAAAAGATGCCGAGTCATAATATGATGAAATAATAATGCACATGAGCATGATATTAACATAAGCATGGAGGAGCAACATAACCATATGAATCACTAGCATCAATAATAATGCAACACTTAGACTACTAGATGTAGATGAACATGGCATCATGATCATATATAACACAGGTACTTCCATAACAGACGATAATAATGCATCGAAGAACATCACTATCACCATCATGTACTACCAACCAACATGACATAAGAGAGTAATACTAGCAAGTAGCACATACTAACAAGGTGCATAAGGGCATAGCATGAAGATGAACATGGATCCGCAAGCATAACCGAAACAGCAATAGCAGTAGATAAAGGAGCAAACATTTATTAAATATTCAAGTGGAAACCATGGCTATTGCAAATCCATCATGCAAGTGGCTGTCGTGGCTTGCCTGAGGATGAAGAATACTCCGGGAAGAAGTGCGGTGAAGTCGCAGAACGATTCACCGGAACACTTCTCTCTTGGAGGGGGCTAGATAAGGGCAAGGGCACAAAGGTCATTTTCACAGTGGGACCACCTAGTGAAAATGATACCAACAGATAGATCTCGACGAGACGAAGAAGTAGGCGTTGGATTCACCTCAAACGGAGTTACGGTTGCGGAGATACGAGAGTTGGGGGATCAGGGACTTTTCTGCAAAAATATCATCACAAACAAGTCCCTGAGTGGATAAGACAGAAGCATATTTCAGAAGAATACGCTTTCAGAACTGAGAAAGCGCACTTTGGGCTGAAGAAGAAGGAAAATACGCTTTCCCGAGGCGAAAGCGTATTTATGAAACTACGCTTCCACTTAAACCAGATGGGCCCGGGGCTGGAGAGACATACATGCGGGACCCAGGGGGGCTGGCTACCTTCGTCCTCTTCCTCCCGTTGTTCCCTCGTGCGGGACAAAGGAAGCAAGGGAGGGGCGCGGCACGGGCGACAGGCTCCACGGCTCCAGCCACCTCCGACAGACGGAGGCCTCCGGCCAGCTCGTCGTGGAGGACCGCGACGAGTGAGGGCAGCAGAGACGACGGGGAGCGGCCATGGGGATGGCTGAGGCAGCGAGCAGAGGCGGGCTCCGGCGAGGGGCCCGTACGTCTCCGACCGTCTCCGGGGAAGCTGAGACCACCGGGGGGTTCCTGGTGCTGCACCACGCGGGGAGGAGCGGAGCGGCGGCACCACGCGGAGATAGAGAGCGGGAGGGCGGCAGCCGGACGAGGGGCACGCGGCCACGGGGCACTCCGGCGATGGGGAGAGGGGTTGGGGAGGCTCGCCGGAGCACGGGGAAGCCGATGATGGTGGCTAGCGGTGGAGAGGAGGACTAGGCGCGCTGGGACCGAGGAGGAACCGCGGCGGCCATGGCGGATGGAGGAGTAAACGGCGAGCTTCGGTGGTCGAGGAGGGGAAAGGAGAGTGAGGTGAGGTGCGGAGGACCACGAGGGTGCTATATATATCCGAGGGGAGGGCTCGAGAGCGCTCTAGAGGCCTCGGCCAACATGCCAAGGAGAAGGCAGAGCAGCTAGTGCCACAGGCATGCTCGACGGAGAAGAAACGAGGGCGAAACAGGGTGGGACAGGGGCACAGAGCGATGCAGAGGCTCACGGGGGAGCTACTAGACATGGAGGGACGTCGAGACGAGGAGGAAGGAGGTGGCTACAGGGCACGCGGTTGGCAGAGCACGAGATTTGGCTCGTCTGCCCCGTGGTCACCGCGTGAACTGGTGCACGCGGTTGCAACCTGGCCAGCCGACCATGTCTGGGGAATGGACCTTACTGCCCCGAGTGCCAAGGAAGGAACAACCAAGGGCAGGGGCAAAGAAGAGAAATGCACTTGGCTCCAAAGCAGATCAACAGCAAAGTGTTTGTTGCCTGGTGTGGCTCACATGCTAGAAGATGGACTCGGAGCTTTGGCATGGGTTGATCACATGATAAGGTGACCGTGTTGGCAAAATATCAGCCCAAACGGAGTAGCCTAGAGGGTACTTGATGTAGAATGCACCATACTGTACAGAAATACAAAGTATGAAGTAGCACTCACATATCTAGTTGGATTGAGCTGAATTTTGGAGAAGGTGAGTTATTTGTGCATGTAAAGCTTCTGTAAAATTTTCATACCATTTGGAAATACCAAAATGGTACTTGCTTCACAGAGCTTCAATCTGGACAGAAACTTAGAAAAAATTCACAAGGCAAATGGCTAGATAAAATGATACCAAATTTGGTGGAGAAAGTTTATATGGATAATATAATGGCCTGGTAAATTTTCAGCAATAATGAAGCAATATAAAATATAGTTGCTTCACAAACTGAAATTCTGACCAGAAACCAAGAATTGATGCTGAGCTCACATAGGGGTGTGACATGAGCCCAAATCTTGAGGAGAGTGATGATTTGATCATATGAAGCACCTTGCAAAATTTCAACTCATTTGGATTACCCTAGCTAGTACTTCCTTCACAAAGGCTTCCCTCAGACAGGAACTTTGGAAATTTGCTGAGGAAGGTTCACTAGGCAAATTAAGTTGAATTTTGGCATGGGGCAATGATATGGACAAGAAAAGGTGTCCAAAAAGTTTGGAGTCAATCAAGCAAAGATAAATGACACTTCCTTCTCAAAAAGCCACTTGGGGTAGAATGAGAAAAGGAATATTTGTGAATTATCTTTGATGATGCCAAGGAAGGGTTTTGACTTATCTGAGGAAGATATGAGCCAAACAATTTATGAGAATTATTTGGGAATTTTGGGAGTGACAAAAATATAGGTTGTTTCACACCCTAGGGCAAAAAGGATTATTCCTTTAATAGAAAAAGGAATATTCCCAATAAAAAGAATATTAGGATTGGGCTAAGATGAAAATGACAAGGTCTTGAGATGGTTTTGAGGATGACAAGCCACTTGGGAGCCTGAGAAGAGATGCTCTTCCCATGTTTCAGGACCACAGAGCCACAGAAAAACAATTCAAATCAAAAATTTAAATAAATCCAAAAGAAAAAGAAAGGGCCAAAAATCAGGGTGTGACAAACCTTCCCCCCTTAAAGAAATCTTGTCCTCGAGATTTGGTTGCTCAGGGAACAAGTATGAATATTCTGACTTAAGGAAACCGTTTCCAACTCAGGTATCCTTTTTTCCTCTATATTATGTTCCCATGAAATTTCATCTGAGTGACTGCGTGACTCTGGGGTGGTTTGCTTCACTATATCCATATGCTGACAGGCCTTACCTCATATGTTACTTTGACTCCCATTTCTTTTATAGCTGCCGGCTTAACGGGGTGCGGTAGATTATCATGACTGCAATATATGCTCGTCTCACAAGTCCGAGAGTTGTTTCTGATGGATGTGTCACACTGACCACATTCCATGGAGTTGTGAACAACTTTCTTGGTGGACACAAAGTATCTTACTCCTTGCAGTGGGTTGCTCAAATTGTTGCATGTCCCTCCAGGTTCAACACAGTGTTGTGAATCATACTGTTCTCCTGGCGGAATCTGACTTCTTGCAGGTATCCCTGAATCATTTTGGCTAGCTCCACTGTCTTGAGTATTAGATCCGTACCAAAGATTTGACTGTCGCCTGTCGTGACTAGCATAAAGGTGTATGACCTTATAACTAGAGCATCTCGAAACTTGACGGATGGAGGTTCCGGCAGGCTATCCTTTAACTGATTCCCATATGCGAGGGCACATGCTTCGAGAATATTGTTCAATATTCTGATTAATCATTTTGTCGGTATATCCATGTGAATCATGCAACAATTATCATCCCTTTATCCTCATCTCCTGACATGGTAACATTGTTTAAATGGCAGGTTCATCGTGTCTCAAGTTTTAACCGTAGGGAAATGATCATCCGAACCCTTGCAAGAAATCTGCAAATAAATCAGTAGCCACCAGAACGGTCTTTACAACTCAGATCTGGGACGTTACTGAAATAACTCAACCACGACTCAAGACAGCCGAAAAGCAGCTCAGAGCATGAGACCGTGTTGATAAGAAGAAAGTGGCAGTTCCCTAAGACGGCTGGAAAGCAGCTCAGAGCATAGGGCCACTGTCACAAAAATAAACTCAACAACTTTACGAGACGGCCGGAAAGCAGCTCAGAACTCGTGACAGTTGTTGAATAGAGAAATATAAAGTCGGCATCCACCCAGGACGGCCAAAAGCAGCTCAGAACATAGGCGTGGTGCCGTCACCGGAGAAAAGTAGACAAGGGCTCATCAAGATCATATACCAGGTTCACAGGTACTTGTACAGAGCTCACTGTTGTCATCAATCTTCATAGTCCTTTGTCACACTGAGGTGTATAACTGGCTTCCTTCTTTCAACAATACTCATGTGGTTGTCAGATTCTATTTTCATCATCGTTCGAGTGACTTGCAAGACCTTGGTTGTATGCTCACAATGAAAGCATGTGTAGCTGAGCATTTGGTTCCTAAGGGAGACACTTGTGTCCAGACTGGCTCGTGTTCCTGACCAAACTGTTGTGGATCTGATTTTTAAGGTGCACTGCCATATGCTGTCAACTCGTTGTGTAATACCTTGTACCAGTGCCATACTGAGGAAGCTTGTGTTGAAAGCCATCGCGCTAAGGAAGACTGAATAGCTTGTGCTCGAAGCTTTCGTCAGACAGCTTGCTAAAGAAGGTTGGGTACCGTACTTCAGAAGCTTTCCCCCTTAAAGACTTGCTGGGGAAGACTGGGTTCCTTATGCCGGAAGCTTTTGCGGTGGCTTACTGAGGAAGACGGAGTATCTTGTGCTGGAAGTCATCCACATAGCATACCGAGGAAGACTGAGGAGACTTGCATTGTAAGCTTCTCTGTTAGCTTGCGAGGGAAGACTGGGTTGCTTACACCAGAAGCTTCTATCTGAAATATGTTGACTCAATGTCGTATATATATACCCTTTAATATTTCTGCTGCCGGTCACTTGTATGAAAGGGGTTGTTCGAGTATCCTCCTTGTTGAGTGTTGGGTACATGGCATATTTTGGCTGGCTTCTGGGTATAGCACGTTTCAACATTGTACTCATAATAGAATCAATCCTTGTATATGAACCACCTTTGACAATATACTGTTGGTTTTGCACCCAATGCTGTCTTCCGTCTAATTCCATCATTACTGCTGTGAAGATTGCACACTGATGTAGACTTGATGCTGATATTCAAGCCAGGATATCCTTTGCATTCAGACCAGATATTCCCAATATAATGCAGTCAGCTGAGGATTCCATAATGTTGCTGAGCTCTCAAATATTTGTCTCCTTACTGACTCTTCGGGTCCGGTGTCGGTTGATGAGCAACTTCAATAAGGGGAAAATAATGCAACGCCAAGGGCCCAAAGAAATAAACAAAAGAAACGATTGAAACAAAAGCACACAAGGCATACAAATAATATTATAATCAAGCAACATCACACATTACTGCTACTCACAACAATAATATACATGCATACTTAAGCACACAGATCTCACGAAAACTCTGATATTACGGTCTAATATGCTGTGGTGGTGTGCACGAAAGTGAATCCAAGTGTGGAAGGAGTTGGTGTAAACAAGGTTACACCAAGCGCTGGCTTAACACCGGTCGCATCTGGGCGGACACGGAGGTGAGGGCAGACTTGGTGATCATGTGGCGGAACGCGGAGGTCACGACCACACCATCATCAAGCATACAGACAAAAATCGTACACGTCCAAAGAATGGGTAAGATAGTGGTGGAAAACAGGGCTAGCTGGCATTGCCCTTTTTTGATAGCAAAGATCAGTAAGGGTTACCAAAGTGGCGAGATGGATGGCACGATTTGGGATAGAAACCTGTCTATCACCAAAATGATAGGGGTGGCTGGCGGGAAGATATCAATGCGATACTTGAGCATAACGCCTGCAAATGGTGTCTGGAACACTAGGTACCTCGGCATCACTCCGCTGGGACAGAGATGACGCCAAACACCGAAGAGCAGGTATGCAAAACTGGAGGGGTGCAGGTAGTGGATCGAAACCGATGCCACCTACACTCACAAGATTAACCGTTAGTGACAAGATAATGAGTCTATATGCATGCTATGCGACAAACAAATGCAATAATCAAAATGCAGCAAACCGACTAGATTCTATAATACCGTTTTCTAACGTTCGCGCGGACTAGGGCGTCCTACAGCCAGACCTGCTCTGATACCAAGCCTTGTGGCACGCCGGCTCAGAGAGACCGGAACACCCCGTATTCCAGCCCAGAGATCAAGGTAAGTCTTCTGGAATACGGCACTGCTTGGCATAGAACAAATCAGCTCTTATTACAATCGAAATGGATACAAGGGAATTACATCGGCACGGTGACACTACGCCTGCCACGGTTGCTCTATGCAAGCAGCAGAACAACTCGAAGCAGCAGAATGACTACTAGCAGCGGAACAGCAACGATGGTGATGGACTCCACTCCGCAGGGACTCTGGCTGGAACGCTTATCCTAGCTCGCAAACTCAAGATCCTCGGCAAACAAGCAAGCAGACAAGGCATGACCTGCAAACTGGCATGACACGCCAGGTCAGTA
Source organism: Thinopyrum elongatum (assembly GCA_011799875.1). Classification (NCBI taxonomy): domain Eukaryota; kingdom Viridiplantae; phylum Streptophyta; class Magnoliopsida; order Poales; family Poaceae; genus Thinopyrum; species Thinopyrum elongatum. The sequence continues at coordinate 502,591,347 of CM022303.1, forward strand.
CATTGAATGTACTTGCAAGCTCACAGCAACCAAAGCAATCAAGACAAACAACATCATGGCAATTACAGGTTACTTAGCAAGGATGAACATGATACAGCTAGAGCAACATGGCATGGACATGGTGAACAAGATAGCACTAGAACAATACCAGATGAGCATGGCATGAACATATGATGATACTAGCATACAACGTGTTAACAATATCATGCACCAACTTACTCTGTTCGGGGTTACCTCGTAACCACCACATGAATCACTTACCATCATGGTCATCACACGATCACCTCAGGATCAAATCAAGCTTGGTATTAACAATACTGTTGTAATCATTACATGACCACAAGGAGCTTGATCTTTACCCTTGATTCTAGCATAACACCATAAACCTCAACCATCTTCGGTATCCTCGATACCACTGTGATCCTCTCGCGATCACATAAAGATCAACCAACTTCTTTCCTTATCGAACCAGGGTTATTATTAAGCAGGTTATTATTACTGTTGACCCATAGTGTGACCTACTATGAACTGGGCCCATATCCGCAGGCGTGGCTATCGATAGATTATACACACTTTGCAGAGGTTAGCACACTGTACCCACACCATGGAACCCAAGGCCTCGTGCTCCCATTTGGGTGGACCAACGGCGTTCCGACAAAACCGATCTATTGCCATGACACTCTCCTAGCCACTCCGACAAACTCCTCTTTGGGCTAAGTCATGGGTGGCCCCGATGTCACCTCGTGACATCCAATGGCCACCGTCGTGGCAAAACAAAACAGTCCCAAACGGGGACAACCCGGGTACAACAACAACGGGCACACAAGGCTTATGTCCGCCTACCTGATCAGGGTAACCGGCGAGAGGCACGACAATAGACCACATTAGGGCCTTCCCATAAAGGCAAATGTGGCTGCACTGGTCAGTTCGATTTCGATGGCACTATGACTCAGCCAACAGGTGTTCAAGTTTAATTATTGTCCGTTTAAACTTGAATGCAAAAGATGCTGAGTCATAATATGATGAAATAATAATGCACATGAGCATGATATTAACATAAGCATGAAGGAGCAACATAACCATATGAATCACTAGCATCAATAATAATGCAACACTTAGACTACTAGATGTAGATGAACATGGCATCATGATCATATATAACACAGGTACTACAGACGATAATAATGCATCGAAGAACATCACTATCACCATCAAGTACTACCAACCAACATGACATAAGAGAGTAATACTAGCAAGTAGCACATACTAACAAGGTGCATAAGGGCATAGCATGAAGATGAACATGGATCCGCAAGCATAACCGAAACAGCAATAGCAGTAGTTAAAGGCCACAAGACAAAAACATAGGAAGCCCAACAACACACAACTATATTACTATTTATCTCTAGGCCTTTGGTTCTTTCACATTTCAAGAATGAAGGCCCAACAATGTTCAGCCCATACAACACACACATCGCTGGTTCAGGCTCCTGGTAAAGTTTAGTACCACCTCGGCTGGCCGTGGGAATAGAGACGTCGCGGAGTCTATAAAAGGCAGCTGCTGGCCGCTTGTTTATCTGTAACTTGCCAGCACAGAAACTTGAGGGTTTGAGCAGGATTCGTTCCTCGAGCAGGGCAGTCATTTGTGTCATATGACAGTAAAAATAAATATTTATATCAAACCCGATGGGTGCCCTAATGGGTCGGGTTGCCCGATGGATTCGGGCATGGGTCTGACTCAAAGACCCATGGGTAGGGTCATGGGTCTGCTCCTTTGCCCATTTGCTATTCAGGCATGGGTTTGATAGAGCTCTACCCGGTCAAACCCGACCCGACTGCCGGCTTGAACCACAATTTAGACCTAGATAGGCTAAATTATGGGGTAATCTCCCTTATACCCAAAGGGAGTGATGCTGATAGGATTCAGAAATATAGACCAATCTGTCTTTTGAATGTTATTTTCAAAAAAATTACAAAAAATTTGGTCAGTAGATTAATCATAGTAATTTCTGGGGTGATTAGGGCTTCTCAAACTGCTTTCATAAAAGGGATATATATATTGGAAGGGGTGCTAGTTCTACATGAAACTCTGAATTCTATGCACAAAACTAAAAAGTCAGGAGTCCTCATTTAGATTGATTTTGAAAAGGCTTTTTACAAGGTCAAATGGCCTTCTCTCTTTCATATTATTAAAATAAAGAGATTCCCTAACAAATGAATCAACTGGGTGATGAAAACTGTCGCTGGAAGGAAGGTGGCTGTTAAGGTGAATGGGGAGATTGGCCCCTTTTTCAAAACTCACCAAGGGCTGAGACAAGGAGACTCTATGTCACCTTTGCTCTTTGATCTGGCAGTTGACATTTTAGCAATATTTTTTGATAGAGCGGTAGGAAAAAAATTGATTGGAGAGCTTGCTAAAAATCATATGGAAAATGATGTGGCCATTCTGCAATACGCGGATGACACTATTCTTTTGTTCCAAGATGATTTAAATCAAGCCAGAAATGTGAAAAGAATTTTAAGTATGTTTGAAGTTATGTCTGGTTTGAAGATTAATTTCCACAAAAGTGAGGTAATTTGCATTGGGATGGAAGAAGACATAGTTAAACTTTTTGAAGAAATTCTGACATGTAAAAAAGGGACTCTTCCCTTTAAATATCTGGGAATACCAGTGGATGAAAAAAGATTGAAAGGATGTGACTGGAATCCATCAATCAACAAAATGGAAAAAATGGGGAGCTGGTTAGGTAGGCTTCTAAATATTTCTGGTAGAACCACTTTAATAAATTCTTCCTTGACCAGTCTGATCCTTTTCATGCTTTCCTTCTATGGGATGCCCAAAGGAGTGAAGAAGAAAATGGATAGACCTAGGAGTAGTTTTTTGTGGAGTGGAGAGAATAATAAACAGAAATATCATTTGGTGGCATGGGAAAAAGTTTGCGGACCTAAAGACCTAGGAGGCCTAGGGATTTTAGATTTGGAAATTATGAGCATTGCCTTGTTATCTAAGTGGTTGTGGAAACTTTTCAACAAAAAAAGTCTATGGCAAAGAATTTTGTGGGATAAATATATTGGGAACTCCACTTTTGGACAAGTTCAAAAAAAGCAAGGTGACTTACATTTTTGGCAAGGGGTGATGAAATGTAAAGATGTATTACTGACTTGCTGCAAATTTAAAGTGGGAAATGGGAAGATAACTGGATTGGGAAAGAAAGCTTATCAGTTTCTTTCCCTAATCTATATAGTATTTCTCTTAATCAACATGTTACTATTTTTTATGTCATATCTTCTCACCTCGCTATACTTAAATTTCGTAGAGCCTTAGTAGGAGATAAAGCAGTTAAATGGCAAGAATTACTGAAGCTTTCTGGAATGGTTACTCTTAGTGAAAAAGAAGACAAACTCTCCTGGATACTAGAGGTGTCAGGAGAATACAGTGTTAAATCTTTCTACTTTGTATTGCAGATTGGAGAAAATTGTCCAAATAGATTTTTATGGAAAGTTAAAATCCCTCCCAGAGTAAAGACCTTCATCTGGTTAGTTGCTAAAAAAGCATACGAACCAGAGATGTTCTACTACACAGAGGGGGGGAATGTGAAAAATGGTGTTTGTTTTGTGGAAAAAATGAATCTATAAATCATCTTTTCTTCCAATGTCCCCTTGCCAGATATATGTGGAGTGTAGTAGATCACATTACAGGGATTAAAAATGTGACTTTTATGACATAGACACATGTTTGAACAACTGGCTTGGGAAATTTGGATCAAAAAAGAAAAAAAAACTGATCTTTGTAGGGGTGGCAGCCTTGATGTGGAGCATATGGAAGACCAGAAATTTAGCATGCTTTCAACATATCTGGCCTGCTGATCCTAGTATAGTAATGTTTAAAATGTCACATTGGATTATTGATTGGAGTTTCTTGCAGGTGAGGGAGGACGCAAAGGTGGAGTTGCAACAGGGCCCAAGACTTCCGGATCGAGTCGCCAGTGAGATTTTCCAAGCAAAAGGAGGGTGGGCATCCTGGATACCCATATTGGACAATGGTTGAAGACAAGATGGTGTCACCTGAAGATGTTTGGAGCTGAAACAAAATGTCAGGAGGGGGGGGGGGGTCCTAAAAAAAAACTTATTTTTATTATTTATTTTATTATTATTTATTAAGTTTATTTATTTTTTTGTGTTAATAAAGGGCTGTTTGTGCCTGAGGCTTTTTTTGGGTGTAATGTAATATCTTCTGTAGCTGTTTTTTTTTTTTCATCTCCTGTCTGCTACTTGGCAAGTGTGGACTTGGAGAGAGTGTTATTCGTGTGCGAGGTAGAGGGTGCGTTTTTGGCTGTTAAAACAAAGACTATGGTTTCGTTAATGAAATCAGGGGAAAGGTCCCTTCCATTAAAAAAAAAACCACCAACGCGACGTGCAACTGTAATGAAGTTCCGGTGAAAAAACTTTTTTTTTTTAGACTCCGGTGAAAAAAACTAATAAAGTTGGGCGTCTGATCTTCAGGAAGGGCCGTGTGCATAGACCACCGGCCCCGGCCATGTGAACAAAACTTAAGCAGGCCGTATTTGTTCGCGTTACCGGGCGGAATGAAATCAGCCTGTTTACCCACGTAGCACAAAGCCTACAAAGCCCAGATCTCACCACCGCCCTCCCGAAAAGACGACCCCGCCCCACTCTCCCTCCATTCCTCGCAGTCGTCGCCTCCCACTCCAAACACCCAAATCCCCCACTTCCTCTCCGCGAACCGGGCGCCATGGAGCTGGAGCTCGAAGCAAGCGGCGGCGGCGGAAGAGTGGTTTCCCTCTCCAGCGAGTCCCCGGCGGCCGACCTCGGCCGCGGCGACCTGGTTCCGGCAGACCGCAACATGTCGCGCCGCCACGTCTCGCTCCGCCTCGTGGGCGGCGGAGAGCCTAGGGTCGCCTTCGAGGTCGTAGGGAGGAACCCCGTGCTCGTCCGCTCGTCTGTCGGAGGAGACAAGGTGTACCGCCGCGGCGAGGCGGGCGAGCTCCGGGCCGGGGAGGGGCTGTCTCTGTCGCTGAAGCCGCCGTTGTTCTGGACGGCGCGGAGGACGGGCGGCGAGGGGGAGGCGGGTGCGGGCGCGGAGGCGGAGGCGGAGGTGGACACCGCGGTGGCGAGGCGGGAGAAGCGGACGCGGGAGAGGAAGGAGAGGGAAAGGGAGAGGCGAGCGGCGGGGGAGGCCATGGAGGTGACGAAGGAGGACGTTATGGCGGCGTCCGGTGATGACGATTTGGATGAGGAAGTAGAGGATCTGAAAATTGATCTTGATAGCATCGACCCGGTTCAAGGTGAGCTTGTGTTGGGTTGTTCTTCCTTTCAGAGAGAGAATGCAATCTCGGTGCCGGGAAATTTGTTGGGAGCAATGTTGCAGAGAGAAATTGTTTTGGCATTCGGGTCAGGTTACATTGGAGTAGCTTGCATTACTGCATTGCCTGTTTTCTAACCCTGCCTCTTATGGTTAGGATGTGTTAGTTATTGGTTAATGATAGTACATTTTTAACGGCTGCTAATCTCTGTATACATTATGTTCATTTGAAATGCCAGAAGCCAGGAAGAATAATTGCTATACATTAGGACTTGATTGGGTTCGCTGAAATTTATGGTTCGGCCGAGTCTGCTTCATACATGCTATTGTTCTTCAAGTGGCTGTGTGCTAAAAATTCATTCCTGATGTTGAAATAAGTTATTCGTTCTTCTCTGAAATCTAAAGATATATAAATAATTTCGTTGATGCTTCCATACTAAGGAGTATAATTTTGGCTGCAGAGTTCGGTTTTTTGTCGATGGGTCATGAATTTGACAATTACCCTAAGGGCAGGATTCGCCCTCCGAAGGATTGGAACTGGTTCCTAGAGGAAATAAGGAAGGGCAGCGATGATGAAGATGATGACGATGTTAGTAACACGGGACGTAAATCAAGGGGTCGTAGTGGTGCGAACAAGAAGAAGAAAAAGAGAGAGGGTGAAGATGATGATGAGTGGACTGATGAGAGCGAAGATGGAAAAGACACCCTGCTAACAGGCGCTAGTGTGAAGAGACCAAAAAAGTATGTAACAAGATCGAAAGACCCCAAAAAACCTCTCAAGGAGAACTCTAAAACAGAAAATGAGGATACCGCGGATGAACAGGATGAGCCAGATGAAGATGATGAAGCAGACGAGACACTGGGAGGTTTTATAGTCGGAGAAGAGGATGAGCCTATGGAAGAGCTGAGTGAGGAAGAAGAGGAAGATGAATTTGATGATGAAGACGAGGACGACTGATAGCAACGTCGATAAAGCTTTTGTGCTTTCACCATGTCAAGGTGTGATGAATTCGATGATGAAGGCGGCGATGACCGATAGCACTGTCGATAAAGATCTTGTACTCTCATATTTATGAAGATGTAATGTTAGTGTTAACATGTACCATCGTCACGTACTGAAACTGTGTACATATTGTGTGTTTTTCTGCTGCTGTCTGGAAACTGTTGTGGAAGTGCTTATTCGGTTGTTGTTATATCCAGTTACATTTGTTTGCTCAAGTTATGGATTTTCCCTAGTTCATCTCTCAGTACAGATGCGTTGATTTTCATCTATTATTTGCATTGGGTTAGTGCTTGCTGATGCAGATAATATTTCTAAGCTTCTACAGAACGGCAACCTGTGACGAAATCATGACGATTTTCCATGTAAAAGAAGTCAGTGAGCATGCTGAAGAAACAAAGCAACATGTTTACTGCCACTGGTGTCCACATTAGTTATCATGTTCGTAAGCGGAAACCATTTGTCACTGATCAATGAAATAGACTTCTTTTTAAGGGATCAACGAAATAGACTTGAATTGGAGTAGTCCTGAAAAACACCATTTTTTTACCAGGCTGTCTGCAACTCTGCAACCTTCCTAGTTCCTAGTACAAATCAAAACACACATCATCATCACAGCTTTTTAATGTAACGGTCACCATCCCAGATTGGTAATTGAACGCTGAAGAAACAAATTAAATGGAGTTTTAAAAAGTTTATATTCAGAGAGAAAATCGTCAGCCCAATACAAGTAATGAATATATGGATGCATCGGCGGTACCTAAGCGTCTGAACTTCCCGAGCATACTGACTGTCTGTCACACACCCTTACCCTTCCACACCTTGCATCCCGACAGACTCCATCATCCGGATCCTGCACGAACACACGCAGAATCCGAATTAGCAGCGACAAGCACACATATAGTGATCATAATCAAACTGCAAAGCTACTATGCCCTGCTGCTACTACTAAATGTACTAGTAATACTAAAGTGATGATGAATTGTGCTGAGCTGAGCTGATGAGACGATCAAGATTCAACAGCTGGGTGAGCAGGCAAAGGAGTCTATCTGCTGCATCAGGTCTTGCACCTCCTCCTCGCCGAACTCCCACGCTTCCATGTCCCTCGTGGCGGCCACGAGGTCCTCCACATCGACGTCTATCTCCGCCTGCCCCTCCTCGAGCAGCTCGTACCATATCATGTCCGTCGTGGCGCCGCCCGTGCCCGAGCCCTGGGTTGGCGCGGCCGCTTCCTCGACGACGTCGGCCGCCAGTGCCAGCTCCTCGAAGGTGAACCCGTCCTCCGCCGGCGGCGGCGACGGGATGGCGTCGATCAGACGCCGCTTCTTCTTGCCATCGACGACGGGTGTCGGCGCCGCCGCGGTGAGGCCGTTGCGGCGCGCCAGGTTGGCCAGAAATGCAGGGTTCCTGACGGCGCGCGCGAGGAAGGCCTTGCACTGCTCCTGCCGCCGCTCCGTGCCCTGCACGCGGCGCTCCATGTCAAGCAGCGTCGCGCGCGCCTCCTCCTGCTGCCGCTTGAGCCCGGCCAGCTCCCGCTTCAGCGCCACCCGGTCCCGCCGCAGCCGCTCCAGCTCCCCCTCCACGGGGCCGAAGCCGCCGGAGCCCTCCGCGCACGACGAAGGCGACAAGGCCGCAGCGGAACGGCGACCGGTATCGGCGCCGCGGCGGCGGCGGATGCCGGCCAGGAGGTGGCGCTGCCCGCCGAGGAAGCCCGTGTTGGCGAACTCCCACCTGTCCGGGTTCACCTTACGGAATCCCTGCAATGATCACACCACATTCATCAGCAAAGGAAAGAAGACAGCGATCAACAAAGGAGTCCATGGAACCACCGCAGACGCACTTACGTAGGTGTTGAGCTGCCGGAGGAAGCTGGAGAAGTTGGCGTGCTTGAAGTGCAGGGGGAGGAGGCGGGCGGCGAAGGCGTGGGGGTCCCACACCACGAAGCTGTTCCGCGCCGCGCCCCACGACACCACCGCGTCCGTCGCCGGGTCCTCCACCATGTCGAACGTCTTGGCCAGGAACGGCGCCACCGCCGCGGCCGCCGCCAGGTCCAGCGGCGTCGGCGCCAGGCAGCAGCCCGCGTCGTCCTCGTCGTCGTCCAGCACCACCATGTCGGGCTCCTCCTGCTTGATGTCCATGGTCACGGCGGCGGCAGAGTCCATCTGGCCGGAGTGCAGCTGGAGCTGGTACAAGTGTTCGTTTGGTTGCTCGTTCGTGAGTGATGTCCGATTTGGCGGGAGCGGAGTGTGTGGGGGTTGGAGTATTTATAGGATAGACATTCTGGAAAGTACTAGAAGGAGGGGATGAATGTGTGTCTAATGGCGGATATTTTCTTTGGAAGTTTCTCATGGCCGCTAGAGCTCACTCGTGAGTTGGCTTTATGTCGCGCGCGGCCCCCAGGCGTTGATAGTTGGTGAATGACGGGACTGCCCGGAAGAATCGGCCATGTTCCGAGCTTGGGCTGGGCTCGGCCCGAAGCCGAACATGCCTCCGGCCCAGATAGAAATCACGAAATCATTAATTGAAGAGTACTCATGGCAAATATCACCCTCACCTTTTCAGCTTGTGACAAATGGTGCGCTGCATGCGCGTCAATTGTCGTAACATGGGAGATTTTCATTTTTCGTAGATTCGTTTATTCAAAACGTTTTATCTCTTAAACCGTGCGTCTAAATCTCGAACCGTTTTCACCGTTGGATTCCTCGCGTTGAGATCTTCAAAACTAGATCCCATGTTTATAGGTTTTAACGAACTTTTTTTTAACGAAAAAACCGAACCGGGAACACGGTTTTTTTCCTTTTCCGAAAGAGGCACGGCCTCTCGCGAAACCACAACCGCGCCTCTCGCAGAAGCAAAATTGTGCCTCTCGCGGAAGGAAAAAAAATAGAAAAGCGTTCTTTTTCCTTTTCAAAAAAGGCACGGCCGTGCCTCTCGCGAAATCACAACCGTGCCTCTCGCGGAAGCAAAACCGTGCCTCTCACGGAAGGAAGGAAAAAAAGAAAAAACATGTTCTTTTTCGTTTTCGAGAGGCACGGCCGTGCCTCTCGCGAAAGCAGAACCATGCCTCTCACGGAAGCAAAACCGTGCCTCTCACGGAAGAAAAAAAAACAGAGAATGCGTTTTTTTTCGTTTCCGAGAGGCACGTGAAAGCAAAACCATGCCTCTGGCGGAAGAAAAAAAAACAGAAAACAGGTTTTTTCGTTTCCGAGAGGTACGGTCGTGCCTCTCGCGGAAGAAAAAAAACAGAAAACAAGTTTTTTTTTCGTTTCCGAGAGGCACGGTCGTGCCTCACGCGAAAGCAAAACCATGCCTCTCGCAGAAGCAAAATCGTGCCTCTCGAGGAAGCAAAAAAAAGCATTTTTTCGCGCAATTTTTTTTTTGAAAACTTTTTTTTGGCTCAAAAGCTAAGTAAGACGGGTGAAAACTAAAACGTCGAAAAAACCCAGAAAAAAAATGTTTAAAAAGCCAAAAACGCATGCGAAAAAAATAAAAAAGACAAAATACGAAGGGAGCGCCTAGAGCGCGACACGTGGTGGGGCGGCTGAGAGCGCGCCAAGTGGCGCTGATCGTTGCAAGACTCCCGAAGGAGCGCTCGTCAACTAGTTGCTCCCTAAAAATCATGAATTTTAATAGTGAGCCGTATGTGCTCAAATCCATTTTTAATTCGATCTTATTAAGTCATTTCATCATGCAAATTCATAAACGCATTGAATACATCTATGTGTATATGTGGATTTATTTTCAGATGTTTTTGAAACTAGAAAAATATGATTTTCGTTTTTTCCTTCATAAAATGGCTCCATGGACCCCCCCTCCCCAGCTCCAAAACGAATTTCCACATTCTTTACCCATAAATCAAAATTATCTTTATTTTGTTTCAAGCCTTACTAAAAGAGGTTTTCAAAATACATAAAACAATTTAATTTACAGTAACCTCTTTGATCTACAGTGAAATGTAACCAAAAGTTTTAAATTCACAAAGTTGGGCTAGATTTTCTCGGACGACCCCCTCCCCCACTCAAAAAGAAACTTTGATCTACAGTGAACTTCTCAAGAAAGAAAACAACCTTCGTAGAAAAAGTGACTGTTGGGGATAATTTTTTTTCCTCGAATATGCACGAGTGTGCATATTATATATTAAAGAAGAAAGGCAAAGAGTGCCTCCACCATGAGTTTACATAAACCTCAATACAACGCTACTCCTCACTACTCATCCACCGCTCTAACCTAAGGAAGAAAGGGTCCATGTTGCCTTTAAACTTGCCCACCATGGACCAAACCCTTCCTTCCGACAGAATTCTACCGAGGAGTTCACTCATCGAGGGCGAGGCCCCATCGAAAACAATAGCGTTTCGATGCTTCCACAACTCCCACATAGTTAGTACCAAGATCGTGTGGAGATCCTTCTTGCGTACGATACTTGGTGCTTGCTTGCCGACAAGCCACTCGCGGATGGAATCTTGCGCCGTTGGCGACCACTCCGGCTTGCCCAAAGCCTCGCAAATCACCGCCCATGTCGATCTAGCAAACACACACGTTAGTAGGACATGATTTATAGTTTCATCCTCCTGGTCACATAGGGGGCAAGCGTCTTGGTACGGCAGCCCTCTTCGTGCAAGACGATCCGACGTCCAGCACCTATCCTTGAGCGCGAGCCATGTGAAGAATTTGCATGTAGTTGGTGCCCGACACTTCCAAGTTAACTCCGACATGGGTTCCACCGTCCATCCCCAGAACTTAGCCGCATAGGCCGACCGCACCGAGTAGTAGCCATTTGTCTCCCATGCCCAAGAGATCGAGTCCGGCATGTCCGCAACTGGCTCCCACGTGCTGACTCTAATCCATAGTTCGAGAAACTCCTGCAGTGCTTCGATCCCAAGGTCAGGACCTACATCCGCGGCCCAAGACCCATCTTCGATGGCCGGTCCAACCTTCCGGGATGATCTTATCCGTGCAGGAATTCTATCATATATCCTGGGCGCGATCTCTTGCACTCTCATTCCGCCAATCCACCTATCCTCCCAGAACAAAGTATTGAGGCCACAGTATGCATCACACGTCGTTGCAGCCAAAAAGAGCAGCTTCGCTTCCTTAGGGACTCTTATCTTGAACTCACTCCACGGTCTAGTCGTGTCCACCCGTTGAAGCCATGGCCATCTAGCTTTCATTGCCACATTAAGCCATCTGAGGTTCGGTATCCCTAGGCCACCAGCCCACTTCGGTGCACACACGGAATCCCAGGCAACCGCACAATTGCCACCGTTCGCAGTCGCCCTTCTGCACCATAGAAAACCTCTACACACCTTGTTCATCGCAGCTATAGTCTTCATCGGTAGATCTAGCGCCATCATGGCATGAATGGGCATGGCGCAGAGCACTGATTGAACCAAGGTGAGCCGGCCACTCTTCGGCATTAATGTTGCTTTCCACTTGGGTAGGCAGTTCTTCATATGATCAACTAGGTACTCCAACTGCGCTGCGGATTGCTTTCTCAATGTCAAAGGCAGCCCAAGGTATTTGATTGGAAACGCTCCTCTCGGGCAACCCAGCTGCCCACAGGCCATGTCAGTTTCCTGAGCACTGCATCTGATAGGAAGGGCCGCCGATTTGTGCATGTTAATTCGTAATCCTGACGCCTCCCCAAACATCTCCAAAATGCTGTTGCAAACCTGAAGTTCCACCGTCCTGGGCTTGATGAAAACGACCACATCATCCGCAAAGATGGACAGACGCTGCCTCATGCCTGACCGCGCCAAGGGCTCCAACACTCCTCTGCTCGTAGCCCGCTCAAACAACCGATGCAGTGGCACCATAGTAAGGATAGAAAGCATTGGTGAAATCGGGTCCCCTTGCCTCAGCCCCTTGCAGTTGTAGATCGTGTCCCCGGGTTCTCCATTCACCATTACCTTGGTGGTGGATGTCGAGAGAATACCACAAATCCATGACCTCCACCTAGGTCCAAAACCCATTTGCTGCATCACTTCAAGTAAGAAGCGCCACTGGACAGAGTCAAAAGCTTTGGATATGTCAAGCTTAAGTAGCACCGCTGGTATCCTGAGAGCATTGAGCCTGCGTGCCGTACTCTGAACCAGCATGAAGTTATCATGGAGCGCTCGGCCTTTCACAAAAGCACTTTGATGGTTTCCCACAAGCTTCGGCAGTTGCACCACAAGTCTACAGGCCAACACCTTCTCAAAAAATTTAATGGCCTCATGCACAAGGTTAATTGGCCTAAAATCTCCCACCTCCAAGGCTCCATCAATCTTGGGCAAGAGGGTGACTAGAGATTTGTTGATGGCTCCCATGCCCCTCATATCACCATTGTAAAAACAGCCCCATCATGACTGTTTGGATATTGTATACTTGCAGCTGGCAGGCAAACTGACTACTCTCTCCGATTCCCAAAATGCCTCCCTCTTTTCTCGAAAAACAGGACTTGTGGGTATCTCTTTCAATCAGGAACTGAGCTAGGGGGTGTAAACATTCACATGATTGTGTGCTTTACTTTCTATTGGTATGGGTATACATCAACATGTAGACCTTGTTTTTGAGAACTGACGAATCACTACGGCAAACTAGCTAGCGGTAGGGGGCGCGAATACGCTACCACTGGAATCGATTACCAGTGGTGGGTGTAAGGCTCACGCTCACCATTGGTATTTTATTTACCAGTGGCGGGTGTGCATACAAATTTCCATCAAAATATGTTTACATATCTGGTGCACACAAAAAAGACAAACACATGGATCGAAATGGGCATTCTTTTTGTTATTTTTGGGTTACACATTTTTCCTTTTATGTATCCTACAAATATTGTGTTATCTAATAGAAGTGTCCATGTCTATCATGGTAACGTTTATTTTCTATAACTATCTTCTTCCTCATGCCCAACTCCCCACGGATTAGTCTTTGCGCCTTTAAACTTCTCTAGCCCTTGTTTGTGTTGTTTAGTGTGATCACTCCCTCCCTCGCGCTCAAAGACCATCACTAGCGTTGGAGCAACAACCTACTCCCGACATCCATATATTGGGCCTAATACATATTTCAAGATACCATTGATAAGATCAATAATTTATAAGATGTATGCTATAAAAGTTATACAATTGAAAAATCCTTTAAAATGTGAATTTGATGATATACTTTTGTAACATACACACGATACATTATTGGTCTAACAAGTGTACAAAGTAAACTTCAAAATATGTATTAAGCTATATATATACATACATATATATATATGTATATATATATATATGTATATATATATATATATGTATATATATATATATATGTATATATATACATGTGGTTAGAGGCAGTACAAGTATCTCCTCTACACGGTCATGCATGCACGAACCATGCATCTTGAGTTCTACACCTCTGTGCTCTTGCCCCCATCACAGGTCTCCCTTCCCCCCCCCTCCCCCCCTTAATTCAGTATAGACTGACTCTCCCATTATATAGCTTCTGCATCACACATGATCAAATGTTTCTTCCTATCAAATCTCAGTGCCCGATGTGAGCCTTTGCATGTATTTCCCATTGGTGGTGGTATGACCTTTAGTGGGCTAGTCTCCTCCTGATCCTTCTGTATACCATGTTTACTTCCTCCTCCCGAGACTAAAGTACTCTTCGTCTCGTCTCCATCCTTTCCTCCAAGATCCACTATGGTTTTCTGACAGTCTGCCTTGTCCACAAAAATAATAACACATACTTCACCGGTTCCCTCCTTCCACTTCTATAACTCCCCCCGCCCATTTTTCAAATTCAGAGTCCCCCTACCAACCATGGTTTTCATCCAATTCCCATACTACCACTTCTCTCCATTAGCCAAATTGAATGAACACAACCTGTCCATATATTTGATGATGTCACTAGTGAAATAAAACTCGGGGAGGTACTTGTACTCGAACAAGCACCACTTCATCTCCTTCACCGACCACGACAGTAATGCCCACATTAACAACTTCAAAATGCTCACCTTGACCTTTATATGCAGAAACTCACCCATTGCCACCTCATCCTGGCTAAGGATAGCCATGTTACCCATGGACATGGATACCCACGAGGCCCTACCCGAATGAACATGCTTTTGACACATTTTTGCGCCTATGGACAGTGCTGTGATGCCCCTGAAATTAATCGTGCACTAAACATCCACACAATATGCACGATCAAGATCAGTGACTCACGGTATAATATCACAACACAACTCTACGACTCAAATTTAAACAAAGAAACAATATATTACAAGCCAGGGTCGTATAACCCAATATTACATTGTGACGCCCCCGACTCAATCGTGCACTAATCATACACACAAACATGCACGATCAAGCACAGGGACTCACGGAAAGATATTACAACACAACTCTAACACAAATAAACGGAGATCCACGAATATTACAGACCAGGGATCATGAGGATCCGAATACATAAGTCAGTCATACAAATAATATCTGGGTACAGACATAGTTAGTCAAGGTTTGCCTTAAGAAGGCTAGCACAGACAACGACTCTAGATCGAAAGGCGAAGGCCTCCTGCCTAGGGCCTCCGATCCTACTCCTGGTCGGCTGGCTCGATCCAGTAGTAAGTGCCGTCTGGGCCCTCCTGGTAGTAAGCTCCTGCGGTGTCATCTGGCTCCTGAGCTCCATCGTCTGAGGTAACACCAAAAGGGGTATGGGAGAAAAAGAGGTAGCAAAGCAACCGTGAGTACTCATCCGAAGTACTCAGCAAGCAAGGATCTACACTACATATGCACTGTTATCAAAGGGAAAAGGCTGTATATGTGGACTAGACTGCAGAAATGCCAGAATAGAGAGAAGGCCTAGTCCTATCGAAGACTAGTATCTTCACGAAGCTACCATCTTGCAGCAATTAGAAGAGTACAGAAAAGCATTTTATTAAGCAAGCATGTTGAGGCAAAGCCTAGAGATCCTTCCTCGACTCCCTGCGAGAAAGCGATCCCGGAGCTTCAATTAATTAAACAAGTATCCAGTTCAAGTAATAGATCAGGATACCAAACTGAGCGTCCTGTTACCGTGGACACGGCTATTCGAATAGATCACTTCCCTGCAGGGGTGCACTACTGTTACCCAACACACTCGATCACCTCTGGCCGGACACACTTGCTGGGTAATGCCCGGCCTCGGGAGATCGACACGAAGCAGCGCCCTACCTAGGCTCAGCAGAGAGGTCAACACGCCGGACTAACCTATGCACCCAGGGGTCTTGGGCCATCGCCCCGGGCGCTCCTGCGCATTGCGAGACTGGCTGAGGAGCAGGCGCGACACTGAACTCGTGAGCGAAGTATCCAGCCCAACCCCAACAATCAGCCCGCATGGTGAACTGTGGCGTCTGATGAGCTTTCGGGAGAAACGTACGACGTAGAGGGCCCCATAAACCATTATCCCGCATGGTGGTAGTGCGTATAGGGCACGACGACCCACTCAGATCAAATACCCAAATCCGTTAGGCGTATTTAATAATTCGCGGAGACGATCAGAGTGTCTGACGCTTCGCCACAATATCTCACTCAGGTGCCCTCCTAGCAAGCCCGACTGCATAATTTCCCCGCGGGTACCCCTCAGGGTCGACCCGTCTGCGACAAAGGTAAAAGTAACCGTGTGGTCATAACATCAAGGGGGAAACCCCGAGTAATCACCCTCGGTGGATTCCACTTGATGAAATCATCAAGGTGAACATAGGAGGAATCACCCTCGAGGTTCACACTTGAGGGGTTGAACGACAGAGTTGTATCGGGAGTGGTTAAGTAGGAATCACCCTTGATGACCACGACCGAACAGCTACACTGCAAAGTTATCATCAGGAGTGCGTTATGAGGTATCACCCTCGGCACTCGATAGTAACTATGCAGAGTCGTACAACAAAGGGGGGTGAAGTGAGGTGTCGGTCTCTGGTCGTCGATCACGTTGATCGAGTCGTCGATGATGAAGCAGAGGCAACAAGGACAAGGTGGGGGTCACTGATGGATCACTAACCAACCTATACTAAGCAGTTTAGGTTAAGCAGGTAGGTATCAATAAGCAGGTTACAAAAAGCAGGCTATGCATCAGGATAGGAGCAATCAATTACAGTAGCAAAATCTAATGCAAGCATGAGAGAATGGAATGGGCGATATCGGAATGTTCAAAGGGGGGGGGGGGCTTGCCTGGAAGCTCTGCTGAGAGGGGCTGGTCGTTGGAAGGCTGCTCGTCCGGAGTGTAGTCGTACTCTGCTGCGTCGGCGTCAGTCTCGGCGTCTATCGAGAGAGAAGGAGGGGGAAGAAATAATAAATTCATGGCAAAAATGCAAACAATATGCATGACACGCCTAAATGATATGCAGAGGTGTTCTACTGCCTAACTAGATGATTTAGTTAATTTAGGAATTTATTTGGATTTATTTTATTAAAGTTGAGCACTATTTATTTATCGAAATCAGTCTAAAAGTTCCATGTTTAGGTAGTTAGGGGCATCTGACAACAACACGAAGGGCATATTCAGATTCGTCTCATCGTTCTGAGCAACTTTCATGTATAAAGTTTTTCGATTGGAGCTACGGTTTATTTTCTATGAATTTTCAAAGATTTAAACATTTTTTCTAAATTTATTTAATTATTTTAAATCAACATTATCCAAAACAGTATGGGATGACGTCATCATGACATAGAGGTGACGTCAACGGTCAACAGTCCGCTGACTAGAGTCAAAACTGACCTGTGGGTCCAGTGGGACCCACATGTCAGTGACTATGGCTAATTAAACAGGGTTTAAACTAACTAATTAACCTAATTACCTAGTGGGCCCGCACTGTCAGTGACAACTTAGTGTTTTAATTAACTAATTAATAGTTTTTATTTATTTATAAAAATCATTTTAATAGGCGGGACCCACATGTCATAGACACAGGGCCAGCCAGTCAGCGTTGACTTGGTCAACTGGACCCAGTGGGACCCAGGGTCAGTGGCTGAGCGGTGGGGCCTGCGGCGCCACATCGGCGCCGAGTCAGCGCGGCCACCGGAGTGCACCGGCGAGCCCAGACGCGGTGGCGAGCTCCGGCGAGCTCGGAAAAACGCTACGGGGCACGGTTTTGAGCGCGGCTAGGCTCTCTGGAACGGCCTCTTCGCGCCGCGTCCGATGGTGGGGAGCACGGCAGCGGGGGTGGCCGGAATGGTCACCGGCGATGACATCGGGCGGCGACGGTTGCGGGTGCGTGGCGGGGACGATGCTGCAATGCGTGAGCGAGGGAGCTAAGGGGCTAGGAGTGGCCTACGCGGTGCGGCGAAGCAGATGGGCAGCAGCACGGGGCCATTTGGTCGCCGGAACGGTGCCGGTGACGAGCTACGTGGTGGCGAGCTCGGGCAAGTTATGGGCGGCGCGTACGGGCAGCTAGCGGCGACGAGAGAGAGAGGGGAGGAAGCGAGGGCTCACGTTGAGCCTATAGAGGTGCAAAGCGGACTCGGGGAGGCTCGGCGGCGACGAAATCGGCGACGGCGTGCGGTGGCCGTGGGTTGAAGACGACGACGTAGGGGACGATGCAGAGGCGCTCCTGCTCGGGTGATTCGTCGAGGAGGAAGAGGAAGTCGAGGCGGTCCTTCTTGGCGCGGAGGCGAGGCGAGGCGGTGGCGGTGGCCACGTGCATTACGGCGGCGGCGCTCGGGCTCGTGAGCGAGGAAGGGGGCGAGGCAGGGAGAGGGGGAAGTGAGGCGAGGGGAACGCCAGGGGGTCGCGGGAGATGCTCTTATCCCCACAGGCAGGCGCAGGCGCGCTGTCGAGCGAGAGAGGGGGGGCCTGGCTGCGGGCGTGCGCGCATGCTGGGTGTTCGACAACGAGCAAGGTGAGCAGTGAGGGGTAGGAGGAGATGCGGGGTGGGCTGGGCCTCCCTGTGCACTCGAGGCCCAGGCACAGTGGGCCCTTTTATTTTATTTTCTTTTCTGTTTTTCTTTCTTTTCTCACTTTTGCAAAATGTGTGGCCTCAAATATTGTTTTATAAAATAGGTAATTTGGTCCAATAAATACAGTGCATTATTTAACACTGCTAAAAATTGGTTTGGAGGCAAATGGATTTCATATAAATTTTGTATTAAATAAAATGGAGTAAACCTTGCTGTTTTGGTACTATTTTAGGATGTTAGAGTCATTTAGATATTTCAATTAATGTTGCTGCTAATTTTATAAATGCCCCTAGATTATTTGCAACATGATGAACATTTTAGTTCCTGGATTTGAAAAACTTTTATTTTTGCTTTAAGTTTGAATTTCCATTTGAATTGGAATTTTGAAATGAGATATGATCCAAATGATGTTTAAGCACTGTTGATCATGATGACATGGCATTATCAAAAGGGGGATTATTGTAGCTAACCACTGGGGGTGTTACATACATAAGTCATCAAAGCAAATATTATCTGAGTACAACCAATAGTTAGACAAGTTTTGCCTTAAGAAGGTTTAGCAAAACAAGGACACTAGATCGAAAGGCAAGGCCTCCTGCCTGGGACCTCCGAACTACTCCTCGAAGTCGATCTCCACGTAGTAAGCACCATCGGAATAACCTGCATCCGTGGTGCTAACAGCTGTTGCAGCAACCGGGTTGTATGAAAAGAGAAGCAAAGCAACGGTGAGTACTCATTCAAAGTACTCGCAAGACTTACATCAGAGCTAAGCTACACATGCATCGGTATCAAAGGAATAGGGTAATATTTGTGGACTAAACTACATAATGCCAGAATAAAGGGGTAAACTCAAAGTAACAACTATCCACTGGCATCTTGCAGCATGAGGTGAGAATGAAGCTCCTTGCGGCATGAGGTGAGAATGAAGCTTCTTGCAGCATTAGAAGAGAATGAGAAAAATCTTGTCGCCTTGAAGAGAAAGAGCGCAAATGAATACATGTAACCATTACAACAATGCACTACCCTTGGATTCAATTCCCGTGAGAAGCGGTCCTCGGGCATGCTACAACTCTTGGTGAATTTTATTATGTATCTAGTTTAAGTTGTAGAAGCTCGGGGTACAACACCAAGTCGTCTGTTACCGTGGACACGGCTATTCAATAGTTTAACTTCCCTACAGGGGGTGCACCACATTACCCGATACGCTCGATTACCTCTGGCCGGACACACTTTTCTGGGTAATGCTCGGCCTCGGGCAACTGGCACGCCGTAGTCCTATCTAGGCTCTCCAGAGAGGTCCCCACCGGTCTACATCCTAAGCGCGAAGGGGTAGTTCGGTCGCTCACCCCTAAGCACTCCTGCACGTCACGGGCAGGGTCCAGCCTCACCTCATACGGAGGATATCTATTGTCTACTATGCCGCCTCTTTGAACTGGACATCTGAAAGAGCTTTCGGGAGAATCGTACGATGCTGAGGGCCCCATAAACCATTATCTCGCACGGCGGTTAGTGTGTATATGCCAGTGGCAATCTTAGATCAGATACCACCCAAAACTCATTTAGTCGTGTAAATTTAGTAGCTCATGGACAATGATGAGGTCCCAGGCACACCTCAACCGGAGGGTATCCACCCGCCCTGTCGCACCGACTGGATGAAACACGCGCGAACGTTACCAGCCTCACTATCATCCTGTGGATATCTGCTGGGATTCCATTCCATGTCGGAACATAAACATAAAATAAGGTAATATAATGCAGTAGTAGTCTTCGTCTTCATCGGCATCTTGTTGCAGTCCATCTTGCTCCATGTCGTAGGGCACCGAAGTAACATATATAGTATTCAGTATAAAGTATATCTGTGATCATCGTCAGAGGGATCATGACACGGTCATAGCATGGCAAACGGACAAGGGTGTAGGGCCAACTGATGGATCATAAGCATCACTAAACTAGGCATGCTAGGACAACAGGTAAAGCATCAACGAAGGTGACAAAAATAGGATATGCATTAGAATAGGATCTACTGAAACATCATATCGGAACCACTATCTAATGCATGAAGTAGAGAGAAAGAATAGGCGATATCGGAATGATCAAGGAGGTTGCTTGCCTGGAAGTTCTGCCGAGAAGGAAGGTTCATCGACGTCGTAATCATACTCAGTGGCAGCAACGGTCTCGGGGTCTACTGAAAGAATAGAGGAGAGGGGGAACGAAATAAATAATTGGCAATCAAATGCAACAGAATGCATGTCATGGCAAAATATGGAGTTGATGTGACCTAATGCAACACTAAGCATTTTAAAACAAGGGGGAAAATATCTGGTAATATTTTCCCAGCCCCAGGTTTTTTTTTCTGTATATTGATCCAGGGGCAAAACATTGTTGTTCATTATGTTAGAGGGGTGTGGCAGGTATGTGGATGGAAAAATCAGATTCGTTATATTTTTCTGATCATTTTTCATATATAAATTATTTTCATCTGAGTTACAATTAATTTCAGGGGTGTCACAAGTGCCCAGATCCGCCTCGACTAGTCGTGGGTGGCATGGGCACAATTCTATACAGATGGGTATGCCCAAACACGACCTGGTAGTCTGGATTGGGGGGCAATATTCTCTAATCCCTATCCCACCACCCATCCCCACATCACAATTTTTTATTTAAGAAATCAAAGAAAAAAAACCTCGCAACTTACTCCGATATCTTCTCAAGTTGTATTATGTCATGTTTTGAGAATCTTTGATGTGGTGCAATGTCATTGTGTGAGAAACTTAGTTTGAGAATTAATGTATTGTGCACTTGTGCTTATTTGATTTGTACAGTGTTAATCTTAGAATAGGTATGCATTTTTTCCGCTTTCTGGGGTATTACGTATAAGTGCTGAGATAACCGATGGATATCCATCGGTTTGGACATGGCACGATTTTTTGTCCATGAGTTTTTTTGTGGGTGGGCAGAGATAATTTCTTTACGAATTTGGGTGTGAATTTTGAAATTGTTCAACCTGAGTTAAACCCGGCCCATTGCTACCCTTAATACGGGTCCATACCCACATTGATTGTCTCCCCAATCTCACCACCAATTGCCTCCTCGCTAGATCTATTCATCATCCCTAGTGCCATCTTAAGGACACACCCAAATTGTGACTAGGCTGAACTTGTACTCCTCAAGTGTGTCGGACAGATGAATATCTTCCATGACGATTAACTCCTTCCCACCATCCATGGACCCTCCTCCAGCGCCTTCCTTTTCCCCAATGCTCGCAAGAAAGTAAACAAGAAGATATTCCCTTAAGCGGATACCAAACTCTCCTCAGCGATAACACCATCCCTTCCACACACGTCAATTTCATTGTCAAAAGCTTTCCCTACTCATGCGGTTCCACCTCATCGTACTTTCCTCCTCGATCCATCCAATCCTCGACCCTTCCTCTTCGCCTCTAACAGTCGCATGTTCTCCAACAATCCTTCAACCTTCTCCATGGATTTCAAGCACTTGCACTCAAATTAGATACAATGGCTTACAACAGTGCACCCTATCACACATGAGAGGCTTTTGGTGCTGGGAGTAATGGTTTAGGGATGACGTAGTTGTGAGATCTGGAACCAAGGAATGAGAACGGAATTGGGGTTGGGGTTGGGGCATGGTCCCATATGGAATCACGGTGGTTGCAATTGTTGGAGTGCCTTGGGGAGAGTTCAGGATCAAGAAAACATAGCAAAATGTGATTCGCATGCTTCTTGCTGGACCACCCTGAAATCACCCCTCCGCATATTAAGTAACCGTCACCCAAGGGACAGACCTTCAAACTAAAAGAAGTTTGAATAGGAAAAAGCTAAAAAAAATCAACTAATTTGTTTCGGATGGAGCACACCGTCTATCCGACATGAAAAAAAATGTCTTTTCCCGAACTTTATTGTGGCACCCCGGCTCAGAGCAACCGGTTTACCATGCATTGGTAGCTCAGAGATCAAGTCTTCTGGCAATACACAACAACTTGGTACAGAAAGACAACCGCTTTATTGATCTCTTGTGGGAACATAGGTTCGATGATACGTAAGGAAGCGAGGCCAAGCGGCACACATGGTGTTGCTGCACTTATGTACATTATTTAGTACACATATCAGGGGCCTCGACGATAACGACACAGCTACGCGGCAGCGGAACGACGACGTAGTAGAACTCCATCTCACAGGGACACTGCTGGGATACGGGCTAGACTGCAATGAACGATGCAACTCCGACTCCTGGTACTGGCATGACACACCAGGTGAGTACTTTGAATTTACTTGCAAGCTCACGACAAGCAAAGCAAATATGACAAACAATAACATGATATTTAATCAAGTTAAATGCAAGAACATAGCATGTTACTCATGAGGTGCATGTGACCAGATCTCACGGTCCCTTGAACCAGCTTACCATCTCGGTTACCTTGTAACCGTATTCACCAGCTTACCATGGTGATCACCACCGGACCACATTTGATACAAGCTCGATGATCATCACATGATCACCAACCATAGCATGTGCCATACTGATATCATTAGTGTGCAAGTTAATTATTTCTGTTGACCCATGATATGTCCATTTTGCATCATGTTTTCCTACTATTATTTATAGTGTTTTTATGCAATATAATGCTTTATGGAGTAATTATAATGCTTTTTTTCTCATAATATGCAAGGTTTACACAAAGAGGGAGAATACCGGCAGCTGGAATTCTGGACATGAAAAAGCTATGTCAGAGATACCTATTCAGCACATCTCCAAATGAGATGAAATTTTACGAAGAATTATTTTGTAATATATAAAAAATACTGGAGAAAATAAATACCGGAGGGGGCCACCCAGGTGCCCACTAGGCACCAGGGCGCGCCACCCCCTCCAAGCGTGCCCTGGTGGGTAGTGGGCTGCCTGGCCCACCTCCGGTGCCCATCTTCTGGTACATAAGGTCTTTTGACCTAGAAAAAAAAATAAGGATATGACTTTCGGGATGGAGCACCGCCGTCTCGAGGCGGAACTTGGACAGGAGCACTTTTGCCCTCCGGCGGAGCGATTCCGCCGGGGGAACTTTCCTCTGGGAGGGGGAAATCGAAGCCATCGTCATCACCAACAACCCTCTCATCTTTGGGAGGCCAATCTTCATCAACATCTGCAACAGCACCATCTCATCTCAAACCCTAGTTCATCTCTTGTGTTCAATCTTCGTATCAAAACCTCAGATTGGTACCTGTGGGTGACTAGTAGTGTTGATTAAATCTTGTAGTTGATGCTAGCCGGTTTATTTGGTGGAAGATTATATGTTCAGATCCATTATGATATTTATTACTCCTCTGATCTTGAGCATGAATATGTTGTGTGAGTAGTTACTTTTGTTCTTGAGGACATGAGAGAAGTCATGTTGCAAGTAATCATGTGAATTTGATATTCGTTCGCTATTTTGATGATATGTATGTTGTGATTCCCTTAGTGGTGTTATGTGAACATCAACTACATGACACTTCACCATCTTTGGGCCTAAGGGAATGCATTGTGGAGTAGTTATTAGATGATGGGTTGCTAGAGTGACAGAAGCTTAAACCCTAGTTTATGTGCTATTCCGTAAGGGGCTGATTTGGATCCATATGTTTAATGCTATGGTTAGATTTTATCTTAATTCTTCTTTCGTAGTTGCAGATGCTTGCGAGGGGGTTAATCATAAGTGGGAGGCTTGTTCAAGTAAGAATAGCACCCAAGCACCGGTCCACCCACATATCAAATTATCAAAGTAGCGAACGCGAATCAAACCAACATGATGAAAGTGACTAGATGAAATTCCCGTGTGTCCTCGAGAACGTTTTACTTATTATCAGAGACTATTCCGGCCTGTCCTTTGCTACAAAAAGGATTGGGCTACCATGCTGCACTTATTGTTACTATTGTTACTTGTAACTTGTTACAAATTATCTTGCTATCAAACTAACTGTTACCGATAATTTCAGTGCTTGCAGAAATTACCTTGCTGAAAACCACTTGTCATTTCCTTCTGCTCCTCGTTGGGTTCGACACTCTTACTTATCGAAAGGACTACGATTTATCCCCTATACTTGTGGGTTGATATGTCTCCAATGTATCTATAATTTTTTATCGTTCCATGCTGTTATATTATCATTCTTGGATGTTTTATATTCATTTTATAGCAACTTTATATCATTTTTTGGGACTAACCTATTGACATAGTGCCCAGTGCGAGTTGCTATTTTTTACTTCACAGAATATCCATATCAAACGGAGTCCAAATGCAGCGAAAATTTTTGGAGATTTTTTCTGCCCAGAAGACAACTTGGGAGCCAAGGAAGTGCATGAGGGGAGGCCCGTGGGACCCACAAGACACCAGGGCATGCCAGAGTCCCCTAGCATGCCTAGGTGGGTAGTGGGGCCAACGGGAGTCCTTTCCACCGCCTCTCAGCTCTATAAATACCCAAATATTCCAAAAACCCTAGGGGAGTCGACGAAAAACAATTCCAGCCGCCGCAAGTTCCAGAACCACGAGATCCAATCTAGAGCCCTATTCTGGCACCTTGCCGGAGGGGAACACGATCACGGAGGGGTTCATCATCCTCATTGGTGCTCCTCCGATGATGCGTGAGTATTTTACCACAGACCTACGGGTCCGTAGGCAGTAGCTAGATGGCTTCTTCTCTCTTTTTGATTGTCAATACAATGTTCTCCTTGATGTTCTTGGAGAGCTATTTGATGTAATGACTTTTTGCGGTGTGTCTGTTGGGATCCGATGAATTGCGAGTTTATGATCAGTTCTATCAATGAATATTATTTGAGTCTTCTTTGATCTCTTATATGCATGATTATTATAGCCTCGTATTTCTTCTCTGAAACTTTGGTTTGGTTTGGCCAACTAGATTGATTTTTCTTGCAATGGGAAGAGGTTCTTTGTGATGGGTTTGATCTTGTGGTGTCCTCACCCAGTGACAGAAGGGGTAGCGAGGCACGCATGTATCGTTGCTATTAAGGATAAAAAGATGGGGTCTATTCCTATATGAATAGATCTTGTCTACATCATGTCATCGTTCTTATTGCATTACTCCATTTCTCCATGAACTTAATACACTAGATGCATGCTGGATAGCAGTCGATGTGTGGAGTAATATTAGTAGATGCAGGCAGGAGTTGGTCTACTAATCTTGGACGTGATGCCTATATACATGATTACTGCCTTGGATATCGTCATAATTATTTGCTCTTCTATCAATTGCCCAATAGTAATTTGTTTACCCACCGTATGCTATTTTCTCGAGGGAAGCCACTAGTGAAATCTACGGCCCCCGGGTCTATTTTCTATCATATTGTTTTCAGATCTATTATTCCAAAAACCCAAAAAATACCTTGCTGCACTTTTTCTTTATTTATTTTATTTTGTGTTTTCACTAGATTTATTTATCCAATCTCATACAATTTAATCTATCTCAATACCAAGGAGGGATTGACAACCCTCTTATGCGTTGGATTGCAAGTATTTGTTATTTGTGTGCAGGTACTGTTTACATAGTGTTTCTTGGTTCTCCTACTGGATTGATAACATTGGTTCCATAACTGAGGGAAATACTTACCGTTGCTGTGCTGCATCATCCTCTCCTCTTTGGGGAAATACCAACGCAGATACAAGCAATCATGGGTCATCAAGACTCTTTTCTGGCACCGTTGCCGGGGAGTGAAGCACTCTTGGTAAGTGGAAATTGGTAAGGAACAATTTATATTACGTGCTGAAATTTACTGTCGCTTGTTACTATGGAAAACAATCCTTTGAGAGGTTTGCTCGGGATATCTTCACCTCGACCAGAAACACAAAGAGTTGCCCCTCAACCTACTGCACCTACAGAAAATATTGGTTATGAGATTCCTTCGGGTATGATAGAACAACTGTTAGCTAATCCTTATGCAGGAGACGGAATGAAGCATCCCGATATGCATTTGATACATGTGGATGAAATATGTGGATTGTTTAAGCTTGCAGGTTTACCCGGAGATGCAGTTAAGAAGAAGGTTTTCCCTTTATCTTTGGGGGGAAAAGCATTGACATGGTATAGGCTATGTGATGATATTGGAGCTTGGAATTGGAATCGATTGAAATTGGAATTTCACCAAAAAAATTATCCTATGCATCTAGTTCATCGTGATCAGAATTATATATATAATTTTTGGCCTCGTGAAGGAGAAATTATCACTTTAGCTATGGGGGGGGGGGGCTTAAATCAATGTTATATTCATGCCCCAATCATGAGATCTCAAGATAAATTACTATACATAACTTTTATGCTCGACTTTCTCGTGATGATCAATCCATGCTCGATACTTCTTGTACTGGTTCTTTTTTGAAGAAGACTATTGAATTTAGGTGGGATCTGTTGGAAAGAATTAAACGCAACTCTGAAGATTGGGAACTCGACGAAGGTAAAGAGTCAGGTATTAAGCTTGAGTTTGATTGTGTTAAATCTTTTATGAATACCGATGCTTTTCATAATTTTAGCACTAAATATGGACTTGACTCTGAGATAGTAGCCTCTTTTTGTGAATCATTTGCTACTCATGTTGATCTCCCTAAGGAGAAGTGGTTTAAATATCACCCCCCTATTAAAGAAGAGATTAAAGAACCAGTTATAGTTAAGGATGAAACTATCATTTATAATGTTGATCCCGTTGTTCCTTCTGCTTATATTGAAAAACCACCTTTCCCCGTTAGGATAAAGGAACATGCTAAGGTTTCAACCGTGGTTAATGATACGTCTCCAACGTATCTATAATTTTTGATTATTCCATGCTATTATATTATCTATCTTAGATGTTTTATATGCATTTATATGCTATTTTATATTATTTTTGGGACTAACCTATTAACCTAGAGCCGAGTGCCAGTTTCAGTTTTTTCCTTGTTTTTGAGTTTTACAGAAAAGGAATATCAAACGGAGTCCAAACGGAATAAAACTTTCAAGATGATTTTTCTTGGACCAGAAGACACCCAAAAGACTTGGGGAGAGGACCAGAAGAGTCCCGAGGACACCACAAGCCCTCAGGGCGTGCCCTAGGGTGGGCGCCCCCTGGCTTGTGGGCCCCTCGGGAGTCCTCCGACCTCCATCTCAGCTCTATAAATCCTAAAATATTCCCAAACCACCAGAAGCGTCCACCAAAATACTTTTCCGCCGCTACAAGCTTCTGTTCTCGTGAGATCCCATCTTGGGGCCTTTTCCGGCAATCTGCCAGAGGGGGATTCGATCACGAAGGGCTTCTACATCAACCCTATTGCCCTACCGATGATGTGTGAGTAGTTTACCACAGACCTACGGGTCCATAGCAAGTAGCTAGATGGCTTCTTGTCTCTCTTTGATCTTCAATACAATGTTCTCCTCGATGTTCTTGGAGATCTATTCGATGTAATACTTTTTGCGGTGTGTTTGTTGAGATCCGATGAATTGTGAGTTTATGATCAGATTATCTATGAAAATTATTTGAGTCTTCTCTAAACTCTTTTATGCATGATTAAATATCTTTGTAATTCTCTTTGAATTATCGGTTTGGTTTGGCCAACTAGATTATTTTTTCTTGCAATGGGAGAGGTGCTTAGTTTTGGGTTCAATCTTGCGGTGTCCTCACCCAGTGACATAGTAGGGGTAGCGAGGCACGTATTGTATTGTTGCCATCAAGGGTAAAAAGATGGGGTTTATATCATATTACTTGAGTTTATCCCTCTACATCATGTCATCTTGCTTAAGGCGTTACTCTGTTCTTATGAACTTAATACTCTAGATGCATGCTGGATAGCGGTCGATGTGTGGAGTAATAGTAGTAGATGCAGGCAGGAGTCGGTCTACTTGTCACGGACGTGATGCCTATATTCATGATCATTGCCTTGGATATTGATACGTCCATTTTGCATCATGTTTTCCTACTGTTATTTATGATGTTTTTATGCATAATAATGCTTTTTGGAGTAATTCTAATGCCTTTTCTCTCATAATATGCAAGGTTCACACAAATAGGGAGAATTCCTGCAGCTGGAAATCTGGACCTGAAAAAGCTACGTCAGGCTACCTATTCTGCACAACTCCAAATGTGCTGAAACTTCACGAGGAATTTTTATGGAAAAAATAAGAATTATTGGAGCAAATAACTACCAGAGGGGGCCCACCAGGTGGGCACAATCCACCTGGGCGCGCCAGGGAGCCCAGGCTCGCCCTGGTGGGTTGTGCCCTCCTCGGCCCACCTCTGGTGCCCCTCTTCTGGTATATAAGTCATTTTGACCTAGAAAAAAATCAGGAGAAGACTTTCGGGATGAAGCGCTGCCGTCTCGAGGCGGAACTTGGGCAGGAGCACTTTTGCCCTCCGGCGGAGCGATTCCGCTGGGGGAACTTCCCTCCCGGAGGGGGAAATCATCGTCATCATCATCACCAACAACTCTCCCATCTTGGGGAGGGCAATCTCCATCAACATCTTCAACAACACCATCTCCTCTCAAACCCTAGTTCATCTCTTGTGTTCAATCTTTGTACCGAAACTATAGATTGGTACTAGTGGGTGACTAGTAGTGTTGATTACATCTTGTAGTTGATTATTATATGGTTTATTTGGTGGAAGATTATATGTTCAAATCCATTATGCTATTTAATACCCCTCTGATCTTGAGCATGATTATCATTTGTGAGTAGTTACTTTTGTTCTTGAGGTCACGGGAGAAATCTTGTTGCAAGTAATCATGTGAACTTGATATGTGTTCGATATTTTGATGATATGTATGTTGTGATTCCCTTTGTGCTGTCATGTGAACATCGACTACATGACACTTCACCATATTTGGGCCTAAGGGAATGCATTGTGGAGTAGTTATTAGATGATGGGTTGCGAGAGTGACAGAAGCTTAAACCCTTGTTTATGCGCTATTCCGTAAGGGACTGATTTGGATCCAAAAGTTTAATGCTATGGTTAGATTTATTCTTAATACTTTTCTCGTAGTTGCGGATGCTTGTGAGGGGGTTAATCATAAGTAGGAGGTTTGTTCAAGTAAGAACAGCACCTAAGCACCGGTCCACCCACATATCAAATTATCAAAGTAGCGAACACAAATCAAACCAACATGATGAAAGTGACTAGATGAAATTCCCGTGTACCCTCAAGAACGCTTTGCTTATCATAAGAGACCGTTTTGGCCTGTCCTTTGCCTCAAAAGGATTGGGCTACCTTGCTGCGCTTTTGTTACCATTACCCTTACTTGCTCGTTACAAATCATCTTGCTATCAAACTACTCATTACTTATAATTTCAGTGCTTGCAGACATTACCTTGCTGAAAACCGCTTGTTATTTCCTTCTGCTCCTCATTGGGTTCGACACTCTTACTTATCAAAAGGACTACGATTGATCCCCTATACTTGTGGGTCATCAAGGATCTTTTCTGGCGCCATTGCCGGGGAGTGAAGCGCTCTTGGTAAGTGGAAATCGGTAAGGAAAAATTATTACTACGTGCTGAAATTTATTGTCACTTGTTACTATGGAAAACAATCCTTTGAGGGGTTTGTTCGAGGTATCTTCACCTCGACCGGAACCACAATTAGTTACCCCTCAACCTACTGCACCTACTGAAAATATTGCTTATGAAATTCCTTCGGGTATGATAGAACAACTGCTAGCTAATCCTTATGCAGGAGATGGAACTGAACATCCTGATATGCACTTGATATATGTGGATGAAATTTGTGGATTATTTAAGCTTGCAGGTTTACCCAGAGATGAAGCTAAGAAGAAGGTTTTCCCTTTATCTTTGAAGGGAAAAGCATTGGCATGGTATAGGCTATGCGATGATATTGGATCTTGGAATTGGAATCGATTGAAATTGGAATTTCACCAAAAAAAATTATCCTATGCATCTAGTTCATCGTGATCGGAATTACATATAAATTTTTTGGCATCGTGAAGGAGAAAGTATCGCTCTAGCTTGGGGGAGGCTTAAGTCAATGTTATATTCATGCCCCAATCATGAGCTCTCAAGAGAAAATATTATTCAGAATTTTTATGCTCGGCTTTCTCATGATGATCGATCCATGCTTGATACTTCGTGTACTGGTTCCTTTATGAAGAAGACTATTGACTTCCGGTGGGATCTTTTAGAAAGAATTAAATGCAACTCTAAAGATTGGGAACTCGACGAAGGTTAAGAGTCAGGTATTAAGCTCAAGTATGATTGTGTTAAATCTTTTATGAATACCGATGCTTTTCAAAAGTTTAGCACTAAATATGGACTTGACTCTGAGATAGTAGCCTCCTTTTGTGAATCATTTGCTAGTCATGTTGACCTCCCCATGGAGAAGTGGTTTAAATATCACCCACCTATCAAAGAAGAAATTAAAAAACCAGTAATAGCTAAAGATGAAACTATTATTTACAATGTTGATCCAGTTGTGCCTACTGCTTATATTGAAAAACCACCTTTCCCTGTTAGGATAAAGGAACATGCTAAAGTCTCAACTGTGGTCAACAAAAGTTATATTAGAACTTCCAAACCTGCTGAACAAATCAAAGTAGAACCTAGTTTTGCTATGGTTAAAGATCTCTTGGTTGAAAATATAGATGGGCATGTTATTTACTTCTGTGATGAAGCTGCTAGAATTGCCAAACCCGATGAAAAAGATAAACATAGACCTATTGTTGGCATGCATGTTGTCTCAGTTAAAATAGGAGATCACTGTTATCATGGTTTATGCGACATAGGTGCTAGCGTGAGTGCCATTCCTTTTACCTTATATCAAGAAATTATGAATGATATAGCACCCGCTGAAATAGAAGACATAGATGTTACTATTAAACTTGCTAATAGGGACACCATCACCCCACTTGGGATTGTTAGAGATGTTGAAGTCTTGTGTGGGAAAATAAAATATCCTACTGATTTTCTCGTTCTTGGTTCCCCACAAGATGACTTTTGTCCCATTATCTTTGGTAGACCTTTCTTGAACACCGTTAATGCTAAAATAGATTGCGAGAAGCAAACTGTCGGTGTTAATTTTGGTGACGAGTCTCATGAGTTTAATTTTTCCAAGTTCAGTAGAAAACATCATAATAAAGAGTTCTCTAGTAAGGATGAAATAATTAGTCTTGCCTCTATTGCTGTGCCTCCTACCGATCCACTAGAACAATATTTGCTAGACCACGAAAATGATATGCATCTGCATGAAAGAAATGAAATAGATATGATTTTCTTTGAAAAACATCCTCTGCTTAAACACAATTTGCCTATTGAAACTCTAGGAGGTCCTCCTCCACCTAAAGGTGATCCTGTGTTTGAATTAAAAAAATTGCCAGACACTTTGAAATATGCTTATCTTGAAGAGAAAAAGATTTATCCTGTTATTATTAGTGCTAACCTTTCAGAACATGAAGAAGAAAGATTGTTGAAGGTTCTGAAGAAGCGCCGAGCTGCCACTGGATATACTCTTGATGATTTAAAGGGCATTAGTCCCACTCTCTGTCAGCATAAAATTAATATGGAGCCTGATGCTAAACCTGTTGTTGATCACCAACGACATTTAAATCCTAAAATGAAAGAAGTGGTAAGAACAGAAATATTGAAGCTTCTGGAAGCAGGTATAATCTATCCCATAGCTGATAGTAGATGGGTAAGTCCCGTTCATTGTGTCCCTAAAAGGGGAGGTATTACCATTGTTCCTAATGATAAGAATGAACTTATTCCACAAAGAATTGTCACTGGCTATAGAATGGTAATTGATTTTAGAAAACTAAATAAAGCTACTAGAAAAGATCATTACCCTCTGCCTTTTATTGGTCAAATGTTAGAAAGATTACCAAAGCACACACATTTTTGCTTTCTTGATGGATATTCCAGTTGTTCTCAAATACCCGTCTCATAACCTGATCAAGAGAAAACCACGTTTACTTGCCCTTTGGAACTTATGCTTATAGACGTATGCCTTTTGGTTTATGCAATGCACCTGCTACCTTTCCAAGATGTATGACTGCTATATTCTCTGACTTTTGTGAAAAGATTGTTGAGGTTTTCATGGATGATTTTTCCGTTTACGGAACTTGTTTTGATGATTGCTTGAGCAACCTTGATCGAGTTTTGCAGAGATGTGAGCAAACTAATCTCGTCTTGAATTGGGAGAAGTGCCACTTTATGGTTAATGAAGGTATTGTCTTGGGACATAAAATTTCTAAACGAGGTATTGAGGTGGATAAAGCTAAAGTTGATGCAATCGAGAAAATGCCACATCCTAAAGATATCAAAGGTATTCGTAGTTTCCTCGGTCATGCTGGTTTCTATAAGAGGTTTATTAAAGACTTCTCTAAAATTTCTAGGCCTCTTACAAATCTTTTACAAAAGGATGCTCCATTTGTTTTTGATGATGATTGTGTAGAAGCCTTTGAAACACTTAAGAAAGCCTTAATCTCTGCACCTATTGTTCAACCACCTGATTGGAACTTGCCCTTTGAGATTATGTGTGACGCTAGTGATTATGCTGTTGGTGCTGTTCTAGGACAAAGAGTTGATAAGAAGTTAAATGTTATTCATTATGCTAGTAAAACTCTAGACAGTGCTCAACGAAATTATGCTACTACTGAAAAGGAATTCTTAGCAGTGGTGTTTGCTTGTGATAAATTTAGATCTTACATTGTTGATTCTAAAGTGATTGTTCACACCGATCATGCTGCTATAAAATATCTTATGGAAAAGAAGGATGCTAAACCTAGACTCATTAGGTGGGTTCTTTTGCTACAAGAATTTGATTTACATATCACTGATAGAAAGGGAGCTGAGAACCCCGTGGCTAATAACTTGTCTAGGTTAGAAAATATTCTTGATGACCCACAACCTATTAATGATAGTTTTCCTAATGAACAATTAGCTGCAATAAATGTTTCTCATAACACTCCTTGGTATGCTGACTATGCCAATTATATTGTTGCTAAATATATACCACCTAGCTTCACATACCAACAAAAGAAAAAATTCTTCTATGATTTAAGACATTACTTTTGGGATGACCCACATCTTTATAAAGAAGGAGTAGATGGTATTATTAGACGTTGTGTACCTGAGCATGAACAGGGACAAATCCTACGAAAATGTCACTCCGAAGCTTATGGAGGACATCATGCGGGAGATAGAACTGCTCACAAGGTATTGCAATCTGGTTTTTATTGGCCTACTCTCTTCAAGGATGCCTGTAAGTTTGTTTTATCTTGTGATGAATGTCAAAGAATTGGTAATATTGGTAAGTGTCAGGAAATGCCTATGAATTATTCTCTTGCTGTTGAACCATTTGATGTTTGGGGATTTGATTACATGGGACCTTTTCCTTCCTCTAATGGGTATACACATATTTTGGTTGCTGTTGATTATGTTACTAAGTGGGTAGAAGCTATTCCAACTAGTAGTGCTGATCACAACACCTCTATTAAAATGCTTAAGGAAGTCATTTTCCCAAGGTTTGGAGTCCCTAGATATTTAATGACTGATGGTGGTTCACATTTTATTCATGGTGCTTTCCGTAAAATGCTTGCTAAACATGATGTCAACCATTGAATTGCATCACCTTATCATCCTCAGTCTAGTGGTCAAGTTGAACTTAGCAATAGAGAAATAAAATTAATATTACAAAAAACTGTCAATAGGTCTCGAAAGAATTGGTCTAAGAAGTTAGATGATGCACTTTGGGCTTATAGAACAACATATAAAAATCCTATGGGTATGTCTCCGTATAAAATGGTTTATGGAAAAGCTTGTCATTTGCCTCTTGAGTTAGAACATAAAGCATACTGGGCAATTAAAGAACTCAACTATGATTTCAAACTTGCCGATGAAAAGAGGTTATTTGATATTAGCTCACTAGATGAATGGAGAACCCAAGCCTATGAAAATGCCAAGTTATTTAAAGAAAAAGTTAAAAGATGGCATGACAAAAGATTCCAAAAGCGTTATTTCAAGGTTGGAGAATATGTTCTTTTGTACAACTCTCGTTTCAGATTCTTTGCAGGAAAACTCCTCTCCAAATGGGAAGGACCTTATGTTATCGAGGAGGTTTATCGATCCGGAGCCATCAAGATAAATAATGCCGAAGGTACTAACCCAAAGGTTGTCATTGGGCAAAGAATAAAACATTATATCTCAGGTAGGCCCATTAACGTTGAAAGCAATATTATCCAAACCATGACACCGGAAGAACACATAAAGGAAACCTTTCGGAACACTCCAGAATCATGAAAAAAAAGGAGGTACGTGCTACGGTAAGTAAACGGACTCCGAAAAATCCGCAAAAATATTTTCTGTCCGTTTTGGAATATAACAAAAATTAGGAAAATAAGAAACAACTAGGAAGGCACCCCTGGTGGGCATAAGACACCAGGGCGCGCCTGGTAGGCGCGCCCAGGTGGGTTGTGCCCACCTTGGGTACCTTCCGGACTCCGTTTTTCTTCCGTTTGCTTGTTTCTCAAGATAAAAAATCTTTATATACCCCCCGAACCTATTGACCACCGTATCGTGGAGAAATCTTCTGTTTTCTTTTTCTTGCTGTTTTTTGATAGATATGAAAATATGTCATCTCCAGATTCCGAGGAGGAGTGCCCAGTTTCTTATCAGCCTTTAAATAAAAATATCTTCAAGGATACCTATCCCTATATATGGTTCTCCGATGAAGAAGATGAAGATGAACCAGTCCCTCCTTGTTTCAAGCACGAAAGCATGGAGGCATTATGCAAGAGGATAATAAAGCTTGAGATGGAGAATGAAGAGTTAAGGATAGATAATTTTTACATTCGAAATAAGTTGGAGAAAAAGGATGAATCTACTACTTCATCACCACCACCTCCTTCTTCATCAACAAAAGAAAATTGAGTAATCGGGTATGGGCACTCCCCTTGGCTTGTGCCAAGCTTGGGGGAGGTGCCCCGATATCGTATCACCTCCACTATATTTTGCCTTTATTTATCTTAGTTAGATCCATAGTTATCTTTTGCTTTAGATGAATAAAAGTTTAGTTCGATCCTTTCTTTTCGAGTGTTTGCTTAGTGATCTATCTTTGTAATCGTGTGCGAGGTATATAATAAACTTTAGTTTGAGTTTTGTTTTATTTACTTTCATGTTCAATAAAAAGAAAAGAAATAAATAAAAAGATCATATGCTAATTTTATGGTAAGTAATGACATCACATAAGGAAGAGTATAAGTAGAAAATTTGATTGGAGATTGACAAACATAACATTGGTCAATGATGCAATTCATGAAAGAATTAATAAGGGAAGAGAATATTCACATGCAAATATACTATCTTGGACATCTTTTGTGATTGTGAGCCCCCATCAAAATATTATATGCCAAAATTGTTGATGTTGGACAAGGAAGACAACGTAATGATTCATGTTTGTTCATATTCACATAGAAGTTATATTGTCATAGATCCTTTAACATGTGGTGCTTTCCCCCATCTTTGCTAGCCAAAAATTCCGCACTAAGTAGAGATACTAATTGTGCATCCAAAAACCTTTAAACCCAAATCTTATTTTGAGAGTCCACCATACCTACCTATGGATTGAGTAAGATCCTTCAAGTAAGTTGTCATCGGTGCGAAAAGGCAATAAAAATTGCTTCTAAAAGTGTTGGATCATTTAATGTAAGAGAAAATTGAGCGTTGTACGAACTTGTGATGGCAAAGAATAAAAGCGACAGACTGCATAATAAAGGTTGCTATCATAAGGGGCAATATAACGTGACGTTCTTTTGCATTATGGGATTGAGCATACAAACAAAAAGCGCATGCCAACCTCTGCTTCCCTCTGCGAAGGGCCTATCTTTTATTTTTATGTATTTACTTTTATGCAAGAGTCAAAGTTCTTCTCTCTATTCCTTTTTATTTTCTCTTTTGGCAAGCATCATGTGGTGAGGAAAGATCTAGGCACATATATTCAGTTGGATATGAGTAGCATGAGTTATAATTGTTGACATCACCCTCGAGGTGAGTATGTTGGGAGGCGAAACTATCAGCCCCTATATTTCTATGTGTCCGGTTGAAACGTTTTGCTCATGTGTATGAGGTGAGTGTTAGCAATCATAGAAGACTATAAGATGGTTGAGTATGTGGACTTGCCAAAAAAAGGCTCCGATACGTGACCCTTCCTGAAAAGATGATGAATTGTAGTTGCAAAGTTGACTAAGAACAGAGTTTGTCGGTTTTCAATAGAGTTTATGCTTTATACTTCGATGTTGTGATGAATTGTTACTTGTTCATGAGAAGTTCTATGATAAAGTTTTATATTAAAGTTTGTTGCTGTTATAATAATATACATGATGCTTCTATGTCCGTATTTTTTTTATCGACACCTCTCTCTCTAAGCATGTGGACATGTTTTTCGATTTCGGTTTTCGTTTGAGGACAAGCGAGGTCTAAGCTTGGGGGAGTTGATACGTCCATTTTGCATCTTGTTTTCCTACTGTTATTTATGATGTTTTTACGCATAATAATGCTTTTTAGAGTAATTCTAATGCCTTTTCTCTCATAATATGCAAGGTTCACACAAATAGGGAGAATTCCGGCAGCTAGAAATCTGGACCTGAAAAAGCTACATCAGGCTACCTATTCTGCACAACTCCAAATGAGCTGAAACTTCATGAGGAATTTTTATGGAATAAATAAGAATTATTGGAGCAAATAACTACCAGAGGGGGCCCACCAGGTGGGCACAACCCACCTGGGCGCGCCAGGGAGCCCAGGCGCGCCCTGGTGGGTTGTGCCCACCTCCGGTGCCCCTCTTCTGGTATATAAGTCATTTTGACCTAGAAAAAATCAGGAGAGGAGTTTCGGGACGAAGCACCGCCGTCTCGAGGCGGAACTTGGGCAGGAGCACTTTTGCCCTCCAGTGGAGCGATTCCGCCGGGGGAACTTCCCTCCCGGAGGGGGAAATCATCATCATCATCATCACCAACAACTCTCCCATCTTGGGGAGGGCAATCTCCATCAACATATTCAACAGCACCATCTCCTCTCAAACCCTACTTCATTTCTTGTGTTCAATCTTTGTACTGAAACTATAGATTGGTACTTGTGGGTGACTAGTAGTGTTGATTACATCTTGTAGTTGATTACTATATGGTTTATTTGGTGGAAGATTATATGTTCAGATCCATTATGCTATTTAATACCCTTCTGATCTTGAGCATGATTATCATTTGTGAGTAGTTACTTTTGTTCTTGAGGTCACGAGAGAAATCTTGTTGCAAGTAATCATGTGAACTTGATATGTGTTCGATATTTTGATGATATGTATGTTGTGATTCCCTTAGTGGTGTCATGTGAACATCGACTACATGACACTTCACCATATCTGGGCCTAAGGGAATGCATTGTGGAGTAGTTATTAGATGATGGGTTGTGAGAGTGACAGAAGCTTAAACCCTAGTTTATGCGCTATTCCGTAAGGGACTGATTTGGATCCAAAGTTTAATGTTATGGTTAGATTTATTCTTAATACTTTTCTCGTAGTTGCGGATGCTTGCAAGGGGGTTAATCATAAGTAGGAGGTTTGTTCAAGTAAGAACAACACCTAAGCACCGGTCCACCCACATATCAAATTATCAAAGTAGCGAACACAAATCAAACGAACATGATGAAAGTGACTAGATGAAATTCCCGTGTACCCTCAAGAACGCTTTGCTTATCATAAGACACCGTTTTGGCCTATCCTTTGCCTCAAAAGGATTGGGCTACCTTGCTGCACTTTTGTTACCATTACCGTTACTTGCTCGTTACAAATCATCTTGCTATCAAACTACTCGTTACTTATAAGTTCAGTGCTATTGCTGAAAACCGCTTGTCATTTCCTTCTGCTCCTCGTTGGGTTCGACACTCTTACTTATTGAAAGGACTACGATTGATCCCCTATACTTGTGGGTCATCAGATATCATCATAATTATTCACTTTTCTATTAGTTACTGAACAGTAATTTGTTCACCCACTGTATGCTTTCTTCAAGAGAGAAGCCTCTAGTGAAACCTATGGCCCTCGGGTCTATTTTCCATCATATATTTTTAGATCTATAAAACCAAAAACCCAAAAATACCTTGCTGCAATTTTTTTTTACTTTTTTTATGTTTTAGTAATCTTTTATATCCATCTCTATTAGATCTCATCCTTGCAAGTGACCGTGAAGGGATTGACAACCCCTTTATCGCGTTGGGTGCAAGTGTTTGATTGTTTGTGCAGGTGCATAGATTGGAGACTTGCTCGTACCTCCTACTGGATTGATACCTTGGTTCTCAAACTGAGGGAAATACTTATCTCTACTTTGCTGCATCACCCTTTCCTCTTCAAGGGAAAAACCAATGCAAGCTCAAGAAGTAGCAGGAAGAATTTCTGGCACCGTTGCCGGGGAGGTTCTACATCAAGCCTACCAAGTACCGATCATAAACTATCATCTCTTGCATTACATTATTTGCCATTTGCCTCTCGTTTTCCTCTCCCCCACTTCTAAAACGTTTTCAGAAAAACACAAAAATATTTGCCTTTTTATTTGCCTTCTTTTCGTTTGCCTTTTATGCCTTACTTGGTTTGTTTGCTTGTTCGCTTGGAATAATTGTGTATTTATTGAAAATCAGAAAGAAAAAAGTTTATGGATCCTCATGCACTTGCTAATCTTTTTAAGAGATCCAATTATGATGAACTAATTGCTAGTGAGCTGCGTGCACTAGATTATCTTTTTGAAGTTTTGATTGAAATTCGTGAATCTAAAAATTGTGAAGAAATTGATGAAGTGATTCACGATAGCTCCTTGAATGAAAAGCATGATTGCAATGATGTTATTATAAATTCTATTAATGTCCATTTTGCTAATAATATGCAAAACCCCAAGCTTGGGGATGCTAGTTTTGCTATGTCCACTACTTGTTGTAATGAACATGATTGGGGTGATAATGCTTCTTATGATCTTGAAAATTTATTTAAGCCTCATGATGAATATGTTTGTGATAATATTGAAAGTGGGTTTAGAAGAGTGTCAACTCTAGGTAATAATGGTCCCACTACTTTGGAGAATGATCAATCTCATGAAATTTTTGATAAAAGTGGGCTTGGAGAGGTCATGACTTTATTTGATAATCCCACTATTTTGGAAGAGTTTCAACTTTGCATGCATGTGGATCATGTATAGAAAATTTTACGTGATAGCTATGTTGTTGAATTTGATTATGATTCTACATGTAATTATTATGAGAGAGGAAAGTATGGTTGTAGAAATTTTCATGTCACTAAATTACCTCTTGTTATGTTGAGATTGCTATTGTTTCTTTCTTTTTCCTTGCATATGCTAGTATTTGCTTGTCTTGATAATTTGTTTGCTTATAAAATGCCTATGCATAGGAAGTATGTTAGACTTAAACTTGTTTTTCACATGCCACATGATGCTCCCTTCGTGTTTCAATTGCTATCTTTCATGTGAGCATCATTAAAATTACCAACGCCTAGCTAAAAGGCTTTAAAGAAAAGCGCTTTTTGGGAGACAACCCAATATTTTTCTTTTCTGTTTTTGTGAGAATACACATTATTACCTCTGTAGTAATTGTGTTTTGGTGTTTTAATTAGTGTTTGAGCCAAGTAAAGCCTTTGGGATACATTGGTATATCGTTGATTTGATTTTGCTGAAAAACAGAAACTTTTGCGTCCAGTAACAGAATTGTTTAATTCACTGGAGCGTGGAAAACCTCTGAATTTTTTACGCAAGATTGTTATGCAAATTGCCTCTATTTTCATAATTGTTAAGAATTTTTGGAGTTACAAAATTATGAGAACAATTCAGATCTTCGCAGACTGTTCTGTTTTTGACAGATTCTATTTTCTATGTGTTGTTTGCTTATTTTGATGAATCTATGGGTAGTATCGGCGGGTATGTGATACGTCTCCAATGTATCTATAATTTATGAAGTATTCATGCCATGTTTACAACAATTTTATATGGTTTTGGTATGATTTGCATGGAACTAACCCGGACTGACGCTGTTTTCAGCAGAACTACCATGGTGTTGTTTTTTGTGCAGAAATGAAAGTTCTCCAAATGAGCTGAAACTTTTTGACGATTTTTTTTGGAACAAAGGAGACCCCCGAAGCTTTGTGGAAGGACTAGAAGGTGAAGGAGTAGGGCACAAGACACCGGGGTGCACCTGGGCCCTTGCCCGTGCCCCGGTGGGTTGTGCTCACCTCAAGGCCCATCTTAGCGTGAAACCAACGCCAAAAATTCCTATAAATAGAGAAACCATCAGGGGTAACCCTAGATCAGAAGTTCCGCCGCCGCAAAACTCTGTAGCCACGAAAAACCAATCTAGACCCCGTTCCGGCACCCTGCCAGAGGGGGAAATCATCACCGGTGGCCATCTTCATCATCCCGGCAGCCACCATGATGAGGAGGGAGTAGTCCACCCTCGGGGCTGAGGGTTTGTACCAGTAGCTATGTGTTTAATCTCTCTCTCTCTCTCTCATGTTCTTGAGATGTCATGATCTTGATGTACCGCAGGCTTTGTTAATATAGTTGGATCATATGGTGTTTTCCCTTCTCTATCTTGTTGTGAATTGAGTTTCCCCTTTGAGATTTCGTTTTATCAGATTGAATACTTTTATGGATTTGAGAACACTTTATGTATGTCTTGCTATGAATACCCGTGGTGACAATGGGGTATCATATTGATTCACTTGATATATGTTTTGGCACTCAACTCGTGGATTCCCGTGGTGACATTGGGGTAATCTTTGCATAGGGGTTGATGCACGTTCTTGTCTTTGTTTCTCCGGTAGAAATCTTGGGGCACTCTTTGAGGTTCTTTGTGTTCGATTGAGTATTATGAATCTGAAATTGTTTGATACATATCGCATAATCAACTCACGGATACTCGCGGTGACATTAGAGTTGGTTGATGTGTATCATATGGTGTTATTTTAGTATGAACTCGTTAGATCGATCGGAAAGAATAGTTTGGTGTTATTTTAGTATGAACTCTAGGATAGATTGATCGGAAAGAATAGCTTTGAGGTGGTTTCGTACCCTACAAACAATTTCTTCTTATGTTCTCCGCTAGATAAGAACTTTGGAGTGATTCTTCATCGCATGTTGAGGGAAGGTTATATGATCCAATTATATTAGCATTGTTGAGAGATTTCACTAGCGAAAGTACGGACCCTAGGCCTCATTTTCAAGCATTGCAATACCGTTTGTGCTCTGTTTTATCAATTGCTACCTTGCTGTTTTTTATTGTTCCTATCACAAAAATCAATATCTACTTTCATTACTACGCTTTTATTACCATCTCTTCGCCGAACTAGTGCACCTATACAAATTACCATTGTATTTGGTGTGTTGGGGACACAGGAGACTTTTTATTATTTGGTTGCAGGGTTGTTTGAGAGAGACCATCTTCATCCTACGCCTCCAACGGATTGATAAACCTTAGGTCATCCACTTGAGGGAAATTTGCTACTGTCCTACAAAACTCTGCGCTTGGAGGCCCAACACGAGTCTACAAGAACAAGTTGTGTAGTAGACATCAAGCTCTTTTCTGGCACCGTTGCCGGGGAGGTGAGTGCTTGAAGGTATATCTTTAGATCTTGCAATTGAATATTTCAGTTTCTTGTTTTATCACTAGTTTGGTTTATAAAAGAAAACTAGAAAAAAATGGAGTTGAGGTGGTCTCATATTATTCATCTTTATAATGTCTTTCGTGAAAATGATGGAAAGGAAAATTGTGCTCAATTGATAGAGGAAGAATTCTATAAAATGTTTGACAAAAAAATCCTTGAATGAGCATGATTGCAATGTTGCTAGTATGAATTCTTTGAATATCCATGATGCTAATGATATGCAAAGCTACAAGCTTGGGGATGCTATGTTTGATGAAGATGATATTTTTAGTCCCCCAAGTTTTGATGAGAAAATTTATTATGATGAAAGCATGCCTCCTATCTATGATAATTATGGTGATGACATGTATGCTATATTGAATAGTGATAACCATGAAACTTGTCATCATGATTTTAATTTTCAATCACATGATAGTTATTTTGTTGAGTTTGCTCCCACTACTATTGATGAGAATACGTTTGCTTATGTGGAGAGTAACAAAATTTCTATGCTTATGCATCATGAAAAGAATGCTTTTTGTGATAGCCATATTGTTGAATTCACTCATGATGCTACTGACAATTATTGTGAGAGGGGAACATATGCTTTTACATATTGCAATAATATCAAGTTTCCTCTCTATGTGTTGAAAACCTTGAAGTTTTGCTCGTTTTGCCTTCCTATGCTAGTTGATTCTTGTTCCCATAAGTTGTTTGATCACAAAATCCCTATGCATAGGAAGTGGGTTAGACTTAAATGTGCTAGTTGTCGGTGCAACAAACCCTGGGTCTGTTGCCCAGACTGTGCACAGGCACACGGACGAGATTGAAGCACCAACCCAAGTCAGAATACAAGAGACTAAGAGGTTCAAAGGACTAACATGCAAATCAGAGGGACCAAGATCAAGCCAGAAAAGCGAGACACCATCAGGAGAAGGGCCTCCTTTGTCGGGCAGGCGAGCTCGGCAAGGGGCGAGGCCACCCCCGGAAGATGACGTCCAAGACGTCCCGGCAGGGCCTGCCGGGGCACACGGAGGCAAAACTGTAACGCCCCGATAATTAAGCAACAGTAACCCTCTACTAATGGTGCCACATCACCACTGTTACTGTTGATAAACTCGCATTGATTCAAACCCCGTTCACAGTTCAATTTAAAATAAAGTC
Organism: Thinopyrum elongatum; assembly: GCA_011799875.1. Classification (NCBI taxonomy): domain Eukaryota; kingdom Viridiplantae; phylum Streptophyta; class Magnoliopsida; order Poales; family Poaceae; genus Thinopyrum; species Thinopyrum elongatum. The sequence continues at coordinate 502,634,383 of CM022303.1, forward strand.
AAAATCTAAAGTTTTCAAAATGTCAAAACTAAAACGTTCGCTTTATTCTATAGATTCCCCTGATCGTTTTCATGATGAAACCAACTTAATTTGACTCACAAATAATTCCTAGTAAATTAACAAATGGTCCAACAGCAAATAAACTGACCTTTTTCAAAATAAATAATTGTTTAATTAACTCCAATCGCATCCATTCTTTGAGAGCATTCTCAAAATAATGCGTAGTATTTATGTACCAAATGCCATATTTAACAAAAGTCAATGAGTTTCAAATATTAATACAAAACAGTAAAGAAAATAGGAAAAAGAAAAAAAAAGAATGTGTTAAAAGGCTAACCTAGTGCTACAGTGGCCCAACCCACCCAACCTACCGTGGCCCAGCCCACCTCCCCTAATCTCCCTTCCCTCGCTACAGGAGACGGGGGAGGGCGTGGCGGCCATCCCGACCACCATGGTCGCCGTGCCGGCCATCCCCCGGTCCCCTTGGAGTATAAGGCCGAGCCCCCGACCCCCCTGTCGAACCCTAGCCCTCTCTTTCTCCCCTACCCCGCGCCGCTTCGTCCTACCACGACATGGCCGACCCTATCCGTCGAGCTCGACTAGCTGCCCGCGTAGCCACCGGCCACCGTTCACCGCACTGACAAGTCCAGGAGGACCGCCACCATCGACTTCATCCGTCCAGAGCATCAAATCGAGCAGAGCTGTCCCGTGGGCACTCCATCGAGCTCCTATTCACCGCGTACATCGCCGGCCGCCGTCGTCGATTGCCTCGCCTCCGGTCCACCTTCGGCCTCCCCATCGCTTTCATTGGAACCGCTGTGAGCTCCTCTTCCAAAGCCCCCTCTTCCCCTCTTGATTTCGTCACCGTAGCCGTCGTCCCCAAGCTCGTGGACGCCGCGGCCAGAGCTCGTTCGAGCTGCCTCGCTGCTGCTTTCATGTACGCGTGTCCTGCTGCTTGCTGTCGTAGCTGCTCTGCTGCAGGCTGCTCGCTGCTGCTGCCGCTCCTTGCGCCGGCGCACGCCCGCGCAACCCCCCTGCCCGCATGCGCCCCGCTCACCTGCTGCTCGGCTACTGTTGCGAGGCGCTGCTGCCTGCTTGCTGTTGCCTGCGTGCTGCTCTTTACTGCTGCTCCTCTGCTAGTGCTGCCACTGCTTGCTACTGCTACATGTTGTTTGCGCTGCTGCTGCCGCTGCTTAGTTGTTGCCGTCGCTAGGTGCTGCCGCCGCTGCTACGGCCGGCCATGGCCATGGCCATGCTGTGTGTGAGTGTGTGTTCAGTGTGTGTGCGTGAGTGTGTGTTCAGTGTGTGCGCGTGAGTGCGTGTTAGGCTGTCCCTGTTAGTAGTATTAGGTTAGGTTAGTTAGAATAATTAGGGCCCATCTAGTCCAGTGGTCCTATGACATGTGGTCCATGTTATTTAAAAGACTAATTAAAAATTTGTGCCAATGACAAGTAGGCCCCATTTTCACTATTCACCTATTGACTAGTCAGTTGTTAACTGGGTCAACCCAGCCCCCTGGCCCCACCTGTCATGCACTGTGGCTAGAATAGCACTTGGTGAAAAAGTATATTCTGTTTTATTTCGAATTTAAATTAGTTCCAGAAATTTCAGAAAATAGTTTAAATCTTTGAAAAATCATAGAAAATTAACCGTAGCTCGGATCGAAAAACTTTATACGTGAAAGTTGTTCAGAATTTCGAGACGAATCCGAATATGCCCTCCTCATACCTGTCACATGCCTCTAACTACCTGAACATGGAACCTTCCCCTCCAGTTCAGTATACTGAGATCAAGCTAAACGCCGGGAAAATATCCCAGATATTTTCCCGCTTCGTCTGCGACGTGTAGCACTGCGATAGGTCACCCCTAGCACCGCGTATCATATTGTCATGCATCTGTTTGCTTATATTTACTGTTTATTTCCCCTCTTATCTCTGATAGACACCGTTCCGAGACCGCTGCTGATGCCCCCGAGTACGACTACGTCGACGACGACCCCTCCTTCTTGCCAGAGCAACCAGGCAAGCCCCCCCTTTTGATCATCCCGATATCGCCCATTCTAATTTCTCATGCTTGCATTAGAATTGCTGCTGCTACTGCTTTACCTAATCTGATGCATAGCCTGTTTATTGTAACCTGTTGTTGATAATTACCTGCATAACCTAGAGTGCTTAGTTTAGGCTGGGTGGAGACCTATCAGTGACCCCACTTATCCCGATTGCCCCGCTGGATTATCCGAAGACCCGCTCAACGGGATTGAAGACCAGGCCCCGACACCACACATCACCCCCCTTAGTTGTAACGACACTGCAGCGTTACTATCGAGTGCCGAGGGTGAAACCTCTTGTAGCACTTCTGATGTTAACTCTGTAGAGTAGCTACTTGGTAGTGGTCATCGAGGGTGATTCCTCCTTCACCACTTCCGGTAACGATGTTGTCGTGCAACACATCAAGTGTGAACCCATCGAGGGTGATTCCTTCGAGTTCACCTTGACGGATACATCGAGTGGGAATTCAACGAGGGTGATACCTCGTATTCCTCTGATGTTATGGACACACGGATACTTGGACTTTACACTGTTACTTGGATAGGCGGGTCGACCCTGAGGGGTACCCGCGTGTGTTGTGAAGGCGGGTTGCCTGTATGGTGCCCGAGTGATGAATACGAGGCGTGGCTGGGTATTCTTGGCCCTTGCCGCAAGTCCTCGAGACGGGGCGACGGGGTCACATCTTTCGTGAGTCTCTGCTCGTTACCGCAAGCCCAAGGTACTAACGATTTGGATATTTGATCCGAGCAGGCCTTCTGGCCTGATAGCACTAACCATCACGTGGGCATGGTATGGGCGTTCTGCATCGTATGCATCAGCCGAAAGCTCTGTCAGACATCCAGTTCAGCATGGCGGCATGGTCGGATTGTGTCGGCCACCCGAGGCGATGCTGGTATCCACCCTGTGCGCAACGACCCAGAGGGCGAGGGGCGATGGCCAAGCCCCCCTCCGCTTAGGATGTAGACCAGCGGGGACCTCTCTGCTGAGCTGTAGGTAGGGTTGCGGTGTGTCGTTTGGCCGAGGCCGGGCATGACCCAGGAAAGTGTGTCCGGCCGGAGTTAATCGAGCGTGTTGGGTAAGTTGGTGCACCCCTGCAGGGAAGATAACTTCTATCGATAGCCGGTCCTACGGTAAAGGACACTCAGAGTTGTATCCTGATTGATACAATTTAGAACTGGATACTTGGATACTATGGCTCTGGGATTGCTTCTCGCAGGGAGTCGAGAAGGGATCTTAGGACGAGGTTGATGACTGTATGGCTCTAGGATTGCTTTCTCGCAGGGAGTCGAGAAAGGATCTCTGGGTGAGGTTGATATCATTACTGCTACATTATATTGTACTGTTCTACTCTCTTCTATTTCTGCAAGACCACTGAAGATGCTAGTCTTCGATAGGACTAGGCTTTCCTCTCTATTCTGGCATTTCTGCAGCCCAGTCCACAAATACAGCCTCTTTTTGAAAATGTTGCATATGTAGTGTAAATCCTTGCTTGCTGAGTACTTCTGAGTACTCACGGTTGCTTTGTTTTCCTTTTCTTCCCACATTAGTTTGTCGTGACCAGAGGACGGAGCCCCCTGAGACAGATGCCCCGTCGATCGACTACTACTACTACCCTGAGGATGATTACTTCTACGAGCTGACTGACGACCAGGAGTAGGTTCGGAGGGTCCCAGGCAGGAGGCCTACGCCTTTCGATCGTAGTGTTTTATTTTGCCCCGCCTTTCTAAAGGCCTTTCTGTTTCTGTTTCATATCTGTACTCAGATATCTGATGCTTCCGCTGACGCTTGTACGCAAGCTTATGTATTCGAGCCCTTGAGGCCCCTGGCTTGTAATATAAAGCTTGTATGACTTTATTTATGTTTTAGAGTTGTGCTGTGATATCTTCCCGTGAGTCCTTAGGCTTGATCATGTGCATCTGCGTGTATGATTAGCGCACGATTAAGCCGGGGGCGTCACAAGTTGGTATCAGAGCCGACTGCCTGTAGGAACCCCCTTTCCTAACTCCTTGGCCGAAGTTGAGTCTAGTCTTTTGAAAACTGTTTTACTAACTTGGCTGTGTGGCTTATGGGCCCACGTCGCCAATTGGGTGGTATTAGGATCTTTTATTCCTCGTCTATACTCTGGGACTCTGATCTCTCTTCCATTCGGGTTATATGATTTTGCTAAATGTAACTCTAGGTTCTTGTAAATATTTTCTCCCAGAGAGCCCCTCACAGTAGATGATCGCCTGCTTCACCAGAAGATTCCGAAGATATCCTTCGATGTTTTCCCGAAACCTTTGTGCTCATCTCTTTTGAAATTCCTTACCACCGATAAATCCTTAGGTATAATTTCATACACTTACCATTCATACATTCAATCGCGTTGATCTTGTTATTACAAGATGCTCCGAACTGCTCTTTGTTGTTCCGACAATCCTTTGAGCTTACTGCCTTGCAGTTCTTTCCTCATGAGTACCCCTACGGATAATTCGTCGCACTCATCGAGTATCCGCTCATCCCCAGTTGATTCAGGTATTTCACAAAAGTCTTTGAAATACCATTCGATCTTTCGAAGTCCTCAACAGCCTATTGCTCTTGAAATTCTGGCTTGCATGCATTGGGATTAAATCATGTAAGTCTGGTCCAATATGATGTGAATGCTCTCAATCATCAATCAGATCCTAGAATTCATCCTTCCAGCTTAGACATCATTTTGAACATGAGCTGGTTCTCGACCAATCTAATTGTCGTCGATCGTACCCTTAGGTCTATTCAAGTTACCCATCCTTGATCAGAGCATCTGCTTCTGATCCTTCATATTGGAACTCATAATTCCTTTGTTATCTAACCATCAAATTAGTCAGATGTTCCATAATCCAATGCCTTTGCATTCCTTCTTCATCTGGTTGTGTGCTGATGCTCACATCAGCTCCGCTATAGATCGTCAGATCCTTTCTTGGATTATTATTCGACAGTGTTCTTCATATTTAACCGCCTTGTGAATTCTTCCCTGATACATCATGTCTTTGGCAAATTGTATCCTCTGCTTAGCCAATCATGCTCTGCTTTTGAGCTGGTGATATTTACTCCTGAAGTTTGTGCTATATGTTCCTAAGATACCCCGACGGGTTGAACCTATGACTACCCTAATCTATGTGAACCCGAAGTTTATGCGGGTTATATCTACTGGTGTTTTGCCAAATAAGATTTCAACACTACAACTTCATCGAACGCGAGAAGAGAATGAAAGGTTATGTATTGGAGAAGTGGGAGTCGACCTTGAACTTCGTGTTCATGCCCATGGAACCGATGTGGAACTTATCAGGAAAGTTTCTTGCAAGAATATTTAATCATTTGAATAATTCTTCCGATGTCACTAAAATTGGATCCCTTGCAGTTACGGTCCCGACCATACATACCTTGTTCATTACATCTAAAAGGAAACCATTCCAGTACCTTGTCTATTTTTGACAAGATCAAAGTATCTGCTATCGCAAGTCAATGATCCAGTTCAGTTTCTATTCTAGTCTACCTTTGAGTATTACCCCCTGGTATCCCGATAATATCACAGGACTGCAATACTTCTTATGAGACTTCGTCAAGTATTCCTTCTCACTGATTCAGTATTCCACGGGTTTTGGGTTGTTTGTCAACTGAGAACAACGATAAGTGAATCAAATCTACCCTGTGATCCAATACTCCTAGTAGTGTACTGCTGGGAAATTTAACTTTCAACTCATGTCATTCTTAACCTAATCGGTTACATCATTATCTTAACTTTGCTACCTAGTACTGCTTCTCGGAGCACAATTTTGATGATGAGTTAATTTTACGTCGATCTTGATCGTCATATCTTTTTGCCTTGAACAACAAGCTTGATTCCGAGTTTGTGTCGTACCCGTGGTTTCGATAACCTTTCGCTTCATCATACTTTGGCTTGATGTCATCGCTGATCGATGGCATCTTCATAGAACCTCTCGACAAATGTGTCGTGATCGTCATCAACATTCTAAGCCCTTCCACGATATAAATCGAATTCATGGTGAGAAATACCATCCTTGTCCACCGATGATTTGTTATCATCAACAACTTCCTTGACTTTCTGCCAACCCAGACTTGGTCTTGTTTTGGGTTATACCTTATGTTCCTTACCATTCTTGAAATCGTTCCTTTGCATCTCTTGTGGTCTTCAGACCCAACTTCTACTTGAAACACCATATTGCTGCTACCTCGAAGCATGATTGTGGTACTCTAACATCAACGAGGGCATTAAAAACGCAATGCTAAATGTTTCTTGATCAATTGTCCAAACACCGTTGTATGGGTGCATATCATGATTCTTCTTAACCCTATTAACTAATTGTCCATGCCTTTGATCTCCTGTCACGTATATCATGCCCTGCTTAACCTTGGGAAGGATATACTCCTATTACTTGTGTTTAAACAAATTTTCCTTTCCATTGGTTTGTTTAAACTGATAATCACATTTTTTTTATTTCTTTTCATTGGTTTGTTTAACCTTTCTTGTGATCTATAAGATATGAGCAGAAATAATCCCTGCTTAAGTAAGCACCTCGGTGTACAACTCTGTCAGTAAGACCCTGTTACTATTGTTGATGACATTCCGGTAACCACCGATGGATGAGAACTTTGCCTATTGGTCTGCCTCGTTCAACGAGCAGGAAGATGGTTCTCTTCGTTCCTCGCCCTTGGTACCAACGTTGTTGCCAATATAACTGACAGGCTATGCTCTGACCTGCCCTGCTATCGTGACCGTACAAGATGTCACTGCTCCTTCTACCTTTAACCCACATGGTGGGCCCATAACCCACAGTTCCACAGGATCGAAACCTGACTCTCCTGTACACTCCCCCTGTTTCTAAAAGTTATTCCTCACGCTTGGCTTCATATTTAATTCACGAGCCACCTTCCCAGTGCTCTATTCTGGTACCAGGCACAATGCTTATTCTCGTTGCTCGGGAACCCCTTTTCACCCTTTGTTTCAGGCAACGAGCGATTGCCTATCCGCTTGGAACTTCTTACTGTACCTTTTTGCTTGGCTCTTGATGCGTTTCATTTGACCAACTCGAGAGATTCGCATGTGTTCTTTTATGGGATAACCCCAGATGATTACCCATTATAACATTCTAGCATTTTCGAGCTGCCCCTTACCTATTCGTAAGTACGATGGAGATCCTGAAGAAAAGAAGGACGACTTCACCATGATGACCTGAAGCAGAGAAATGAAGACGTCAACGGAAGGGATCGACTTCTTCGAGAAGGGCAACCTAGAACCAATGGATCCGTTAGAATTTCGTACCCTGAACTTTCCCCCTACTCCCCCTCTTAAATCTCGGGACGAGATTTCTTGTAGTGGAGGAGATTTGTAACGCCTCGATAATTAAGCTACAGTAACCCTCTACTAATGGTGCCACATCACCACTGTTATTGTTGATAAACTCGCATTGATTCAAACCCCGTTCAAAGTTCAATTTAAAATAAAGTCAAAATCTAAAGTTTTCAAAATGTCAAAACTAAAACGTTCGCTTTATTCTATAGATTCCCCTGATCGTTTTCATGATGAAACCAACTTAATTTGACTCACAAATAATTCCTAGTAAATTAACAAATGGTCCAACAGCAAATAAACTGACCTTTTTCAAAATAAATAATTGTTTAATTAACTCCAATCGCATCCATGCTTTGAGGGCATTCTCAAAATAATGCCTAGTATTTATGTACCAAATGCCATATTTAACAAAAGTCAATGAGTTTCAAATATTAATACAAAACAGTAACGAAAATAGGAAAAAGAAAGAAAAAAAGAATGTGTTAAAAGGCTAACCTAGTGCTACAGTGGCCCAACCCACCCAACCTACCGTGGCCCAGCCCACCTCCCCTAATCTCCCTCCCCTCGCTACAGGAGACGGGGGAGGGCGTGGCGGCCATCCCGACCACCATGGTCGCCGTGCCGGCCATCCCCCGGTCCCCTTGGAGTATAAGGCCGAGCCCCCGACCCCCCTGTCGAACCCTAGCCCTCTCTTTCTCCCCCACCCCGCGCCGCTTCGTCCTACCACGACATGGCCGACCCTGTCCGTCAAGCTCGACTCGCTGCCCGCGTAGCCACCGGCCACCGTTCACCGCATTGACTAGTCCAGGAGGACCGCCACCGTCGACTTCATCTGTCCAGAGCATCAAAACGAGCAGAGCCGTCCCGTGCGCACTCCATCGAGCTCCTATTCACCGCGTACATCGCCGGCAATCGTCGTCGATTGCCTCGCCTCCGGTCCACCTTCGGCCTCCCCGTCGCTTCCGTTGGAACCGCTGTGAGCTCCTCTTCCAAAGCCCCCTCTTCCCCTCTTGATTTCGTCACCGTAGCCATCGTCCCCAAGCTCGTGGCCACCGTGGCCAGAGCTCGTTCGAGCTGCCTCGCTGCTGCTTTCATGTACGCGTCTCCTGCTGCTTGCTGTCGTAGCTGCTCTGCTGCAGGCTGCTCGCTGCTGCTGCCGCTCCTTGCGCCGGCGCATGCCCGCACATCGCTCGCCCGCGTAGCCCCCCTGCCCGCATGCGCCCCGCTCACCTGCTGCTCGGCTACTGTTGCGAGGCACTGCTGCCTGCTTGCTGTTGCCTGCGTGCTGCTCTTTACTGCTGCTCCTCTGCTAGTGCTGCCACTACTTGCTACTGCTGCATGTTGTTTGCGCTGCTGCTGCCGCTGCTTAGTTGTTGCCGTCGCTAGGTGCTGCCGCCGCTGCTACGGCCGGCCATGGCCATGGCCATGCTGTGTGTGAGTGTGTGTTCAGTGTGTGTGCGTGAGTGTGTGTTCAGTGTGTGCGCGTGAGTGTGTGTTAGGCTGGCCCTGTTAGTAGTATTAGGTTAGGTTAGTTAGAATAATTAGGGCCCATCTAGTCCAGTGGTCCTATGACATGTGGTCCATGTTATTTAAAAGACTAATTAAAAATTTGTGCCAATGACAAGTAGGCCCCATTTTCACTATTCACCTGTTGACTAGTCAGTTGTTAACTGGGTCAACCCAGCCCCTTGGCCCCACCTGTCATGCACTGTGGCTAGAATAGCACTAGGTGAAAAAGTATATTCTATTTTATTTCGAATTTAAATTAGTTCCAGAAATTTCAGAAAATACTTTAAATCTTTGAAAAATCATAGAAAATTAACCGTAGCTCGGATCGAAAAACTTTATACGCGAAAGTTGTTCAGAATTTCGAGACGAATCCGAATATGCCCTCCTCATACCTGTCACATGCCTCTAACTACCTGAACATGGAACCTTCCCCTCCGGTTCAGTATACCAAGATCAAGCTAAACGCCGGGAAAATATCCCAGATATTTTCCCGCTTCGTCTGCGACGTGTAGCACTGCGATAGGTCACCCCTAGCACCGCGTATCGTATTGTCATGCATCTGTTTGCTTATATTTACTGTTTCTTTCCCCTCTTATCTCCGATAGACACCGGATCCGAGACCGTTGCTGATGCCCCTGAGTACGACTACGTCGACGACGACCCCTCCTTCTTGCCGGAGCAACCAGGCAAGCCCCCCCTTTTGATCATCCCGATATCGCCCATTCTAATTTCTCATGCTTGCATTAGAATTGCTGCTGCTACTGCTTTACCTAATCTGATGCATAGCCTGTTTATTGTAACCTGCTGTTGATAATTACCTGCATAACCTAGACTGCTTAGTTTAGGCTGGGTAGAGACCTATCAGTGACCCCACTTATCTCGATTGCCCCGCTGGATTATCCGAAGACCCGCTCAACGGGATTGAAGACCAGGCCCCGACACCGCACATCACCCCCCTTAGTTGTAACGACACTGCAGCGTTACTATCGAGTGCCGAGGGTGAAACCTCTTGTAGCACTTCTGATGTTAACTCTGTAGAGTAGCTACTTGGTCGTGGTCATCGAGGGTGATTCCTCCTTCACCACTTCCGGTAATGACGTTGTCGTGCAACACATCAAGTGTGAACCCATCGAGGGTGATTCCTTCGAGTTCACCTTGACGGATACATCGAGTGGGAATTCAACGAGGGTGATACCTCGTATTCCTCTGATGTTATGGACACACGGATACTTGGACTTTACACTGTTACTTGGATAGGCGGGTCGACCCTGAGGGGTACCCGCGTGTGTTGTGAAGGTGGGTTGCCTGTATGGTGCCCGAGTGATGAATACGAGGCGTGGCCGGGTATTCTTGGCCCTTGCCGCAAGTCCTCGAGATGGGGCGACGGGGTCACATCTATCGTGAGTCTCTGCTCGTTACCGCAAGCCCAAGGTACTAACGATTTGGATATTTGATCCGAGCAGGCCTTCTGGCCTGATAGCACTAACCATCACATGGGCATAGTATGGGCGTTCTGCATCGTATGCATCAGCCGAAAGCTCTGTCAGACGTCCAGTTCAGCATGGCGGCATGGTCGGATTGTGTCGGCCACCCGAGGCGATGCTGGTATCCACCCTGTGCGCAATGACCCGGAGGGTGAGGGGCGATGGCCAAGACCCCCTTGCGCTTAGGATGTAGACCGGCGGGGACCTCTCTGCTGAGCTGTAGGTAGGGTTGCGGTGTGTCGTTTGGCCGAGGCCGAGCATGACCCAGGAAAGTGTGTCCGGCCAGAGTTAATCGAGCGTGTTGGGTAAGTTGGTGCACCCCTGCAGGGAAGATAACTTCTATCGATAGCCAGTCCTACGGTAAAGGACACTCGGAGTTGTATCCTGATTGATACAATTTAGAACTAGATACTTGGATACTATGGCTCTGGGATTGCTTCTCGCAGGGAGTCGAGAAGGGATCTTAGGACGAGGTTGATGACTGTATGGCTCTGGGATTGCTTTCTCGCAGGGAGTCGAGAAAGGATCTTTGGGTGAGGTTGATATCATTACTGCTACATTATATTGTACTGTTCTACTCTCTTCTATTTCTGCAAGACCACTGAAGATGCTAGTCTTCGATAGGACTAGGCTTTCCTCTCTATTCTGGCATTTCTGCAGCCCAGTCCACATAAACAGCCTCTCTTTGAAAATGTTGCATATGCAGTGTAAATCCTTGCTTGCTGAGTACTTCTGAGTACTCACGGTTGCTTTGTTTTCCTTTTCTTCCCACATCAGTTTGTCGTGACCAGAAGACGGAGCCCCCTGAGACAGATGCCCCGTCGATCAACTACTACTACTACCCCGAGGATGATTACTTCTACGAGCTGACTGATGACCAGGAGTAGGTTCGGAGGGTCCCAGGCAGGAGGCCTACGCCTTTCGATCGTAGTGTTTTATTTTGCCCCGCCTTTCTAAAGGCCTTTCTGTTTTTGTTTCATATCTGTACTCAGATATCTGATGCTTCCGCTGACGCTTGTACGCAAGCTTATGTATTCGAGCCCTCGAGGCCCCTGGCTTGTAATATAAAGCTTGTATGACTTTATTTATGTTTTAGAGTTGTGTTGTGATAACTTCCCGTGAGTCCTTAGGCTTGATCGTGTGCATTTGCGTGTATGATTAGCGCACAATTAAGCCGGGGGCGTCACACCTCACCAACTACTCCACCACGACCCACGTCGTCAATCATTGCGGTGTCGAACCGCAGAGTGACTAAGTGACAACCATTCACCACATGGCAGCCTCGACCTACAGGAAACACCTGCAGATGACACCCGTCCTGCGACGTGTCAAGCGAGCAGGCATGGAGCTGGCGAGATAGCCCAGCAAGCCTTGCCGGGCAACCAACGATGTGACGTTGAGCGGTGCATTTAATGCGCCCTGTCAGCCTGCAGAGTTAGGTATGATAGCACTGTTTGCTATCTTATTAGTGCATAATGACTGTTTTGCCATTGTGGTGACCCCTTAATCTATAAAAGGAGGCCCATGGCAACCGTAGAGAGGGTTAGAAGGTTGGGTAACTCAGACCCCCATACGCGCGTAGCCACTGCCGCCCCGAGGCAACCCTTGCCGGGCAAGTGTACTATGCTCCACCACCACCTTTCCACCATCAATCCACCAAAGCAGGAGTAGGGTTTTACGCCTCACGGCGGCCCGAACCTGGGTAAAAATGCCTGTGTGATCTCTGCCGTGCTGCCACACACGCTCGTCTACTCTTTGTGCAACGCGACGCTCCCCTGCCGAACCAGCAAGGGGCCTCCTGGTCCCATAGGTGGCCGTGGTTTCCCACGACATCTTTGGCGCGCCAGGTAGGGGGACCGCTTGCGCGAACCTGAAGGCGTGTGTAGCGCGTCACCTTCATCACCATCAACATCATCGACGATGCCATCGACCATGGCGCCCAAGAAGAAACCCAGTTCTTCGGCTCGTCCTTCCACCTCGAAGGCTCCGCCGCCCACGGCCTCTAACGCTGCGGGGGGTGCGGAGACACGCAAGGACACGGACGCTGCTGGGGATGTGGTCGGAGCAGGCGGCGCCGTCACCACTTCCCCCGCGGCCGACGCAGGAGCAGGAGACATCAGAGGAGAGCAGCATCAGCAACATCCCGACGGCCCCGCTCCACAAGGTCCGAGTGAAGGGCTTACTCCATCTGCGCCCCTTTCGCCCGCCGACGGACACAGCTGCAGCAACGGCGCTCGGGCTTGGGCGAATCGCCGCCGTCTGACCGCTCCCACCACGGGTGCGGTCGCAGCGCGTGCACCTCCCCCGGGACGGGTCGACCTAGCCGCTGCGCCCGACGGAGCCACTGGCCCTCGAGCGCCTTCGCCGCACCACCCTGCCATCCAGGTGGTTGCCTCGCAGCAGCGGGGGCGCAGTGCTACCGCCATTGGCACCGTTAGGAGCCGAGCGATGGTGCGATCGACTTCATCATCACCCATGTCAAGTACAGCCTCAGAGGCCATGGCGTGGGCTCAGCTGCTGCTGAGGTTTCCGCCAGCGGCCGAGCAAATGGACGAATGGCGTGCCACCATCCAAAGTCTGCTCGGTTTCGCTGAAGCTGGGGGCTCACGGCGAGCTGGCCCGCCACGGCCGCCCCAAGCGACAGCAACGGCTCATGCTGCTGACCGTACAGAAGGGGCCATCCCCACGGTGCAGTCTCCGCCACGGCAGCCAGCGCGAGCGCAACAGAATCCAGATCCCGATGACGTCTTGATGGCCTCTTCTGACCCTCGAGCGCGTCTAGGCCAACGACGAGCCCCGGAGGATAGGCGGAAAGGAGACACGCGTGCCGTTGTCGAGCAACGCCGCGATGACCTCCGCCGGACCGATGGGTGCGACGGCCCTGGCATCGACGAGCCCGCGCTCAGTATTGGCGGGTGCCTACCTTTCGAGGTTGGCTGCCCTGCCTTTACCCGTGAGCTGCGGCAAGTCCGTTGGCCGTCCGTTCGCACGTTCAAGCCAGAGATACCTGAGAAGTACGATGGGAGGCTGAACCCGGCAGAGTTCATGAGCATCTACACCATCGCTGTTCAAGCTGCCGGGGGAAGAGATGAGAAGGTGTTCGCCAACTACTTTCCTTTGGCCCTCAAGTCCAATGTGAGGTCTTGGCTGATGCACCTACCGGAGAACTCCATTTTGTCATGGGCAGACCTGTGCCATGAGTTCATCGGTGCCTTCGCCGGTGGCCACCAAGAGCCGGGCCGACCCAGCGACTTGCAGCTTCTCCAACAAAAGGAAGGAGAGACCCTCCGTAAGTATTTACAGAGGTTCAGCAAAGTTCATAGAAATATCCCAAATATCCATCCGGTAGCCGTGATAGCCGCCTTCCAGTCCAATGTGCGCAACCGCCGGATTCGTTCCAAGATGAACGTACGGTTGCCCAAGACTGTGAAGGAGCTCTACACGTTGGTGGATAATTGTGCTCGGATGGAGGAGGGAAGAAAGTTGCCCGGAGAGGAAGATTGCACCAATATTGATTCAGAGGATGAGGATGAATCAACCAGTCAGAAGAAGAGCAAGAAGCGCAGTAAGAAGCGAAGGGATAAGGCAGTAATGACTGTGGAAGGATTGGGTACGCCTAGCACCGGCAAGAAGGCCAAAGCTGAGGCCCCCAGCAAGGAAGCTGCCATGTGCGCTGACTGCCGGGAAGCCACTGCTGCCGAGAAAGCCGGGAAAGGTGATGGGCCGTATTGCAAGATTCATCGGACCAAGGGCCACGACCTTCAAGAGTGTTATCAGGTTGAGCAGCTTGTCAAAGACAGAAAGCAGAGTATGAGAAAAGTGACAAGGAAAAGGGTCGGAATGTTGCTGGCGGCAAGGGCCGAGGTGGTGAAGTAAATCGCCCCGGCAAACCCTTTCGGAACCAAGGAAAACCTGCCAGAGGTCGAGAGAAGGAAGCTTGTGGTGATGAGAGTGATGGAGGGGATGAAGAGGAAACCAGTGAGCAAGAGTTTCAGAAGGCCACCGACGCCCTATGCATTGACGGGGGTGCATCTCTGCACACCTCTCACCGCCAACTCAAGCGGTGGGTGCGAGAAGTCATTGCCGTGGAGCCAGCGCCCGAGGCCCGGAAGCCGCTCAAGTGGTCCCGTACACCCATCATCTTTGACGAGGAGGATCATCCTAGCCGTCCACTGCGGTAGGGTGTTTACCATTGTTGGTCTCCCCAACAATCCTCAACCTCAAGGTCACGAAGATGTTGGTGGACGGCGGGGCCGGGTTGAATCTGATTTCCCCAGCAGTTATCAGCAAGCTTCAGATAGCAGAGGAAGAGCTGGAGGTTATCGGCACGTTTCAAGGAGTTAATCCCGGCAGGAGCCTTCCTAAGGGAAAGATCATGTTGCCGGTAATGTTTGGGGGAGAACTGAACTACCAGACTGAGAGGATTGTGTTTGATGTGGTTGATCCCCCCCTGCCATACAATGGGATTCTTGGACGCCCGGCCCTGGATAAGTTCATGGCAGCATCTCACTATGCCTACAACACCTTGAAGATGCCTGGGCCACCGGGAGTCATCACCATCCCATCAGATGAGAAGGATGCAATCATTTGTGTGGACAAGATGTACCAGGATGCGGTCGCAGTAGAGGCAGCGGCAGCAGTAGCTCTCGCTAAGGAAAGCAAAGGAAAGAAGAGGGATTGCAGGGACTCCGGCAAAGAGTCCGGGAAGCGTGCCCCCACCGAGTGCACGGCACCCGTTGATGATGTGCAGGAGTGTTCCAATGGCAAGAGATCCAAGGTCGCTGCACCCCAAGTGAAGAAGGTCCCGGCAGGGCTGGCTGGCGTTGATGGCACTTTCACTATCAGCGCCACCCTCGATGACAAATAGGAAAGCGCGCTCGTTGCCTTCCTGCGGGCGAATATCGATGTGTTTGCCTGGCAACCATCTGATATCCCCGGTGTTCCCAGGGAGGTAATCGAGCACCACCTTGCTGTCTGCCCACATGCCCGACCTGTCAAGCAGAAAGTCCGGAAGCAGGCCTTGGAGAGGCAGCAGTTCATTGCAGAAGAGATCAAGAGACTAGAGGCAGCTGGATTGGTCAGAGGAGTACTGCATCCCACGTGGTTGGCAAACCCAGTGGTAGTCCGGAAGGCTAATGGGAAGTGGAGGCTTTGCATAGATTTCACAGATCTCAACAAGGCTTACCCGAAGGACCCGTTTCCCTTGCCGCGTATCGATCAGATTGTGGATTCCACTTCAGGTTGTGATTTGCTCTCCTTTCTGGATGCATATTCTGGGTATCACCAGATCTTCATGTCCAAGGAAGATGAAGAGAAGACGTCGTTCATCACTCCATGTGGTACGTACTGTTTTGTCCGCATGCCATTCGGATTAAAGAGTGCCGGGTCCACTTTTGCAAGGGCAGTCCAGATTGGTTTTGAGCCACAGTTGCACAGAAACATAGAAGCCTATATGGATGATATTGTGGTCAAGACCAAGGATAGGGCCACCCTTATTCAAGATTTGGAGGAGATGTTTTCTAATTTGCGCAAAATCAATTTGAAGCTCAAACCGGAGAAGTGTGTATTTGGTGTTCCCTCTGGCAAGTTGCTTGGGTTCTTTGTATCCCATTGCGGGATCGAAGCCAATCCCGACAAAATCAAGGATATCGAGCAGATCCAAGCACCAAGGACAGTTAAGGATGTGAGGCATCTGACAGGATGCATTGCCGCGCTAAGCAGATTCATCTCCAAGTCTGCCGAGCGCGCCCTGCCGTTCTTCAAAATTTTGAAGAAGGCAGGACCCATGAAGTGGACCCCGGAAGCAGATGCAGCTTTGCAAGAGTTGAAGGCCTACTTGTCCTCCGTGCCTTCCTTGGTTGCTCCCAAACCCTAGGAGCCGTTGCTTCTGTACCTAGCGGCAACCAACCAAGTAGTCAGTGTAGCTTTGGTAGCGCAGCGAGAAGTGGATGAGGCAGAGAGTGAGCAGAGACCGGCAGAGTCAGAGAAGGATCAGGACAGCAATGAGCACGACAACGAGAGCAACCCCAAGGACGCGGCAAGGAAGAAAGTGGTGCAGCGCCCAGTGTACTTCGTCAGCTCATTATTATAGGGGGCTAGATCAAGGTACTCTAGCGTGCAAAAGTTGATTTTTGGTCTCATCATGGCCTCAAGGAAACTGCGCCACTACTTCCAAGCCCATGAGATCACGGTTGTCACTCGTTTCCCATTGCAACAAATACTCCGAAACCCTGAGGCTACTGGTAGAATAGTGGAGTGGGCTTTGGAGTTATCCAGTTTTGGTTTGAAGTTTGAAAGCACGTCAACTATTTAGAGCAGGGCATTGGCAGAGTTTATTGCAGAATGGACACCAACCCCTGATGAGGAAGTGACGGAGACAGCTATCCCCAGCAAGGAATCGCCCCAAGAATGGATTATGTATTTTGATGGTGCTTTTTCCCTAAAAGGTGCAGGAGCTGGCGTGCTTCTTGTTGCCCGAGAAGAAGCAACCAACAACACAGCAGAATATGAAGGGCTCCTTGCCGGGCTCAGGATTGCAGCTGAATTGGGAATTAAGAAGCTGATCATTCAATGAGATTCACAGCTTGTGGTGAGACAAGTTAACAAGGATTATCAAAGTCCATTGATGGAGGCATACGTCGAGGAAGTGAGGAGATTGGAGGAGCACTTTGACGGATTGCAAACAGAGCACGTACCCCGTGCGGAAAACATCATAGCTGATCATCTGTCAAAGTGTGATGTGCATAAGCTCCCTGTGGAACCAGGGACTTTTGTTCTCCATCTCACTCAGCCCTCCGTATCCCCAGCAACAATGGCCCGGAAAAGGAAAAAGTTGGACTCCGGTAAGCCTCTCCCGGTAGAGCCGTCCGCTCCTGGCAGAGACCCCGCTGGAAACAACTCCTCGCAGTCTGCCGGACCACACCCTCCAGCCGGGCCCATGGACCCCGCGAACGAGGCATGTGTTCCCGCAGCAGAGGAGGTGCCGCTAGTCCTCGTTGCCGAGCCCCAGGCTCCAACTTGGGCAAGGCACATTGTCCACTTCCTCCAAACCGGAGAGCTTCCCGGCAACCAAGACGAAGCTGAAAAAGTAGCCCGGAGGGCCAGTATGTATCAGTTTGTCGATGACACTCTGTACAAAAAGAGGCCCAACGGTGTGAAATTAAAGTGTGTCTGCTGGGAAGAAGGAAAGGAACTGCTGGCTGAGATACACAAAGGCATGTGCGGCTCCCACATTGGATCAAGGGCACTAGTTGGGAAAGCATTCCGACGAGGATTCTATTGGCCCACAGCCCTCCAAGATGCGGTCGAGCTAGTCACCAAATGTGAAGCCTGCCAGTTCCATTCCAAGAAAACCCACCTGCCTGCCCAAGCTCTTCAAACAATCCCTCTATCATGGCCATTTTCGGTCTGGGGGCTCGATATCCTCAGCCCCTTCCCCTGAGCAATCGGGGGCTTTGAATTCTTGTCCGTTGCTATCGACAAGTTTACAAAGTGGCCGGAAGTGACTGCCGTGAGAAAGGTGACTGCTCAGTCAGCTATCAAGTTCTTGAAAGAATTGGTGTGTCATTTTGGAGTTCCGGCAAGGATCATTACCGACAACGGCACCCAGTTCACGAGCCGCGCCTTCATGCAATATGTTCATGCCCCCGGATGCAAGATCTCATTTGCCTCTATGGCACACCCTCGGAGCAATGGGCAAGCTGAGAGGGTGAATGCTGAAGTGCTGCATGGACTCAAGACAAGAACCTTTGATACGCTGCAGAAGCACGGCAGGCGGTGGATCGAGGAGCTGCCGGTAGTTCTCTGGTCCCTCAGAACGACACCAAACCGAGCTACCGAGCAGACTCCCTTCTCCCTGGTCTACGGGGCAGAAGCAGTTATCCCCACGGAACTCATTTACGGGTCGCCTCGAGTGCTTGCCTACGATGAAGTAGTGCAAGATCAGCACCGACGTGATGATGCTGTGCTACTCGAGGAGAACCGTCTCCGAAATGCTACACGTGTTGCACGCTATCAGCAACCCATGCTTCGCTATCATAGCCGCAGGGTTCACGCCCGGTGTTTTGAGGAAGGTGACCTTGTCCTTAGGCGCGTTCATTCCGCCAAGGGTACAAACAAGTTGTCACCAAAGTGGGAAGGCCCTTACCGGGTAGTACGAGTCACCAGACCTAGCGGAGTCCGTCTAGAGACCGGAGATGGCATTCAGTTGCAAAACTCATGGAATATTGAGCATCTCCGCAAGTTCTACCCTTAAGGCGCGGCTGTCGGGCCCTGCCCGGCAGCCACCCTTTTGTAAAGGCCTTGCCTAAGCTGCATGTAACCCCTTGTACAAAGCCAGGGCGATGACCCTATGCAAGAGAAAATAAAGAAGCGTTGTGGGGGGCCCCCGACCAAGATTGCATGCATGCATGAGCATTCCAAGATCACTGCATAAGCATTTCATGAGCATTTGCATATGCATATAGATAGGATCGCATCCTGCATTCATTCTCATCCGCATGAAGCTGCAGGTTCCTGCCGTGAACTTGGCTTTGACAAGGAGTTGAGAAGATTGCCCGGCACTGCGATCCCCGGCAAGCCAAACAGATAAGTTCTACCTCCTGTCCATTAGTGTTTTGTAAGTTATAACTTGTGCATAAGAAAACCCCGCCACTCTTTTGAGACTTAGGTGCTCCCATCCCTGACTCAAACGTTGCTTCGGACAGGATGGTCATAGTGGCCTTTGGTAAAAACAAGTTGGCGGGGGGCTGGCCCCTTTGCCTGTTTCCCGGTAGACATAGTTCTCCGGCAGACAGAAAAGGTGCCGGGAGGGTAGCTTGTCGGGGAAAGCTCGTTTATTTACACTAAAGAGGCATCCCGCCTCCGCATGGACATACACATGCACGGGTTCCCGGCAAGGTTCATCTTTTTCATTAATATGCTGATACAAGTACAAGCATTACAGAACACAAACATGGACTCGAGAGATTATATTATTTGAATTAAAATTTGGCAAGTGCCTGTAGATTTAAGATTGAAAAAAGATAAGTGCCCCGTAATGCCATTTCTTGTCCGTCTCCTCCTAGGCACGGCCATCGAAGGTGAGGAGGGTAAAAGGAGTGCCTGGGCGGGAGCCCAGCCCGTCCCCCTCGGGCTCCGGGAGAGGTAGCCCAACGGGAGCGGGAGCACCGGGGAACGTGTTGACGGAGAGCACGGCGGAGGCGACCCGTCGACCGCTGCCACCAGGGCCAGCAGGACACGGTAGGGCTAACGGAGCTGCAGCCTGAGAGGAAGCCTGCCGGGGTCCAGCTGGAGGACTGCTGGAGGAGCCCGGGAGCACCATCCCCACCTCTACATCCAACTCCCCAGCAAATCGTGTTGCTGGGAAGGAGATACGGATGCAGATGATGGTGCTGCCGCCTGATGAAGATGGTGCGGGCGGTGATCAGCCGGAGTCAGAGTCGTCGCTCCCCCGCCCGCTGCTGTCGTCATCGCCGTCACTGTCCTCCTCGTCGCTTCCGCTCGAGGAGGAGCTTTCGTCGTCAGTCGAGCTCTCCACGCAGCACCCTAAGCGACCTCCCGAGCGCCCGAAGATCTTGACGGAGAGCAGGCCGCTCTCCATTAATTTGAACTAGAGAACGTGCCCCTCCGAGAAGCCGTGGGCATGGGCGAAAGTCTTCCAGCCACGGCGAAGGTACATGACGTGAGGGGCAGGGAAGTCGACATCAACCCACATGCTGCCGTTCCCACAGCCCCTTATGTGCAACCTCAGAGCACGCGGTTGCTCGAGCTCCATCTCCCACGCAAAGGGAGTTGGAAGGCAGAGATGACCACACAGGGGCTTGTACAGCCTGATGATGAACTCTCGAGGTTGGTCCCCGACGTGGCCTTCCATCAGGGGAGGAGCCGCCGGCGGGGGCGCAGCCAAGGCACCGCCCCGCCCTCCTCCTCCTCGAGCACCACGGCGACCTCGACCTCGTCCCCTCCCTCCTCCCCTCGCGGCGGATTCCGCCACCACAGGATCCGGAGGAGGGGGGATGCGCTATCGAGTAGAAGCCCTCGTCGCCGCCGCTAGGGCACCGTCGTGCCCTAGCCCTCTCACCATGGCTAGAAGGGAAGAGTTGCGGAGAAGAAGAAGAAGTGTGTGCTGAGAGGCACCGCCCCTGCCCCTTTTTATAGGGGGACGAGGCAGGGGGCCGGCTCCTCATACGGGAAATGGCCGCCCCGCTCCTCCAATGTGGCCTCGCTGCACCCTCTGAAGCTCTGAGGATCATGGCCGACCCTCTACGCCAACCATCAGCGCTCGGTTTTCGGCCATGGCACTCCTCCCTGTGCCCTCCACATCCACCACCTACCACACCCAATGCATGTGGAACACGTGGCAGGTGCGTGCGAAACGGGAGGCAAGTGGAATGGAAGTTTCCGCCCCGTGATCGTGGGGCGAGGAGAACCCGCAGGCCATGATCAAAGTTCTTCCACACCATTGGCCTTACACGACGCGCGGAAAAACCGGAAACTGGCCCAGAATCAAGGCTAATGAAGAAGCAAAGAAGACCTCAAGAGACCAGCCTCTTCAGCGACCCCGCCTGTGCACTTATTAGGCCCTACCCCGACGACGCTCGGCAGCGCGTTCGGGGCAGGCCTGGGGGCTTCTGTCGGTGCAACAAACCCTGGGTTTGTTGCCCAGACTGTGCACAGGCACGGGGACGAGATCGAAGCACCAACCCAAGTCAGAATACAAGAGACTAAGAGGTTCAAAGGACTAACATGCAGATCAGAGGGACCAAGATCAAGCCAGAAAAGCGAGACACCATCAGTAGAAGGGCCTCCTTTGCCGGGCAGGCGAGCTCGGCAAGGGGCGAGGCCACCCCTGAAAGACGACATCCAAGACGTCCCGGCAGGGCCTGCCGGGGCACACGGAGGCAAAACCACCTCACCAACTACTCCACCACGACCCACGTCGTCAATCAGTGCGGTGCCGAACCGCGGAGTGACTAAGTGACATCCATTCACCACATGGCAGCCTCTCCCTATAGGAAACACCTGCAGATGACACCCGTCCTGCGACGTGTCAAGCGAGCAGGCGTGGAGCTGGCGAGATATCCCGGCAAGCCTTGCCGGGCAACCAACGATGTGACGTTGAGCGGTGCATTTAATGCGCCCTGTCAGCCCGCAGAGTTAGGTATGATAGCACTGTTTGCTATCTTATCAGTGCATAATGACTGTTTTACCATTGTGGTGACCCCTTAATTTATAAAAGGAGGCCCATGGCAACTGTAGAGAGGGTTATAAGGTTGGGTAACTCAGACCCCCATACGCGCGTAGCCACTGCCGCCCCGAGGCAACCCTTGCCGGGCAAGTGTACTACGCTCCACCAGCACCTTTCCACCATCAATCCACCAAAGCAGGAGTAGGGTTTTATGCCTCACGGCGGCCCGAACCTGGGTAAAAATGTCTGTGTGATCTCTGTCGTGCTGCCACACGCTCGTCTGCTCTTTGTGCAACGCGACGCCCCCCTGCCGAACCAGCAAGGGGCCTCCTAGTCCCATAGGTGGCCGTGGTTTCCTGCGACACTACTCATATGCTTCATGATGCTCTCTTTGTGTTTCAATTCTTATCTTTTATGCGAGCATCATTGAAATCATCATGCCTAGCTAAAAGGCATTAAAGAAAAGCGCTTGTTGGGAGACAACCCAACACTTTTACCTACTGTTTTTGTGTGTTCACATGGTTAGGCTACTGTAGTAATCTTGTTTTATTGCTTTTGCTTCAATAAAGTGCGAAGTGAAGCCTTTAGGATAGTGTGGATGATAGTTGACTTGATTCTGTGCAAAAACAGAAACTTTTGCGTCCAGTGCAGAAATTACTGTCTTTCACTTGATCGTGGAAAAATTCTGAATTTTTTTACAGTTGATTTGTATACAAATTTCCTATGTTTTCCTAGTTTTTGATAATTTCTGGAGTTACATAAGTATGACCTTAATTCAGATCTTTAAGTACTGTTCTGTTTTTGACAGATTCTGTTTGCAATGCATAGTTTGCTTGTTTTATGGTTTCTATGGCTTATATTGCTTAATATAAATTGTGGAAATTGTAGAGTACAGCAGGCATTGTGTGAGAACAATTATGAATCTTGTATTTGACAGTACCCAAGTGAATGATTTGTTTTATCATACTAATCCATCTCACGAAGTTCCGTTAAGTTTTGTGTGATTGAAGTTTTCAAGTTTTGGGTGAGATATCGATATGAGGAGAACAAGGAGTGACAATAAACTAAGATTGGGGATTCCCAAGGCACCCCAAGGTAATATTCAAGGAAGATCCAAGCAACTAAGCTTGGGGATGCCCCGGAAGGCATCCCCTCTTTCGTCTTCAACATTATCGGTAACCTCACTTGGAGCTATGTTTTCATTCGTCACATGATATGTGTTTTGCTTGGAGCGTCATTTTATTTTATTAATATTTGCTTGCTGTTATCTATAATAATGTTTTGCATCTTTTACTTCAATAAAAATGTCAAGTATAGCCTTTTCCATGCTTATTTTGCAAGTATATGAGTTGCTGTTTCAAAACAGAAAGTTTATCGCTGTTGCAAAAATTCTATAAAAAAGTCAGAATGTGATAAAAGGTTCAAGTTTTTTGCATAGTAAGCTATAAAATTTTTTCTACAGTTTGGTAATTTTTTAGAATATTTAGTGTTAGGGAATTATGAAGAATATTGCACTCTTTACAGACTATCCTGTTTAGACAGATTGCTGTTATGTTTGCATTGTTTGCATATGTTTGCTTGTTTAATGATTATATTTGAGGATAGGAGTATTAAATATGCAGAGGCATTTAGTATGCAATGTTAAATAATAATTTTAGTGATTTGCTACAGTAGATAATGATAAGGTGTTGCATTGATTTATACTACGTATCTTACGAGTTCTTGTTGAGTTTTGTGTGGATGAAGTTTTTAAGAATTAGGGAAACCGTGTTACGAGAAGAATGAAGAAGACACAAGAGCTCAAGCTTGGGGATGCCCAAGGCATCCCAAGTTAATATTCCAAGAAGTCTCAAGTATATAAGTTTGGGGATGCCCCAGTAGGCATCCCACCTTTCTTCATCAACAATTATCGGTTAGTATCGGTTGAGCCTAAGTTTTTGCTTCTTCACATGATTTGTGCCTTTCTTAGAATGTCATTTTATTTTGTTTTGCTTGCTTTTTTAATAAAATAATTAGATCTGAAAGTTTTTAAAATAAGAGAGAGTCCTCAATTAGCTACCCCTTTACTTAACTACTCGCTTGATCTTCACTTGTATCTTTTTGGAGTAGTTTGTCAAACACTCTCATGCTTCACCTATATTATTTTGTGAGTTGATAATAGTGATGACACTTTGCACAAGTTATGAAATTGGTTCCAAAGTAATGGATATTCAAGAAGGATATAATAAAAACTTTCATGTAGATCACTGGATATGATAAGTTTGGTTTCTTGCAATAGTTTTGCGATATCGAGATAATAATATGTGAGTCATGTTGGTGAGTAATTATTCTTTAGTAAGAATATTGGTGTTAAGGTTTGTGATTCCCTATGCAAGCACGAAAGTCAATAATTGTGCAATGAAATTACATCCTACTTGTGGTGCATTATTCGGTGTTAGTTATGCTCAATGCTCGTTTATGTGAATTTTTGTTTCTTGGTTGGTTGCTTCTCAATCTATTTGCTAGCCTCCATTTGTACTAAGTGGGAATACTACTTGTGCATCCAAATTCTTAAACCCAAAGTTGTGCCAAATGAGTCCACCATACCTACCTATATGTGGTATTTCCATGCCGTTCTAAGCAAATTTGTATGTGCCATCTCGAAATGTTCAAAATAATTTCCTTTTTGTGTGCTCATACCACTCAATAAGCGGAAGGGGGTGGCCAATATTTGCCATGCTAGATGTGTGGAGTTTCAATTTTTTCCTTGTTTTTGAGTTTTACCGAAAAGGAATATCAAACGGAGTCCAAACGGAATAAAACTTTCGCGATGATTTTTCTTGGACCAGAAGACTTGGGGAGGGGGCCATAAGAGTCCCGAGGACTCCACAAGCCCTCAGGGCGCGCCCTAGGTGGGCGCCCCCTGGCTTGTGGGCCCCTCGGGAGTCCACCGACCTCCATCTCATCTCTATAAATCCTAAAATATTCCCAAACCACCAGAAGCGTCCACCAAAATACTTTTCTGCCGCCGCAAGCTTCTGTTCTCGTGAGATCCCATCTTGGGGCCTTTTCCGGTGATCTGTCGAAGGGGGATTCGATCACGGAGGACTTCTACATCAACCCTATTGCCCTACCGATGATGTGTGAGTAGTTTACCACAGACCTACGGGTCCACAGCAAGTAGCTAGATGGCTTCTTCTCTCTCTTTGATCTTCAATACAATGTTCTCCTCGATGTTCTTGGAGATCTATTCGATGTAATACTTTTTGCGGTGTGTTTGTTGAGATCCGATGAATTGTGAGTTTATTATCAGATTATCTATGAATATTATTTGAGTCTTCTCTGAACTCTTTTATGCATGATTAAATATCTTTGTATTTCTCTTCGAATTATCGGTTTGGTTTGGCCAATTAGTTGGTTTTTCTTGCAATGGGAGAGGTGCTTAGTTTTGGGTTCAATCTTGCGGTGTCTTCCCCCAGTGACATAGTAGGGGTAGCGAGGCACGTATTGTATTATTGCCATCAAGGGTAAAAAGATGGGGTTTATATCATATTGCTTGAGTTTATCCCTCTACATCATGTCATCTTGCTTAAGGCGTTACTCTGTTCTTATGAACTTAATACTCTAGATGCATGCTGGATAGCGGTCGATGTGTGGAGTAATAGTAGTAGATGCAGGCAGGAGTCGGTCTACTTGTCACGGACATGATGCCTATATTCATGATCATTGCCTTGGATATCATCATAATTATTCGCTTTTCTATCAATTGCTCAACAGTAATTTGTTCACCCACCGTATGCTTTCTTCAAGAGAGAAGCCTCTAGTGAAACCTATGGCCTCGGGTCTATTTTCCATCATATATTTTCAGATCTATAAAACCAAAAACCCAAAAATACCTTGCTGCAATTTATTTGTTTTTACTTTGTTTTACATTTTAGTAATCTTTTATATCCATCTCTATTAGATCTCATCCTTGCAAGTGACCGTGAAGGGATTGACAACCCCTTTATCGTGTTGGGTGCAAGTGTTTGATTGTTTGTGCAGGTGCATAGATTGGAGACTTGCTCGTACCTCCTACTGGATTGATACCTTGGTTCTCAATTTGAGGGAAATACTTATCTCTACTTTGCTGCATCACCCTTTCCTCTTCAAGGGAAAAACCAACGCAAGCTCAAGAAGTAGCAGTTAACAAAAGTAATATTAGGGCTTCTAAACCCTCTGAACAAATTAAGGTAGAACCTAGTATTGCTATGGTAAAATATCTCTTGGTCGATAATATTGATGGGCATGTTATTTACTTCTGTGATGAAGCTGCTAGAATTGCCAAACCAGACACTAAAGACAAGAATAAGCCTGTTGTTGGCATGCCTGTTGTCGCAGTTAAAATAGGAAATCATTGTTATCATGGTTTGTGTGATTTAGGTGCTAGTGTCAATGCTATTCCTTTTACTCTTTACCAAGAAATTATGAATGATATAACACCTGCTGAAATAGAAGATATTGATGTTACTATTAAACTTCCTAATAGAGATACTATCACACCACTTGGGATTGTTAGAGATGTTAAAGTCTTGTGTGGGAAAATAAAATACCCTACTGATTTTCTAGTTCTTGGTTCCCCACAAGATGACTTTTGTCCCATTATATTTGGTAGACCTTTCCTGAACACTATCAATGCTAAGATAGATTGCGAGAATGAAACCGTCAGTATTAATTTTGGTGATGTGTCTCATGAGTTTAATTTTTCTAAGTTTCGTAGGCAACCCCATGATAAAGAATTGCCTAGTAAGGATGAAATAATTGGTCTTGCTTCTATTTCCGTACCTCCTACTGATCCACTAGAACAATATTTGCTCGACCATGAAAATGATATGCACTTGCATGAAAGAAATGAAATATATAGGATGTTCTTTCAAAAACAACCTATTCTTAAACATAATTTGCCTATTGAAACTCTAGGAGGTCCTCCTCCACCTAAGGGTGACCCTGTATTTGAATTGAAACAACTACCTGATACTTTTAAATATGCTTATCTTGATCAGAAAAAGATATATCCTGTTATTATTAGTGCTAACCTTACAGAGCATGAAGAGAAAAGATTATTAAAAACTCTGAGGAAGCACCAAGCTGCTATTGGGTATACTCTTGATGATCTTAAGGGCATTAGTCCCCCTCTCTGTCAGCACAAGATTAATATGGAACCTGATGCTAAACCTGTTGTTAATCATCAACGACGATTAAATCCTAAGATGAAGTAAGTGGTAAGAACTGAAATACTAAAGCTTCTGGAAGCAAGTATAATTTATCCTATAGCTGATAGTAGATGGGTAAGTCCTGTTCATTGTGTTCCTAAGAAAGGAGGTATTACTGTTGTTCCTAATGATAAAAATGAACTTATCCCACAAAGAATTGTGACTGGCTATTGATGTTTGCTTGAACTACGTCGGTATTTCCCCAAAGAGGAAGGGATGATGCAGCACAACAACGGTAGGTATTTCCCTCAGTGATGAGACCAAGGTTATCGAACCAGTAGGAGAACCAAGCAACACTACGTAAACAACATCTGCACAGAAAGAACAAATACTTGCAACCCGACGTGTTAAAGGGGTTGTCAATCCCTTTCGGGTAACGGCGCCAGAAATTAGCAAACGGACATGAGAAAGTTGTAATAAATTGATAGATGCGAATAAAAGCAAATAAAATTCAGCGGGGTATTTTTGGGGTTTTTGATAATATAGATCTGAAAATAAAAGGTGCAAATAAAAAAGAAGGCAAATAGCAAAATAGATTTGAAAATATATGATGAGAAAATAGACCCGGGGGCCGTAGATTTCACTAGTGGCTTCTCTCGAGAAAAATAGCATACGGTGGGTAAACAAATTACTGTTGGGCAATTGATAGAACTTCAAATAATATGACGATATCCAGGCAATGATCACTATATAGGCATCACGTCCAAGATTAGTAGACCGACTCCTGCCTGCATCTACTACTATTACTCCACACATCGACCTCTATCCAACATGCATCTAGTGTATTAAGTTCATCGAAAAATGGAGTAATGCAATAAGAACGATGACATGATGTAGACAAGATCTATTTATGTAGAAATAGACCCCATTTTGTTATCCTTAATAGCAACGATACATACGTGTCGGTTCCCCTTTTGTCACTGGGATCAAGCACCGTAAGATCGAACCCATCACAAAGCACCTCTTCCCATGGCAAGAAAAATCAATCTAGTTGGCCTAACTAAACCAAAGATTCGAAGAAAAAATACGAGGCTATAAGTAATCATGCATATAAGAGATCAAAAGACTCAAATAACTTTCATGGATAAAAACATAGATCTGATCATAAACTCAAAGTTCATCGGATCCCAACAAACACACCACAAAAAGAGTTACATCAAATAGATCTCCAAGAGACCATTGTATTGAGAATCAAAAGAGAGAGAGGAAGCCATCTAGCTACTACCTATGGACCCGTAGGTCTACAATGAACTACTCACGCATCATCGGAGAGGCACCAATGAGGATGATGAACCCCTCCGTGATGGTGTCTAGATTGGATCTGTGGTTTCTGGAACTTGTGGCGGCTGGAATTGATTTTCGTCGACTCCCCTAGGGAATCTGGAATATTGGGGTATTTATAGAGCAAAGAGGCGGTGCGGGAGGCCACCGAGGTGGGCACAACCCACCAGGGCGCGCCTGGGCCCCCAGGTGCGCCCAGGTGGGTTGTGCCCCCCTTGGGGCACCCCTCTGGTACTTCCTTGGCCCAACTTGTGTCTTCTGGTCCACAAAAAATCACCAAAAAGTTTTGCTGCATTTGGACTCCGTTTGGTATTGATTTCCTGCGAAGTAAAAAACAAGCAAAAAACAGCAACTGGCACTGGGCACTATGTCAATAGGTTAGTCCCAAAAAATGATATAAAGTTGCTATAAAATGATTGTAAAACATCCAAGAATGATAATATAACAGCATGGAACAATCAAAAACTATAGATACGTTGGAGACGTATCAGCATCCCCAAGCTTAATTCCTGCTCGTCCTCGAGTAGGTAAATGATAAAAACAAATTTTTTGATGTGGAATGCTGCCTAACATGTTCATCACATATTCTTTTCTTTGTAGCATGGACATTTGGACTTTTATATGATTCAAAGCAATAGTCTAGTTTTGACATGAAGATTTCAATACTCAAGCATATCAACAAGCAACCATGTCTTTCAAAATATCAACACTAAAGCAAGTTATCCCTAGCCCATTATGCGCAATCATTGATCCATTCATGAAACACACTCGCATATTAGCTACACCCAATGGTCAAGTACGATCATAGTGCCCTTAGTTGGTGCTTTATAAGAGAAGATGGAGACTCAAAATAAAATAAAATTTGCATAAAGTAAAAGAAAGGCCCTTCGCAGAGGGAAGTAGGGATTTGTAGAGGTGCCAGAGCTCAAAGTGAAAAAAGTAGAGATAAAACATTTTGGGTGGCATGCTTTTCCTGTCAACGAAAACGATCGAGTAGTTCCCAATACTATCCATGCTAGATATATCATAGGCGGTTCCCAAATAGAAAATAAAGTTTATTCCTTTTTCCACCATACTTTCACATTCCACGGCTAACCGAATCCACGGGTGCCGTCCATACCAACACTTTCCAAGGAATTTCTTATTTGACAACATAAAGTAAATTCATTTTTCATTTCGGGACTGGGCATCCCTAATACCTTTGCCATACTCTCATGCAATGACAAGTGAATAAACACTCATCTTGAGAATAACACATCTAGCATGGAAAAATATTAGCCACCCCCTACCGTTTCATGAGCGGTACGAGCACACAAAAGAGAAATTTATCTTGAAATTAGAGATGGCACATACAAATTTGCTTAGAATGGCACAGAAATACCGCATATAGGTAGGTATAGTGGACTCATATGGCAAAACTGGTTTAAGGATTTTGGATGCACAAGTAGTGATCATACTTAGTGCAAATGCAGGCTAGCAAAAGATTGAGAAGCATCCAACCAAGAAACGAAAAATCTCATAAGCGAGCGTTAAGCATAACTAACACTGAATAATGCACCACAAGTAGGATGTAATTTCATTGCATAACTATTGACTTTCATGCTTGCATAGGGAATCACAAACCTTAACACCAATATTCTTACTAAGCCATAATTACTTATCAACATTACCCCCATATTATATCAACATATCACAAAACTATTACAAGGAATCAAGTTTATTTTGTCCAATGATCTTCATGAAAGTTTTTATTATATCCCTCTTGAATATCTATCACTTTGGGACTAATTTCATTTGTTGCTTTTGATAGCTCAAACAAATCTAAGTGAAGAACATGAGCCTAAAATTTTCTTCTCTCAAAATAATTTAAGTGAAGCAAGAGAGAATTTCTAAAAAAAATACTAACTCTCAAATAAATCTAAGTGAAGCATGAGAGCATTTCTTCAAAAATACTAAAGCACACCGTGCTCAAAAAGATATAAGTGAAGCACTAGAGCAATTCCATAGCTCATAAAGATTTAAGTGAAGCATAGAGAGCAATTCTAACAAGTCATAGCATAATTTTGGCTCTCTCAAATAGGTGTGTCCAGCATGGATTCATGACTAAAAATAAAAAGAAAAATAAGCAAAGACTCATATCATAGAAGACGCTCCAAGCAAAACTCATGATATGTGGCGAATAAAAATATAGCTCCAAGTAAAATACCGATGGTAGTTAGAAGAAAGAGTGGATGCCACTCCGGAATCCCCAAGCTTAGTTGCTTGCTTCTCTTTGGATAATGGCTTGGGGTGCCATCGGTCATCCCCAAGCTTAGGCTCTCCTTACTCCTTATTCCTTCATCCATCGTAATCTCACCCAAAACTTGAAAACTTCAATCACACAAAACTCAACAAAACCTTCGTGAGATCCGTTAGTATAAGAAAACCAATCTTTACTTTAAGTACTGTAGAAAACCCATTAAAATTTTGTTCTTGCATTATATCTACTGTATTCTAACTTTACCATGGCTTATAACCTCCAATACAAACCATAGATTCATCAAAATAAGCACACAATGCAAAGAAAACAGAATCTGTCAAAAACAGAACAGTCTGCAAAGATACGAATTGTTCTCATACTTCTGTAACTCCAAAAAATCTGACAAATTAGGAAAACAGAGGCAATTTGTATATAAATATTGTGTAAAAAATGTAGAATGTTTAGTTGCTTATGTGAATTTTGAAAAAAAATTACTGGATGCAAAAGTTTATGTTTTCCAACAAAATCAAATCAACTATCACCAAAGCTATCCTAAAGGCTTTACTTGGCACAAACACTAATTAAAACACACAAAAAAATACAATCATAACAGTAGCATAATTATGCAAACACTCAAGAACAAAAAGAAAAAGACAAAAATAAATTTTATTCATTGGGTTGTCTCCCAACAAGCTCTTTTTTATATAGCCATTAAGATAGGCTTGAGATTTTAATGGTGCTCACATGAAAGATAGTAATTTAAACAAAAGAGAGCATCATGTAGCATATGACAAACACATTTAAGTCTAACATACTTCCTATGCATAGGCATTTTATAAGAAAACAAATTATCAAGACAAGAAATATCTAACATATGCATGTAAAAAGAAAGAAACAATAGCAATCTCAACATGAAGAGAGGAAATTTAATAACATGAGGATTTCTATAACCATATTTTGCTCTCTCATAATAATTACATGTAGGATCATAATAAAATTCAACAATATAGCTATCACATAAAATTTTCTCTTCATGATCCACATGCATGCAAAGTTGACACTCTTCCAATATAGTGGGATTAACATCAACTAAAGTCATGACCTCTCCAAGCCCACTTTTATCAAAAATTTCATAAGATTGAACAATCTCCAAATATGCGGGATTATTTTTCCTAAAGTTGACACTCTTCCAAACCCACTTTCAATATTATTGCAAACATTATTATCAATAACATATTCATCATGAGGCTTAAATAAATTTTCAAGATCATAAGAAGAATCACCCCAATCATGATCATTACAATAAGTAGTGGACATATCAAAATTAGCATCCCCAAGCTTGGGGTTTTGCATATTATTAGCACAATTGACATTAATAGAATTTGTAATAACATCATTGCAATCATGCTTTTCATTCAAGGAGCTATCATGAACCACTTTATAAATTCCTTCGTTTAACACTTCATCACAATTTTCAGATTCATAAATCTCAAGCAAAACTTCATAAAGATAATCTAGTGAACTCAATTCACTAGCAATTGGTTCATCATAATTGGATCTTTTGAAAAGATTAGCAAGTGGATGAGGATCCATATCAATAGATTTTTAGCAAGCAAAGATGCAAGCAAATAGAAGGCATACGGAAACACAAGCAAACATGAGATCTGACGAGAAAAAGGCAAACGAAAAAGGGGGCGAATAAAATGGCAAATTTTTGTGAAGTGGGGGAGATGAAAATAAGAGGCAAACGGCAAATAATGTAAATTGCAAGGAGATGAGATTTGTGATTAGGAACCTGCTAGATGTTGATGATGTCTCCCCGACAACGGCGCCAGAAATTCCTTTTGATGTTTGCTTGAACTACGTCGGTATTTCCCCAAAGAGGAAGGGATGATGCAGCACAGCAATGGTAGGTATTTCCCTTAGTGATGAGACCAAGGTTATCGAACCAGTAGGAGAACCAAGCAACACTACGTAAACAGCACCTGCACACAAAGAACAAATACTTGCAACCTGACGTGTTAAAGGGGTTGTCAATCCCTTTCGGGTAACGGCGCCAGAAATTGGCAAACGGAGAGAAAGTTGTAATAAATTGATAGATGCGAATAAAAGCAAATAAAATTCAGCGGGGTATTTTTGGGGTTTTTGATAATATAGATCTGAAAATAAAAGGTGCAAATAAATAAAAAGGCAAATAGGAAGATAGATCTGAAAATATATGATGAGAAAATAGACCCGGCGGACGTAGATTTCACTGTTGGCTTCTCTCGAGAAAAATAGCATACGGTGGGTAAACAAATTACTATTGGGCAATTGATAGAACTTCAAATAATTATGACGATATCCAGGCAATGATCATTATATAGGCATCACTTCCAAGATTAGTAGACTGACTCCTGCCTGCATCTACTACTATTACTCCACACATCGACCGCTATCCAGCATGCATCTAGTGTATTAAGTTCATGGAGAAACAGAGTAATGCAATAAGAATGATGACATGATGTAGACAAGATCTATTTATGTAGAAATAGACCCCATCTTGTTATCCTTAATAGCAACGATACATACGTGTCGGTTCCCCTTGTGTCATTGGGATCAAGCACCGTAAGATCGAACCCATCACAAAGCACCTCTTCCCATGGCAAGAAAAATCAATCTAGTTGGCCTAACTAAACCAAAGATTCGAAGAAGAAATACGAGGCTATAAGTAATCATGCATATAAGATATCAAAAGACTCAAATAACTTTCATGGATAAAAACATAGATCTGATCATAAACTCAAAGTTCATCGGATCCCAACAAACACACCGCAAAAAGAGTTACATCAAATAGATCTCCAAGAGACCATTGTATTGAGAATCAAAAGAGAGAGAGGAATCCATCTAGCTACTACCTACGGACTCGTAGGTCTACAATGAACTACTCACGCATCATCGGAGAGGCACCAATGAGGATGATGAACCCCTCCGTGATGGTGTCTAGATTGGATCTGTGGTTTCTGGAACTTGCGGCGGCTGGAATTGATTTTCGTCGACTCCCCTAGGGTTTCTGGAATATTGGGGTATTTATAGAGCAAAGAGGCAGTGCGGGAGGCCACCGAGGTGGGCACAACCCACCAGGGCGCGCCCAGGTGGGTTGTGCCCCCCTCGGGGCACCCCTCTAGTACTTCCTTGGCCCAACTTGTGTCTTCTGGTCTAGAAAAAATTACCAAAAAGTATCGCTGTGTTTGGACTCCATTTGGTATTGATTTCCTGCGAAGTAAAAAACAAGTAAAAAACAACAACTGGCACTGGGCACTATGTCAATAGGTTAGTCCCAAAAAATGATATAAAGTTGTTATAAAATGATTGTAAAACATCCAAGAATGATAATATAACAGCATGGAACAATAAAAAATTATAGATACGTTGGAGACGTATCAGCTATAGAGTGGTAATTGATTTCAAAAAATTAAATAAAGCCACTAGAAAAGATCATTACCCTTTGCCTTTCATTGATCAAATGTTAGAAAGATTATCTAAGCACACACAATTTTGCTTTCTTGACAGATATTTTGGTTTCTCTCAAATACCTGTATCACAACCTGATCAAGAGAAAACCACTTTTACTTGCCCTTTTGGAACTTATGCTTATAGACGTAAGCCTTTTGGTTTATGCAATGCACCTCCTACTTTTCAAAGATGTATGACTGCTATATTCTCTGACTTTTGTGAAAAGATTGTTGAGGTTTTCATGGATGATTTTTTTCCATTTACGAAACTTCTTTTGATGATTGCTTAAGCAACCTTGATCGAGTTTTGCAGAGATGTGAGCAAACTAATCTTGTCTTGAATTGGGAGAAGTGCCACTTTATGGTGAATGAAGGTTTTGTCTTGGGGCATAAAATTTCTGAGCGAGGTATTGAGGTGGATAAAGCTAAAGTTGATGCAATTGAGAAAATGCCATTTCTGAAAGATACTAAAGGTATTTGAAGTTTCCTTGGTCATGCTGGTTTCTATAGGAGGTTTATTAAAGACTTCTTTAAAATTTCTAGGCCTCTTACTAATCTCTTGCAAAGGATGTTCCATTTGTTTTTGATGATGATTGTGTAGAAGCCTTTGAAACACTTAAGGAAGCCTTAACTTCTGCAGCTATTGTTCAACCACCTGATTGGAACTTGCCTTTTGAAATTATGTGTGATGCTAGTGATTATGATGTTGGTGTTGTTCTAGGACAAAGAGTTGATAGGAAATTAAATGTTATTCATTATTCTAGTAAAACTCTAGACACTAACCTACAAGTATAGGGGATCGCAACAGTTTTTGAGGGTAGAGTATTCAACCCAAATTTATAGATTCGACACAAGGTGAGCCAAAGAATATTTGCAAGTATTAGCAGTTGAGTTGTCAATTCAACCACACCTGGAGATTAAATATCTGTAGCAAAGTGATCAGTAGCACAGTAATATGATAGTTTTGATGGAAGTGGTAATAGTGACAGTGATAACAGTAACATCAGTAACAGTTTTGTAGCAGTTGGAACAGTAGCAATAGCAATAGTAATAACTTAGCAAGAACAATATGTGGAAAACTCGTAGGCATTTGATCGGTGAATTCGTTGGATAATATTCATCATATAACAGTCATAATCTAGGGCGACACAGAACTAGCTCCAGTTCATAAATATAATGTAGGCATGTATTCCGTAAATAGTCATATGTGCTTATGGAAAAGAACTTGCATCACATCTTTTGTCCTACCCTCCCGTGGCAGCGGGGTCCATAAGGAAACTAAGGGATATTAAGGCCTCCTTTTTATAGAGAACCGAAACAAAGCATTAACACATAGTGAATACATGAACTCCTCAAACTACGGTCATCACCAGAAAGTATCCCAATTACTGTCACCATGGGGTTTACGGATCATAACATGTAGTAGGTGCATATGACTTGCAAGATCGGATCAAGAACATAGATATAATGGTGAAAACATAAATGGTTCAGATCTCAAATCATGGCACTCCGGCCCTAGTGACAAGCATTAAGCATAGCAAAGTCATAGCAACATCAATCTCAGAACATTGTGGATACTAGGGATCAAGCCCTAACAAAACTAACTCGATTACATGATGAATCTCATCCAACTCCTCACCGACCAGCGAGCCTACGAAGGAATTACTCACTCCCGGTGGGGAGCATCATGGAATTGGTGATGAAGGAGGGTTGGTGATGACGAAGACCGAAGATTCCCCTCTCCGGAGCTCCGAACGGGCTCCAGATCTGGCCTCCCGATGAAGAACAGGAGGTGGCGGCGGCTCTGTATTGTGAAACATGATGAAACTTCATCTCCTATTTTTTTCTAGAAAAATAGGATTTTATAGCATCGGAATTAGGGTCAGCAGGGCCTCATGGGCCCCACCACCCACCAGGGCACACTAGAGGGGGGTGGCGCACCCTGATGTCTTGTGGGCATCATAGGATCCCCCCCCCCTCCAGTGGGTCTTGGTTCCAGAAATTATCATATATTCTGAAATAATTCTCCAAAAAGTTTCGTCCAATTCCGAGAACTTTTATTTCTGCACCAAAACAACACCATGGTGGTTCTGCTGAAAACAACGTCAGTCCGGGTTAGACATTCAAATCATGCAAATTAGAGTCCAAAACAAGAGTACAAGCATTAGGAAAAGTAGATAAGATGGAGACTTATCAACTCCCCCAAGCTTAACCCATTGCTTGTCCTCAAGCAATTCAGTTGACAAACTGAAAGTGATAAAGAAAAACTTTTACGAACTCTTTCGTTATTGTTTACATATATATGCAATAGCACCTAGGTTTTCAACAAAGATCATGACTAACCATATGAATAATAACTCTTAGAAATTATATTAACTCATATCAATGGCATAATCAACTAGCGAGCAATAATAAGATATCTCAAATGCCAATACTTTGTCAAAACAATCATGATATAATATGACAATAGTGGTATCTCGCTAGCCCTTTCTAAGACCGCAAAATATAAATGCAGAGCACCTCCAAAGTTCAAGCAACGACTAAACATTGTAAATCATGGTAGAAGAGATCCAGTCATGATGCATTCAACACTGACTATACCCAATGCAGGAGGATGACAATAGTGCTCTCAGGTCTGGCGCTTGTTTGAGAAGGTAATGACTCAACATAAAAGTAAATAGATTGGCCCTTCGCAGAGGGAAGCAGGGATTTGCAGAGGTGCCAGAGCTCAAAGCTTAAATTAGAGATAAATATAATTTTGGGAGGTGAACCTTTCCTGTCAACGTTACGACCAAGAGTTTTCAATATCTTCCATGCTAAACACATCAGCAGCGGTTCCCAAGCGGTAGAAGTAAAGTTTACTCCCCCTCCACCAACAAACATAAGCCATGGCTAGCCGAATCCTTGGGTGCCCTCCATACCAACAATAGTCCGGGGGAGTTTTGTTTAATTATTTGTAATTTTTGATTTCGGGATTGGGCATCCCTATTACCAGCCCCTCTCGTGCAAGGACGAGTGAATAAACACTCATCGTGAGAATAACCTGCTTAGAATGGAAGGTACTGACCACCCCCTGTCGCTCCATGAGCGGTCTAGGCACACAAAACAGATGTTCATTTGAAATTTTAGAGGTGGCACATGCAAATTTACTTGGAACGGCAGGGTAATACCGCATATAGGTAGATATAGTGGACTCATCTGGAATAACTTACGTTTAAGGATTTTGATGCACAATCAGTATTCCTGCATAGTACAGGCGAAGGCTAGCAAATAGGTTGAGAAGCGACCAGCTAGAGAGCGAAAACGGTCATGAACATGCATTATGAACAATTAACATTGAATACTAGCATGAGTAGGATATAAACACCATGAACATAAATATCATTGAGGCTATGCTGGTTTTGATTCAACTACATGTGTGAACATGTGCCAAGTCAAACCACTTGAAACA
Source organism: Thinopyrum elongatum (assembly GCA_011799875.1). Lineage (NCBI taxonomy): Eukaryota > Viridiplantae > Streptophyta > Magnoliopsida > Poales > Poaceae > Thinopyrum > Thinopyrum elongatum. Next base: position 502,671,640 of record CM022303.1, read on the forward strand.
TTCATAGGAGGATACCATATCATCATACTACATCACAATCATTTTAATGCATGTTGACACCTAAGATAAATCATTATCCACTCCTAGCTACTTAAGCATGGCATGAGCAACTATAATCTCTAATTGTCATTGCAAACATGTTTGATCATAATATGTTGAATCATGGATACTGGGTTAAACATATTTCCAAAAACAAAAACAAGTTGAGTTCATACCCGCTTTTCTCTGCCACAGTCACTTCATTAGATATCGTCATTATTGCCTTTTAACTTGCATGACCAAATGATATGAAAATAATAATAGTGCAAGAGTATCGTGGACTAAGCTGGAATATGCAAACATTTTATTCAAAAGAAGAAGACAAGGTAATTTGGGCTCTTTGTTAGATCAGCAACAATGCATATGAGAGCCACTCAACATTTTCATCGTGGTCTTCTAATACGTCTCCAACGTATCTATAATTTATGAAGTATTCATGCCATGTTTACAACAATTTTATATGGTTTTGGTATGATTTGCATGGAACTAACCCGGACTGACGCTGTTTTCAGCAGAACTACTGTGGTGTTTGATACGTCTCCAACGTATCTATAATTTTTGATTGTTCCATGCTATTATATTATCATTCTTGGATGTTTTATAATCATTTTATAGCAACTTTATATCATTTTTTGGGACTAACCTATTGACATAGTGCCCAGTGCCAGTTGCTATTTTTTGCTTATTTTTTGCTTCGCAGAATATCAGTACCAAACGGAGTCCAAACGCAGCGAAACTTTTTGGAGAATTTTTCTGGACCAGAAGACACCTGTTGGGCCGAAGAAGTACCAGAGGGGGGCTCCGAGGGGATCACAACCCACCTGGGCGTGCCTGGGGGCCCAGGCGCGCCTTGGTGGGTTGTGCCCACCTCGGCCGCCTCCCGCACCGCCTCTTTGCTCTATAAATACCCCAAAAATCCAAAAACCCTAGGGGAGTCGACGAAACACAATTCCAGCCGCAGAAAGTTTCAGAACCACCAGATACAATCTAGACACCATCACAGAGGGGTTCATCATCCTCATTGGTGCCTCTCTGATGATGCGTGAGTAGTTCATTGTAGACCTATAGGTCTGTAGGCAGTAGCTAGATGGCTTCTTCTCTCTTTTTGATTCTCAATACAGTGGTCTCTTGGAGATCTATTTGATGTAACTCTTTTTGCGGTGTGTTTGTTGGGATCCAATGAACTTTGTGTTTATGATCAGATCTTTATATCCATGAAAGTTATTTGAGTTTCTTTGATCTCTTATATGCATGATTACTTATAGCCTCGTATTTCTTCTTCGAATCTTTGGTTTAGTTAGGTCGACTAGATCGATTTTTCTTGCCATGGGAAGAGGTGCTTTGTGATGGGTTTGATCGTACGGTGTTCTTTCCCAGTGACAGAAGGGGCAACAAGACACGTATGTATTGTTACTATTAAGGATAACAAGATGGGGGCTATTCCTACATGAATTGATCTCGTCTACATCATGTCATCGTTCTTAATGCATTACTCCGTTTCTCCATGAACTTAATACACTAGATGCATGCTGGATAGCGGTCGATGTGTGAGTAATAGTAGTAGATGCAGGCAGGAGTCGGTCTACTAATCTTGGATGTGATGCCTATATAATGATCATTGCCTGGATATCATCATAATTATTTGAGGTTTTATCAATTGCCCAACTGTAATTTGTTTACCCACCGTATGCTATTTTCTCGAGAGAAGCCACTAGTGAAATCTACGGCCCCCGGGTCTATTTTCTCATCATATATTTTTAGATCTATATTGCTATTTGCCTTTTTATTTATTTGCATCTTTTATTTTCAGATCTATATTATCAAAAACCCAAAAATACCTCGCTAAATTTTATTTGCATCTACCAATCTATCACTTTACCAATCTTTTATCTGAGAGGGATTGACAACCCCTCTTTCGCGTCGGGTTGCAAGTATTTGTTCTTTGTGTGCAGGTACTGTTTACACAGTGTTGCTTGGTTCTCCTACTGGTTTGATAACCTTGGTTTCACAACTGAGGGATCTACCTACCTTAGCTGCACTGCATCATCCCTTACTCTTTGGGGAAAATACTGATGCGGATTCAAGACATCAAAAAGGGAGGATCAAAGATCTGGCGCCGTTGCCGGGTAGACATCATCAACATCTATCAGGTTCCTAATCACAAATCTCATCTCCTTGCAATTTACATTATTTTCCATTTGCCTCTCATTTTCATCTCCCCCACTTCAATTTTTTTGCCGTTTTATTCACCTTCTTTTTCGTTCACCTTTTTTTTCTTGTCAGATCTCTTGTTTGCTTGTGTTGCCATGAGCCTCTATTTGCTTGCATCTTCGCTTGCTAAAAATCTATTGATATGGATCCACTTAAAGTTTTCTACTTGGGTCATCTTCGATCCATTTGTGCTCATGCTGAAACCCCAACTAGTTTAGTTGAGGGAAAATCATTAGATGAGCATGCTCACTTTGTGCGTTGTCGTTTGTCTGAAAAAGGGAAGCTCTTATGGAATCAAATAAATTGTTTGCTATGCTATGCTTGGAATCTTTGTGCAATTTGTGATTTTACTTGTTGCTCTAAGAACCCTAGAAAACACCTTCCCTATCTACGTGAGTTTAATGACAATGAAATCTTATCGTCTTACTCCAAGGAAATTTATAGTTACTATGATATCAAACAAATTGAAGAATTTGTTGCTTTTAAGGGGTCTTATGAAGTTGCCTCTTTGATTGAAAAGTATGATATTACTCTCTACAAATTAGAAAATTTTGACATACTTAAGTATTGCTATGAAAATTATGCTCATAATGCCCATGTTAAAGAATTTATTGAGAGAATGTCCTGTGCTTTGGAAGAAAATAATGATATGCATGAAGCTATGGATAATTATGATTCCGTTGATTTGATTGAATTATCCCCTCTTGATGAACATGATGCTTGCTATTCTTGTGACCCTGGTGCCAATATTAATGATGCTTATGGAGATGAACTTGCTATAGTTCCTTATGTTAAACATGAAATTATTACTATTGCACCTACACTTGATAGCCTCTTGAATGAAAAGCAGGATTGCAATAATGATATTACAAATTTTATTAATGTCAATTGTGCTAATAATATGCAAAACCCCAAGCTTGGGGATGCTAATTTTGCTACTCCACTACTTATTGCAATGATCATGATTGGGGTGATTTTTCTTATGATCTTGAAATTTTATTTAAGCCTCATGATGAATATGATATTGATAATAATGCTTGCAATAATATTGAAAGTGGGTTTGTAAGAGCTTCAACTTTAAGTAAAAATAATCCCACATATTTGGAGAGTGTTCGATCTTATGAAAATTTTGATAAAAGTGGGTTTGGATAGGTCATGACTTTAGTTGATGTTAATCCCACTATCTTGGAAGATTGTAAAACTTTTATGCGTGTGGATCATGGAGAGAAAATTTTATATGATAGCTATATTGTTGAATTTGAATATGATCCCATGTGTAATTATTATGAGAGAGGGAAATATGGTTGTAGAAATTTTCATGTTACTAAATTACCTCTCTTCATGTTGAGATTGTCTATGTTTTACTCTTCTTCCTTGCTTATGCTAGTTTTCGCTTGCCTTGATAATTTGTTTACTTATAAAATGCCTATGCATAGGAAGTATGTTAGACTTAAATGTGTTCTTGGCATGCTACATGATGCTCTCTTTGTGTTTCAATTATTATCTTCCATGTGAGCATCATTAAAATTATTATGCCTAGCTAGGGGCATAAAACGACAGCGCTTGTTGGGAGGCAACCCAATGAATAAAATTTATTTTTGCCTTTTTCTTTCTGTTCTTGAGTGTTTGCACAATTATGCTACTGTTATGATTGTGTTTTTAAGTTTTAATTAGTGTTTGTGCCAAGTAAAGCCTTTGGGATAGCTTTGGTGATAGTTGATTTGATCCTGTTGAAAAACAGAAACTTATGCGTCTAGTAACAGAATTGTATAAATTCACAGAAGTGACAAAAAATTCTGAAGTTTTTACAAAATATTGATATACAAATTTCCTCTGTTTTCCTAATTTTTCAGAACTTTTGGAGTTACAGAAGTATGGCCAAATTTGCATCTTTATATACTGTTCTGTTTGTGACAGATTCTGTTTTCTTTGCATTGTGTGCTTATTTTGATGAATCTATGGATTGTATATGGGGGGGGGGTATAAGCCATGGTAAAGTTAGAATACAGTAGATATAATGCAATAGTAAAATATGAATGGGTTTGCAACAGTACTTAAAGTGAAGATTGGTTTTCTTATACTAACGGATCTCACGAAGGATTTGTTAAGTTTTGTGTGATTGAAGTTTTCAAGTTTTGGGTGAGATCACGATGGATGAAGGAATAAGGAGTAACAAGAGCTCAAGCTTTGGGATGCCCCATGGCACCCCAAGATAATATTCAAGGAGAAACAAGCAACTAAGCTTGGGGATGCCCTGAGTGGCATCCCCTCTTTCTTCATAACTGAGGGATCTACCTACCTTAGCTGTACTGCATCATCCCTTACTCTTTGGGGAAAATACTGACGCGGATTCAAGACATCAAAAAGGGAGGATCAGTGTTGTTTTTTGTGCAGAAATAAAAGTTCTCCAAATGCAACGAAACATTTTGACGATTATTTTTGGAACAAAAGAGGCACTAGAAGCTTCGTGGGAGGACTAGAAGGTGAAGGAGGTGAGCACAACCCACCTGGGCACGCCTGGGCCCTTGCCCGTGTGTAGGTGGGTTGTGGTCACCTCGAGGCCCATCTTAGTGTGAGAACGACGCCAAAAATCCTATAAATACAGAAACCCCTAGAAATAACCCTAGATCAGAATTTCCGCCGACGCAAGCCTCTGTAGCCACGGAAAACCAATCTAGACCCTGTTCCGGCACCCTGCCAGAGGGGGAAATCATCACCGGTGCCCATCTTCATCATCCCGGCGGCCACCATGATGAGGAGGGAGTAGTCCACCCTCGGGGCTGAGGGTTTGTACCAGTAGCTATGTGTTTAATCTCTCTCTCTCTCTCTCGTGTTCTTGAATTGGCACAATCATGATGTATCGCGAGCTTTTTTAATATAGTTGGATCATATGGTGTTTTCCCCTCTCTATCTTGTTGTGATGAATTGAGTTTTCCCTCTAAGATTTCGATTTATCGAATTGAATAATTTTATGGATTTGAGAGCACTTGATGTATGTCTTGCTATGAATACCCGTGGTGACATTGCGGTAATCTATGCATAGGGGTTGATGCACGTTCTCGTTCTTGTTTCTCCGGTAGAAATTTTGGGGCACTCTTTGAGGTTCTTTGTGTTGGATTGAGTATTATGAATATGAAATTGTTTGATGCATATCGTATAATCAACTCACGGATACTCGCGGTGACATTGGAGTATTTAGGTGACATTAGAGTTGGTTGATGTGTATCATATGGTATTATTTTAGTACGAACTCTTGGATAGATCGATCGGAAAGGATAACTTGGTGTTATTTTAGTACGAACTCTTAGATAGATCGATCAGAAAGGATAACTGTGAGGTGGTTTCGTACCCTACAAAAAATTTCTTCTTATGTTCTCCGCTAGATAAGAACTTTGGAGTGATTCTTCATCGCACGTTGAGGGATGGTTATATGATGCAATTATATTAGCATTGTTGAGAGATTACACTAGCGAAAGTATGAACCCTAGGCCTCATTTTCAAGCATTGCAATACCGTTTGTGCTCCGTTTTATCAATTGCTACCTTGCTGTTTTTTTATTGTTACTATTACAAAAATCAATATCTACTATCCGTATTACACTTGTATCACCATCTCTTCGCCGAACTAGTGCAGCTATACAATTTACCATTGTATTTGGTGTGTTGGGGACACAAGAGACTTTTTATTATTTGGTTGCAGGGTTGTTTGAGAGAGACCATCTTCATCCTACACCTCCCACGGATTGATAAACCTTAGGTCATCCACTTGAGGGAAATTTGCTACTGTCCTACAAAACTCTGCGCTTGGAGGCCCAACATGAGTCTACAAGAACAAGTTGTGTAGTAGACATCATCTTCCCCTTGGTACGACTCAATAAAAAGAAAAGAATTTCAGAGAAACACGCTGAAATATTTTTGGAGTTTTTAGTTTTTCTTGAAGAAAGCAAATTAAAGAAGGAAAACAAAATGAGAAAAACTATTTACACGGGAAAGCTCCTAACAACCAAAAGAAGAATCGAGAAATCTTTTTAGGTTTTCTTTTTAATACTGCAACTAATTTAAACTAGAAAGAAAACAAAAAAGAAGCGAGAAATATTTTTGGATTTTCTCAAAGGTTTTCAAACACACAAGAAGAAAGCAAGAGAATAAATCTGGCGTGGATAATACAATGAAAAAGTGTGGATACCGACAACTGGAATGAAATGTGTGAACATGAATATAATGTCGGTGGAAATACATACTCCCCCAAGCTTAGGCTTTTGGCCTAGCTTGGTAATCACCATCCGTAGCCTGGATAATAGTCAGAGTGATAACTCACTGAGTCTCTTGGTGTGGCCTCCTCAGCTCATCGGGTAGCCTCGACCACCGTGTTGTACTCGCGGGCCTCGCTCTCAAGAACGTAATATCTTCTTTTACTGTGATAATCAAAGAGAGCAGGTGTAGGCAGAATAACATGCACAATGGGGTTTTTATTAAACATTAAATTGTAAGTGTAGTCAGTGGTTGTGGCCTTAATGAACTTATGGTGCTTCATTGACTCAAGGTCTAAGTACTGAGTAGGTAGAATGGGATCATTAGGCCGGGGTGACACAACCAGCTCCTTAGCTACACGGGAGGCATAAATCCCACCATAAAAATTGCCACTATCAGCATTGCGTTGCAACCTCCGTGCAACGATTGCACCAAGATTATAACATTTAATTCCTGTCAAAGCAGTGTGTATAAGGCTCAAGTCAAGGGCACACAGTGTGCTGCTATCTTGTTTGCTCACGATGCATTTGCCATTAAAGAGTGCAAAGTAGTGAATTGATGGAAAATGTAAACTTTTTATTCTAGCTTGAGTCACTCCTCTATCCTCACCATAACAGAGACTAGTCAAAAACGACTCATACTCAGATCTTGGTGGCTCGTCCAGTGAACCCCAATACGGAATTTTACATGCAACACAGAATGCTTCTAAAGGCATGCTGAAAGCATTATTATAAAGGCTAAATGAAACTCTAGACTCACGAGGATGATATTTAAATTTCTTAGTGAACGTCTCTGTGAGGTTGAGATGTTGGATGCACGTATCTGTGATGAAGGTAGCGAGCTCGGTGTTGTGAACATACTGCTCAAATTCTTCCTTGATATCTGCACCAACCATGAACTCATTACACGGCCATAGGCACGATTGGGTATCGGCGTCCCGCATCGAGCTTGCACTCAGTTCAACATAGGACCGTCGAATCGAGCTTCCGCTCGATGATGCCTCCGAGGACCTCCTCCTCGAAGAACTCCTAAAGAGGTGCATTTTATTTGTGAACAATTTCTGAAAAATTTTGGGACACAGAATTTTTGTCAACAAAACTTCACAACATTGATAGCAACTACTCATATGGATGTCTAGAGGCTATATCAAGCATTCAAACTACTTGGAACTCCAAGAATTCAACATGCAAGCCCATTTACAGTAGCACCAAGTGTAGCTAATTATTCAAAATATAAACCACTAGAGCAAAAAATAATTGGAGCAATGGAGGAATCACATACCAAGTAGCAATCCCCCAAAACAGTTTAGGAAATGGAGCTTCGAGCAAAGAGATCAAAATCCGCGGGTTTGAGAGCAAGAACACGAGAGAGAGAGAGAGAGAGCAATGGTGATTTTTTTCTGGAGGTAGGAGATGACATGGGCTAAAGGGATAAGTGAGGGGGCCACGTGGGGCCCACTACCCACCAGGGCGCTCCTGGGGTAGCTGGCGCGCCCTCATGTCTTGTGGGCACCAAGGGTACCCCCTCGTGATGTTATTTGTGCCAAAAATTCTTAAATATTCAGGAAAAAATTGTGTTAAAATTGCATGGCATTCTGAGCACTTCTATTTTTGGGTCATTTTTTATTGCATGAAAAATTCAGAAAATAGGCTAAACATGGCATTTATTTTATTTAACTAAAAAAACAGAAAACTAAAAGTAGGGATAGAAGGTTGTGCCTACTAAATTCATCGACCACATGCCTCTCGAAAATAATCCATTAATAAGGTTGATCAAGTCTTATTAATAATCACTTTCGATTAACATGAACCCGAAGAACCGTCGTAAAGCACTAAGTTACCTCAATGGGGATATGCATATCCCCAACAATAAGTATTTCATATTTCTTCTTGGCAGTAGGTAAAGGGAGTTGAAAACTTCCAATAGTAATTGTCGGAGACTTTTCAATAACATTAATACCATTCACTTGAAATTGTTTCTTTGGAAAGTGCATCCTATGCTCATTACCATTGATATGAAAAGTGACTTTGCTTTTATTGCAATCAATAACAGCCCATGCAGTATTAAAAAAGGTCTACCAAGGATAATCGACATGTTGTCGTCCTCGGGTATCTCAAGTATAACAAAGTCTATTAAGATAGTAACATTTGCAACAACAAGGGGCACATCCTCACAAATACCGATAGGTATGGCAGTTGATTTGTCAGCCATTTGTAAAGATATTTCAGTGGGTGTGAGTTTATCCAAATCAAGTCTTTTATATAAAGAGAAAGGCATAACACTAACACCAACTCCTAAATCACATAAAGCAGATTTGACATAATTTCTTTTAATAGAGCATGGTATAGTTGGTATTCCTGGATCTCCAAGTTTTTTAGGTACTCCATCCTTAAAAGAATAATTAGCAAGCATGGTGGAGATTTCAGCTTCAGGTATTTTTCTTTTATTAGTGACAATTTCTTTCATGTATTTAGCATAAGGGGCCATCTTTAAAATATCAGTCAAGCGAGTACGCAAAAAGACTGGCCTAAGCATTTCAGCAAAGCATTCAAATTCTTCATCATTCTTTTTCTTAGAAGGTTTAGGTGGAAAGGGCATGGGTTTCTGAACCCATGGCTCTCTTTATTTACCATATTTTCTAGCCACAAAGTCTCTTTTATCATAACGTTTATTTTTAGGTTGTGGGTTATCAAGATCAACAACAGGTTCTATTTCAACATCATTATTTGGTTATTTATCATTGTCTGGTTGAGCATCTTCATGAACATCATCATTATCATTTTCATTGTCACTAGATGAATGTTCATTACCAGATTGAGTTTCAGCATCAGAAATAGAAACATCATTGTTATCCTTAGAAGGTTTTTCTATCTCAGGTTCACTAGAGGTATGTAGAGTCCTATCATTTTTCTTCTTCTTTTTCTTTTTCCTTTTAGAAGGACTAGGTGCATCAGTATTAACTCTTTGAGAGTCTTGTTCAATTCTTTTAGGGTGTCCCTCTGGATAAAGTGGTTCCTGAGTCATTTTGCCTCCTCTAGTTGCTACTCTAACAACATAATCATTCATATTATTGTTCATTTCATTTAGCAACTCACTTTGAGATTTAGCAACTTGTGCTAACTGGGTTTGAACCATAGAGGCATGTTTTTCTACACCACTAACATCATTAGTGATTCTAAATAACAAGTCACTCAACCGAGCAATCATATCAGAATTTTGTTTCAATTGTTTCATAACATTTGCATTGAAATGATCTTGTTTCCTAATGTAGTTGTCAAATCCATATAAGCATTGACTATGATGTTTATTATAAGGGATGTAACCTCCATCAAACTTCAATAAAGAATTTACCTCTACCACCTATGGTGGTGGTGTGTCGAGACCATGTATTTCTTCAATAGGTGTTGATACGTCTCCAACGTATCTATAATTTATGAAGTATTCATGCCATGTTTACAACAATTTTATATGGTTTTGGTATGATTTGAATGGAACTAACCCGGACTGACGCTATTTTCAGCAGAACTACCAGGTGTTGTTTTTTGTGTAGAAATAAAAGTTCTCCAAATGCAACAAAACTTTTTGATGATTTTTTGGAACAAAAGAGGCACTAGAAGCTTCGTGGGAGGACCATAAGGTAAAGGAGGTGAGCACAAGACACTAGGGCATGCCAGCCCCCCTGGCGCGCCCTGGTGGGTTGTGGGCCCCTCGAAGCCCATCTTCGCGTGAAACCAATGCCAAAAAATCCTATAAATACGGAAACCCCCAAAAATAACCCTAGATCAGAAGTTCAATCAGAAGTTCCGCCACCGCAAGCCTCTATAGCCACAAAAAACCAATCTAGACCCTGTTCCGGCACCCTGCCGGAGGGGGAAATCATCACCGGTGGCCATCTTCGTCATCCCGGTGGCCACCATGATGAGGAGGGAGTAGTCCACCCTCGGGGCTAAGGGTTTGTACCAGTAGCTATGTGTTTAATCTCTCTCTCTCTCTCTCGTGTTCTTGATTTGGCACGATCTTGATGTATCATGAGCTTTGTTAATATAGTTGGATCATATGGTGTTTTCCCCTCTCTATCTTGTTGTGATGAATTGAGTTTTCCCTTTGAGATTTCACTTTTAGCGGATTGAATACTTTGTTGGATTTGAGAGCACTTGATCTATGTTTTGGCACTCAACTCACGGATTCCCGATGTGACATTAGGTTAATCTATGCATAGGGGTTGATGCACGTTTTCGTCCTTGTTTCTCCAGTAGAAATCTTGGGGCACTCTTTGAGGTTCTTTGCATTGGATTGAGTATTATGAATCTGAAACTGTTTGATGCATATTGTATAATCAACTCACGGATTCTCGTTGTGACATTGGAGTATCTAGGTGACATTAGAGTTGGTTGATGTGTATCATATGGTGTTATTTTAGTACGAACTCTTGGATAGATCGATTGGAAAGGATAACTTTGAGGTGGTTTGGTACCCTACAAACAATTTCTTCTTATGTTCTCCGTTGGATAAGAACTTTGGAGTGATTCTTCATCGCACGTTGAGGGATGGTTATGTGATCCAACTATGTTAGCATTGTTGAGAGATTGCACTAGCGAAAGTACGGACCCTAGGCCTAATTTTCAAGCATTGCAATACCGTTTGTGCTCACTTTTGTCACTTGCTACCTTGCTATTTTTTATTGTCCCTATTACAAAAATCAATATCTACTATCATTACTACGCTTGTATCACCATCTCTTCGCCGAACTAGTGCACCTATACAAATTACCATTGTATTTGGTGTGTTGGGGACACAAGAGACTTTTTGTTATTTGGTTGCAGGGTTGTTTGAGAGAGACCATCTTCATCCTGCACCTCCCATGGATTGATAAACCTTAGGTCATTCACTTGAGGGAAAATTGCTACTGTCCTACAAAGCTCTGCGCTTGGAGGCCCAACATGAGTCTACAAGAACAAGTTGTGTAGTAGACATCAAGCTCTTTTCTGGCGCCGTTGCCGGGGAGGTGAGTGCATGAAGGTATATCTTTAGATCTTGCAACTAAATTTGTTTGTTTCTTGTTTTATCACTAGTTAGGTTTTTAAAAGAAAACTACAAAAAATGTAATTGAGGTGGCCTTATATTATTCGTCTTTATCATGTCTTTCTTCAAAATGATGGAAAGGAAAATTGTGCTCAATTGATAGAAGAAGAATTCAATAAAATGTTTGGTATAAATGATGAGCATGATTGCAATGTTGTTAGTATGAATTCTATGAATATCCAAAATGCTAATGATGATTGCACTATTCATGACAAAAATATTTCTTATAAGCATGTCAATTTTTGTGGAGTAGAAAGACTTTGTGAAGACATGCCTTATAGGGATGATAGATTTTGTAAGAAGCATAAACATGATAGAACCAATTTTTTGCTCAAAGTGATAGATGAATTTGCAACAAAACTATGTTCTCTTTATCCTATTACTTGTGAACTTTGCAATAAAGTTGGTCACCTTAAATTCCAATGCATGCTTTTTCATGATCGAATCGTGTCCAAATATTGCAATAACTTGATCACCCTTGAACTTTATAATGAACTTTGTTTATTTTTGGGGTGTGATGAATTGTCACATAAAAATGGTTGGTTTGAAGCATTCATCTTCACAGACCATGCTGAAACTAATTTGAAAGAAATCCATATGTTTTGCATGGTAAATTGCAATGAGAATACTTATATTGCCAACTATAGAAAGACGGGAGAACCAATAGAATATAAAAGGAATACTAATGAAAGGGTAAATATTTCTACTTTCCCTCGTAGTGTCTCTCATGATGAAATAGGTGATGAGAAGGAGCTCCCTATTCAACCAATTTCATCAATAAGAAGCTTAGAAAAATTAATTAAACCCACACATGATGTGGTGAAGAAGAAGAAAAGAAGAAAGAGTAGAGGTAAAAAGGTATCGCTCCCAAATGAAGTTGCTCCTATTATTGTTGTGCCTCATGAGAATGAATCAAAAATAATTGTGGAAGATGATACACTTGATGATGATTTTATTATGCCTATTGCTTGTTGTGATGACTATGATTGGGAAGATAATGATACTTCTTATAATCTTGAAAATCTTTTTGGCACCAACTTGGGAAATTATGATGATAGTAATTGTTATACCATTGGTGGTATTCATACTATTAATGATGAGAGTGATTATGCTTATGATATGCCAAGCCACAAGCTTGGGGATGCTATGTTTCATCAGAATGACATGTTTGAGAATTTATTTGCTGCAACTAATGGTTTTCCCAAGCTTGGGGATGCTATGCTTAATGAAGATGATCTTTTTAGTCCCCCTACTTTGAATGATCAAATTTTCTATGATGATTGCATGCCTCCTATTCATGATGATTGCAATATTTATGAAAGTAGGTTTGGAAGAGTGTTAACTTTAGATAATAATTATCCCACTATTTTGGAGGGTGTTGAATTTTATTATAATGATAAAAATGGATTTGGAGAGGTCATGACTTTATTTAGTAGTGATTCCACTATTTCAGAAGAGGTTTCAATTGACTATGATGAGAACAAAATTGCTACTTACGATGATTATTGTGATGATACTTATGTTATAAGAAGTAGTGATAATTATTGTCATAATTTTGAATATCCTTTTACTGAACATTACTCTTTTAATGTGGAAACAACTTATAGTATTCGAGTTTCCTATGATACTCCCACTATTATGAATGAGGATAGAATTGCTTGTGGAGAGTAATAAAAATACTATGCTTGTGGATCATGAAAGGAATGCTTTGTGTGATAGTTATATTCATGAATCCATTCATGATGCTACTGAAAATTATTATGAAAGAAGAACTTGTGATTCATGATGCTCTCTTTATGTTTCAATTCTTTACTTTTATGTGAGCATCATTGAAATCTTCATGCCTAGCTAAAAGGCATTAAAGAAAAGCGCTTGTTGGGAGACAACCCAACATTTACCCCTACTGTTTTTGTGTGTTCATATGATTAAGCTACTGTATTAATCATGTTTTATAGATTTTGTTTCAATAAAGTGCCAAGTAAAGCCTTTGGGATAGTGTGGATGATAGTTGACTTGATTCTGTGCAAAAACAGAAACTTTTGCACCCAGTAAAAGAATTGTTAAAAATCACTGAAGGATCGAAAAATTCAGAATTTTTTACATATGATTGATATACAAATTTCCTACATTTACTTAAATTTTAAGCATTTTTGGAGTTATATAAGTATGACCATAATTCAGATCTTTACGTACTGTTCTGTTTTTGAAGGTTCTGTTTTTGATGCATAATTGGCTTGTTTTATGGTTTCTATGGTTTATATTGCTTAATATAAATTGTGGAAATTGTATATTACAGTAGGAATTATGTGGAAACAATTATGAATCTTATCTTGACAGTACGAAAGTGAATGATTTGTCTTTATCATACTAACCCATCTCACGAAGTTTCGTTAAGTTTTGTGTGATTGAAGTTTTCAAGTTTTGGGTGAGCTATCGATATGAGAAGAATAAAGAGTGACAAGAACCTAAGCTTGGGGATTCCCAAGGCACCCCCAAGGTAATATTAAAGTAAAATCCAAGCAACTAAGCTTGGGGATGCCCCGGAAGGCATCCCCTCTTTCGTCTCCAACATTATCGGTAACCTTACTTGGGGCTATATTTTTATTCGTCTTGTGAGTTTTGCTTGGAGGATCATTTTATTTTATTAGTATTTGCTTGCTGTTATTTATAATAATTTTTGATATCATTTATTTCAATAAAAGTTCATGAGTATCCTTCACCATGCTTAGTTTGCAAGTATTTGAGTTGCTGTTTCAAAACAGAAAGTTGCATGCTATTGCGTGAATTCTTGTGAAAAGTAAGAATGTGATAAAATGTTGATTTTTTTTCACAATGCGATATGATAAATTTTCTACAGTTTGGTAAATTTTTAGAAGTTTTGGAGTTATGAAAGTGTGAGTAAAATTGCACTATTTACAGACTGTCCTGTTTAGACAGATTTCTGTTATGTTTGTATTGTTTGCATATATTTGCTTATTTAATGATTTTATTTGAGGATAGGAGTTTTAAATATGCAGAGGAATTTAGTATGCAATGTTAAACAATAATTTTAGTGATTTGTTACAGTAGAGAATGATAAGGTGTTGCATTGATTTATACTAACGTATCTCACGCGTTCTTGTTGAGTTTTGTGTGGATGAAGTTTTTAAGATTTAGGGAAACCGTGATATATAAGGAATTAAGGTGACACAACAGCTCAAGCTTGGGGATGTCCAAGGCATCCCAAGATAATATTTCAAGAATTCTCAATCATCTAAGCTTGGGGATGCCCCGGTAGGCGTCCCACCTTTCTTCACCAACAATTATCGGTTAGCCTCGGTTGAGCCTAAGTTTTTGCTTCTTCACATAATGTGTGCTATTCTTAGAATGTCATTTTATTTTGTTTTGCTTGCTGTTTTAATAAAATACTTAGATCTGAAATTTTTTAAATGAGAGAGAGTCCTCACATAGCTACCTATTTACTTAACTACTCATTTGATCTTCACTTATATCTTTTTGGAGTAGTTTGTCGAACACTCTCATGCTTCACTTATATTATTTTGAGAGTTGATAATAGTGATGACAATTTGCACAAGCTATGAATTTGGTCCCAAAGTGATGGATGTTCAAGAAGGATGTGATAAAAAACTTTCATGTAGATAATTGGATATGATAAGTTTGATTCCTTGCAATAGTTTTGCGATATGGAGATAATAATACGTGAGTCACGTTGGTGAGTAATTATGCTTTAGTAAGAATATTGGTGTTAAGGTTTGTGATTCCCTATGCAAACACGAAAGTCAATAGTTATGCAATGAAATTACATCTTACTTGTGGTGCATTATTCGGTGTTAGTTATGTTTAATGCTCGTTTATGATCGTTTTAGTTTCTTGGTTGGTCGCTTGTCAATCTATTTGCTAGCCTTTATTTGTACTAAGCGGGAATACTGCTTGTGCATCCAAACTCCTTAAACCAAGTTGTGCCAAATGAGTCCACCATACCTACCTATATGCGGTATTTCCGTGCCGTTCCAAGTAAATTTGTATGTGCCAACTCTAATTTTCAAAATAAATTTCCTTTTTGTGTGCCCGTACCGCTCATGAAGCGGCAGGGGGTGGCCAATATTTTCCATTCTAGATGCATTATTCTCAAGATGAGTGTTTATTCACTTGTCATTGCACGAGAGTGTGGCAAAGGTAATAGGGATGCCCAGTCCCGAAATGCAAAAAAAAATATTTATGTTATTCAATAATAAATTCCTTGTAAAGTGTTGGTATGGAAGGCACGAGTGGATACGACTAGCCATGGATTGTGAAAGAATGGTGGAAAAAGGAATAAAGTTTCTTTTCTGTTTGGGAACCGCCTATGATGTATCTAGCATGGAAAGTGTTGGGAATTCTCGGTCATTTTCGTTGACGGGAAAAGTGTGCCTCTCAAAATATTTTACCTCTCAATTTAAGCTTTGAGCTCTCGCACCTCTACAAATCTCTGCTTCCCTCTCCGAAGCGCCTATTTATTTACTTTATGCAATTTTTATTTTTATTTGAGTCTCCATCTTCTCTTATAAAGCACCAACTAGGGAGCGCTATGATCATACCTGTGCATTGGATGTAGATAATATTCAAGTGTGTTTCATGAATGGATCAATGATTGAGCATAATGGGCTAGGGATAGCTTTGTTTAGCGTTGATATTTTGAAAGACATGGTTGCTTGTTAGTATGCTTGAGTATTGATGTCTTCATGTCAAATTATAGACTATTGCTTTGAATCATTCAAGTCCAAATGTCCATGCTACAAAAGAAAGAGTATATGATGAATTTGATAGGTAGCATTCCATAACAAAAAATCCGTTTTCAATTGCTACTTTAACATGAGAAGTTTTATGAGAAAGAGTTGCTGTTATGATGCTAGGAAAAGTGACTGAAATTATAATTGATCAAACTTATGCACTTTGCTAGCATTCACACTTCATAAATTATTTCTTTTATCATTCACCTACTCGAGGACGAATAGGATTTAAGCTTGGGGATGCTGATACATCTCCAACGTATCTATAATTTATGAAGTATTCATGCCATGTTTACAACAATTTTATATGGTTTTGGTATGATTTGAATGGAACTAACCTGGACTGACGCTGTTTTCAACAGAACTACCGTGGTGTTGTTTTTTGTGCAGAAATAAAAGTTCTCCAAATGCAACGAAATGTTTTGACGATTTTTTTGGAACAAAAGAGGCACTAGAAGCTTTGTGGGAGGACCAGAAGGTGAAGGAGGTGAGCACAAGACACTAGGGCGCGCCAGCCCCCCCTGGCGCGCCCTGGTGGGTTGTGGGCCCCTCGAAGCCCATCTTCGCGTGAAACCAATGCCAAAAAATCCTATAAATACAGAAACCCCAAGAAATAACCCTAGATCAGAAGTTCTGCCGCCGCAAGCCTCTGTAGCCATGAAAAACCAATCTAGACCCTGTTCCGGCACCCTGTCGGAGGGGGAAATCATCACCGGTGGCCATCTTCATCATCCCGGCGGCCACCATGATGAGGAGGGAGTAGTCCACCCTCGGGGCTGAGGGTTTGTACCAGTAGCTATGTGTTTAATCTCTCTCTCTCTCTCTCTCTCTCTCTCTTGTGTTCTTGATTTGACACGATCTTGATGTATCACGAGCTTTGTTAATATAGTTGGATCATATGGTGTTTTCCCCTCTCTATCTTGTTGTGATGAATTGAGTTTGCCCTTTGAGATTTCAGTTTTATCGGATTGAATACTTTGTTGGATTTGAGAGCACTTGATCTATGTTTTGGCACTCAACTCACGGATACCCGAGGTGACATTGGGGTAATCTATGCATAGGGGTTGATGCACGTTTTCGTCCTTGTTTCTCCGGTAGAAATCTTGGGGCACTCTTTGAGGTTCTTTGTGTTGGATTGAGTATTATGAATCTGAAATTGTTTGATGCATATCGTATAATCAACTCATGGATACTCATGGTGACATTGGAGTATCTAGGTGACATTAGAGTTGGTTGATGTGTATTATATGGTGTTATTTTAGTACGAACTCTTGGATAGATTGATCAGAAAGGATAACTTTGAGGTGGTTTCGTACCCTACAAACAATTTCTTCTTATGTTCTCCGCTAGATAAGAACTTTGGAGTGATTCTTCATCGCATGTTGAGGGATGGTTATGTGATTGTCGGGGTACGACACCTATGGGATCCAAAGGGGACCCCTTTTATGATTCGGCGGGGGGAGAGGTATACGCAAAGAGCAGAACCAACGATCGACGCGGGAAGATTTTACCCAGGTTCGGGCCGCTGATCAGCGTAAAACCCTACTCCTGCTTTGTGTTCTTATTAATGTTCTTGAGCCCAGCCTTCAGGAGCGCTCGCTGTGAACAGTACGTTCAAAGAGCAGCTACGCATGCAGAATGGGCCAGAAGTTCTCCTCCCCTGTAGCAGTTGCCTTGGGCCTCCTTTTATACGCTCAAAGGGGTCTCCACAGTGGCAAAATGTACATACATTGAGGTGTAAAGTAGCTACAGGGTATCATACCTAACCCCTGACGGATTAGGACAAACACATTTAATGCACCGTGAGGTGTCCGTTTAGGTGTCCTCACTTTCTTGGGGATGGAAAAAGGGGCCATCCCATCAGCACCGCTTAAGCTCTCTTCCATTGGCGCGTCGCCACGCGTCCAAAGAAGGACCCAGAATGTCGGGTTTGTCGCTGTGCTAGAGCAGTGGCACAGCAACAAAACCTTGCCGGGCGCCGAAGCTTGCCGGGCACCAAGCCTTGCCGGGCGCCAAGCCTTGCCGGGCTCCGCAGGCCACCCCGGCAAGATCTTGCCGAGGGAGCTGGCCTTCGGATTCCAGCTCTTCTTATCTGCTGATCCTTAGATCTCCGACTTGATGATTTCTTTGGTGGCTTGAATCGACCTCGAACTGTTCCCCGGCAAGCCTTGCCGGGAGGATGGCTACAACTGCCCGTGCACAAGTACGGGGTACTAATGGCCCAATATTTAGTACACCGATAGGAGCCCCCGGGCCTAGGCCATACACGAGTGCGAGGAGTTGTTGGGCTAGGCCCAAACAGTGCACGGGCACGCGTGGCAGGGGATTAACTGCTCGTAAATATCTCATTTACTGTGCCCCCCCACTACACGCACCGAGCGTGCGACGTGGGAAGCGTGCCTCAAAGGCTGCAACTGCAATGCGCCTATAGAGGCGCATTCACATTGGGGAATAAAAAAGGCGGCCCCGCTCCTTCCCCATAAAAAGGAGAAGCCGCAGAGGCACAAGCCTATTTACCCCCCTCTTCTTCTCAATCTGGCCATCGCCTTCCTCCTCTCGAGCTCAGAGCGAAGCTTTTCCTCCTCCGCCCGCCGCTTCCACGCTCGCTTCTCCCCCGACTTCCGTCCTCACAGCCACCATGCCGCCCAAGGCCAGCAAAGGCAAGGGCAAGGAAGCGAAAGCCGACGTCCCGGAGAGCGAACTGGTGAAGATGCGGAAGAAGTATGTCGTCTTCCCCCCATCGGTTGATGCTGAAGCTCTGAAGGGGCGGTACCAGTGCATGTGGGCGAAGGAGACGCAAGCTCACCCCGCCACATGTGTAATTCCAGGTTCTTGTTCCAAAAGTGGATCGGACAGATACCCTTTCTTCGCTGCGTATTTCTATTGCGGGCTCTGTCCCCCATTTTCCGACTTTTTCAATGATATCATGTACACATACGGCTTTCATCTTCTCGATTTCACGCCGAATGCGGTTCTATGCATGTGCATCTTTGCCCATCTTTGTGAAAACTTTGCCGGTGTGATTCCCAACTGTACTCTTTTTCGCCATTACTTCTTCCCCCGCATCCAAAAAGGAGAGGCCCTCTCTGGTTCTATCGCCTGGATTCCAAGGGCTTGGAATAAGGAAATATACCCAGAAGGAGTTTACCGCGAAAAGTGGGACGAATGGCGGGCTGAATGGTGCTGGATCAAGGAAGCAGATCCCCATCCGTTTTGTCTTCCCCGGCAACAGAAGGTGGTCCGCGGCAAGGACTGGAGCGATCTCGCCGCGGAGGACGAGAGGCTCACAATCGCCACCACCAGGATCCTTCGCCTGAAAGCTGCCGGGCTGACAATGGAGATGATTGGCTTCGACTTTCTCCACCGCCGCATCGCCCCCTTGCAGAACAGGGGAAGGCCAGCTTGGGAATACGGAAACGCGGCAGATATCATGAGATTGCGCCCCGGGTTGAATAATAATCTGACCACTATGCAGCTTGGCGCTCTCCGTCAAAAATTATTCCAGCGCGAAGACAAGCATCGGCTGCCGGCAAGGATCGTCCCTTTGTGCAACAACTCCGCCTTGGGGTCAATCATCGCCTTCATGCCGATGTTCAACGCCCACGGTCTTGACGCGACTTGGGCCGAGCCAACCGAGGAGGAAGCACATAAGTTTTTTGACAACTTGATGGAGAGACCCGTCCGGCAAGAGACAGATTTCATCCGAGCCACCACCGACCAAGAAGTAGCTTACATTGCTACTAGGGTGGAGGAGGCAAATCTTGCCGCGGAGGCCTGCAGCGTTGGCTTCACAGAATGGGAAGCCAGCGACGCAGAGGTAGTAGTGGAAGTAAAACCTGTCGGGGAACAGAGCAGCACAGCCGCTGAGAGCTCGTCCGACGAGGACACGGCCGAAGAAGAATTTCAAAAAGAGCTCCCAGCCCCGAAGAAGATGAAGCGTGTTCTTCGGAAGGCTGCATCTGGCATCCCGGCAAGCCAGCCTTCTTCGAGCAGTGAGGCTCCCGGCAAGAAAGTGGCCGGCAAGACTACACCGCGGCAATGGGCTCATCAACAACCTGCGCGGCGCGCGAGACCCACACCAGCGGCCACTGCTGGGGCGGCAGGGGTGTCTCGCACTACCGCACCGGAAGCTGCCCCGGCGCCTGCCACAGCCAAGCGGCCTAGGACCCCTCCTCCTCCTCCCCACTCAGACATTGTAGCGGAGGCCGATTTCGACATCTCCGGCTTTAGTCCGGAGCGAGAGGAAGAAGAGTGAGTACTTTGCCACATCTTTTATATTCCAATCTTGGATCGATCTTACTAACTTGCTCGTATTATCTCTGCAGTGATGCAGAAACCTTGCTGGAGAGGATGGCGAAGAGGGCAAAGACTTCTACGGGCGACGAGCCCCCGGCAGGCTCCACGAGCATGCCAGAAACTGTCATCGTTAGCCCGGAGCTCAGCCCTCAACGCAGCCCCCAGCGCAGCCCCCAGCGTAAGTTCATTGCTCTTTTTCCGCTGGCGGGCTCTGAGGTTTCTATTCTTGCCGCTGATATCTTTGGGCTCGCAGGAGAAGAACGGCAACAAGGGGAGTTGTCGGAAGACATCCCCGACATGCCACCTTCATCGACCACGCCGCCCACAAACACATCCCCGGCAAGAGATCCTACCGACGAGCCCATCCTAACCGAGGAGGAGCCGGCAAGCATGGACACCGGCAACCCTCCCCTGGCAACCGAAGTTGCCGGGAAGGGCAAGGCCACCTCTCAACAGCTCGACGCAGGTAATCGATTGCCTCAGAGTGCTTGTTACTCTTTCCCTTATCTCTCTGTCTTTAGTCGCTTCGAACTTCAATCTCGATCTTATTCTGTTCTCCTCCTTCGTCCTTCAGAGTTCCCCATGACGGAACACATGGATGTCGACGTTGTCATCGAGGAGACTGCCAGGGACGCCGCTGCCGAAGCAGACAGGATCGCTACCAGCGAGGCCACCAAGGATGACGCTATCGAGGCTGGTGGTGCTCTTGATGGGGAGGCCGCCAAGACTGCACAAGAGGAACCCGCCAAGGAACCTACTGAAGGGGGCGACAGGGAGGCTGATGACCGTACTGACGGCATTCCTGCCGCAGGAGCGCCAGGCGCTGCACCGGCCACGGAGCCCCCTGCCACTGGTGAGGCGGTCGCTGAAGACCAACCGTCAACATCTGAAGGCCCCTCATCCAGCAAATACCTCAAGGTTGGTGAGAACCTGTTCGTTAACTTGTCGGGGACGGCAAGCATTGGGGCACCAGCCAAAGGAGAAGTTTTTGACAAAGAAATCATCGCTGCCGCCGGGCTCGAGGTTGTTGACGATCCCAGCGCTAGCAGCGGCAAATCTGAAGAGGATCAGCTCCTTCAGGCCATGGGCGAGAATTTTCGCAAGCTCCAGGCTCTCCACCACGCCCGGAAAGATAAGGCGGACTCTAGAATGGCAGTCGTCGAGGCGGCCGAGGAAGATTTCCAGAGGCGCCTCGAACAAATGCAAACCTGGTATGCCGAGGCCCTCCAAGAGCTGACTGCTGGCCGGGAACAGGTGAGCCAACAGTGGACAGAGATCCTCCTGAAGCAATCTGATATGCAGAAGGCGCAGGATGAAGCTACTCAAAGGATTGCTGCTAAAGATGCCCTCCTGACTGGGCACCGCGTTGCTCTTGATGCTCATGAGGAAGATCTCATCGCACATGAGTAGGCGCTCGCCGCCAAGCTTCGCAGCAAAGATGAAGACATCGAGAAGCTTGTCGCGCGGCGGACCCAGGAGCTGGAGCGAGAACATAAAGAGGCGCTCGAAGCTCTGACTGCAAGTCACGCCGGCAAGCTCAAGGAGGCCGTCGATGCTGCCGAAGCTGCAGAGGCCGCCAAGAACGAGCAGAGCGACAAGGTGAAGAGGCTGGAAATAGATCTCGAAGAGCACGGCAAGGAGCTCTCGACGCTCAAAGGTGATAGGGAAAAAACCCTCCACTCCTTGGCGGAGATGCAAGTTGCCCTGTCCAATAAAACCAAGAAGCTCTCCTCTGCGACTGATGACATTGCAGTCCTGGAATTGAAGCTGACCACGTTGCAGAAGTCTCTCGAGGCCGGCAGGGCCCGTGAGAAAGCTCTACTCAAGGATCTCCAAGGAGAGAGGAACCTGCTCAAGAGCGCTGCCGCCACCCAACTCGATTACGAGAAGGGGGTGGAGATCTGGACTGGACGTCTCATTGCCGCTGCGGAGAAGCTTACGGCAGAACTGTCAACCATGGGCCTATCAAACTTCAGGTATTCTTCCGAGGAAAGGGTATCTCCAAGTGCCAGGTTGACGATGTTCTTTGAAAGCATCATCGACGCCTTGAGGGTGCTCCAGTCTAGCCGGGCGACCCAATTGGCCAACGAGACTCGCCGGCTTTGCCGGGCCGTCCTTCGCAAGGTGCTTATCAAGGTGGTGCACAGCAATCCCGGCATCGACCTCTCCAACGCGCTCGGCCATCTGCCAAGGGACGCAAATGTTGAGGCGCTTGAAGAATGCATCGCGCCTATCCTTGAGAAGGTGGATTCCATCAAAAGGATCGAAGGCCAGCGCAGGGATTAAGTGCCCCGCCTTTTCTTGCCATCATCATTCCATGTAAAAGACAATTAAGTCTCAAGTTAGAATTGCGGCAGCTCATGAATGTAATATAACTCGCCTATGTTTAGGTTCATGCTTGCTATTTTCCTTGTGTGATTCCTTTATGTATGGAGTTCACCCTACACTTACTGAAAAACTTGCCGGCGCGCAACCTACCGTGAGCGCTGGGTGCGGGACTTCAGCAGCCTGCTGGAGGCGCAGCGGCCGGCAAGACTCCTTGTCGTTCTCAGCGCAGCCACTTAAATCGTTGAGCGGGCTCGAAACAAAATAAGGGCGCAACTAATTACAACAAGGGTTCCTTCGCGTGCAGATTTTCCATACAAGAGTCGGAATTGTCCAAGGAAATAACTTGCAATAAAGGAAACTTGCTCTAAGTTTTTAGAACTTAGCTTTCTATCGCTATCCTTCCTCCGGCAAGCGTCCATTCCGAACGTCGCCAACTGGTACTCATATCTCCCTTCCCCCCCCGGCAAATGTGCACGCGAGGAATCCTTCTGTCTTTTAAAAAGAAAGAAGAGAAAATAAAGACATGAAACCTTGGCGGTTCGTTAGAACTTACCGGGAGTAGGTGTTATACAACATCTTAGACAAACATGCATATATAAATATGAACATGGGAATCAATAAGGGAATGTACAACACTTAAATTTATTCATCTGCGCTCAGGGTCTGCGCCTGGCTTTGTACAAAGGATCACATGCCTTGCCGGCAAGACTTGTACAAAAGGGTGGTTGCCGGGAGCCCCCGGCAACCGCGCCTTATGGGTAGAACTTGCGAAGATGTTCGATATTCCAGGAATTGCTCACTGGAACGCCATCTTCGGTCTCCAAGCGGATAGCGCCGGGCCTGGTGACTCGTACTACCCGATAAGGGCCTTCCCACTTTGGCGTCAACTTGTTTGAATTCTTGGCGGACTGAATCCGCCGAAGAACAAGGTCGCCTTCCTCAAGGCTTCGGGCATGAACTTTGCGGCTATGGTAGCGTCGCAAAGCTTGCTGGTAGCGTGCAGCTCACACAGCAGCCTGAAGACGATTCTCCTCAAGGAGCACAGCGTCATCTTGCCGCAGTTGCTCTAGCTCAAGCTCATCATAAGCGAGCACTCGAGGTGATCCGTACGTGAGTTCCGTGGGGAGAACTGCTTCCGCTCCGTAGACCAGAGCGAAGGGCGTCTGGCCGGTGGCTCGATTTGGTGTCGTTCTGATTGACCAAACAACCGCCGGCAACTCATCAATCCAGCGTCTTCCGCACTTTCTCAGCCTGTCAAAAGTCCTGGTCCTGAGACCACGCAGCACTTCAGCATTAGCCCTTTCTGCTTGGCCATTGCTTCTCGGGTGAGCAACAGAGGCAAAACAAATTTTGCCGCCAAGGTCTTGGACGTACTGCATGAAGGTGCGACTTGTGAACTGCGTGCCGTTGTCGGTGATGATCCTGTTGGGTACACCGAAACGGCAAACTATCCCTTTAAAGAACTTGACGGCTGATTGTGCTGTCACCTTCCTCACTGCTTCCACCTCCGGCCACTTTGTGAACTTGTCGATAGCAACGTACAAGTACTCAAAGCCCCCGGTAGCACGGGGGAAAGGGCCCAGTATGTCGAGCCCCCAGACCGAAAATGGCCAGGAGAGAGGGATTGTCTGAAGAGCTTGAGCTGGTTGATGTGATTTCTTCAAATGAAACTGGCACGCTTCACACTTGGTTACTAGTGCAGTTGCAACCTGGAGAGCGGTGGGCCAAAAGAAACCTTGCCGGAATGCTTTCCCGACAAGTGCTCTTGACCCTATGTGAGAGCCACATATGCCTCCATGTATCTCTGCCAACAGCTCTAGTCCATCCTCCCGAGGAATGCACTTCAATTTCACACCGTTTGGTCTCTTTCTATACGGGACGTCATCGACGAACTTGTACATAACAGACCGACGGGATACTCTTTCTGCTTCTTCCTGTTCCTCCGGGAGTTCTCCTGTCTGAAGGAAATGTACAATGTGCTGCGCCCATGCTGGAGCCTGAGGCTCGACAGCTAGGACTAAAGGCATCTCCTCTGCCGCGGGAACATTTGTCTCGACAGCAAGGGCCTGAGGCCCTGCCGGAGCCTGTTGTTCCCTGGCAGGCATGTCGATCCCGGCAACTTCCTTGCCGGCGGCTCCGGGGAGCTCTGCCGGGAGGTACTGGCCAGAGTTCAACTTTCTTCTCTTTTCTTGCCGCATCGATGGCGCTACGGATGGTTGAGTCAATTGGAGCACAAAAGTTCCTGGTTCCATAGGCAACTTAAGGGCGGCACGCTTTGACAGGTCGTCAGCAACACTGTTCTTGGCACGAGGAACGTGCTCCATTTGCAGACCATTAAAGCGCTCTTCCATTTTCCTCACTTCATCCACGTAGTCTTGCATCAATGGACTTTGATAACTCTTGTTAACTTGCCTGACGACAAGTTGTGAATCGCCTTTGATGACGAGCTTTTTGATACCTAGGTCTGCCGCGATCCTGAGACCGGCAAGCAAACCCTCATATTCTGCAGTGTTGTTGGTCGAACTATCCCGGGGAAAATGCATTTGGATTACATACTTGAGGTGCTCTCCGGTGGGTGCAACAAGCAGCACACCAGCACCGACGCCTTGCAATGAGAAAGCCCCGTCAAAGTACATAACCCATTGCTGATCGATTTCCTTGCCGGGGAGAGTTGTTTCCTGAGCCTCTTCGTCCGGCGTTGGGGTCCATTCTGCAATGAACTCTGCCAAGGCCCTGCTCTGGATCGTCGAAGTGCTTTCAAACTTGAGGCCAAAGCTGGACAACTCCAACGCCCACTCCACGATCCTGCCGGTTGCTTCTGGATTTTGTAAAATCCGTTGCAACGGAAAGAGAGTGACGACGGTGATTTCATGTGCTTGAAAATAATGGCGCAGCTTCCTCGAGGCCATAAGAAGGCCGAAGAGCAACTTCTGCACACCAGAATATCTTGACCTAGCTCCTTGTAAAAGGGAGCTAACAAAATAGACTGGGCGCTGCACCACCTTCTTCTTTTGCACTGGTTCTTCTGTTTGCGCAGATCCTATCTTGCCGGGATCAACCCTTGCCGGGTAAGATCTTGCCGCGCCACCTGGCGGTCCTGCCGCTGGTGTTGCTTCCTCATCAGCCTCTCTCTGCGCCACTAGCGCAACACTAACCACTTGATTTGTTGCTGCCAGATACAGCAGCAACGACTCTTGTGGTTTAGGCGCGACTAGCGTCGGCGGAGAGGAAAGGTATTTCTTCAAATCTTGCAGTGCGGCCTCCGCCTTCGGAGTCCATTTCATTGGACCTGCCTTCTTCAAAATTTTGAAGAAGGGCAGGGCGTGCTCAGCAGATTTGGAAATAAACCTGCTCAGAGCAGCAACACAGCTGGCAAGACGACGCACATCTTTGACGCATCTCAGCGCTTCAATTTGCTCAATAGCTTTGATCTTGTCGGGGTTCGCTTCGATTCCCCGGCAAGATACAAAGAATCCGAGGAGCTTGCCGGAAGGAACACCGAACACGCACTTCTCAGGATTGAGCTTTAAGTTGATCTTGCACAGATTTGCAAATGTTTCTTCTAAATCCTGAATGAGCGTCACTTTGTCTTTGGTTTTGACCACTATATCATCCATATACGCCTCCATATTTCTATGGAGTTGAGGCTCAAAACCAATTTGGATTGCTCTCGCAAATGTTGAACCGGCACTTTTCAACCCGAAAGGCATTCGTATAAAACAATACGTACCACATGGGGTGATAAATGCAGTCTTCTCTTCATCTTCTTTTGCCATAAAAATCTGATGATACCCTGAATAGGCATCAAGGAAGGACAGGAGATCACAACCAGCGGTGGCATCCACAATCTGGTCGATGCGTGGTAAGGGAAAGGGATCTTTTGGACAAGCTTTATTGATATCTGTATAATCGATACAAAGCCTCCATTTCCCATTCGCTTTCCACACTACAACCGGATTGGCCAACCAGGTTGGATGAAGCACTCCTTTGACCAATCCTGCCGCCTCCAGCTTTCTGATTTCTTCGGCAATGAATTCTTGCCGCTTCAAGGCTTGCTTCCTGACCCTTTGCTTGACGGGCCGTGCATGGGGACAGACGGCAAGGTGGTGCTCAATTACCTTCCTAGGAACACCGGGGATGTCAGATGGTTGCCATGCAAACACATCGACATTCGCCCGCAGGAAAGCAACGAGTGCGCTTTCCTATTTGCCATCTAGGGTGGAACTTATGGTGAAAGTTCCCCCCATTCCGTCCTCCCTGACGGGCACCTTCTTGGTCTCCGACGGAGCAGCCTTGGATTTCTTGTTCTTGCCGGTGGAACTCTCTGGTGCATCCTCGACGGAAGCGCAGCACTCCGAGGAGGTGCGCTTGCCGGAGTTCGCGCCAAGGTTCTTGCCGGTCTTCTTCTTCCCCCCGGGAGTTCCAGCGGCAGGAGCAGGTGCTGCAACTGCTTCCCGGTAAAGTTGGTCGGCACAGATGAGCGCATCCTTCTTATCGGAATGGATAGTGATGACGCCCAACGGCCCAGGCATCTTCAAAACGTTGTACGCGTAGTGTGATGCCGCCATGAACTTAGCCAGCGCTGGCCGACCAAGGATCCCATTGTATGACATGGGGATCTTGGCGACATCAAACACCACCTTCTCGGTCCTGTAGTTGAGCTCGCTACCAAATGTCACCGGCAGCGTAATCTTGCCCTTAGGCTGGGTTCTTCCCGGATTGACCCCTTGAAACGTACCCGTTTCTTCGAGGTCTTCGTTGGGAATTTGGAGCTTTTTGAGCACATCTGGTGAGATTAAGTTTAGGCCGGCCCCACCGTCAACTAGCATTTTCGTCACCTTGAGGTTGCGAATCATTGGCGAGACCAACAATGGCAAGCACCCGACCGCAGTTGTGTGATCAGGGTGATCCTCGGCGTCGAAAATGATAGGCGTGCTGGACCACTTCAGGGGCCTACATGCATCTGGGGATGGCTCTGCCGCATTGACTTCCCGCACCCACTGTTTGAGTTGACGGTGGGAAGAATGCAGCGAAGCACCTCCATCGATACACATGGCCTCCGTAGCCTTCTGGAATTCTTGCTTACTGGACTCATCATCTTCTTCATCATCATCTTCTTCTTTGTCTCGGCCCCGAGCGGGCCTATCCTTTTGTTGCTTGGCCTTGCCGCGGTGCCCCCCTCGGCCACCGCGCTTCTTGCCGGATCCATCAGCACCATCTTGGGCCTTCTCCTTATATCGCCTTTCATATTCGGCCCTCTGTTTCTCGGCAAGATGTTCAACATGCCGGCAATTCTGGAGATCGTGGCCCTTGGTGCGATGGATCTTGCAATACTGCTTGCCGGAGTTTTCCGACTTGTCGGCAGCCGCCAAGGCCTGACAGGAAGGGCACTCGGCAAGATCCTTGCCGGGGTCACCAACCTTGGCCTTCTTGGCGGCGCCGGGGTTGTCGGATTCCTCGACAGCAAGCACGGCCTTGCCTCCGTATTTCCTATTCCGCCGCCGGCCTTTCCTCGACAGGGCCGCGGCATCTTCTTCTTCGGATTCGCCCGCCGTGCCAACAGCCTCGCCAGGGAGTTTCCTCCCCTCTTCAGCTCGAGCGCATTTATCAGCTAGAGCGTAAAGCTTGGCAATACTCCTGACTTTGTTCATTGCCAGCTCTTCCCGCATTCTGCGGTTACGCACGTTCTGGTGAAACGCGCTAATGACAGTGGCAGGGTGAACGTCAAGAATATTGTACTGCACCCGGCTGAACCTCTGCATAAACTTGCGCAGGGACTCGCCCTCCTTCTGAGGGATGATATGCAAATCACTCTCTTGGCCAGGAGCTTGGTGGCCTCCAACAAAGGCGCCAACAAACTGATGGCACAGATCTGACCAGGAAGAAATAGAGTTCTCCTTCAGATGCATCAACCACGACCTGACGTTGGGTTTGAGCACCAATGGGAAGTAGTTGGCGAGTATCTTGTCATCTCGGCCCCCGGCAGCCTGCACCGCAATGGTGTAGATGCTCAGGAACTCCGAGGGATGGATCTTACCGTCATATTTCTCCGGGACCTCCGGCTTGAAGGTCCGGGAATTGGGCCACTGGACTTGCCGCAGCTCACGGGTAAACGCTGGAGTCCCTACCTCATAAGGCAAGTCTCCTACGTTCCCTGGCGCAGGCTCGTCGACAGCCGGCCCTGCGCGCTTATCGGACTGATAGCGCGCTTCCCGTCGCCGCTCGATGGTAGTTCGAGCATCCTCCTTGCCTCGTTCCTGGAGAACTTGACACTGATCGCGGCGCATCTGTGGATCGGATGACACCGTGGAAACTTCTTCACGGCGGTCGACCCGCTAGGTTGTCGGCCGCCGCTGGTGCCGCGGAGGGGAGTGCATTGTGGTTGCACCACCTCCGATTTTCTCCACATCGGCTCACGCCCGATCGATGGGCCTTCGCTGCGAGGGCCCTGCCTCTTGCGGTCCATCTTTGTTGGCGAAACCGATAAGGCTCTGGATAGTAGCTCGCCACTCCTCCATCTTCTCCGAGGCAGGAGGGAAATCGAGGAGCAGCTGCGCACGTGCCAAGGCTTCCGCTGGCGTAGGCGGCGGCGACAGGTGCGAGGTACGTGAGGTGCTCTGACTCCTAACCATATTAGAAGGAGCACCACCACGGTCACGCGACTGCGCGCCACCCCCGCCAGCAGCTCGGTGTGCATGCTGGTCCCGCGCATCTTGGGATCGATGCGCAGAAATCTTTTCATGTGGACGCCCTGAACCACCAGCGCCATGACGTCGCTCATCATGCACGACCTGGGTAGGTCGTGATGCTTGCGCCGGCGCGGGAGCTCCAGCAGGCGCCCTCCGATCTCTGGAGTTCGTTGTGCCACCCGTAGGCAACACAGCGCCGTCTCTAGATCCAGCGGCGTGCAGGTTGCCACTACCACTGCGAACGATGCCGCTCGCCTGGCTCGGATCACCAGAACGCCGCGGGGGTTCTAATCCTCTTCCTTCTGCACCCACGCCGTCGCCCGTACGCGAAGGCGTAGGCAAAATGGACGTGGACGGTTGCGCCGTTACAGCGCTCTTCTTCTTGGGCGGCATGATGATGAGGAAACTGAGGCGCCGATCACTAGACCAGGTTCACGCAACCTTCAATCCCCCTACCTGGCGCGCCAAAGATGTCGGGGTACGACACCTATGGGATCCAAAGGGGACCCCTTTTACGATTCGGCGGGGGGAGAGGTATACGCAAAGAGCAGAACCAACGATCGACACGGGAAGATTTTACCCAGGTTCGGGCCGCTGATAAGCGTAAAACCCTACTCCTGCTTTGTGTTCTTATTAATGTTCTTGAGCCCAGCCTTCAGGAGCGCTCGCTGTGAATAGTACGTTCAAAGAGCAGCTACGCATGCAGAATGGGCCAGAAGTTCTCCTCCCCTGTAGCAGTTGCCTTGGGCCTCCTTTTATACGCTCAAAGGGGTCTCCACAGTGGCAAAATGTACATACATTGAGGTGTAAAGTAGCTACAGGGTATCATACCTAACCCCTGACGGATTAGGACAAATGCATTTAATGCACCGTGAGGTGTCCGTTTAGGTGTCCTCACTTTCTTGGGGATGGAAAAAGGGGCCATCCCATCAGCACCGCTTAAGCTCTCTTCCATTGGCGCGTCGCCACGCGTCCAAAGAAGGACCCAGAATGTCGGGTTTGTCGCTGTGCTAGAGCAGTGGCACAGCAACAAAACCTTGCCGGGCGCCGAAGCTTGCCGGGCACCAAGCCTTGCCGGGCGCCAAGCCTTGCCGGGCTCCGCAGGCCACCCCGGCAAGATCTTGCCGGGGGAGCTGGCCTTCGGATTCCAGCTCTTCTTATCTGCTGATCCTTAGATCTCCGACTTGATGATTTCTTTGGTGGCTTGAATCGACCTCAAACTGTTCCCCGGCAAGCCTTGCCGGGAGGATGGCTACAACTGCCCGTGCACAAGTATGGGGTACTAATGGCCCAATATTTAGTACACCGACAGTGATCCAATTATATTAGCATTGTTGAGAGATTGCACTAGCGAAAGTACGGACCCTAGGCCTCATTTGCAAGCATTGCAATACCGTTTGTGCTCACTTTTGTTACTTGCTACCTTGCCGTTTTTTATTGTTCCTATTACAAAAATCAATATCTACTATCATTACTACGCTTGTATCACCATCTCTTCGCCGAACTAGTGCACCTATACAAATTACCATTGTATTTGGTGTGTTGGAGACTCAAGATGTAACACCTCTACGTAACCTAGCACTGAGACTCTCTGTTAAACATGCCAAGTCATCATCTATGCAATGCTTGATCACAATGTTAGCTCAACTCAATTCAAATCTCTTTATGAAAATCAATTCAAATTCAAAGTGAAAAATTAAGTTGCTCAAACACTGTTGGAAAAATGTTCATTAAGTAGCAAATAATCCAGAGGCAAATAAAAAATTGAAATCCACATTAATGAATTTAATTAAGTAACTCCAACAACATGAAACAACACCAAAACAGAAATTGAAAGTGCCAATTCATTTATTAAAAATTCAAATGAAATCATTTGCTCACCAAACCAATTTCTGGCAGTGCTAAATATTATAACATATTTATGTGACATAGCTCACTGTTTTACAAAAGTCATTAAGTGGCCTGACAATTTACAAAATAGAAAAGAGTGCAAAAACAGAAAATAAGAAAAAGAGAAAAGGCCAGAGGCCTCTTACCTGCACCCACCTGTTACTGGGCCGCGGCAACAGTGGCCGGCCCAGCCCACCCTTACCTACTTCTCCCTTCGTATCAACCTCCCTATGGCCACGCCGGTGAGCGCCAGCGAAACGTCGACACCGCGATGCTACAAGGCTGGCGAGGGGATAAGGACCCCCTCGTACACTCCCCCTGGACGCCCTCCACCACTTTCCCCCTTTCTCCCTCGCTCCCTATCGCCACTGCTCTCCTCTCCCTCTCTGACCGAGCGTGGTCGCCGCTGTCCTCCATCGTTTACCGCGGCCACCGGCGATCCCATGCCCGCCAACCATGTCGGCCAGCTCCGCCACGGTCCGCGACATCTCCTGGTGGCCCTAGGTGGAACCGGAGGGCCCTGCAGCGCCGATTCCCCTTTCGACCACATCTCCGACCGCCGCCGACCGTCTCCGACTCCGGCGACTCCCTGTTGCTCCTAAGCCGTCGAGGGTTTTCCGTAACCGCACGGTGAGCCTCTCCTCCCCTCCGCTTTTCTTTCGAGCCGCTCTGCACCGTCCTAGCTAGCTCGCTGCCATAGCCGAAGCTCAGCTCCGCCGTGCGACTCGTCGTCGCCGTTCCTGTCGATGTCGTGGCCGTCCGAGCACGCCATCGTGCTCAGGGCACTTCAGTGGTGCGGCCTGGCGCTTTAAATCACTCACGCACGCGCTAGTTCTTCGTTTTCGCCGAGTCACCGTAGATCACCGCCGCCAGCGACGTTGCAGCTCCCTGCTCCGGCCATCTCCGGTCAGTCCAGTGGCACCACTCGATGCGTGACAGCACCAGCTTTCGAACGCAAGTGGAACCGCGCGATTTGGTGTGCTGTGGCGAAATCCCGAGCTGCTTCGGCGATCGGCCGCTGCGAAAATGGTCGCCGGCGCAACTCCGGTGCCGGCGCTGACCTGGCAGGCGTGGGGTCCACCCAAGTGAGACTGCCAGTGGGTCCCCTGGCCCCATTTGACTCCGTTGACCATGGTCAACTGTGCGCACTGTTCACCATAGAGGCTGACGTGTGGGGTCCGTTGACTTGATTAGTGTTAAACAGCTAATTTGTTTTCTGTTAATTAGATACTGACACTGACAGTAGGTCCCACCAGCAGCTTAATTAGTCTAACTAATTAGTTTAGCCTCTGGGTCACTGACAGGTGGGCCCCACCTATCAGTTTGACCTAGTCAGCTGGTCAGCCGACTGCTGACGCAATGCTGACGTCACGCTGACGTAGTAATTCTTTTCTGATAATTCCAGAAAATTTCTAAAATCTTTAAAAATTCGTAGAAAATAAACCGTAGCTCAGATCGAAAAACTTTATACATGAAAGTTGCTCAGAACGACGAGACGAATTCGACCGTGCCATCTGTTTCCGTGTCGGGACCCTCTACGGAGGTGAACTCACAACTTTTAGCCTGTTTCCGATAGATGAATAGTGCATATACACCAGTTAATAAATCCAACTTAAATCCTAAAATAACTAAAATAATTTAGACATGTCTTTAGGCAACCCTGCACTGCACGTTAGCATAGCATGCTTTGCATATGTTTGCTGTGTATTTATTTGTTTCCTCCCCCTCTTCTCTCTCGGTAGATCCTGGTACCGACGTAGTCCTCGAGACCGACGCAGCTCCGGAGGTTGACTACACCGTTGACGACCTTGCCTTTGCCGCCGAGCAACCAGGCAAGCACCCCCCCTTTGAACATGCCTATATCGCCTATTCTTTCTCCCTCATGCTTGCATTAGAATTTACTACTGCTTTGAGTTATCCTATTCTGATGCATAGCCTGTTTATTGTAACCTTCTATTGATACCTTACCTTCTTATCCTAAACTGCTTAGTATAGGCTAGATAGAGACCCACCAAAGACCCCCACTTTGTCCCAAGTTGCCCCGCTGGATTATCAGAAGACTCGACAACCAGGCCCCGGCACCGCACATCACCCCCTGGTTGTACGACACTGCAGCGTTACTATCGAGTGCCGAGGGTGATACCTAGTTTAGCACTTCTGATGTTAACTCTGTAGAGTAGCTATTCGGTCGTGGTCATCGAGGGTGATTCCTCTTTCACCACCCCCGATAACGACGCCGTCGTGCAACACCTCAAGTGTGAACCTCGAGGGTGATTCCTCCTAAGTTCACCTTGACGACTACATCATGTGGGATCCGTCGAGGGTGATTCCTCAGGTTTTCCCCCTGGTGTTTGGACACACAGTTACTATGACTTTGACCATGAACCATGATAAATTCGGGTTGGCCCTGAGGGGTACCCGCGCGAGCATGTGATGCGATTGATGTGTAGTCGGGTGACCAGAGAGAGTACCCGCGAGATAATTACGAGGCGTGGCCGGGCATTCTTAGCCCTTGCCGCAAGTCCTCGAGACGGGGCGACGGGGTCACATCGATCGTGAGTCTCTGCTTGTTATCGCGTGCTCCTAATTCACTAACGATTTGGATATTTGATCCGAGTGGGCCTCTGGCCCGATAGCACTAACCATCACGTGGGAACAGTTTTGGGCACTCTGCGTCGAATGCATCAACCGAAGCTTAATGGACGTCAGCGATTGAGCGGAGCGCGCCGAGTTGGACCGCGTAAAGCAACCGCCTTGATAGTGTGGGTTGCCAGGTCTGCTCTCGGCCATGAACATAACGTGCAGGAGTTCCCGGGGCGATGGCCCAAGACCCTGGGGGCATAGGTTTAGTCCGGCGTGCTGACCTCTCTATTAGGCCTAGGTCGGGTTGCAGCGTATCGTTTGGCCGAGGCCGGGCATGACCCATAAAAGTGTGTCCGGCCGGAGTTAATCGAGCGTGGTGGGTAAGTTGGTGCACCCCTGCAGGGAAGAACTAATCTATGCATAGCCGGATCCTCGGTAACGGACGCTCGGAGTTGTATCCTGATCGATACAACTAGAACTGGATACTTGAGATGAGATATGGATAGTAGGGCTCTGGGATTGCTTTCTCGCAGGGAGTCGAGAAAGGATCTCTAGCCGAGGTTGATGACACTACTGTTACTACTTTACATTATGCTATTCTATACTCTTCTAATGCTGCAAGACCATTGAAGATGATTCTGCAAGACCGCTGAAGATGCTAGTCTTCGATAGGACTAGGTCTTCTCTCTATTCTGGCATTTCTGTAGCCCAGTCCACATATACAGCCTCTCTTTGATAATGTTGCATATGTAGTGTAGATCCTTGCTTGCTGAGTACTTTGGATGAGTACTCATGGTTGCTTTGCTTCCTCTTTTCCCCATATCCTTTTGATGCGACCAGATGACGGAGCCCCGGAGTCAGCTGCCCCCGCCGACGACTACTACTACCACCCCGAGGGTGGTTACTACTACGAGTTGGCTGACGACCAGGAGTAAGATCAGAGGGTCCCAGGCAGGAGGCCTGCGCCTTTTTGATCATAGTGTTTTCTTTTGCCCTGCCTTTTAAAGGCCTGTCTGTATTTTCTTTTATATCTGTACTCAGATATCTGATGCTTCCGCTGACGCTTGTATGCGAGCTTATGTATTCGAGCCCTCGAGGCCCCTAGCTTGTAATATAAGGCTTGTATGATTTTATTTATGTTTTAGAGTTGTGTTGTGATATCTTCAAGTGAGTCCTTAGGCTTGATCGTGTGCATTTGCGTGTATGGTTAGTGCACGATTAAGCCGGGGGCGTCACACAAGAGACTTTTTGTTATTTGGTTGCAGGGTTGTTTGAGAGAGACCATCTTCATCCTACGCCTCCCACGGATTGATAAACCTTAGGTCATCCACTTCAGGGAAAATTGCTACTGTCCTACAAAACTCTGCGCTTGGAGGCCCAACACGAGTCTACAAGAACAAGTTGTGTAGTAGACATAAGTGGTAAATTCTTAACATCCTCAGCTTTAATACCTTTCTCCTTCATACATTTCTTTGCCTCTTGCATATCTTTAGGACTGAGAAATAAGATACCCCTCTTCTTCGGAGTGGGCTTAGGAGGTGGTTCAAGAAGTGTCCAATCATCATAATTCTTCAATATATTATTGAATAATTCCTCAGCTTGTTCAACAGTTCGTTCCCTGAAAACACAACCAGCACAACTATCTAGGAAGTCCCTAGAAGCATTGGTTAGTCCATTATAGAAGATATCAAGTATTTCATTTTTCTTAAGAGGATGATCAGGCAAAGCATTAAGTAGTTGGAGAAGCCTCCCCCAAGCTTGTGGGAGACTCTCTTCTTCAACTTGCACAAAGTTAAATATTTCCTGTAAGGCAGCTTGTTTCTTATGAGCAGGAAAATATTTTTCAGAGAAGTAATAAATCATATCCTGGGGACTACGCACACAACCAGGAGCAAGAGTATTGTACCATATCTTAGCATCACCCTTTAATGAGAACGAAAATAACTTGAGAATATAGTAGTAGCGAATTTTTTCCTCATGAGCAAATAGGGTGGCTATATCATTTAGTTTAGTAAGATGTGTCACAGCAGTTTCAGTTTCATAACCATGGAAAGGATCAGATTCAACCAAAGTAATTAACTCTGGGTCGACAGAGAATTCATAATCCTTATCAGTAATAAACATAGGTGAAGTAGCAAACTTAGGATCACATTTCATTCTAGCATTCAAAGATTTTTCTTTCAGCTTGCATAATAATTTCTTAAGATCATCTCTATCCTTGCAAGCAAGAAAGTCTCTAGCTACCTCTCCATCCATAACATAACCCTCAGGTATCTTAGGCAATTCAAATCTAGGAGAGCTAGGTCTAATAGTTGTTTCATAGTTTTCAGTTTCAAAGACTTCATCAGTTTCAGTAATTTCATTTTCTTTAGCTCTAGCAATTTGTTCATCAAGAAATTCACCTAGTGGCACATTATTATCAAGCAAGGTACTTGCATCATCATAAGCATCATTCATAGAAGAAGTAGCATCATAAATAACTTGTGACATATCAGGATTAATAGCATGTGGTGGTGTTGCAAGTCTATTCAAAACAGAAGGTGAATCAAGTGCAGAGTGTGATGGCAATTGCTTACCTCCCCTCGTCTTAGAGGGAGCGATCTTGGTTCTTGTATCCTTCAGATTCTTCATAGTGATAAATAGATATAAATCCCAAGTGACTCAACAAATATAGCTATGCTCCCCGGCAACGGCGCTAGAAAAAGGTCTTGATAACCTACAAGTATAGGGGATCGCAACAGTTTTCGAGGGTAGAGTATTCAACCCAAATTTATAGATTCGACATAAGGGGAGCCAAATAATATTTGCAAGTATTAGCAGTTGAGTTGTCAATTCAACCACACCTGGAGATTAAATATCTGTAGCAAAGTGATCAGTAGCACAGTAATATGATAGTTTTGATGGCAGTGGTAACAGTGACAGTGATAACGGTAACAACAGTAACAGTTTTGTAGCAGTTGGAACAGTAGCAATAGCAATAGTAATAACTTAGCAAGAACAATACGTGGAAAACTCGTAGGCATTGGATTGGCGAATTCGTTGGATAATATTCATCATATAACAGTCATAACCTAGGGCGACACAGAACTAGCTCCAGATCATAAATATAATGTAGGCATGCATTTCGTAAATAGTCATACGTGCTTATGGAAAAGAACTTGCATGACATCTTTTGTCCTACCCTCCCATGGCAGCGGGGTCCATAAGGAAACTAAGGGATATTAAGGACTTCTTTTAATAGAGAACCGGAACAAGGCATTAACACATAGTGAATACATGAACTCCTCAAACTACGGTCATCACCGGAAAGTATCCCAATTACTGTCACCCTGCGGTTTACGGATCATAACACGTAGCAGGTGCATATGACTTGCAAGATCAGATCAAGAACGTAGATATAATGGTGAAAACATAAATGGTTCAGATCTGAATTCATGGCACTCGGGCCCTAGTGACAAGCATTAAGCATAGCAAAGTCATAGCAACATCAATCTCAGAACATAGTGTATACTAGGGATCAAGCCCTAACAAAACTAACTCGATTACATGATGAATCTCATCCAACTCCTGACCGACCAGTGAGCCTACGAAGGAATTACTCACTCTCGGTGGGGAGCATCATGGAATTGGTGATGAAGGAGGGTTGGAGATGACGAAGACCGAAGATTCCCCTCTCCGGAGCCCCGAACGGGCTCCAGATCTGGCCTCCCGATGAAGAACAGGAGGTGGCGGCGGCTCCGTATCGTGAAACACGATGAAACTTCCTCTCCTATTTTTTTTGGAAAAATAGGATTTTATAGCATCGGAATTAGGGTCAGTAGGGCATCGTCGGCTCCACCACCCACCAGGGCGCGCCAGAGGGGGGTGGCGCGTGATGGCTCGTGTCCACGTCATTATTTCAACGAAGAGGAAGGGATGATGCAGCATAGCTACGGTAGGTATTTCCATCAGTTATGAAACCAAGGTTATCGAATCAGTAGGAGAACCAAGCAACACTATGTAAACGGTACCTGCACACAAAGAACAAATACTTGCAACCCGACGCGTAAGAGGGGTGGCCAATCCCTCTCGGGTAAAAGATTGGTAAAGAGATAGATTGGTAGATGCAAATAAAATAACGGAAATAAATTCAGCGAGGTATTTTTGGGTTTTTGGTAATATAGATCTGGAAATAAAAGATGCAAATAAATAAAAAGGCAAATAGCAATATAGATCTGAAAATATATGATGAGAAAATAGACCCGGGGGCTGTAGATTTCACTAGTGGCTTCTCTTGAAAAAATAGCATACGGTGGGTAAACAAATTACTGTTGGGCAATTGATAGAACATCGAATAATTATGACCATATCCAGGCAATGATCATTATATAGGCATCACGTCCAAGATTAGTGGACCGACTCCTGCCTGCATCTACTACTATTACTCCATACATCGACCACTATCCAGCATGCATCTAGTGTATTAAGTTCATGGAGAAATGGAGTAATGCAATAAGAATGATGACATGATGTAGACAAGATCTATTCATGTAGGAATAGACCCCATCTTGTTATCCTTAATAGCAACGATGCATATGTGTCTTGCTGCCCCTTCTGTCACTGGGAAAGAACACCGTACGATCAAACCCATCACAAAGCACCTCTTCCCATGGCAAGAAAAATTGATCTATTCGGCCTAACTAAACCAAAGATTCGAAGAAGAAATACGAGGCTATAAGTAATCATGCATATAAGAGATCAAGAAACTCAAATAACTTTCATGGATATATAGATCTGATCATAAACTCAAAGTTCATCGGATCCCAACAAACACACCGCCAAAAAGAGTTACATCAAATAAATCTCCAAGAGACCATTGTATTGAGAACCAAAAAGAGAGAAGAAGCCATCTAGCTACTGCCTATAGACCCATAGGTCTACAATGAACTACTCACGCATCATCGGAGAGGCACCAATGAGGATGATGAGCCCCTCCATGATGGTGTCTAGATTGGATCTGGTGGTTCTAGAACTTGCGGCGACTGGAATTGTGTTTCATCGACTCCCCCAGGGTTTTTGAATTTTTGGGGAATTTATAGAGCAAAGAGGCGGTGCGGGAGGCCACTGAGGTGGGCACAACCCACTAGGGCGTGCATGGGCCCAAAGGCGCACCCAGGTGGGTTGTGCCCCCTCGGGGCACCCCTCTGGTACTTCTTTGGCCCAAGTTGTGTCTTCTGGTCCATAAAAATTCTCAAAAAGTTTCGCTGCGTTTGGACTCCGTTTGGTACTAATATTTTGCGAAGTAAAAAACAAGCAAAAACAACAACTAGCACTGGGCACTATGTCAATAGTTTAGTCCCAAAAAATGACATAAAGTTGCTATAAACTGATTGTAAAACATCCAAGAATGATAATATAACAGCATGGAACAATAAAAAAATTATAGATACGTTCGAGACGTATCAGCATCCCCAAGCTTAATTCCTGCTCGTCCTCGAGTAGGTAAATGATAAAAACATAATTTTTGATGTGGAATGCTGCCTATCATGTTCATCACATTCTTTTCTTTTTGAGCATGGACATATGGACTTTTATATGGTTCAAAGCAATAGTCTAGTTTTGACATGAAGATTTAAATACTCAAGCATATCAACAAGCAACCATGTCTTTGAAAATATCAACACTATAGAAAGTTATCCCTAGCCCATCATGCTCAATCATTGATCCATTCATGAAACACACTCGCATATTAGCTACATCCAATGCTCAAGTACGATCATAGTGCCCCTTAGTTGGTGCTTTATAAGAGAAGATGGAGACTCAAATAAAAATAAAAAATTGCAGAAAGTAAATAGAAAGGCCCTTCGCAGAGGGAAGTAGGGATTTGTATAGGTGCCATAGCTCAAAGCTTAAATTGAGAGATAAATTTTTTTGAGAGGCATACTTTTCCCGTCAACGAAAATGGCTGAGTAATTTTCAACACTTTCCATGCTAGATATATCATAGGCGGTTCCCAAACAGAAAAAAAGTTTATTCCTTTTTCCACCATTCTTTCACAATCCATGGCTAGCCGTATCCATGGGTGCCTTCCATACCAACACTTTCCAAGGAATTTATTATTTGACAACATAAAGTAAATTTATTTTTCATTTTAGGACTGGGCATCCCTATTATCGTAGTACTCTCGTGCAATGATGCTACTTCTTGAGCTTGCGTTGGTTTTTCTCTTGAAGAGGAAAGGGTGATGCAGAAAAGTAGAGATAAGTATTTCCCTCAGTTTGAGAACCAAGGTATCAATCCAGTAGGAGACAACGCACAAATCACCGAATACCTGCACAAACAATCAAACAACTTGCACCCAACGTGATAAAGGGGCTGTCAATCCCTTCACGGTTATTTGCAAAAGTGAGATCTGATAGAGATAGATAAACGATAAAGTAAATATTTTTGGTATTTTTGTTTTATAGATCGGAAAGTAAAAGATTGCAAAATAGTAGATCGGAAACTTATATGATGGAAAATAGAATATTATATGATGGAAAATAGTAGATTGGAAACTTATATGATGGAAAATAGACCTGGGGGCCATAGGTTTCACTAGAGGCTTCTCTCAAGATAGAAAAAAATACGGTGGGTGAACAAATTACTGCCAAGCAATTGATAGAAAAGCGCAAAGTTATGATGATATCTAAGGCAATGATCATGAATATAGGCATCACGTCCGTGTCTAGTAGACCGAAATGATTCTGCATCTACTACTATTACTCCACACATCGACCGCTATCCAGCATGCATCTAGAGTATTAAGTTCATAAAGAACGGGGTAATGCATTAAGTAAGATGACATGATGTAGAGGAATTAACTCAAGCAATATGATGAAAACCCCATCTTTTTATCCTCGATGGCAACAATACAATATGTGCCTTGCTGCCCCTACTGTCACTGGGAAAGGACACCGCAAGATTGAACCCAAAGCTAAGCGCTTCTCCCATTGCAAGAAAAACCAATCTAGTTGGCCAAACCAAACCGATAGTTCGAAGAGAACTACAAATATATCAAATCATGCATATAAGAATTTAGAGAAGATTCAAATAATATTCATAGATAAACTGATCATAAATCCACAATTCATCGGATCTCGGCAAACACACCGCAAAAAAGTATTACATCGAATAGATCTCCAAGAACATCGAGGAGAACATGGTATTGAGAATCAAAGAGAGAGAAGAAGCCATGTAGCTACTAGCTATGGACCCATAGGTCTGAGGTAAACTACTTACGCTTTATCGGAAGGGCAATGGTGTTGATGTAGAAGCCCTCCGTGATCGAATCCCCCTCCGGCAGGGTGCCGAAAAAGGTCCCAAGATGGGATCTCACGGGTACAGAAGGTTGCGGCGGTAGAAAAGTCTTTTCGTGGATGCCTCTGTTGGTTTTGGGATATATGAGTATACATAGGCGAAAGAATTAGGTTAGGAAGTGCACGAGGGGCCCACAAGGGTGGGGGCGCGCCCTCCGTCCTTGTGGCCGCCTCGTGGCTCCTCCGACTTCATCTCCAAGTCTCCTGGTTTCCTTCTGGTCCCAGAAAAATCATCGCGAAAGTTTTATTCTGTTTGGACTCCGTTTGGTATTCCTTTTCTGCCAAACTCAAAAACAAGGAAAAAAACAGAAACTGGCACTGGGCTCTAGGTTAATAGGTTAGTCCCAAAAATAATATAAAATAGCATATTAATGCATATAAAACATCCAAAATAGATAATATAATAGCATGGAACAATAAAAAATTATAGATACGTTGGAGACGTATCAAGCATCCCCAAGCTTAATTCCTGCTCGTCCTCGAGTAGGTAAATGATAAAAACAGAATTTTTGATGTGGAATGCTACCTAACATATTTATCCATGTAATTTTCTTTATTGTGGCATGAATGTTCAGATCCGTAAGATTCAAAACAAAAGTTTAATATTGACATAAAAACAATAATACTTCAAGCATACTAACAAGGCAATTATGTCTTCTCAAAATAACATGGCCAAAGAAAGCTTATCCCTACAAAATCATATAGTCTGGCTATGCTCCATCTTCATCACACAAAATATTCAAATCATGCACAACCCTGATAACAAGCCAAGCAATTGTTTCATACTTTTGATGTTCTCAAACTTTTTCAACTTTCACGCAATACATGAGCGTGAGCCATGGACATAGCACTATAGGTGGAATAGAAGGTGGTTGTGGAGAAGACAAAAAGAGGGAGATAGTCTCACATCAACTAGGTGTATCAACGGGCTATGGAGATGCCCATCAATAGATATCAATGTGAGTGAGTAGGGATTGCCATGCAACGGATGCACTAGAGCTATAAGTGTATGAAAGCTCAAAAAGAAAACTAAGTGGGTGTGCATCCAACTTGCTTGCTCATGAAGACCTAGGGCAATTTGAGGAAGCCCATCTTTGGAATATACAAGCCAAGTTCTATAATGAAAAATTCCCACTAGTATATGAAAGTGACAACATAGGAGACTCTCTCTCATGAAGATCATGGTGCTACTTTGAAGCACAAGTATGGAAAAAGGATAGTAACATTGCCCCTTCTCTCTTTTTCTCTCATTTTTATTTCTTTTTATTTTTCTCTTTTTTTTTCTTCCTTTTTTCTTTCTTTCTTTTTTCTCTTTGGCTTCTTTGGCCAATTTTTTATTTCCTCACATGGGACAATGCTCTAATAATGAAGATCATCATACTTCTATTTACTTACAACTCAAAAAATTACAACTCGATACTAGAACAAAATATGACTCTATATGAATGCCACCAGTGGTGTACTGGGATGTGTAATGAATCAAGAGTGACATGTATGAAAAAAATTATGAACGGTGGCTTTGCCACAAATACGATGTCAACTACATGATCATGCAAAGCAATATGACAATGATGAAGCGTGTCATAATAAAACGGAGTGGTGGAAAGTTGCATGGCAATATATCTCGGAATGGCTATGAAAATGCCATAATAGGTAGGTATGGTGGCTGTTTTGAGGAAGGTATATGGTGTGTGTATGGTACCGGTGAAAGTTGCGCGGTACAAGAGAGGCTAGCAATGGCGGAAGGGTGAGAGTGCGTATAATCCATGGACTCAACATTAGTCATAAAGAACTCAAATACTTATTGCAAAAATCTATTAGTCATCGAAACAAAGTACTACGCACATGCTCCTAGGGGGATAGATTGGTAGGAAAAGACCATCGCTCGTCCCCGACCGCCACTCATAAGGAAGACAATCAAAAAATATCTCATGCTCCAACTTCGTTACATAACGGTTCACCATACGTGCATGCTACGGGACTCACAAACCTTAACACAAGTATTTCTCAAATTCACAATTACTCACTAGCATGAATCTAATATCACTATCTTTATATCTCAAAACAATCATAAGAAATCAAACTTCTCGTAGTATTCATTGCACTTTATATGAAAGTTTTTATTATATCCCTCTTGGATGCCTATCATATTAGGACTAAATCTATAACCAAAGCAAATTACCATGCTTTTTAAATACTCTCAAAATAATATAAGTGAAGCATGAGAGTTCAATAATTTCTACAAAATAAAGCCACCGCCGTGCTCTAAAAAGATATAAGTGAAGCACTAGAGCAAAATTGCCTAGCTCAAAATATATAAGTGAAGCACAAAGAGTATTCTAATAAATCACGATTCATGCGTGTCCCTCTCAAAAGGTGTGTACAGCAAGGATGATTGTGGCAAACTAAAAAACAAAGACTCAAATCATACAAGACGCTCCAAGCAAAACACATATCATGTGGTGAATAAAAATATAGCCTCAAGTAAAGTTACCGATAGACGAAGACGAAAGAGGGGATGCCTTCCAGGGCATCCCCAAGCTTAGGCTCTTGGTTGTCCTTGAATATTTCCTTGGGGTGCCTTGGGCATCTGCAATCTTAGGCTCTTGCTACTCCTTATTCCATAGTCCATCAAATCCTTACACAAAACTTGAAAACTTCACAACACAAAACTCAACAGAAAATCTCATAAGCTCCGTTAGTATAAGAAAATAAATCACCACTTTGGTACTGTTGTGAACTCATTCTTTATTTATATTGGTGTAATATCTACTGTATTCCAATTTTTCCATGGTTCATACCCCCCGATACTACCCATAGATTCATCAAAATAAGCAAACAACACAAAGAAAACAGAATCTGTCAAAAACAGAACAGTCTGCAAAGATTGGAATTGTTCTAATACTTATGTAACTACAAAAATTCTGAAAAATTAGAAAAACTGAGGCAATTTGTATATAAATCGCGTATAAAAAATTCAGGATTTTTTAACTCTCCAGTGAATTATTAAAATTCTGATACTGGATGCAAAAGTTTCTGTTTTTCAGCAAGATCAAATCAACTATCACCGTAAGCCATCCCAAAGGTCTTACTTGGCACAAACACTAATTAAATCATAAAACCACATCTAACCAGAGGCTATATGAATTATTTATTGCAAAACATAACCAAAAAACAAAAACCAAAATAAAATTGGGTTGCCTCCCAACAAGCGCT
The DNA here is from genome assembly GCA_011799875.1 of Thinopyrum elongatum. Lineage (NCBI taxonomy): Eukaryota > Viridiplantae > Streptophyta > Magnoliopsida > Poales > Poaceae > Thinopyrum > Thinopyrum elongatum. The sequence goes on from CM022303.1 coordinate 502,716,330, forward strand.
ATTGTTTAACGCCCTTAGCTAGGCATAAAAACACGAATAGATCTAGGTATTGTCATCTTTGGTATGCAATCCTTCAATTGCACACTCATAATCCTTAGGAGATTCTTTAGTTTTATTAATGATCAAACTCCTAGGCAAGAAATCAAGAAATTCACTTGTGGCAATCGGTTCCTTAATAACAGAAACTGGCACTGGGCTCTAGGTTAATAGGTTAGTCCCAAAAATAATATAAAATAGCATATTAATGCATATAAAACATCCAAAATATATAAATATAATAGCATGGAACAATAAAAAATTATAGATATGTTGGAGACGTATCAAATGACAAGTGAATAAACACTCATCTTGAGAATAACACATCTAGCATGGAAAATATTGGCCACCCCCTGCCGCTTCATGAGTGGTACGAGCACACAAAAAGGAAATTTATTTTGAAATTTAGAGGTGGCACATACAAATTTGCTTAGAACGGCACGGGAATATCGCATATAGGTAGGTATGGTGGACTCATGTGGCAAAACTGGGTTTAAGGATTTTGGATGCACAAGTAGTATTTCTACTTAGTACAAATGGAGGCTAGCAAAAGATTGAGAAGCAACCAACCAAGAAACAAAAAATCACAGAAGCGAGCATTGAGCATAACTAACACCGAATAATGCACCACAAGTAGGATGTAATTTTATTGCATAACTATTAACTTTCGTGCTTGCATAGGGAATCACAAACCTTAACATCAATATTCTTACTAAAGCATAATTACTCATCAACATGACTCACATATCACTATCATCATATCTCAAAACTATTACAAAGAATCAAGTTTATTTTGTCCAATGATCTTCATGAAAGTTTTATTATATCCCTCTTGAATATCTATCACTTTGGGACTAGTTTCATAAGTTGCTTCTGATAAGCTCAAACAAATTTAAGTGAAGAACATGAGCATAAAATTTTCATCTCTCAAAATAATATAAGTGAAGCATGAGAGAATTTCCTCAAAATTACTAACTCTAAAATAAATCTAAGTGAAGCATGAGAGCATTTCTTCAAAAATATTAAAGCACACCGTGCTCAAAAAGATATAAGTGAAGCACTAGAGTAATTCCATAGCTCAAAAAATTGAAGTGAAGCATAAAGAGCAATTCTAACAAATCATAGCATAATTTTGGCTCTCTCGAATAGGTGTGTTCAGCAAGGATACTTGTGACAAACTAAAAAGTAAAAAAAGCAAAGAATCATATAATACAAGACGCTCCAAGCAAAACTCATGATATATGACGAATAAAAATATAGCTCCAAGTAAAATACCGATGGTCGTTAGAAGAAAGAGGGGATGCCACTCGGGGCATCCCCAAGCTTAGTTGCTTGTTCCTCCTTGGATATTATCTTGGGGTGCCATGGGACATCCCAAGCTTAGGTTCTTCTTACTCCTTATTCCTTCATCCATCGTGATCTCACCCAAAACTTGAAAACTTCAATCACACAACACTTAACAAAACCTTCGTGAGATCCGTTAGTATAAGAAAACCAATCTTTACTTTAGGTACTGTTTCAAACTCATTCCAATTTTATTATTGCATTATATCTACTGTATTCCAACTTTACCATGGCTTATAGCCCTCGATACAAACCATAGAGTCATCAAAATAAGCACACAATGCAAAGAAAACAGAATCTGTCAAAAACAGAACAGTCTGTAAAGACGCGAATTTTGCTCATACTTCTGTAACTCAAAAAATTCTAAAAATATAAGAAAACGTGGACAATTTGTATATCAATCTTGTGAAAACAATTCAGCAGTTTTTGTCGCTTCTGTGAATCTAAACAATTCTGTTACTGGCCACAAAAGTTCCTGTTTTCTAACAAGATCAAGTCAACTATCACCCAACATGATCCCAAAGGCTTAGCTTGGCACAAAAACTAATTAAAACATAAAAACACAATCATAACAGTAGCATAATTGTGCAAACACTCAAGAACAGAAAGAAAAAGGTAAAATTAAATTTTATTCATTGGGTTGCCTCCCAACAAGCGCTATCATTTTATGCCCCTAGCTAGGCATAATGCATAGATTCAAGTATTGTCATCTTTAGTCTTTTCCTCCGTAGGTGTGTTTTTGTCAGGAGGTTTTGCAAAAATAACTTGAAACACATTATCCATAGAAATCTTAGCATTATCAAGTTGCCCATCTACGTAGCCCTTTTGATTTTCGGCAACAATCCAAGAGTATTGATGATTAACGTCATTGAAAACTTGTTGAGTTATATCTAAAATGGCGATTTCCTTTGTAAGATTCTCATAATTTTTTTGATTATTTCCAAGCAAATGTCTCAACATATAATCACTATTATAAAGGATCTTGTTTATTACCGGTTTTTCACGGCTCATACCGTAAAAATCAAAGATTTCCCTAGCTTCCCGTATTATGTAATCAAATTCATTCATAAGAACATGGGTAGCTATCTTTTTAGCTTTTGAGTCTTTTATAGAGGGAAGCTCATAAAACAATATTTGCAAGGTAGGATGGGTACGGATAAATATATTTTCAAGTTTCAGAACCAGAGCTGAAATAGCTTCCGCATAGGATTTAGTTCTTTTAAGTATAGGAATATCATCTAGATTCAAATTTCCAACACAATTGAAAAATTCCTGGATATGTTCTTTTCCCATAACATTCCCTTGCCCCAAAACAAAAGTTTTAGCATCCAAATTGCCACATCATCCAATTTTAGGAGTTAGGTCATCATCTGTTTCTGCCATCCCAAAGTCATTCATGCTGACAAGTTTAAGAAAATAAGAGATCTAACTAGAAAACGGCGAACGAAAGAGAGGGCGAATAAAACGGCAAATTTTTGTGAAGTGGGGGAGATGAAAATGAGAGGCAAATGGCAAATAATGTAAATTGCAAGGAGATGAGATTTGTGATTAGGAATCTGATAGATGTTGATGATGTCTCCCCGGCAACGGTGCCAGAGATCCTTTCTTGATGGCTCGTGTCCGCGTTAGTATTACCCCGAAGAGGAAGGGATGATGCAGCACAGCTACGGTAGGTATTTTCCTCAGTTATGAAACCAAGGTTATCAAACCAGTAGGAGAACCAAGCAACACTATGTAAACGGTACCTGCACACAAAGAACAAATACTTGCAACCCGATGCGTAAGAGGGGTTGTCAATCCCTCTCGGGTAAAAGATTGGTAAAGAGATAGGTTGGTATATGCAAATAAAATAACGGCAAATAAAATTCAGCGAGGTATTTTTGGGTTTTTGGTAATATAGATCTGAAAATAAAAGATGTAAATAAATAAAAAGGCAAATAGAAATATAGATCTAAAAATATATGATGAGAAAATAGACCCGGGGGCCGTAGATTTCACTAGTGGCTTCTTTCAAGAAAATAGCATACGGTGGGTAAACAAATTACTGTTGGGCAATTGATAGAACATCGAATAATTATGAAGATATCCAGGCAATGATCATTATATAGGCATCACGTCCAAGATTAGTAGACCGACTCCTGCCTGCATCTACTACTATTACTCCACACATCGACCGCTATCCAGCATGCATCTAGTGTATTAAGTTCATGGAGAAACGGAGTAATGCAATAAGAACGATGACATGATGTAGACAAGATCTATTCATGTGGGAATAGACCCCATCTTGTTATCCTTAATAGCAATGATGCATACGTGTCTTGCTATCCCTTCTGTCACTGGGAAAGAACACCGTACGATCGAACCCATCACAAAGCACCTCTTCCCATGGCAAGAAAAATCGATCTAGTCTGCCTAACTAAACCAAAGATTCGAAGAAGAAATATGAGGCTATAAGTAATCATGCATATAAGAGATCAAAGAAACTCAAATAACTTTCATGGATATATAGATCTGATCATAAACTCAAAGTTCATCGGATCCCAACAAACACACCGCCAAAAGGAGTTACATCAAATAAATCTCCAAGAGACCATTGTATTGAGAATCAAAAAGAGAGAAGAAGCCATCTAGCTACTGCCTACGGACCCGTAGGTTTACAATGAACTACTCACACATCATCAGAGAGGCACCAATGAGGATAATGAACCCCTCCGTGATGGTGTCTAGATTGGATCTGGTGGTACTGGAACTTGCGACGGCTGAAATTGTGCTTCGTCGACTCCCCTAGGGCTTTTGGATTTTTGGGGTATTTAAAGGGTAAAGAGGCGGTGCGGGAGGCCACCGAGGTGGGCACAAGCCACCAGGGCGCGCCTGGGCCCCTAGGCGCACCTAGGTGGGTTGTGCCCCCCTCGGGGCACCCCTCTGGTACTTCTTTGGCCCAAGTTGTGTCTTCTGGTCCATAAAAATTCTCCAAAAAGTTTCGCTGCGTTTGGACTCCGTTTGGTACTGATATTCTACGAAGTAAAAAATCAAGCAAAAAACAACAACTGGCACTAGGCACTATGTCAATAGGTTAGTCCCAAAAAATGATATAAAGTTGCTATAAAATGATTGTAAAACATCCAAGAATGATAATATAACAGCATAGAACAATAAAAAATTATAGATACGTTGGAGACGTATCAGTGCGCCCTGATGTCTTGTGGGCAGCCTGGGCCCCCATCTAGTGGATCTTGGTTCCAGAAATTATTATATATTCCAAAATAATTCTCCAAAAAGTTTCGTCCAATTCCGAGAACTTTTATTTCTGCACAAAAACAACACCATGGCAGTTCTGCTGAAAACAACGTCAATCCAGGTTAGTTTCATTCAAATCATGCAAATTAGAGTCCAAAACTAGAGCAATAGCATTAGGAAAAGTAGATACGATGGAGACGTATCAAAAGTGCTAGCCACAACTTTCGTTGGTCGCGCGCCATTTTCCATCCACGCCAGCACTATTTTTTCCAAATAGTGCTGGCGTGTGGATAATTAGCACGCCAGCTTTACATGTACTAAACATTTGGAATATAGTGGTGGCATAGGTTCTGTATGTACGCCATAGTTAATTTCTTAGTGTTGTCGTTTGTTTTCTATGCACGCCAGAAACTGTTTTTCAATTTTATCAAGGGTTTTAAGTATTTAATAATTTTACTAGACGATCCTAAAAAAATTGATTATACTAGTCACATTTTTAGTGTTTTATCAAAATATGTACTCATAATTATTATTTTTATTATTTTTATCAATTTAGGAATTTTATTTCTTTACTACCAGTTCAAATTTTGAGTTTTTTTTATTTTGTCAAGTCTTTCATTAATCTTAGTCTTTTTTTATTTGGCCTGTGATTAGCTATGGCGTTGCCCTTTTATCCAACGCCTGCAATAACCTATCTGAGTCAACTTATTAAAAGACCTAATTAAGTCACCGCTCTCTTTCATTTCACACCCCACCCGGACCGGTCTTATAGAAAACTCCTCTCCCTAGACCAAAGCCGCCGCCGCCCCGTCGCCACCCCTCGCCGGCACCAAGGTTAGATCCACTACTCCTCCCATCGCATCTCCTTCCTCTACACTCTCCCACGTCCTCCGTTCGCGGACACGCCACATGACCGGGATCCATTGGGATTTGCTTTGTGTCATGTATAATCCAAAGTTAGTTGCATGGATTGCTTTATGTAGAAATTGTAGTGATAATCCGATTGCTATTGTGTAGAATTCGATATTTATAATGCATTTTTATTAGAAATATTTTTAGTGTCTAGATTATTAGAATTTTTTTTAGTTTCTAGATTATTAGAAATGGATAGAATGTGTTATGTGTAGAATTTATTTACTTGTGTGTCTCCCTCCGTTCGCGGATCTGAGCTAGTTTAGTAGAAATTGATATATTTAGTAGAAATGGATAGAATGTGTTATGTTTAGAAATCAGGGCAAGTCCTCATGTCCAATTTTTTTAGGCTGATAATTTGTTATAACTATCATCCGGTTCTAGAAGAAAGATAAAATAGCATTGGAAGTTAAAAGACTGGCACTTGTCGAGCTTTTCTATTGATTTATCCTCTATAACCAACATATCTAGTTTGCTATGCAATTTGCTGTTGTAGGTCACCACATGCTATCTAGTTTAATTAGTTTTATACATTGTAATATTTGAACTACTTTACATTGGTGTCAATATTCAGTGATATGAAATTGCATATTATCTTGATCGTATACGCGATGTGTTTGTAGGCCATGGCCAATTCTGGCGGCAACAACGAGTCGGTGTGCGATGTGGACATGGCCAACAATGAATTCTTAGACACTTATGAGTATGTCATCAAGAGCGTGCAAGGGGAAAATGATGAGCTAAAGGTGGAGATTAAAGAGCTACGCCAGGAGACTGTTTGGCTCATTCAGGAGACTAATCAGCTTAGGGACGAGAGGGATAAGCTCATCGAGGATCGAGATAAACTGAAGGAGGAGAGGAGACTCCTCAGGGCTGAGAGGATTGACCTAAAGATGGATATAGATCATTTCAGAAAAGAAGGAGAGGGGGATAGAAAGAAGCTTCGCAGCTGGGCATACTCCTTGATGAAGATTAGTTTTTCAAGTAGCTAGCTAGTTCATCTTATTAGTTGATGATGATCGAGTAACTAGAGTACTTGATTGAGCAACTTTTGTGAAGTTTAATATCAACTTGTTGAGTTCATGATCGAGCCTCTTCTGTAATGATTATCTATTAAGTAAGTACCTAGTGTTGATGAGCATATTGTGTTCAGTAGTATCTATTAAGTAAGTAGCTAGTGTTGATGAGCAAAAAAAAATTATTACAAAAAAATCATTTACTGGCATTGGACAAGTAGGCATGCCAGAGTTAAGATGAACTTAGTGCTGGCGTTGGACTGGTCATACGTCAGCACGATGTAGGATACTGCTGACGTGTCCTCCAACGCCACCACTACTTTTTAGCAATGGCACCATATTAGTGGCATCATGTGTCTACGCCAGCAAGGTAGTTTTTGGCACGTCATAGCTAGGCTTTTCTCCACTAGTGAGACAGTGCGCAAATAAATTATGCTACTACTGAAAAAGAATTTTTAGCAGTTGTGTTTGCTTGTGATATTTCAGATCTTACATTGTTGATTCTAAAGTAATTGTTCACACCCATCATGCTGCTATTAAATATCTTATGGAAAAGAAAGATGCTAAACCTAGACTCATTAGGTGGGTTCTTTTGCTACAAGAATTTGACCTGCACATCACTGATAGGAAGGGAGCTGAGAATCCCGTTGCTGATAACTTGTCTAGGTTAGAAAATATCCTTGATGACCCACTACCTATAGATGATAGCTTCCCTGATGAACAATTAGCTGTCATAAATGCTTCTCATAATACTCCTTGGTATGCTGACTATGCAAATTATATTGTTGCTAAATTTATACCACCTAGTTTCACATACCAACAAAAGAAAAAAATTCTTCTATGATTTAAGACATTACTTTTGCGATGACCCACATCTTTATAAAGAAGGAGTAGATGGTATTATTAGATGTTGTATACCTGAGCATGAACAGGAACAAATCCTACGGAAATGTCACTCCGAAGGTTATGGAGGGCATCATGCAGGAGATAGAACTGCACATAAGGTATTACAATCTGGTTTTTATTGGCCTACTCTTTTCAATGATGCTCGTAAGTTTGTCCTTTCTTGTGATGAGTGTCAAAGAATTGGTAATATTGGTAGACATCAGGAAATGCCTATGAATTATTCACTTGTTATTGAACCATTTGATGTTTGGGGCTTTGATTATATGTGACCTTTTCCTTCCTCTAATGGTATACACATATTTTGGTTGCTGTTGATTATGTTACTATGTGGGTAGAAGCTATTCCAACTAGTAGTGCTGATCATAACACCTCCATTAAAATGCTTAAAGAAATTATCTTCCCGAGGTTTGGAGTCCCTAGATATTTAATGACTGATGTTAGTTCACATTTTATCCATGGTGCTTTCCGTAAGTTGCTTGCTAAATATGATGTCCATTGAATTGCATCCCCTTATCACCCTCAATCTAGTGGTCAAGTTGAACTTAGCAATAGAGAAATAAAATTAATATTGCAAAAGAGTGTCAATAGGTCCCGAAAGAATTGGTTTAAGAAACTTGATGATGCACTTTGGGCCTATAGAACAACTTATAAGAATCCTATGGGTATGTGTCCCTACAAAATGGTTTATGGAAAAGCTTGTCATTTGCCTCTTGAGTTAGAACATAGAGCATATTGGGCAATTAAAGAACTCAATTATGACTTCAAACTTGCTGGTGAAAAGAGGTTATTTGATATTAGCTCACTAGATGAATGGAGAACCCAAGCCTATGAAAATGCCAAACTATTCAAAGAAAAAGTTAAGAAATGGCATGCCAAAAGAATCCAAAAGCAGGAATTCAAAGTTGGTGAATATGTTCTATTGTACAATTCTCGTTTTAGATTTTTTGCAGGAAAACTTCTCTGCAAGTGGGAAGAACCATATATCATTGAAGAAGTTTATCGTTCTGGAGCTATTATGATCAATAACGCCGAAGTCACTAATCCGAAGGTGGTCAATGGACAAAGAATTAAGCACTACATTTCAGGTACACCTATTAATGTTGAAAATAATATTATTCAAACCATGACACCGGAGGAATACATAGAAGAGACCTTCCAAAACACTCCAGAACCCTGAAAAGGAAGAGGTACGTGATACAGTAAGTAAACCGACTCCAAAAATTCCACAAAAATATTTTTTGTCAATTTTGGAATATTAGAAAAAAAAAACAACCGGGAAGGCAACCCAGGTGCCCACTAGGCACCAGGGCGCACCTGCCCCACCTGGCGCGCCCTGGTGGGTAGTGGGACCCTCGGGCACCTTCCCGACTCTGTTTTCTTGTAGTATACTTGTTTCCCAAGATAAAAATTCTTTATATACTCCCCCGGAAGATTTGACCACCGTATCATGAAGAAATCCTCTGTTCTTGTTTCGGGCAGTTTTTCTGTCAGATCTGTCAAGCCAGCCATCATGTCTTCTCCCTCCTCCAACAACGTAGAAGAAGATGCTTGGCTGCTGAAGATGGATCTAAGGAGAGAAGAACCAAAAGAAGCCACTAAGGTGGACAAGGTCAAGGAAGTTGTGGGGGATCAGGCTCAAGAAGGGGGGCAAGCCATGCTCACAGGGGAGGCTAAGAAAGAGGAGGATATCCTTCAACCCTACTACAACCATCTCACCCCGATTGAAATTGAAGCATTTAGGGCTTTTGAAATGGTTTGTGTTCAGAATACATATCTCACTCGTGAAATTATTTTGTTGGAAGAGCAAAACATCACCCTCCAGAGCATCAATCACAGATTGGAGTACCTACTGAGGCTGAAGTGTGATGCACCTACCTCTCCACCACCACCGTCATCACCAAAGAAGGAGACCTAAGAGCACGGGTATGGGCACTCCCCTTGGCTTGTGCCAAGCTTGGGGGAAATGCCCCGGTATCGTATCACCATCACTTTTATTACCTTTACCTATCTTAGTTCGATCCTTAGCTATTTCGTGATTTAGTTGAATAAAAGTTTAGTATGATCTATTTTCGACTGCTAGTTTCGTGATCCATCTATCTATGTAATCGAGTGAGAGTTATATAATAAAGTTTAGTTTGAGGTTTTGCTTCTTTGCCTTCCTTGTTTCAATAAAAATAAAGGAAATAATGAAAAGATCATATGCTAATCTTATGGTAAGTAATGACATCACATTAGGAAAAGTATAAGTGGTAAAATTTATTGAAAGTTAACAAACATAGCATTGGTTAATGATGCAATTCATGAAAGAATTAATAAGGGAAGAGAAGATTCATATGCAAATATACCATCTTGGACATCTTTTATGATTGTGAGCCCCCATTAAATATTTTATGCCAAAATTTTGACATTGGGAAAGGAAGACAACATAATGGTTTATGATTGTTCATATGCACATAGAAGTTATATTGTCATAGATCCTCCAACATGTGGTGCTTGCTCAATATCTTTGCTAGCCAAAAATCTGCAGTAAGTAGAGATACTACTTGTGCATCCAAAACCCTTAAACCCAAATCCATGTTTTGAGAGTCCACCATACCTACCTATGGATTGAGTAAGATCCTTCAAGTAAGTTGCCATCGGTGCATAAGGCAATAAAACTTGCTTCTAAATGTGTTTGATCTTTTAGTGTAAGGGAAAATAAGCGTTGTACGAACTTGTGATGGCAAAGTAATAAAAGCGACAGATTACATAATAAAGGTTGCTATCATAAGGGGTAATATAATGTGAAATTCTTTTGCATTAAGAGATTGTGCATACAAAACCAAAAAGCGCATGACAACCTCTGCTTCCCTCTGCGAAGGGCCTATCTTTTACTTTTATGTATTTACTTTTTATGCAAGAGTCAAAGTGTTCTCCTCTATTCCTTTTTATTTTTCTCTTTTGCAAGCATCATGTGGTGGAGAAAGATCTAGGCACATATATCCAGTTGGATATGAGTGATCGTGAGTTATTATTGTTGACATCACCCTTGAGGTGAATAAGTTGGGAGGCGAAACTATAAACCACTATCTTTCTAGGGATAATCAATTTTATGCCCCTAGTTGTGTCCCACTCGGCAGGTTTGCCCCTAATTTTCGAAAACCCTCGGTTTTGCCCAAGCCAGTTTGCTCCTCTTATGGTTTTGCCCTTCTGTCATGTTTCCATACAGTTAGTGCCGTTTGACCGTGTGTTGACCGTGTGTGGACTTTTTGCTGGACCATTTTGCCCCTGCTTCCTCAATCTCTTGCAAGACACTGCCAAGCGGGACCCATCACTAAAAAACCATCTCTCTCTTCCCACAATCATGTGGGACCCACAACATACCAGATACCTGTAACAGACACTGCCGTGTTGTAAACAGCACAACAATTTTGCATAACTTTTTTATGCAATAATTAACACACCATAGACTAATTAAAACAACAATAATTAACACAAATTGGTACTTAACATCGGTATTACCTCGAATATAACTAAACATTAGTCCATAGTTTTTCTAGCAACATTAGTCCATAGTTGCTAGTTAAATATACTACTCGTTAATTACATTGGGTCAACTGTTCAAAAAAAATAGTGGGTAAACGATTAGAGGCTACCCACTGTAGTACGCCAAAGGATTCATAGCCGGAGCTCATTAATCCTCCTCGTCGAAAGATAGAAGAAGGATGAGCTCGCCGGGGCTCACCAAATCCTCCTCGTTGGAGGAGAGAAGGAGGATGAGCTCGCCGGCGCCATTGGTGACTATTACATGGCGGATCTCGCCGGATCCACAAGAAATGGAGATGGGGCAGCGAGGCTTGCAGTCCCCGCGGCAGAGCAGAGCTCGATCTGGGGCTCGTGGCGCCATGACCATGGTGGTCTCCTGCGGGAAGATAGAGAGAGATGTGAGGCGAGGGGGAAGAGAGAGGGATGCAGGGCACCGGCGGCTGACCTGCTAGTCTCATCAACGACGAGTTTCATGGCAGGATGAGATCCACGGGTGAGAGGTCGGTTTCATGGTGTCCGACGGCCATGGCTCGATCTGGAAGCACATGAACAAAGAGATGGAAAGGGATTAGATAGGAGAAGTAAAAGGGAAGGAGGAGAAAAGCAACGGGGAAGAGGAGAGTGTGGTCCGGTGCTGCTTCGACGAATTCAAATGGCGACGGCTTCCGATCCAGATCAGGTTGAGGCCGGGGCTCGGGGCGGTGAGGTTGGCCACAGACGGGTTTGTGTGGAATGCCTCGTGCGCGGGCGCCAGCGTGGCCACCGATGGGAACATCGACGTGGCTGGTGGCGATGTGGCCTTGTGGCGAACCATGGCGGCGGAGGACTGAGGTTGGAGCAACGAGATAAGATTTGAGAGATGGGGGAGGGGATCTCGGGCTAGGGTTTGACTAGTGGGAGAGAAGGAAAATAGGATCTGGAATGTATTTTTATGATGGGTCCCACTTGGAAGTGTCCTGTGAGAGAGTAAGGAAGCAGGGGCAAAATGGTCCAGCGAAAAGTCCATAGACGGTCAACACACGGTCAAACGACACTAACTAGACGGAAACATGACGGAAGGGAAAAACCATAAGAGGAGCAAACGAGCTTGGGCAAAACCGAGGGTTTTTGAAAATTAGGGGCAAAACTGTCGAGTGGGACACAACTAGGGGCATCAAATTAATTATCCCGTCTATCTATGTGTCCGGTTGAATCTTTTTGATCCATATATATGTTGTGAGTGTTAGCAATCATAGAAGATTAAATGATGGTTGAGTATGTGGACTTGCCAAAAGGCTCCGATACGAGACCCTTCCTGAAAATATGATGAATTGCAATTGCAAAGTTGACTGAGAACATAGTTTGTTAGTTTTCAAGAAAGTTTATGCTTTATACTTTGATGATTGTGATGAATTATTACTTGCTCATAATAAGTTTTATGATAAAGTTTATTGTTGTTATAATAATGAGCATGATGCTACTATGTCCGTATTTTGTTTTATCGACACCTCTCTCTCTAAACATGTGGACATGCACTACAAAAAAAGACACATCCGTGACATTATGGGCCGAACGAAAAATATATTCTGTCATGCTTATGACACTTCTGTGACGATAATTATGACAAAAGCACGTATCATCATAGATGTGGTGGGATCCTACTTCTATGACAAAATATCATGACAGAAAATGAGCTTTTCATCCTGGGCGGGCTGGTGATGCACCTGCATGACATTCTTTGGGCCGTCCATGACGGAAAAAATCATGGTAGAAGCGAGGGCGAGGAAAATATCGGGGAGTTCCCGGTTACGATGGGTGGTCAGGGCCGAGCGATGCACGAAGGTTTGCACGTTTCTCTCGTACACGTACGCGCGTGTGTGCGAGGCGTTGGGCTCTAACTGAACCCGAGCGAGGCATTCGCTTACTGAACCCGAGCGATTACACTAGCTACGTTACTGAACCAGGGCGATCATTCCCTTGGCTGTTAACTGAACCTGAGCGATTCCTTTGCTACTGCTGCTAACTAAAGCCGATCGAACCTGCTGCCTCTTGATGAACAGTGACCGTTGTTGGGGGTTGGATGAATAGGACCCCATGGTAATAGAGGCTGATACGTCTCCAACGTATCTATAATTTTTTTGTTCCATGCTATTATATTATCTGTTTAGGATGTTTTATATGCATTAATATGCTATTTTATATTATTTTTGGGACTAACTTATTAACCTAGAGCCCAGTGCCAGTTTCTTTTTTTTTCCTTGTTTTTGAGTTTTACAGAAAAGGAATACCAAACGGAGTCCAAACAGAATAAAACTTTCGCGATGATTTTTCTTGGACCAGAAGACACACGTAGGACTTGGAGATGAAGTCAGAGGAGTCCCGAGGAGGCCACAAGCCTTAGGGGCGCGCCCTAGGGGGGCACCCTGAGGGCTTGTGGGCCCCTCAGAGCTCCTCCAACCCTAATTCCTCGCCTATAAATTCACAATTATTCCCAAACGACCAGAAGCGTCCACCAAAATACTTTTCCGCTGCCACAACCTTCTGTACCCGTGAGATCCCATCTTGGGGCCTTTTCCGGCATCCTGCTGGAGGGGGATTCGATCACGGAGGGCTTCTACGTCAACTCTATTGCCCTTCCGATGAAGCGTGAGTAGTTTACCACAGACCTACGGGTCCATAGCTAGTAGCTAGATGGCTTCTTCTCTCTCTTTGATCTTCAATACAATGTTCTTCTCGATGTTCTTGGAGATCTATACGATGTAATATTATTTTGCGGTTTGTTTGTCGAGATCCGATGAATTGTGGATTTATGATGAGATTATCTATGAATATTATTTGAATCTTCTCTGAATTCTTATATGCATGATTTGATATCTTTGTATTTCTCTTCGAATTATCGGTTTGGTTTGGCCAACTAGATTAGTTCTTCTTGCAATGGGAGAGGTGCTTAGTTTTGGGTTCAATCTTGCGGTGTCCTCACCCAGCAACAAACTAGGGGTAGCAAGGCACATATTGTATTGTTGCCATCAAGGGTAAAAAGATGGGGTTTTCATCATATTGCTTGAGTTTATCCCTCTACATCATGTCATCTTACTTAAGGCGTTACTCCATTCTTTTGAACTTAATACTCTAGATGCATGCTGGATAGCGGTCGTTGTGTGGAGTAGTAGTAGTAGATGCAGGCAGAAATTGGTCTACTTGACATGGACGTGATGCCTATATTCATAATCATTGCCTTGGATATCGTCATAACTTTTTGCTTTTCGATCAATTGCTCGACAGTAATTTGTTCACCCACCATATTAGTTTCTTTCAAGAGAGAAGCCTCTAGTAAAACCTATGGCCCCCGGGTCTATTTTCCATCATATATTTTCAGATCTATAAACCAAAAAGCCCAAAAATACCTTGCTGCAATTTATTTGTTTTTACTTTGTTTTACGTTTTAGAAATCTTTTATATCTATCTCTATCAGATCTCATCCTTGCAAGTGACCGTGAAGGGATTGACAACCCCATTATCGCGTTGGGTGCAAGTGTTTGATTGTTTGTGCAGGTGCATAGATTGGAGACTTGCTTGTACCTCCTACTGGATTGATACCTTGGTTCTCAATCTGAGGGAAATACTTATCTCTACTTTCCTGCATCACCCTTTCCTCTTCAAGGGAAAAACCAACGCAAGCTCAAGAAGTAGCAGGAAGAATTACTGGCGCCGTTGCCGGGGAGGTTCTACATCAAGCCTACCAAGTACCCACGATAAACTCTCATCTCTTGCATTACATTATTTGCCATTTGCCTCTTGTTTTCCTCTCCCCCACTTGTAAAACGGTTTCAAAATAACACAAAAAGATTTGCCTTCTTTTCGTTTGCCTTTTATATCTTACTTGGTTTGTTTGCTTGTTCGCTTGGAATAATTGTGTATTTATTGAAAATCAGAAAGCAAAAAGTTTATGGATCCTCATCCACTTGCTAATCTTTTTAAGAGATCCAATTATGATGAACCAATTGCTAGTGAGTTGCGTGCACTAGATTATCTTTATGAAGTTTTTGCTTGAAATCCGTGAATCTAAAAATTGTGATGAAATTTATGAAGTGATTCACGATAGCTCCTTGAATAAAAAGCATGATTGCAATGATGTTATTCTAAATTCTATTAATGTCAATTGTGCTAATAATATGCAAAACCCAAAGCTTGGGGAAGCTAATTTTGATATGTCCACTACTTATTGCAATGATCATGATTGGGGTGATTCTTCTTATGATCTTGAAAATATATTCAAGCCTCATGATAAATATGTTTGCAATAATATTGAAAGTGGGTTTGGAAGAGTGTCAACTCTAGGCAATAATGATCCCACTACTTTGGAGTATGATCAATCTTATGAAATTTTTGATAAAAGTGGGTTTGGAAAGGTCATGACTTTATTTGATGATATTCCCACTATTTTGGAAGAGTGTCAACTTTGCATGCATGTGGATCATGTAGAGAAAATTTTATGTGATAGTTATATTTCTGAATTTGAATATGATCCAACATGTAATTATTATGAGAGAGGAAAATATGGTTGTAGAAATTTTCATGTTACTAAATTACCTCTCGTTATGTTGAGATTGCTATTGTTTCTTTCTTCTTCCTTGCATATGCTAGTTTTTGCTTGTATTGATAAATCTTTTCCTTATAAAATGCCTATGCATAGGAAGTATGTTAGACTTAAACTTGTTTTTCACATGCTACATGATGCTCTCTTCGTGTTTCAATTGATGTCTTTCATGTGAGCATCACTAAAAATATCAATGCCTAGCTAAAAGGCTTCAAAGAAAAGCGCTTGTTGGGAGACAACCCAATATTTTTATTTTATGTTTCTATGAGAATACACATTATTACCTCTTTATTAATTGTCTTTTGGTGTTTTAATTAGTGTTTTAGCCAAGTAAGACCTTTAAGATAGCTTACGGTGATAGTTGATTTGATCTTGCTGAAAAACAGAAACTTTTGCGTCCAGTAACAGAATTGTTTAAATTCACTGCAGAGTGTAAAAACCCTGAATTTTTTACAAAAGATTGATATACAAATTTCCTATGTTTTTATAAAATTTGAGAAGGTTTGGAGTTACAGAAGTATTAGAACAATTCAGATCTTCGCAGACTGTTATGTTTTTGACAGATTCTGTTTTCTATGTGTTGTTTGCTTATTTTGATGAATCTATGGGTAGTATTGGGGGGTATGAACCATGGAAAAGTTGGAATACAGTAGATATTACACCAATATAAATAAATAATTAGTTAACAACAGTACCAAAAAGTGATGATTTTTTTCTTATACTAACGGATCTCTTGAGTTTTCTGTTGAGTTTTGTGTTGTGAAGTTTTCAAGTTTTGTGTAGAGATTTGATGGACTATGGAATAAGGAGTGGCAAGAGCCTAAGACTGGGGATGCCCAAGGCACCCCAAGGTATTATTCAAGGAAAACCAAGCATCTAAGCTTGGGGATGCCCCGGATGGCATCCCCTCTTTCGTCTTCAATCCATCGGTAAATTTACTTGAGGCTATATTTTTATGCACCACATGA
The DNA here is from genome assembly GCA_011799875.1 of Thinopyrum elongatum. Classification (NCBI taxonomy): domain Eukaryota; kingdom Viridiplantae; phylum Streptophyta; class Magnoliopsida; order Poales; family Poaceae; genus Thinopyrum; species Thinopyrum elongatum. The sequence continues at coordinate 502,732,850 of CM022303.1, forward strand.
TATGTGTTTTGCTTGGAGCGTCTTGTATGATATGAGTATTTGCTTTTTAGTTTGCCATAATCATCCTTTCTATACACATATTTTGAGAGGGACACACATGAATCGTGAATTTATTAGAATACTCTTTGTGCTTCACTTATATCTTTTGAGCTAGGCAATTTGCTCTAGTGCTTCACTTATATCTTTTTAGAGCACAACGGTGGCTTTATTTTATAGAAATTGTTGAACTCTCATGCTTCACTCTATATTATTTTGAGAGTCTCTAAACAGCATGGTAATTTGCTTAGGTTATGAATTTAGTCCTAATATGATAGTCATCCAAGAGGGATATAATAAAAACTTTCATATAAAGAGCGTTGAATACTATGAGAAGTTTGATTCCTTGCATTTGTTTTGAGATATAAAGATGGTGATATTAGAGTCATGCTAGTGAGTAATTGTGGATTGGTAGAAATACTTGTGTTAAAGTTTGTGATTCCCGTAGCATGCACGTATGGTGAACCGTTATGTGATGAAGTCGGAGCATGATTTATTTATTGATTGTCTTCCTTAAGAGTGGCGGTCGGGGACGAGGGATGGTCTTTTCCTACCAATCTATCCCTCTAGGAGAATGTGTGTAGTACTTTGTTTCGATAGCTAATAGACTTTTGCAATAAGTATGTGAGTTCTTTATGACTAATGTTGAGTCCATGGATTATACGCACTCTCACGCTTCCACCTTTGCTAGCCTCTCTAGTACCGCACAACTTTCGCCGGTGCATTAAGCCCACCATATACCTTCCTCAAAACAGCCACCATACCTACCTATTATGGTATTTCCATAGCCATTCCGAGATATATTGCCATGCAACTTCCACCGTTCCGTTTATTATGACACGCTTCATCATTGTCATATTGCTTTGCATGATCATGTAGTTGACATAGTATTTGTGGCAAGGCCACTGTTCATATTTTTTTATACATGTCTCTCTTGATCATTGCACATCCCGGTACACCCCCGGAGGCATTCATATAGAGTCATATTTTGTTCTAGAATTGAGTTGTAATTCTTGAGTTGTAAGTAAATAAAAGTGTGATGATCATCATTATTAGAGCATTGTCCAATGTGAGGAAAGGATGATGGAAGTTATGATTCCCTCACAAGTTGGGATGAGTCTCCGCACTTTGAAAAAAATAAAAGAGGCCAAAAGAAGCCCAAATAAAAAAAGAAAAAAAAGAGGCCAAAGAGCCCAAAATAAAAAAATGAGAGAAAAGAGAGAGGGGGCAATGCTACTATCCTTTTACCACACTTGTGCTTCAAAGTAGCACCATGATCTTAATTATAGGGAGTCTCCTATGTTGTCACTTTCATATACTAGTGGGAAATTTTCATTATAAGAACTTGGCTTGTATATTCCAATGATGGGCTTCCTCAAATTGCCCTAGGTCTTCGTGAGCAAGCAAGTTGGATGCACACCTACTTAGTTTCTTTTTGAGCTTTTATACACTTAGCTCTAGTGCATCCGTTGCATGGCAATCCCTACTCACTCATATTGATATCTATTGATGGGCATCGCCATAGCCCGTTGATACGCCTAGTTGATGTGAGACTATCTCCTTCTTTTTGTCTTCTCCACAACCATCAAATTCTATTCCACCTATAGTGCTATATCCATGGCTCACACTCATGTATTGCGTGAAAGTTGAAAAGGTTTGAGAACATCAAAAGTATGAAACAATTGCTTGGCTTGTCATCGGGGTTGTGCATGATTTAATACTTTATGTGATGAAGATGGAGTATAGCCAGACTATATGATTTTGTAGGGATAACTTTCTTTGGCCATGTTATTTTGAGAAGACACGATTGCTTTATTAGTATGCTTGAAGTATTATTGTTTCACATCAAAAATTCTATTTTTATCATTTACCTACTCGAGGACGAGCTCGAATTAAGTTTGGGGATGCTTGATACGTCTCCAACATATCTATAATTTTTTATTGCTCCATGCTATTATATTATCTATTTTGGATGTTTTATATGCATTAATATGCTATTTTATATTATTTTTGGGACTAACTTATTAACCCAGAGCCCAGTGCCAGTTTCTGTTTTTTCCTTGTTTTTGAGTTTTACAGAAAAGGAATACCAAACGGAGTCCAAACGGAATAAAACTTTTGCGATGATTTTTCTTGGACCCGAAGACTCACGTAGGACTTGGAGTTGAAGTCAGAGGAGTCCCAAGGAGGCCACAAGCCTCAGGGGCGCGCCCTAGGGGGGCACCCTGAGGGCTTGTGGGCCCCTTGGAGCTCCTCCAACCCTAATTCTTGGCCTATAAATTTACAAATATTCCCAAATGACCAGAAGCGTCCACCAAAATACTTTTCCGCCGCCGCAACTTTCTGTACCCGTGAGATCTCATCTTGGGGCCTTTTCCGGTGTCCTGTCGGAGGGGGATTTGATCACGGAGAGCTTCTACATCAACTCTATTGCCCTTCCGATGAAGCGTGAGTAGTTTACCACAGACCTACGGGTCCATAGCTAGTAGCTAGATGGCTTCTTCTCTCTCTTTCATCTTCAATACAATGTTCTCCTCGATGTTCTTGGAGATCTATCTGATGTAATATTCTTTTGCGGTGTGTTTGTCGAGATCCGATGAATTGTGGATTTATGATCAGATTATCTATGAATATTATTTGAATCTTCTCCGAATTGTTATATGCATGATTTGATATCTTTGTATTTCTCTTCAAATTATCAGTTTGGTTTGGCCAACTAGATTGGTTCTTCTTGCAATGGGAGAGGTGCTTAGTTTTGGGTTCAATCTTGCAGTGTCCTCACCCAGTGACAAAGTAGGGGTAGCGAGGCACGTATTGTATTGTTGCCATCAAGGGTAAAAAGATGGGGTTTTCATCATATTGCTTGAGTTTATCCGTCTACATCATGTCATCTTACTTAAGGCGTTACTCCATTCATTTGAACTTAATACTCTAGATGCATGCTGGACAGCGGTCGATGTGTGGAGTAATAGTAGTAGATGCAGGCCGGAGTCGGTCTACTTGACACGGACGTGATGCCTATATTCATAATCATTACCTTGGATATCTTCATAACTTTGCGCTTTTCTATCAATTGCTCGATAGTAATTTGTTCACCCATCATATTATTTTCTTTCAAGAGAGAAGCCTCTAGTAAAACCTATGGCCCCTGGGTCTATTTTCCATCATATATTTTCAGATCTATAAACCAAAAAACCCAAAAATACCTTGCTGCAATTTATTTGTTTTTACTTTGTTTTACATTTTATAAATCTTTTATATCTATCTCTATCAGATCTCATCCTTGCAAGTGACCGTGAAGGGATTGACAACCCCTTTATCGCATTGGGTGCAAGTGTTTGATTGTTTGTGCATGTGCATAGATTGGAGACTTTCTTGTACCTCCTACTGGATTGATACCTTGGTTGTCAAACTGAGGGAAATACTTATCTCTACTTTGCTGCATCACCCTTTCCTCTTCAAGGGAAAAACCAACGCAAGCTCAAGAAGTAGTAGAGGCCGTTGCCGCTGGATGAACAGGACCCCGATCGAGAGGAGGCCGCCACACACCCGAGCCGGTTGGGGGTGGATGAACAGGACCCTGTGGAGGGCTGGTCGAACAGTAGCCGGTGGAGGCTGGATGAACAGGACCCCGTGGATGAACAGTAGCTGGTGGAGGCTGGAGAAAGTCAACGGTGGATGAACAGTAGCAGGTGGAGGCTAGAGGAAGTTGACGGTGGATGAACAGTAGCCCCGTGAAGGCTGGAGCGAGGCAGTAGATGGCGGATGAACAGTATCCCGTGGAGTACCATTTTGCGGTACGCCACACCCCTCCCGATGAACAAGACCCCGTTTTGACCGTAGGTGCTCCAACACAAGTTTGTTTCCTCCGTTTTGCGGTACGCCAGACCCCTCCCGATGAACATGATCCCGTTTCGACCGTAGCCGGTCGAACAGAAGGCCATTTCCTCCATACTGCAGTATGCCAGACCCTGTTTTGGCTATTCCGTCCAAGTCGGTTGGCTCCCGATGAACACGATGCATTCCAACCCAGTCTGTTGCCTCCCGATGAACAGGATGCTGTTTCTCCGTTCCGACCCAGCCGGTTGGCTGCCGATAAACAGGACGCCGTTGCTACCATCCGTTGCCTCTCCATGTACACAAGCCCTGGACGTACATATGCGTGAGTAGGCGTTCGAGACCCCGCCCGTATGTACGTACATGGCCGTAGTTTTTGGCATCTGGCTGTACCTACGTGTACAAAGTTTTGACTGGACTGCCTGAACTGCTACATCGGGGGCTCTACTACTACACGTGCCGCTGCTTGCTCGGCCACGGTTCATCGTTGCAGAGAGACCGATCGACCAGTATGTACGTACACGTTCGCGACCAGACAGACAACCCTACGTATGGTTCGACTGGGTGGGTCCCAGCTGTCAGGGAGGATAAGGAGGCACTTCCTTGCGTGCAAAGATATAACTTGTGGGTCCCAGCTGTCAGGGGGGAGAATCATTTTTTTGCCCGTAATTTGGACGCACTTCCTTGCGTGCGAAGATGTAGCTGGTGGGTCCCAGCTGTCAGGGGGGAAACATTTTTTCGCAAAATATAGAGGCCCTTTCGGTGGGTCCCCGCTGTTAGTTGGAGGATAATTATTTTACGTGTAATAAGGAGGCACTTCCTTGCTGCGGCCGTGGACCCAGCTGTCAGCCTCTCCACGTACAGTGCTCTTCCGATGGAAGTCGTTCCTTGACCACGTTAACTACGCAGCGCCGAGAGCACCAAGGTGGTGGATGACGGTGAGGCCTAGGAAGGGAATGACCCAGAGCTAGGGAAGACTTGGCAGTTGTTTCCCACGCGGAGGGGAGTACGAGGGATTACTGGTTTGGCTGCAGTGTGAGGCTGCCATCGCCCGAGAATAACAGGAGGTCTGGGTGAGTAGAGGGATGGCCAGGCCAGCGATGGGAGTAGGATGGGGCGGTGAGGCCTGCGTGGCAGCACAGCCGGCCACGGGAGGCAGGAGCAGGCGGCACGGCCGGCGCTGGTTTGGGCGGCTGGAGCAAGAAGATCAGATGTTGAAGAAGCACGACGGCCATTGGATGGACATCGTACGGTCACTGTAGCTAGAATCATTTATATTGACTAAGTTGACAAAGCCCTCCGTCCGCGTCAACTTAGTAGGCCCACAAGTCAGCATCCAAATATGGTGTGTCCCAGCTAGCAGGGGAGTATTCATTTTTTGTGCGTAATATGGAGACACTTCCTTGCGTGCGAAGATATAGCTGATGGGTCCGAGTTGTCAGCAGGAGGAACATTTTTTTGCGAAATACAGAGGCCCTTCCGGTGGGTCCCCGCTGTTAGTTGGAGGAATCATTATTTTGCATGTAATAAGGAGGCACTTCCTTGCGTGCGGTCGTGGACCCAGCTGTCAGCCTCTCCACGTATAGTCCTCTTTCGATGGATGTCATTCGTTGACCAGGTTGACCATGCCATGCCGAGAGCACCAGGGCGGTGGACGACGGCGAGGCCTAGGAAGGGAACGACACGGAGCCAGGGAAGACTCAGTAGTTGTTTCCCATGTGGAGGGGAGTACAAGGGTTTACTGGTTCGTCTGCCATCGCCGAAGAATAACAGCAGGTGTGTGTGAGTAGAGGGATGGCCAGGCCAGGCCAGCGATGGGAGTAGGGTGGGGCGCTGAGTCCTGCGCAGCAGCTCAGCCGGCCACGGGAGGAGGGAGCAGGCAGTCCCGCCGGCGCTGGTTTGAGCGGCTGGAGCAGGAAGAGCAGAGATTGAAGAAGCATCACGGCCGTTGGATGGACATCCAACAGTCACTGCTCTTGTGTGTTAACTAAGTTGACATGGCCTTGCGTGCGCGTTAACCTTTTTTAGGAAAGCGTACGCGTCAACCTAGTAGGCCCACAATTCAGCCTCAAATATGTGGAAAACAGCATACAACCCATCTGCCATTATTTCCAATAAATGTACAGCCCATTGGCTAATTCTTAAGGATTTTTTTAAGCCCATATTATTTTTGTTACCATTACAACCCATATTCTGGCCACAGTTAAAAATTCAACGAAATTTTCATATTTCGGTGCGGTCCGAACTGTTTTTAATCCCGAAATTTCGAATCACGTTCAAACTAATTTAAAAATAATAAATTTATATCAATTTAGAATCCAACCTAATTTTCCCTGCAAAAAAATAATTAAATTTGAAATCTTGAAATCTTAAAAAAGATATTTGAAACTAATTGCCGGTTTGCTGTGTTTTAAAATTTACATCCCATTTCTTACTACTTCATTTTCTGGGCAAGCAAATACATCGCTCTCGCCTTGAAAGATTTGCAGCCCTGCAGGGCTGAGAAAGCAAGTAGGCCTCTGTTGGGTATTTCTTTAAAAGAGGTAGAACTGGGCTAGCCATTTTCAGAAATAAAAAAACACAACTGGGCTCATCATGGGGTAAACATAAAATAAAACCCTGGTTAGACGGGCCACAGCCCCCGCACAGCCCCGTTGTTACCCTGATCCATCTCTAAAACTAGTAAATAACAACTGCTTGTTCCTAAAAAAAAGTAAATAACAACTGCGCGACCTGCTGGGTCCCTGGTGTCAGCCGCTCATTGTGTAATTCTCTCGTTTATTGACTACATTGACAATGGCGTGGGCCCCAGATGTCCAACCATTAGGAGGAACCATTTTTTTGGGCTTGTAATAACGAGGGACTTGCTTGCATACTGCCATGACCCTGGTGGGTCCCTACTGTCATCCTCTCCACGTACAGTCATCTCCTTATTCCTCTCGGTTGTTGACCATGTTGACAACGCCAGACGGCGGCGCACCACGCACGGCGAGCGAACCAAGGTGGAGTACGACGGTGAGGCCTTGGACGGAATGAACAGGAGCCGTGGAAGATGCGCTAGTCTAGTCGCATGCGGAGGGGAGTACGAGGGTTGACTGGTTCAGGTGCGGGTGCGTGTTGGGGCTGACGTCGCCGGAGAATAACAGGACGTGTGGGGGAATAGAGGGATGGACTGGCCAACATTTGAGGATACGGTAGGGCGGCGGAGGCACGGCCAGCCATGGGAGGCGGGAGCAGGCGGAACCGACGGGGTGGTTTGGTTTGGGCGGTTGGAGGAAGAAGACAAGAGATAGAAGATACACGACAGATGTTGGATGTCAATCCAATGGCTGGTAGGCAGAATCGTTTGTTGACTAGTAAGTCGACACCACCTTGGATAGGCTTTTTCCTCGTGGGTCCCAAATGTCAGAATCCAAATCTGTCATGGCCATGCAGCCTTGCTTATGAAAATTTACAGCCCATTTGGTGTGCTAGTTCAAAATAAGTTTGTGGGTGCTGGTGGGGGCTAATCACTTGGGTTCTGTAATGCACAGTGAGCTCAAGCAGCCGGCGAGAGTGATGTTATTTCCCTTGGTTGGCATTTGTTACAATATTTCTCTCTTAATTAAACAAATGGCAAGCCATTTGCCTTGTTTAAAAAAATATATATATGACAGTCACAGCCGAGTTGAAAAGGGCAACAACACTAACTCCAGCTTACAAACTATACAAAAGCATGAGGGTTAATTCATCATCAGGTTTAGACAAAACCCAGATTGAAAAGGGCAACAACATCTAACTCCAGCACTGTTTTCGGCAGTCACAGTCAAATGGATCGGTCAGGTCCATAGAATAAACATCCTGGGTCATAAAATTTACTGGATTATGACCACAAGATGTTGTAAATAGAAGCCCGACAGGTTTAGAAGCCCTTTTGTCCACCTGAAACTCCTTTTTTTGCTCTTCGACATACCCATCTGTCAAAACCATGCTGATGATAAACTTAAGCCTGATGGACAATAGTAACCTCGCATTCAGCAGGAAGAATGTGACAAATCTAGTGTTTGCATGGTTGGCTACATATCGTTCCAGCGTTATTGTCTTCAATCGAATGTCATGAGAAGTGAGAAAATCCCGGTGCTTACGAATCCACCAATTGGTTATAACTTTCTTACCCCGTCCTGTTGCCTAAATATACATGAAGATTGAAAATAGTTAAGGTCTAAAAAAAGAGTGTCGAAAGAGTAACAGTTGAACGGTTAATTCTAGTACACTATATGCGGGCTTCCAATGTGCGTGAAATTATCACCTTTATATACAACTTCTCCAGACATGGAAATCATTGCAGCAAGCCAATAATCTTGTTCAGATCAAAACTATTCATATGGATATATAAGATCTTGACAGAATCCATCACCATTGATAGGGTATCCATGGACAAACTCTTCATTGAGCATAGAACATAATATTAGTACAAAATGTGTACTCCAAGATGATATAGAACTTATGCGCAGAAATTTAAAATGCAGCTTACGATTACAAGTGTAGATGATAATATACAGTACCTGAAGAACTGTGGAGCCAAACACCATCTTGAAATGAGCACAGAGATCATGTATTACACCCAAGGTCTCCAGTTTAGGCGCAGAGACGGCAGTTATTTCCGATAGTGAATAACGAGAATCAAGGATCAACCTTTGAAGTGAAGGGGCATCTTCGATGATGAGCTGCCTTCCGTCAAAAGAAATTCCAATTCTTACAAGGTTAGGCGACTTTATTTGGAGACAACCAATTCTAACTGTGAAAACAAGCACCAAGCCTCCAGGGCAGGGCAACTGGAATGGCTGATGCTGTGCAATGAGGCCTCCGACATACGAACCCGCACAAGTGAAAGTTTTTTGAGAAATGAGAGTCGAAGGTTTAGTACCAGATTGTCTGGTAGGTTGCACAGTGCAAAGGTGGCGGTGTGGAGAGAGGAGGAAAACCGCGAGATAGACATCAGTGCTGAGGGCACAAGTACATGGTGTTCGGTATGTGGTATGTGATTTCTGGGGGAATAGTAGAACTCAAGCAGCTGTAGTTCTATGAATTCATGGGATTTCAGCCAGGCGTCCACCATGCAGGGCATGCTCAGGTAGCATGCCGGGATGCAGAGGCTTTGAACGGAGCCCTGGTGGGAGGAGATGATGGCTTCGGGGAGTTCAAAATCATTAAAGAGAGATAGCTGACGACAGTCGAGATTAAGGGGCGCGGCGCGCCATAGCGGGCGCCACCGAGTTGAGAGGACTTGGGTGCGGCAGCAATCCTTGGTGGGGAGAAGCGAGATGATCTCCCCAAGGATGGCGTCCGGGAGATTGCTGATGTGGTCCACCCGAGATTCTAAGGGTTCCTGGGATCCGATGGGGGCGGGCTCGCCGCTTCTCCCCGCGTTGCCGGGTGTGGGATCTACATCAGGCGTCGCCGCTGGCGGGAGCCTCATCTTCTTGGCGCTGGGGTCAGCCGACTCCATTTTCCTCGAGGGCGTCGCGTCGAGCTCATGAATTTTAGTAGAGTAACGAATGACGAGCCTAGTTGTAGTGCGAGTGAAGAAGAAGGGGAGCTGGGGTTTTCTGTAGTAGTGAGGAAGAAGGGGAGCTGGGGTTTTCTGTAGGAGTGAGGTGAGGAATTTGGGGGTACGAGTGGAGCGAGCTGACATGAGGTGGGTGGGAGTGAGGAGGAAGAAGAGCACCTAGGTTTTTTTGGGGGGCGGTGTGCTGGGTAGCGCCTCTCATTAAGTAAATATATGAGCTTTTGAATTGATTTTATTATTTACTAGGGTGGATGGGCTCTTTTGTCTTGGGCCCAGAGAAACAATTACTACTAGTACAGTGGAGACACTCTACAGCTACCCAGATAAACAATTAGTCTACTACAAGTACATTGGATACACTACCACTTCTGGCTCCTCCGAGGTCATCGAAACGTCTCCCGCTACTGAATGCCGTTTTACTGTGGTTCACCGACATGTGGGCCATGCAGCGTGTGGGCCCAAATGCCATCCACCAAATTAGAAGGCGGTATGCAGGTGGAGAGTCACCCCGGTCGTAGCGCGGCAGTAACGAGCCATCATATCACAAAACCCCACCTCCCCGCAGTCTAAGTTTGACGGATGAAGCAACCATCATTTCACTCTTCGCTGAATCCCCTTCTCCCTCACCGTCTTCGAGAAAGCCAACACTCGCATCTGCCATTGTTCTTCTCTCCCAACGAAGGGAAGGTAAGTGGATCCGTGATGTTGGTATATTTTCTTTCAGAAAAAAGAACTTTTGCAAAGCAGTAACCGATCCTCACCCTCTTTTTTCTTTCATTGTCATTGCGATTTTGTTTTCCTTTCAGTTGTCTCCTATTCGTCAGTTTCATGATGGACCAAGGAGAACCAGGCAAAGATCTGCTAATGTTGGAGCAGACGCGGGAGCCTGATCCCCATGAGATAGAGAGCTCTAAGAAGATGGAGGCCGCCACCGAGCCGACCCCAGATACGCTCATGGCCAGTACTGAGATGGTCAATGCCCCGCTTGAGTTTACAGCCCCCGTGGCCCTGCAGGAGCAGTTTCCCCCCTTCGAGGATGTGTCCCCCCCCTGTTGAGCTGCCCAAGGTGATTTTCTTCTTTGCCGATCTCGATTGTGGTTTTTCATGAAAGTATGTGGTGATAAATAATGCAAAATTTTATTAGCTTCGATGTCATGCTACCTTCCCTGTCATGCATACTTTTGACTCTACATAGTGGTTTAAATAACTTGTGTTTTTTATATTGGAAAGTAATTCAGTATTCGTTTCTGTTTCAATTAGAGCCCTGATGCAGACAAGGATTGTGTGGTTGTACATATCACCCGCTATGAGGCGGATGACCTGAATATACGCACTAGGAAAAGTAAATTCTTAGGCTGTTGGATATTGGAAGCCAGTTGCACTTATACCAAAGTTGAGATGTATTCCAGCCACACTATTGTCAGGCGTGTTGTCCAGGGAGTACTGAAGCACAAGAAGTTCAAAGTTACTCCTTCGTTTGTGAGGCATACTGTTTTTGTCAAGCTTACGCAGGAAGATGATGTGGCATGCCTCGACAAACAAGTTTATGAGTGGCAAGGCCACAAGGTTATGTTCAAGAAGGTTGACAGGATTGTGCTGCTGCCGGACGTCCTCGATGATGTTCATGGCAAGGTCCGTCTTGTGTCCATCCCAAATTAGATCGAGGCATGAAATAGTTGTCCCAGCTAGTGTTTAAAAGTAGTTTGGATTGTGTCTAATTATCCGAACCTTGCCTATTATCGAGCCCTCTGGGGCTAGTACTCTGTTTGAATCCGTCTATGGGAACTACTGCTACTTTTGTGTGCCCATGAATCATGTGAGAACCATCATAATTGTTGCCGAAACAGATGCGTCCTCACTAGTTTTTTCATGTAATATGGCATGGTAAGACATAAGTTGTCACGGTTTATCATACGAGCAGTGTGTGTTTGATGAAATAGAGTACTTGTTTGAGAACTATGCGCTGATGTATACATAGGGTACGTAAGGCTGGTTAAGTACTTGTAAACACTGTTGGTGCTACCCCACTTGTAAGCAGTTGTGCAAAACACGGCACATTGGCTCAGCTCGCTTCAACACTAGAAAAGTTGGCTATTGATCGACCAGCTAACAATCAATACTCTGTTGTCTGACATATAAGCAACTACATATCTTGTTACAATGGTTCATGAAGTTAACTGAGGCCACAATGAAAATTCCAAACGTTCACACGCTAGTCCAGCGTTCATGTGGAAAATTCACATTAAACTCGGCTTCATAAAATACTTGAAAAGCATAAGTTAAGCAATTTTATACATCTCAATGATTCATAGAACATAACAAACATTTACTAGTTCACAGCAAAAGACAAAGTTGTGAGAAGGTTTACAAATCAGGAAAAATCAAGCAAGGCTTCTCTGAGCAAAGGGCCTCCCTAGGCAGGCTTTAATTTCCTAGAGTTCACTCTGGTTTTTCTTGTTGCCACCATACAGGGTTAGGTTCTCTCATTCCAGAATAACCAATTATAATTGTGTTCTCAGTTGGAATGTTGAACTGAACCATGTAGTGTACTGACCATCTGAACTTCTTGTATAGCTCCACTAAATTTAAGCACCACTATTTGCAGAAATAAGCAGACCACAATGCCTCTTATCCGCGCACCTGTCCCAAAAACCTCCGCGCAGCCATGCCAACTAGTCCTCTGTCCATCCTTGAAGTGGGAGAAAGTGCATTCCCGACTAGGATGCAGTTATTTTCGCTCGTCCCTGCACTACAATCAGGAAGTAAAACGTACGAAACAGCTTCTTTTAGATTGCATTGGTCATTCTACCTAGTTACTACCAATGTAGGAATACCTGGAAGACGGGAGGTTAGACGACGACATGTAGGAATAGCCATCTCATTTTGTGCAGTTCTACTAAAACTGAGGTGTGTACTTTTGATTGCACAAATAGAAACGATATGGAGACATACATCCCTGTTTGTGCGAATATGAAATAAGGTTATTTAAGCAGTGACAGTTATTTGCCGTGGCATATGATTAACAGCAGCATCTATTGTGTTATAATTGGCACTACATTGACAGTATGAAAAAGTGCCATTAAGTAAGAAGTAGCATCACATCACATCAACACTGCCACTAGATTAACATGCAGAACAATAGCATTAGTATTACTGTCATGAGAATAGCACATGGTCAGTAAATGTGCAATCAAATTTGTGCAGTTCCACTGGGATGAAGCAATGTTAGCGGTGTGAGATTTAAGTGTAACTGCAAAAACCCAATTCATGGGAAATAAAGCAAGACGGAAGCACTTCATAAAATGGTGCTGTCATTGCTTCAATTTATCGACGGCACTAGGCTGACAGCAGCATTACTTAATAGTGACATTAGGTGGCATTGCTTCATGCTTCATGTGATTTTACATAAACGGTAGCGATAAGGGCGTAGGGACAGCAGGGGCATAAAGTGGTGAGGTAGATGTGGTTGCCGAGAGCGGCAAACATTCAGGCAGCATGTCTGCATGTGTCCCATTTTTTATCTCCTCGGCCACATTTTCCTATGTGAGCACAGGAAATTTAAGACCTGCTCGTTCTCATTTGCGTTGTCCCCCCAACACCCCTCAATGTATTTCCTTTTTCGACCAAGAGACAGGTCCACTTCCCCCCACCCTGCTTTCTTCGCCTTTTCAACCAAGAGACCGGTTGGGTAGCCAGTATCTACTACTTTCCCCCGTTTCCTCTTAGAGCCAAGTCCTAGATTCATGCTACAGCTTTCACACTTTCTTCCCTGTTTGAACCAACTCTTAGATTCGACTGTGTGAACTAGCTTTACCTCTAATAATAGTAAAAGTCTAGGTGGCTTTGGAACAACCGACGGAAGTAGAAAACGATCCACACGCAGCCTCGTGGGGAGCTGGGGCAGTAGAGCAAGGCCTATTTCGAAGGAAGATATACCTGAGGGTCGTCGGGATGTGGCAAACACGGCGTCGGGAGGCCGCATCTTGGCCACAATACCGCTGGGAGGAAGAAGGGGTCGGAGGCCCTCCTGAGCCGGCGTTGTCTCTGAGAGAACGGCACGGCCGCCGATCGGGACACGCGGGCAGCTGTTGGTCTCCTCCCTCGCCACCGATGACCGCGTGAACGATGCATCTACACCCCTGCCCCGGCCGAGGTGGTCCGGCCGGATTTGTGACCAGCGGTGAGCAGAGAGAGAGTGTGGCCACCTATGTCATGTTTAGATCTGGAGAGCATGAGAGAGTGAAAGAGAGGAACCCTAGTAAATCAAGCGTCGAGGCTCCTGCTTATATATATAGTCGAGTGATTTTGTTGTAGCAACAGTTATTAAATTGAATACGCGTGAACAACTATTTTCATTTAAAGTTCAAGTACAAATAAAACTCGATCAATAACGTGCCACCACTTCCAGGTCGCACTATCAAATCACTGCATCCCGGACACACTATGTACTGTGTCATTCACGTGCGGTCACCGACCCTCCATCAAGTTGAAAACTAGACTAGTCAAAATTTCAATTGGGATGCCTCTTTGTAAACAAATGCACTCTTAGCTTAAAAAAAAATGCGCTCCTATGTGTACCCGCGAGTGGGTGAGAGAGAACTAGTGCGTGCGTGCACCGCTTCTCTTCGTGAGAGTACAATATACTACGCCCAAAGAACGTTCACCACAAGAGTAATAGTATAAGCGTGTGACGTGTGAGTTAAAATAAAAGGTGTGCGACGTCTTTTATTTTTTAGAAGTTCTGAGGGTAGGGTGTGAAGAGCACTTATGTGTGTGACGTCTACCTACAGATAGACGGTGGGTGCGAGAGGACTCGGGAGAGTCGTGACTCATGAGGGTGCGTGTGCGCGTGAGAGAGAGGGGCACGTATCAATGCAATGCATGTGTCCATAAATCATATCTGACAAATGTTCGCCACAAGCCGTTTCCTGACGAACACCGTAAGAACCGTTAGATCGGCATCCGACAGTGTCAGTTTTGCCATGGCATTTAACAGAACAGCCACTCCTCCGACACACAAATCTTCCACGTGAGTGTTAGCAACCGCTGTATGCTCCTCCCTCCATTCCAAAATGATATGATTTTATACGAAATTTTCCTTTAGAGCCAATTGGTTCATAGGAATAGATTCATAAACATGATATGATTTTTATCTATACCCCTATATAGTGTGCGAATAACGTTGAAAGATGGTCGTTGGATGAAGGCAATCCGATGGTGCAGAGATGGCAAATCCGAGCACTACTGGCCGTTGGATATCATCTACATTCCACCAGATTCTGCCACATGTACAATCTAGAAGACTCCATGGTTGAACTTAAGCATAATGCACAAACCTCAAAACACAAGCACTTCTCCTTTGTTCTAGAATCTTCCGTATCATAATTGCCCAAACTTTTTTCTAGATGAATTGCCATTATTTGTTTTTACTTTATGCTTTACAACACACAATTCCATGAATCTTAAAATAGATTAACTTTTTTATAAAAACTAATTGATTTTGAATGAGATGAACTATAAGAATTAAATGAATGTCTACATCATGCATATATGACTGAAAGCTTACATGCTATAGTGTGGTATTTATTCATAATTTGGTTGCCAAATCTCATGCGTGCAATGCACGTGTACCTTACTAGTAGCTTTAGAGCCACTTGGTTCATATGATTGGATTCCTATACTCCCACAATTTCAAAGGAAAATAAACATTAGCCTAGATTCAATAGAAAAGTTCCTATGATGTGAACCAAATGACATCTCTTTTCCAATCCCTCCTCATAGGAATTGAGATACATGTCATCTCTAGATTCAATAGAAAAGTTCCTATGATGTGAACCAAATGACATCTCTTTTCCAATCCCTACTCATAGGAATTGAGATACATGTCATCTCTTTCCCTACAACTTCCATATATACATCTTCTATTCCTAGCTAGTACAACCCACTAGCTTTTTTCCTGGACATGCAACTATGGCACATGAGCACGTCATGCATGCAAGTCATAAATCACATTGTTTTTGTACTCTATGCATGCAAGCACCACATCATCAATTCGTGCATGTTACTCATAAGTTATTTCTTGCATTAGATTTTGTATTGACAATATATGTGTTGGTCACGTGCACATATATGTAGTTCACATTCACATTTTTGTTAGAAATGTCATTCTTTTAACTGCAATTCATTTTTTTCTTTGTATTACATTTTCATTTTAAGCATACATTCACTTCCCATTAGTTATAGTTGTTTTTGGAGGAACTTTTTATACATTATTTTGAGTAGCAAATTTCACGCGATCGCGGGTATATCAAAATGCGGGGCCCATGCGTCATTGCGTTTCGGTCGAACCTACGTCCACAATTTTTTGTACGTATATCTCCACTGCTCCCTGAACCCAAAATTTCGCCTTGTTCCCATAAAACCGAGTGGCCCACCCGTATTAAGGCGTCGACTCAAACTCAGTCCCTCTCCCGTCTACTACGGCGTGGCCCCGCACACCGTAGTACTCCTACAAACCCTACCCGCCGCACGCATCATCGGTTTTCTTCAAGAGGACAAGGGAGAAGTGGATTTGTAGTGGAGGCTCCTACCCTAGGGCGCCATAGGTAGCTGCTGCAGGCATCATTGGTTTTCTTTTTTCTTTATGCTCTTGCGCCCTAGAGTGAAATGATGGTTGCTTCGTCCGTCCAGCTTAATGCGGGAAATGTGGGGCCTTGTGATTTGAACCCTGATCGCTCATTTACTACGACTGCGGCGCTACGACCGGGGTGCCTCCAAGTCTAACCGCTGCTCCGAACTGTAATTTGGTGCATCGCACGTGGAACAAGATGGTGGATGAGCCACATGTCGGCCAAAGGGGTCCTGTAAGTGTGTAGCCATTTCGTGTGTGGACTGACCCTGCTGAGTTGCTACGCCAACGCGACAGGAGCATCCTACCACTTGGTTTTGCTCCTTGGTGAATCCCGACTATATTGATCTAAAAAGATAGTAGTATCCAGATTAGTAAAAATGAGGTGATTTCACCGAGCGGTGGGCGGGGGAGCATGGCCTGTCATGCGGTCCCACATGTCATGATGTACCAAGGCGATGCGCGTCCCTCTTGAGGCAGAACAATGGCAGAAGCAGTACGTGGTTTTCTTGAAGGAGATGATGGAGAAGCGGATTCAGTGAAGTGTGAAATAATGGTTGCTTCATCCGTCTGGGGGAAAGTTGCGGCTTTGTGATTTGACGTCTCATTGCTCATTAGTACTACTGGGGCGCTACGACTGGGGTGCGTCCCCTGTTGTTCTGCACTGTTATTTGGTGCATGACACGTCGACCCGGTTGCTATATGTCCCACAAGTCGGCGAGAGGAAGTACAACATTCATGAAAGCGAGCGTCTCCACTCTTTTAGTACAGTACGACGGAGGAGTACAAGACACGGCTTGGTTTTTGCTGCTTCGCGCGATCCATCGATACAAACCCAGACTAAAAAAGGCAAGGGTGAGTCTTTTCCCGCGCGGTAGGCAGGGGAGTTTGGCATAGTCTGTTCGAGGCAACGAGGCAGGAAGGGAAACAAGCAAATAAAGGTTGAGCGACTTAGTTTTGGGAAAATCTGATTTTACGGAGTACGTACCCACTATGGAGGTAGTACTACTTACTACTCCCTCCTTTCCGGTTTATAGGGATCATCTAAAAAAAATCGTTTTTCCATTTTATAAGTCTCAATTCTACTACTACCTCTGTCCTGGTTTATTGGTCCCCATTGTATTTTGTGTCAAATTTTGACTATAGATTGAACTAACAAAATGTTCATGCATGTTACCAAAAATTATATCATTGAAAACTATGTTCAAATACGAATCCAACGATATAATTTTTGTTGACATGCATTAACATTTGGTTAGCTAAATCTTTGGTCAAAATTTGGCACAAACTACAAAGGTGACCTATAAACCAGGACGGAGGTAGTAGTACTTACCATCACATGTTTGGATTTTGAGGTGCATTAAATCACCCGATGCAAGCAGTATCAAGAGAAAACTCACCAATGCATGTAGAAGTTCATGGAAATTTAGTGGTCATGCATGCATTCGTTGTAATTAATGCATCGGTAAACATAACTTTTTGAGAAAAATGAGTGTACTAATTAAGTACTTGTACAAACTACGAAATTAATTCCACCACTCACCGTCTACCTTGGTTGGAGAGATTTTGAAATTGAGCCTATAAACCGGAAAGGAGGGAGTAGTAACATAGCCTAGGGTAGCTTGCTGTAGCACGGACTCCAAAGAAATTGCTGTAGTATTACTCCTACCACTGTACTACTCCTACTACTCTACTACTCCTACACTACTAGTACTATGAGGCCATCCAACTGTGTCCCGGCAGGAGACCGCGGACACCGATTATTCGTTCATATTTAAATTTGTTTTCACACAGCAAAATATCCATGAAAACAACACATGGCAAAATTTCACGGCGAACGAGGGATTTGAATGTGCTGGGAAGGGTGGGGCTGGAAGGGGCTGTTTGGATCTTGCCCGGGGTAGCCAAAATATTGGCGACCCTTTTGTCCACCCGTTCCTTTGCCACTAATGAATGAGGTAGAGCTCGTGTGCTCATGCATCCTCCAGTGTGCGCGTTGGAGGCGAGCTCGCACGAGCTGTGCTTTTTTTTGTCCGACCTCGCTGCCCGAGCCGGCCGCAGACCGACCGGCGACCCGCAAATTACTCCATCCAACCGTAGCCGCACACATTCTAATAGCAACTCAACTAACCGGACGAAATTCATGCAAACATGGAGATATTTCATATAAACAATGACGTGATTCATATAAAATACCGGATTTTCATATAAACATGACGGATTTCATTACATTTAAATCAACTAAGCAGTGCTACTCCTGAACAGCACAGGTATAATAATACCTAGCCTAAATGGTCGCCCGCAGATCCATTTGTCTTCCTCATGTCCGGCAGCACGATCAACGGACTACCGAGAGCCCCGGATATATATGCTTCAGCGCAAAGGGCGGCTTGCTTCCCCACCGCTCAACTGAGTGAAATCATTGGCTGATGCCCAAGATGGAGTCGAAGGGGGCTTCTCCGCTTCCATGGAGCCCATGTAGGGTCAACGAAGGTCCTCGCAACAGAAGGACCTGGCAAGACACCTGTTGTGTACGCCGGCGTCGCCTCGGCGGTGGTCTTCATGGGACTCAAGAGGCGGCGGCCTCCCGTGTTTTACTTCTCCTCAATGATGGCGGCGGACGCGGAGGCACTGGCCACTGATATGTTCATTTTGCATCATGTTTTCCTACTGTTATTTATATTGTTTTTAGGTATAATAAATCTTTTTGGAGTAATTCTAATGCCTTTTCTCTCATAATATGTAAGGTTCACACAAAGAGGGAGAATACCGGTAGCTGGAATTCTGGACCTGAAAAAGCTACGTCAGGCCACCTATTCTGCACAACTCCAAATGAGCTGAAACTTCACGGAAATTTTTTATGGAATATATAAGAATTATTGGAGCAAATAAGTACCAGAGGGGGCCCACCAGGTGGGCACAATGCACCTGGGCGCACCAGGGAGCCCAGGCGCACCCTTGTGGGTTGTGCCCTCCTCGGCCCACCTCCGGTGCCCCTCTTCAGGTATATAATTCATTTTTACCTAGAAAAAAAAATAAGGGGAGGACTTTCAGGATGAAGCACCGCCGTCTTGAGGCGGAACTTGGGCAGGAGCACTTTTGCCCTCCGGCCGAGCGATTCTGCTGGGAACTTCCCTCCCGGAGGGGTAAATCATCGTCATCATCATCACCAACAACTCTCCCATCTTGGGGAGGGCAATCTCCATCAACATCTTCAATAGCACCATCTCCTCTCAAACCCTAATTCATCTCTTGTGTTCAATCTTTGTACCGGAACCTTAGATTGGTGCTTGTGGGTGACTAGTACTGTTGATTACATCTTGTAGTTGATTACTATATGGTTTATTTGGTGGAAGATTATATGTTCAGATCCATTATGCTATTTAATACCCCTCTGATCTTGAGCATGATTATCATTTGTGAGTAGTTACTTTTGTTCTTGAGGTCACGGGAGAAATCTTATTGCAAGTAATCATGTGAACTTGATATGCGTTCGATATTTTGATGGTATGTATGTTGTGATTCCCTTAGTGGTGTCATGTGAACGTAAACTACATGACACTTCACCATATTTGGGCCTAAGGGAATGCATTGTGGAGTATTTATTAGATGATGGGTTGCGAGAGTGACAGAAGCTTAAACCATAGTTTATGCGCTATTCCATAAGGGACCGATTTGGATCCAAAAGTTTAATGCTATGGTTAGATTTATTCTTAATACTTTTCTCGTAGTTGCGGATGCTTGCGAGGGTGTTAATCATAACACCTAAGCACTGGTCCACCCACATATCAAATTATCAAAGTAGTGAACACAAATCAAACCAACATGATGAAAGTGACTAGATGAAATTCCCGTGTACCGTCAAGAACGCTTTGCTTATCATAAGAGACCATTTTGGCATGTACTTTGCCTCCAAAGGATTAGGCTACCTTGCTGCACTTTTGTTACCGTTTCCGTTGCTTGCTTGTTACAAATTACCTTGCTATCAAACTACTCGCTACTTATAATTTCAGTGCCTGCAGAGAATACCTTGCTGAAAACTACTTGTCATTTCCTTCTGCTCCTTGTTGGGTTCGACACTCTTACTTATCGAAAGGACTACGATTGATCCCCTATACTTGTGGGTCATCAAGGATCTTTTCTGGCGCCATTGCCGGCGAGTGAAGCGCTCTTGGTAAGTGGAAATCGATAAGGAAAAATTATTACTACGTGCTGAAATTTATTGTCACTTGTTACTATGGAGAACAATCCTTTGAGGGGTTTGTTCGGGGTATCTTCACCTCATACGGAACCACAATTAGTTACCCCTCAACCTACTACACCTACTGAAAATATTGGTTATGAAATTCCTTCGGGTATGATAGAATAACTGCTAGCTAATCCTTATGCAAGAGATGGAACCGAACATCCCGATATGCACTTGATATATGTGGATGAAATTTGTGGATTATTTAAGCTTGCAGGTTAACCCGGAGATGAAGCTAAGAAGAAGGTTTTCCCTTTATCTTTGTAGGGAAAAGCATTGGCATGGTATAGGCTATGCGATGATATTGGATCCTGGAATTGGAATCGATTGAAATTGGAATTTCACCAAAAAAATTATCCTATGCATCTAGTTCATCATGATCGGAATTATATATATAATTTTTGGACTCGTGAAGTAGAAAGTATTGCTCTATCTTGGGGGAGGCTTAAGTCAATGTTATATTCATGCCCCAATCATGAGCTCTCAAGAGAAATTATTATTCAGAATTTTTATGCTCGGCTTTCTCGTGATGATTGCTTGATACTTCTTGTACTGGTTCCTTTATGAAGAAGACTATTGAATTCAGGTGGGATCTTTTAGAAAGAATTAAACGCAACTCTGAAGATTGGGAACTCGACGAAGGTAAAGAGTCAGGTATTAAGCTTAAGTATGATTGTGTTAAATCTTTTATGAATACCGATGCTTTTCAAAATTTTAGCACTAAATATGGACTTGACTCTGAGATAGTAGCCTCCTTTTGTGAATCATTTGCTACTCATCTTGATCTCCCTAAGGAGAAGTGGTTTAAATATCACCCACCTATTAAATAAGAAATTAAAGAATTGGTAATAGCTAAAGATGAAACTATTATTTATAATGTTGATCCAGTCGTTCCTACTGCCTATATTGAAAAACCACCTTTCCTTGTTAGGATAAAGGAACATGCTAAAGTTTCAACTGTGGTCAACAAAAGTTATATTAGAGCATCCAAATCTGCTGAACAAATCAAAGTAGAACCTAGTGTTGCTATGGTTAAAGATCTCCTGGTTGAAAATATAGATGGGCATGTTATTTACTTTTGTGATGAAGCTGCTAGAATTACCAAACCCGATGAAAAACATAAACATAGACCTGTTGTTGGCATGCCTGTTGTCTCAGTTAAAATAGGAGATCACTGTTATCATGGTTTATGTGACATAGGTGCTAGCGTGAGTGCTATTCCTTTTACCTTATATCAAGAAATTATGAATGATATAGCACCCGCTGAAATAGAAGACATAGATGTTACTATTAAACTTGCTAATAGAGACACCATCACACCTCTTGGGATTGTTAGAGATGTTGAAGTCTTGTGTGGGAAAATAAAATACCCTACTGATTTTCTTGTTCTTGGTTCCCCACAAGATGACTTTTGTCCCATTATCTTTGGTAGACATTTCTTGAACACCGTTAATGCTAAAATAGATTATGAGAAACAAACTGTCGGTGTTAGTTTTGGTGATGAGTCTCATGAGTTTAATTTTTCTAAGTTTAGTAGAAAACATCATAAGAAAGAATTGTCTAGTAAGGATGAAATAATTGGTCTTGCCTCTATTGTCGTGCCTCCTATAGATCCACTAGAACAATATTTGCTAGACCATGAAAATGATATGCATATGCATGAAAGAAATGAGATAGATAAAATTTTCTTTGAACAACGACCTCTGCTTAAACACAATTTTCCTATTGAAACTCTAGGAGGTCCTCCGCCACCTAAAGGTGATCCTGTGTTTGAATTAAAACAATTACCAGACACTTTGAAATATGCTTATCTTGATGAGAAAAAGATATATCCTGTTATTATTAGTGCTAACCTTTCAGAACATGAAGAAGAAAGATTATTGAAGGTTCTGAAGAAGCACCGAGCTGCTATTGGATCTACTCTTGATGATTTAAAGGGCATTAGTCCCACTCTCTGTCAGCATAAAATTAATATGGAACCTGATGCTAAACCCGTTGTTAATCACCAATGATGTTTAAATCCTAAAATGAAAGAAGTGGTAAGAACTGAAATATTGAAGCTTCTGGAAGTAGGTATAATCTATCCTATAGCTGATAGTAGATGGGTAAGTCCTGTTCATTGTGTCCCTAAGAAGGGAGGTATTACTGTTGTTCCTAATGATAAAAATGAACTTATCCCACAAAGAATTGTTACTGGCTACAGAATGGTAATTGATTTTAGAAAATTAAATAAAGCAACTAGAAAAGATCATTACCATTTGCCTTCTATTGATCAAATGCTAGAAAGATTATCTAAGCACACACACTTTTGTTTTCTCGATGGATATTCTGTTTTTTCTCAAATACCTGTTTCACAACCTGATCAAGAAAAAACCACCTTTACTTGTCCTTTTGGAACTTATGCTTATAGACGTATGCCTTTTGGTTTATGTAATGCACCTGCTACCTTTCAAAGATGTATGACCGCTATATTCTCTGATTTTTGTGAAAAAAGATTGTGGAGGTTTTCATGGATGATTTTTCTGTTTACGGAACTTCTTTTGATGATTGCTTAAGCAACATTGATCGAGTTTTGCAGAGATGCGAGCAAACTAATCTTGTCTTGAATTGGGAGAAGTGCCACTTTATGGTTAATGAAGGTATTGTCTTGGGACATAAAATTTCTGAACGAGGTATTGAGGTGGATAAAGCTAAAGTTGATGCAATTGAGAAAATGCCATGTCCTAAAGATATCAAAGGTATCTGTAGTTTCCTCGGTCATGCTGGTTTCTATAGGAGATCTATTAAAGACTTCTCTAAAATTTCTAGGCCTCTTACAAATCTTTTACAAAAGGATGTTCCATTTGTTTTTGATGATGATTGTGTAGAAGCCTTTGAAACACTTAAGAAAGCCTTAATTTCTGCACCTATTGTTCAACCACCTGATTGAAACTTGCCTTTTGAAATTATGTGTGATGCTATTGATTATGATGTTGGTGCTGTTCTAGGACAAAGAGTTGATAAAAACTAAATGTTATTCATTATGCTAGTAAAACTCTAGACAGTGCCCAACGCAATTATGCTACTACTAAAAAAGAATTTTTAGCAGTTGTGTTTGCTTGTGACAAATTTAGATCTTACATTGTTGATTTTAAAGTGATTGTTCACACTGATCATGCTGCTATAAAATATCTTATGGAAAAGAAAGATGCTAAACCTAGACTTATTAGGTGGTCTCTTTTGCTACAAGAATTTGACTTACATATCACTGATAGAAAGGGAGCTGAGAACCCCGTTGCTGATAACTTGTATAGGTTAGAGAATATCCTTGATGACCCACAACCTATTAATGATAATTTTCCTGATGAACAATTAGTTGCAATAAATGTTTCCCATAACACTCCTTGGTATGCTGATATGCTAATTACATTGTTGCTAAATACATACCACCTAGTTTCACATACCAACAAAAGAAAAAATTCTTCTATGATTTAAGACACTACTTTTGAGATGACCCACATCTTTATAAAGAAGGAGTAGATGGTATTATTAGACGTTGTGTACCTGAGCATGAACAGGGACAAATCCTACAGAAATGTCACTCCAAAGCTTATGGAGGGCATCATGCGGGAGACAGCACTGCTCATAAGGTATTGCAATCTGGTTTTTATTGGCCTACTCTCTTCAAGGATGCCCATAAGTTTGTTTTATCTTGTGATGAATGTCAAAGAATTGGTAATATTGGTAAGCATCAAGAAATGCCTATGAATTATTCACTTGTTCTTGAATCATTTGATGTTTGGGGTTTTGATTACATGGGACCTTTTCCTTCTTCTAATGGGTATACTCATATTTTGGTTGCTGTTGATTATGTTACTAAGTGGGTAGAAGCTATTCCAACTAGTAGTGCTGATCACAACACCTCTATTAAAATGCGTAAGGAAGTTATTTTCCCAAGGTTTGGAGTCCCTAGATATTTAATGACTGATGGTGGTTCACATTTTATTCATGGTGCTTTCCGTAAAATGCTTGCTAAGTATGATGTTAACCATAGAATTGCATCACCCTATCATCCTCAGTCTAGTGGTCAAGTTGAACTTAGCAATAGAGAAATAAAGTTAATATTACAAAAAACTGTCAATAGGTCCAGAAAGAATTGGTCTAACAAATTAGATGATGCACTTTGGGCTTACAGAACAACATATAAAAATCCTATGGGTATGTCTCCTTATAAAATGGTTTATGGAAAAGCTTGTCATTTTCCTCTTGAGTTAGAACATAAAGCATATTGGGCAATTAAAGAACTCAACTATGATTTCAAACTTGCCGGTGAAAAGAGGTTATTTGATATCAGCTCACTAGACGAATGGAGAACCCAAGCTTATGAAAATGCTAAGTTATTTAAAGAAAAAGTTAAAAGATGCCATGATAAGAGAATCCAAAAGCGTGAGTTTAAAGTTGGAGAATATGTTCTTTTGTACAACTCTCGTTTCAGATTCTTTGCAGGAAAACTCCTCTCCAAATGGGAAGGACCCTATGTTATCAAGGAGGTTTATCGATCTAGAGCTATCAAAATAAATAATGTCGAGGGTACTAACCCGAAGGTTGTCAATGGGCAAAGAATAAAACATTATATCTCAGGTACGCCCATTAATGTTGAAAGCAATATTATCCAAACTATGACACCGGAAGAACACATAAAGGAAACCTTTCGGAATACTCCAGAATCGTGAAAAAGGAGGAGGTACGTGATACGGTAAGTAAACGGACTCCGAAAAATCTGCAAAAATATTTTCTGTCAGTTCTGGAATTTATCAAAAATTAGGAAAATAAGAAACAACCAGAAAGGCACCCCTGGTGGGCACAAGACACCTAGGTTTGCCAGGCGCGCCCAGGTGGGTTGTGCCCACCTCGGGTACCTTCAGGACTCCATTTTTCTTCTGTTTGCTTGTTTCCCAAGATAAAAAATCTTTATATACCCCCCGAACCTATTGACCACCGTATCACGGAGAAATCTTCTGTTGCTCTTTTCTTGCTGTTTTCTGATAGATCTGAAAATATGTCATCTCAAGATTCCGAGGAGTGCCCAGTTTCTTATCAGCCTTTAGATAAAAATATCTTCAAGGATAGCTATCCCTATATATGGTTCTCCGATGAAGAAGATGAAGATGAACCAGTCCCTCCTTGTTTCAAGCACAAAAGCATGGAGGCGTTATGCAAGAGGATAATAAAGCTTGAGATGGAGAATGAAGAGTTAAGGATAGATAATTTTTACCTTCAAAATAAGTTGGAGAAAAAGGATGAATCTACTACTTCATCACCACCACCTCCTTCTTCATCACCAAAGGAAACCTGAGTATCGGGCATGGGCACTCCCCTTGGCTTGTGACAAGCTTGGGGGAGGTGCCCCGGTATCGTATCACCTCCACTATCTTTTGCCTTTACTTATCTTAGTTCGATCCATAGTTATCTTTTGCTTTAGATGAATAAAAGTTTATTTCGATCCTTTCTTTTCGAGTGTTTGCTTAGTGATCTATCCTTGTAATCGTGTGCGAGATATATAATAAAGTTTAGTTTGAGTTTTGTTTTCTTTTTCTTTCATGTTCAATAAAAAGAAAGGAAATAAATGAAAAAGATCATATGCTAATCTTATGGTAAGTAATGACATCACATAAGGAAGAGTATAAGTAGAAAAATTTATTGGAGACTTACAAACATAGCATTGGTCAATGATGCAATTCATGAAAGAATTAATAAGGGAAGAGAAGATTCACATGCAAATACACTATCTTGGACATCTTTTGTGATTGTGAGCCCCCATCAAAATATTATATGCCAAAATTGTTGACGTTGGACAAGGAAGACAATGTAATGATTTATGTTTGTTCATATTCACATAGAAGTTATATTGTCATAGATCCTTTAACATGTGGTGCTTGCCCCCTATCTTTGCTAGCCAAAAATTCCTCACTAAGTAGAAATACTACTTGTGCATCCAAAACCCTTAAACCCAAATCTTGTTTTGAGAGTCCACCATACCTACCTATGGATTGAGTAAGATCCCTTCAAGTAAGTTGTCATCGGTGCAAAAAGGCAATAAAAATTGCTTCAAAAAGTGTTGGATCATTTAGTGTAAGAGAAAATTGAGCGTTGTACGAACTTGTGATGGCAAAGAATAAAAGCGACAGACTGCATAATAAAGGTTGCTATCATAAGGGGCAATATAATGTGACATTCTTTTGCACTAAGAGATTGAGCATACAAATGAAAAGCGCATGGCATCCTCTGCTTCCCTCTGCGAAGGGCCTATCTTTTACTTTTATGTATTTACTTTTATGCAAGAGTCAAAGTATTTCTCTCTATTCCTTTTTATTTTTCTCTTTTGGCAAGCATCATGTGGTGAGGAAAGATCTAGGCACATATATCCAGTTGGATATGGGTAGCATGAGTTATTATTGTTGACATCACCCTTGCGGTGAATATGTTGGGTGGTGAAAACTATAAGCCCCTATCTTTCTATGTGTCCGGTTGAAACTTTTTGCTCATGTGTATGCGGTGAGTGTTAGCAATCATAGAAGACTGTATGATGGTTGAGAATGTGGACTTGCCAAAAAGGCTCCGATACGTGACCCTT
This sequence comes from Thinopyrum elongatum, assembly GCA_011799875.1. Taxonomy (NCBI): domain Eukaryota; kingdom Viridiplantae; phylum Streptophyta; class Magnoliopsida; order Poales; family Poaceae; genus Thinopyrum; species Thinopyrum elongatum. The sequence continues at coordinate 502,759,758 of CM022303.1, forward strand.
CCTGAAAAGATGATGAATTATGGTTGCAAGGTTGACTGAGAACATAGTTTGTTGGTTTTCAATAGAGTTTATGCTTTATACTTCGATGTTGTGATGAATTGTTACTTGTTCATGAGAAGTGTATGATAGAAGTTATATGATAAAAGTTCTATGATAAAGTTTTATGTTGAAGTTTGTTGCTGTTATAATAATATACATGATGCTTCTATGTTCGTATTTTGTTTTTATCGACACCTCTCTCTCTAAGCATGTTGACATGTTTTTCGATTTTGGTTTTCGCTTGAGGACAAGCGAGGTCTAAGCTTGGGGGAGTTGATACGTCCATTTTGCATCATGTTTTCCAACTGTTATTTATATTGTTTTTACGTATAATAATGCTTTTTGGAGTAATTCTAATTCCTTTTCTCTCACAATTTGCAAGGTTCTCACAAAGAGGGAGAATACCGGCAGCTGGAATTCTGGACCTGAAAAAGCTACGTCAGGCCACCTATTCTTCACAACTCCAAATGAGCTGAAAATTCATGGAGAATTTTTATGGAATATATAAGAATTATTGGAGCAAATAAGTACCAGAGGGGTCCACCAGGTGGGCACAACCCACCTGGGTGCGCCAGGGAGCCCACGCGCGCCCTGGTGGGTTGTGCCCTCCTCGGCCCACCTCAGGTGCCCCTCTTCTGGTATATAAGTCATTTTGACCTAGAAAAAAAATAAGGGAAGGACTTTCGGGATGAAGCGCCGCCGTCTCGAGGTGGAACTTGGGCAGGAGCACTTTTGCCCTCCGGCGGAGCGATTCCGCCAGGGGAACTTCCCTCCCGGAGGGGGAAATCATCGTCATCATCATCATCATCACCAACAACTCTCCCATCTTGGGGAGGGCAATCTCCATCAACATATTCAACATCACCATCTCCTCTCAAACCCTAGTTCATCTCTTGTGTTCAATCTTTGTACCGGAACCTTAGATTGGTGCTTGTGGGTGACTAGTGCTGTTGATTACATCTTGTAGTTGATTACTATATGTTTATTTGGTGGAAGATTATATTTTCAGATCCATTATGCTATTTAATACCCCTCTGATCTTGAGCATGATTATCATTTGTGAGTAGTTACTTTTGTTCTTGAGGTCACGGGAGAAATCTTGTTGCAAGTAATCATGTGAACTTGATATGCGTTCGATATTTTGATGGTATGTATGTTGTGATTCCCTTAGTGGTGTCATGTGAACGTTGACTACATGACACTTCACCATATTTTGGCGTAAGGGAATGCATTGTGGAGTAGTTATTAGATGATGGGTTGCGAGAGTGACAGAAGCTTAAACCATAGTTTATGTGCTATTCCATAAGGGACCGATTTGGATCCAAAAGTTTAATGCTATGGTTAGATTTATTCTTAATACTTTTCTCATAGTTGCGGATGCTTGCGAGGGGGTTAATCATAAGTAGGAGGCTTGTTCAAGTAAGAACAGCACCTAAGCACCGGTCCACCCACATATCAAATTATCAAAGTAGTGAACACAAATCAAACCAACATGATGAAAGTGACTAGATGAAATTCCCGTGTACCCTCAAGAACGCTTTGCTTATCATAAGAGACCGTTTTGGCCTGTCCTTTGCCTCAAAAGGATTGGGCTACCTTGCTGCACTTTTGTTATCGTTATCGTTGCTTGCTTGTTACAAATTACCTTGCTATCAAACTACTCGCTACTTATAATTTCAGTGCTTGCAGAGAATATCTTGCTGAAAACTACTTGTCATTTCCTTCTGCTCCTCGTTGGGTTCGACACTCTTACTTATCGAAAGGACTACGATTGATCCCCTATACTTGTGTGTCATCAGCCACCGACTCATCGCTCTCCGCGCACCCGGCTTCTATCTCTGCTTGCATGGCGCGGCTGTAGGCACGGGAGTCTCGGCCACAGACACGGGAGACACGGTCGTAGACACGGGAGGTGCGGTCGCAGACACGAGAGGCGCGGTACAAGGCAGTGGCATGGACGGCAGCGACGACACCCGTGCTCCCCGCCGTGCCGGCGTGGAGCAGCTCGCCGCTCCTCGTCGAGCTGGCCTGGAGCGGCGAGTTGCTGAACCACGCGCCGGCTTGGGGTGGCTACTGGCTCCGTCGTGCGAGGGGAGGGAGGTGGATCAGCGAGCTGCATAGCTCATATTAGGCGGGCTCGGCGGGCCACCCAGCCGACTTGGATGCCGGATAACTACTCTTCGTAAGCCATTGTAAGAGTGGAGAAAATAGTGAAGGAGGAGATAGGGAAGCGGCGGAGGTATGCGATTCTTGGCCGGCGTCTGGCCTCGTTTAAATAGGATATTAAATAGACGGCAGACGAGAGGAGCTCGGCTGGCGTTGTGTTTAATGTCGGCCCGGTCATGAACGGACGTGTGGCCAGAGTGGGTTTCTCGGCTTCCACACGGGTTTCATGGAGGCGTTTGAATGCGGCAAGGAGGCTTGTTCAGTCGGGCGTCCATCGAGCGGCGCCCTCGACTCTGACGTATGACACCGCGCCGTTCTTCCACTGACGTGTGGGCCCATTGGGTACCTGGTCTGCATGTCAGTGACCCAACATAGCCAGCGCATGATAGAGGAGCCGGCTCCGCATGAATGAGGGCAGCTAGCGCCGGGCGGGAATCACGCGCGAGAGGGGGAGGTGTTTTTGGTGGGCCAGGGCAGTGAGAAGCGGGCATTTCATAAACCAATTATTGTTCATTGAGTGTGACATCATCTAATTCATGTAGGTTGATAAGCCTACTATATAATGTAAGAGAATTTTAAAATTTTCATATATACGCTGATAGCCCGTTCAATATGTTGTGATTCATAAAGACCGCTGTAAACATCAATGTTCTGCTTATCACAGTTAAGATCGATTAATACTCGTAACAATCCATGTCCTTAACAAAGGGTGCATGCACATATAGGTGTGCGACTGTTGCGTGTGTGCGTGTGTACGTTTCAGTGTTGCATGCATGCGTGCGTGCGTGCATGTGTTCGTGCGTGCATGTCTACGTGTCAGTGTTGCACGCCTGCATGCGTGCGTGTGTTCCTGAGAGTGTTGCATGTGTACGTATGAGTATTGCATGCATGTGGGCATTGCGGGCGTGTTTGTGCGCATGTGTGATGTGTTTGTATTCACCACAGTGGCTCGTGCTTGCGTGCAATTAAAATGGCCGTCTCAGCATATCATCACAAGGCGACCTTGTCCGTTGTGGTTAGGGCGCGCGGGCTGCCAACCAGAGGTCTCGCGACTTTGAATCCCCACCGACCACTAATTTATTACCATTTCTGTCTTTCATATACGCGCTGACAGGTGGGCCCTATGGTAATGTGCGCTGATGAACGTGAAACTTTTGACTGGTCAATTGATCGTGTCATCAACAAATTACGGAGCTGTATGGTGAGCCAGTGACCGTATGATCACCACAAAATGTATTTATTAATACAGTACAGACGCAAGCTACCATTTCTTTCTTTCATATACGCGCTGACAGGTGAGCCCCATGGTTACATGCGCTGATGGTGCCACACTAGTTGCGCCACGTGGAACGTTTGACTGGTCAATTGATTGTGTCATCAACAAATTACGGAGTTGTACGGTGAGCCAGTGACCGTATAATCACGACATGTATTTTTTTAACACAGTACAGACGCAAGCGCTCATATATACGTGCAAACACTCATCGCTATAAGTGCACACACGCACACCCTACCCCTATGAGCACCTTCGAGAGAGTGAGCTAGCATATCATCTTGAGATTTTACGAAGTAACCATAGGCGCCTCGTAGTCGAGGGGAACATCTCCTCCCACTGAAGGCACATTGTCAGAAATACTGAAATTAATCCAGGATAAATGCGAGCACCAGGACTTTAACCCTGGTGGGCTGGGGATACCACTGTCCTCCTAACCATCCAACCACAGGTTGGTTAGCACCAAAATATGTATATGGTGACCGTAATGAGCTTATTCTGAAGTCCAGTGACCATATCGTGCTTTCGCTTCAAATACAATGACCGTAAGTGTCGTCAACAAAATACGGAGCACACATCAAATACAATGACCGTCAGTGTCATCAACAAAATACAAAGACGTATGATGAGATAGATACCGTATGATCACCACAAGAATGTATACGGTGACCGTAATGAGCATATTCTAAAGTCCAGTGACCGTATAGTGCTTTCGCTTGAAATACAGTGACCGTCACGCATGAATGTGTTAGGGGCATACTTTTAGAGGGACGAGAGATAGTTTGTGTGCGTACGTGAAAGTGGTGTAGAGAGAGGGGGTGTGCGGTGGAGACAAAGAGAGATATGCCCTTCGTTTCTCTTTCCTGTGACTATTTTTTTAGGAGAAGATATAAACATTCACAATGCGGAACAAATATTATTGGATGCACCATGCAATTAACTTTCATGTATAACTTTGTACTATTGTATATGCTTATTTTCTTAGTGGCCGATTGTGTGTGGGGTGTGGTGGGCACATTATTTCTAGTTGTGTGGATCGACGTGAGGACTCATGGGTCGGTTCCATCCTACGCAACATAGGTTGGACCGAGACACGTTATACGAAGCCCATGGAGGACTCGGCGTACAAGACGAAGCTACCAGACTGGTGGAGGACTCTATCCCCACTGATGAAAAGCCGACTATATATGATTTGTAACCCTAGGCCCCGAGTATGTTATATAAGCCCGGGGGCTAGTTCGTCGATAGTATACACACACACACACAATGCCTGGTATTCACGTGTACTTTGTACACACCCCTATCACAAATATACAGTACGAGGAGTAGGCTTTTTCCTCAACTACAAGCTAGGGCCCAGACTTGGGTAAAACTTTGCCTCGTATTACCATCCAGCCTAACAGTCAGGGATATCTTACCGAATGATCTGATGGAATCATATCCGCCAACTAGAAGAGAGAGGTGTGTGGGGGGGGGCGCAATGTGTGCGTGTCGTGGGAAACCACGGCCACATATGGGGCCAAGGGCCCCTTTTGGTTCGGCAGGGGGACTGAGCACGTTGCACAAAGAGCGGAGGAGTGCAGTGTAGCGCAACAGAGATCACACGGGCAGTTTTACCCAGGTTCGGGCCACCGCGAGGCATAAAACCCTACTCCTGCTTTGGTGGATTGATGGTGGATGGTGGTGGAAATGCAGCACTCTTGCTCGACAGGGTTGCCTCGGGTCGAGAGCAGCTACGCGCGTATGAGCGTACAGGGGTCCGAATCCTTTCTATGGTTGCCATGGGCCTCCTTTTATAGATTAAGGGGTCACCACAGTGGCAAATCAGTCATTATGTACTGATTAGATAGCGAATAGTGCTATCATATCTACTCTGCAGATAGAGTAGTACGCATTAAATGCGCCGCTTAGTGTCACATCATGGCCTGCCCGGCATGCCTTGCCGGGCTGTTTGGCCACCTTCTCTCCTGTCTGCATGACACGTCGCAGGACGGGTGTCATCTGGAGGTGATTCCCGTAGGAAATGGCTGCCATGTGGCAAAAGGCAGCCACTTAGTCATCTTGGGGCTTGACACCGCACCAATCAGTGACTTGCGTCGCTGTGAGGTGGGGCGGTGAAGCCTTGGCGGGGTGTTTTGCCTTCGTATGTCCCGACAGGCCTGCCGGGGCGGTCTTGAGGCTTGCTTCCGGGGCAACCTTGACCTCGCCAGGCTCTCCTGCCCGGCAAGGGAGGTTTTCCCTTAGTGGTGTCTTGCTTCTTGGCTTGGCTTGGTCTTCTCAACCTGCCCTTTGATTCCTCAAAGAGCCTATCTCTTTACCCTGGCCTTGTCTTGGGTGTAGCAATCTTGATCTTGGGCCTGTGCACGGTTTGGGCAACAGACCCAAGGTTTGTTGCACCGATAGGAGCTCCCGGGCCTGGCCCGAACGCGCTGCCCGACATCGTCGGGGTAGGCCCTAACTTGTGCACAGGCGAGGGGGAAATAGCTGCTCGCCCTTTGAGATCTTCTTTGCTTCTTCATTAATCTGAGCCCAGGTCAGTTCCCGGTTCTTCCGCCCGTCGTGTAACGCCAATTGTTGTGGGGCCATTCTTGTAATGGCCCATAAATGACTTTAACGCACGGGCGAGTAACTACCAATTTACTCTTCCCACCACGCCCTTATCCCCGGCCACGTATGCTGCATGCATCGAGCGGGGTAGGTAACAAAGGCGCGTGGTGCGGGAGAGCATTAAGGCAGGGGCTTGGTCTTCATGGATTGGTGGAGGAGGGTGGTGGTCTCCCGCTAGGGGAGCGGCCCCCGACTCCGGCCCGCCTATAAAAGGAGGGACGGGGAGGAATGGGTGTATTTGTCCACCCACCTTTCCTCCTCCATTCTCTGCTTCCTCCTGGATATGCCGAAGAGGATAGCTCAGGGCCAATCCCCAGGTCCCAGCTTGGGATCGATGGTATTGAGTGCTGGGGCAGGATCCTCTTCCTGTCTTCACGCAGGCCTCAGGAGGGGATGCGGGCGGCGCGGTGGTAGCACCGGAGGTAGCGACTCTGGTGCGCTCATCGTCGGGCCGCCCGTAGCTCCAATCTTAGTGAGGGGCGACGCAAGCGATACCACACCGAGGCCCATAATGGACACGAGGTGTGGTAGTCGATCATGGCCTAGTCCTCTTTTTCCTGTGACGCCGGAGGGAGGCCGCAAAGGTGGTTCGGTACTGGTAATGGCGGATTCCTCCTCTCAGGGCACCGCCCGCCCGGTGTATGGGCGAGCTCCTCGTCCCCATGTGTGCTCCTTTAAAGGGCAGCGGCACCTCATCTTCGGGTCGTTGGAGACGACCATGCTCTCTGTGGAGCTACCCAGAGCGCTTGGTGTTCCCCTGGTTGGCGTGGCGGGAGCTTCAAGCGATAGTGGTAAGGAAGGGGGTGGCGACCCATGACTCATCAAGAGCGGGGACGACCGCTCCGATGAGGCGTGCTTGCCGGCAGCACCATCACCACTGGCTGGGCTTCTGGCAGCGTCACCATCCACACCTGCCCTCCGGTTTCTTCCTCCTAACCCGGGAACGGCGTCATGCTAATCCCGGGGAGGCGTTGAATCCCAGCCGAGCCTTCCCTCCGTCTTCTTCATCTCCCCCTGTAGTTTCGAAGAAGGGAAGGACGGAGTAAAAAGGGCATCATGAGCATTTATCTTTTTTCAATCTAAAACATGTAGGCACTTGCCAAACTTTAGTTCAAATTATGTAATCTCTTTTATCCATGTTTGTGTTCTGTAAGGTCTATACTTGTTGATCAGCATATTATTGAAAAAGATAAACCTTGCCGGGCACTTGTGCATGTAACATGTCCATGCAGAGGGAGAATGCCTCTATACGCTCAAGTAAACAAGTTTTTTTCGATAGGCTATCCTGCTAGTACCGTCAGTTTACTACCGCAGGGCTGAGCTTGCCGGGCACAAATCGTGAAGAGCGACCAGCCCCCCGCCAACTTTCTCGCCAAAGGCCACTACAACCTCCCCGACCGAAGCACGTTCGAGTCAAGGGACGGGAGCACCTAAGTTTTGGAAGCGGCGAGGTTTCCCTATGCACAAGCTTTACTTGCAGAACGCGTATGGATAAGAGAGAGAACTTATCTGTTTGGGCTTGCCGGGGATCGCGATGTAGGCTTGTCTTTTCTTCTCCTTTTTCGAGACCGAATCCACGGTAGGAGCCTGCAGTATGATGCAGATGAAAATGATGCCTCATGCGATCTTATCTACATGAACATGCAATGCTCATGATATGCTTATGCATGCATGCAATTTGTCGTGGGCCCCCAGCGCTTCATTTATTTCTCTGTTGCTCAGGGTCTACGCCTGGCTTTGTACAAGGGGTTACATGCAACAGAGGCAAGGCCTGTACAAAAGGGTGGCTACCGGGCAGGGCTCGACAGCCGTGCCTTATGGGTAGAACTTGCGAAGATGCTCAATGTTCCATGAGTTTTGCAACTGAATGCCATCTCCGGTCTCCAGACGGACTGCGCCAGGTCTGGTGACTCGTACTACCCGATAAGGGCCTTCCCACTTCGGCGTCAACTTGTTTGCACCCTTGGCGGACTGAACGCGCCTAAGGACAAGGTCGCCTTCCTCAAAACACCGGGCACGAACCCTGCGATTGTGATAGCGACGCAGGGCTTGCTGATAGCGTGCGGCATGCATAGCAGCCCGGAGACGGTTCTCCTCGAGTAGCACAGCGTCGTCACGCCAATGCTGATCTTGCGCTACTTCATCGTAGGCAAGCACTCGAGGTGACCCGTAAATGAGTTCCGTGGGGATAACTGCTTCTGCCCCATAGACTAGGGAGAAGGGAGTCTGCCTGGTAGCTCGATTTGGTATCATTCTGAGGGACCAAAGAACCACCGGCAGCTCATCGATCCACCGCCTACCGCACTTCTGTATCCTATCGAAAGTTCTTGTCTTAATTCCTCGCAACACTTCAGCATTCGCCCTCTTAGCTTACCCATTTCTCCTTGGATGGGCCACAGAGGCAAATGAGATTTTGCTTCCGAGGGCATGAACGTATTGCATGAAGGCGCAAATCGTGAACTGGGTGCCATTGTCAGTGATGATCCAGGCAGGAACTCCGAAGCGGCACACTAATCCTTTCAAGAACTTGATAGTTGACTGAGCAGTTACCTTTCTCACGGGCTCTACTTCCGGCCACTTTGTAAACTTGTCGATTGCAACGAACAAGAATTCAAAGCCCCTGGCAGCATGGGGGAAAGGGCCAAGGATATCGAGCCCCCAGACCAAAAACGACCATGATAAAGGGATTGTCTGAAGAGCTTGGGCAGGCAGGTGGATGTTCTTGGAATGGAACTGGCAGGCTTCACACTTGGTGACAAGCTCGACCGCATCTTTGAGGGCTGTGGGCCAGTAGAATCCTTGCCGGAAAGCTTTCCCAACCAACGCCCTTGATCCAATGTGGGAGCCGCACATACCCTTGTGTATCTCTGCCAGCAGTTCCTTTCCTCCTTCCCGGCAAATACACCTCAATTTCACACCGTTGGGCCTCCTTCTGTACAGCGTGTTGTTAACAAACTGATACATACTGGCCCTCCGGGCTCCTCTTTCAGCTTCTTCTTGCTCTTCAGGAAGTTCTCCAGTTTGGAAGAAATGGACTATGTGTCGTGCCCAAGGCGGAGCCTGTGGCTAGGCAACGAGGACTAACGGCACCTCCCCATCCATGGGAGTGCAATCCTCGACCGCGGGGACGGGTGGCCTGGCGGGAGGATGCAGCTCAGCGATCGAAGGGGAGTTGTGCCCGACAAGCTTTCTGCCGGGATCCTCGAGAGGTTCTACCGGAAGAGGCTTGCCAGAGTCTAGTTTCCTCCTTTCCGGGGATACGGAGGGCTGAATCAGATGGAGAACAAAAGTTCCTGGTTCCACAGGGAGCTTCTGCGCAACGCACTTTGACAGATGATCAGTGATGTTGTTTTCTGCACGGGGTACGTGCTCTGTTTGCAATCCGTCAAAGCGCTCCTCAACTTTCTCACTTCCTCAATGTATGCCTCCATCAATGGAATTTGGTAATCCTTGTTGACTTGTCTCACCACAAGTTGTGAATCTCCGCGGATGATCAGCTTCTTGATCCCCAATTCTGTTGCAATTCTGAGCCCGGCAAGGAGCCCTTCATACTCTGCTGTATTGTTGGTAGCCTCCTCCTGGGGAAAATGCATCTGGATGACGTACTTCAGATGCTCCCCGATGGGAGCAATGAGAAGCATGCCAGCCCCTGCACCTTGTAGGGAGAAGACACCATCGAAATACATGATCCATTCTTGGGGCGCTTCCTTGCCGAGGATAACTGTCTCCAATACCTCATCATCAGGAGTCGGTGTCTATTCTGCAATAAACTCTGCAATGCTCTGCTCTGAATGGTTGATGTTCTCTCAAACTTCAAACCAAAGCTGGATAACTCCAATGCCCACTCCACTATTCTGCCGGTGACCTCAGGGTTTTGGAGTATCCGTTGCAAAGGGAAACGGGTGACAACTGTGATCTCATGGGCTTGGAAGTAGTGGCACAGTTTCCTTGAGGCTATGACAAGGCCAAAGATCAATTTTTGCACGCCAGAGTACCTGGATCTAGCCCCCTGCAATAGGGAGCTGACGAAGTACACTGGGAGCTGCACCACTTTCTTCTTTGCCGTGACCAGAGAACTGCTTCCGCTGCTTTGCTCTTCTCCATCTTGATCTGCATCTGACCTTGCCAGGGTGTGTTCACTTTCCTCCCTGGAAGGGATACCAGCTATGTCCGCTGCTCCATCCACTTCCCTCAGCGCCACCAGTTCTGCGTTCACCACTTGATTAGTTGCCGCCAAGTATAGTAGCAATGGCTCTTGAGGTTTTGGATCAACCAAAGTGGGCACAGAGAAAAGGTAGGCCTTCAAATCCTGTAGTGCGGCGTCTGCCTCTGGGGTCCATTCCATGGGCCTTGCCTTTTTCAAAATCTTGAAGAATGGCAAGGCACGCTCGACAGACTTCGAAATGAACCTGCTAAGCACGGCAACACATCCAGTCAAACGCCTCACGTCCTTGACTGTCTTGGGTGCTTGAATCTGCTCGATAGCCTTGATCTTGTCGGGGTTGGCCTCTATCCCACGGTGGGACACAAAGAAGCCAAGTAGCTTGCCGGAAGGAACGCCAAACACACACTTCTCCAAATTTAGCTTCAAGTTGATCTTGCGCAGATTAGCAAACGTCTCTTCCAAATCCTGAATGAGGGTTGATCTGTCCTTGGTCTTGACCACAATATCATCCATGTAAGCCTCAACGTTCCTGTGCAACTATGACTCAAAACCAATCTAGACTGCTCTTGTGAAAGTAGACCCGGCGCTCTTCAACCCGAAAGGCATCCGCACGAAGCAGTATGTGCCACATGGGGTGATGAACGCGGTCTTCTCTTCGTCTTCCTTGGACATGAAGATCTGATGATATCCAGAGTAGGCATCCAGGAAGGAAAGCAGGTCACACATGGAGGTGGAACCCACAATCTGGTCGATGCGCGGCAAGGGAAATGGGTCCTTCGGGCATGCCTTGTTCAGATCCGTAAAATCTATGCACAGTCTCCACTTCTCATTAGCTTTGCGTACCACCACTTGATTTGCTAACCACATTGGATGCAACACTCCTCTAACCAGACCAGCTGGCTCAAGTTTCTTGATCTCCTCGGCAATAAACTGCTGCTGCTCCAAAGCTTGCTTCCGGACCTTCTACTTGACGGGTCGGGTATGTGTGCAGACAGCAAGGTGGTGCTCGATTACCTCCCTAGGAACACCGGGGATGTCAGATGGTTGCCAGGCAAACGCATCGACATTCTCCCGCTGGAAGGCAACGAGCGCGCTTTCCTATTTGTCATCGAGGGTGGCACTGATAGTGAAAGTACCACCAGCGCCAGCCAGCCTGCCAGGACCTGTTTCACAGCGGGTACAGAAACCTTGAATCTCTTGCTATTGGAACTCTCTGGCGAGTCATCAACAGGCGCAGCATACCCCAAAGAGGTACGCTTCCCGGATTCCTTGCCGGCGTCCCTGTTAGCCTTCTTCTTTCCATCACTTTCCTTGGCGGGGATTGCGGCTTCAGTGGCCTCTGCCGCGATCGCATCCCGGTACATCTTGTCCATGCAAATAATTGCGTCCTTCTTGTCTGATGGAATGGAAATGACGCCCACCGGCCCTGGCATCTTCAAGTTGTTGTAGGCATAGTGGGATGCCGCCATGAACTTGGCCAAAGCTAGGCGACCAAGGATTCCGTTGTATGGTAGGGGGAGGTCAACCACATCAAACACGATCTTCTCAGTCCGGTAATTCAACTCTCCCCCAAATGTCACTGGTAACGTGATTTTCCCCTTAGGACGACTCCTGCCGGGATTGATCCCTTGAAACGTACGAGTAACCTTGAGCTCTTCTTCTGCTATCTCGAGTTTGCTGATGACCTTTGAAGAAATCAGATTCAACCCGTCCCCGCTGTCAACCAGCATCTTTGTGACTTTGAGGTTGCAGATTGTTGGTGATACCAACAATGGCAAGCACCCTACCGCGATGGTGCGGTCAGGGTGGTCCTCTTCATCGAAGATGATGGGTGTGTGGGACCACTTGAGCAGCCTTTGAGAGTCTGCCGCTGGCTCCACAGCATTGACTTCACGCGCCCACCGTTTAAGTTGGCGGTGAGAGGAGTGCAAAGATGCACCCCCGTCAATGCATAGGGCGTCAGTGGCTTTCTGGAATTCCTACTCGCTGGTTTCCTCTTCATCTCCTCCATCACTCTCATCGTTGCAATCCTCCTTCTCACGGCCTTTGGCAGGGTTCCCTTGATTCTGAGGAGCCTTGCCGGGGCGGCTTGCTCCGCCACCCCGGCCCTTTCCCCCAGCGCCATTCTGACCTTTCTCTTTATCTCGCTTCTCATATTCAGCCCTCTGCTTCTTGACAAGCTGCTCAACCTGATGACACTCCTGGAGATCGTGGCCCTTGGTCCGATGGATCTTGCAATACGGGCCATCGCCTTTCCCAGCCTTCTCGGCAGCCGCGGCTTCCCGGCAGTCAGTGCACGCGACAACCTCCTTGCCGGGTATCTCAGCCTTGGCTTTCTTGCCGATACTAGGCATACCCGATCCCTCAACGGTCATCACTGCCTTATCCTTGCGCCTTTTGTTGCGCTTCTTGTTCTTCTTCTTTTGACTGGTGGCCTCGTCATCATCCTCTGAATCGATGTCGACACCATCCTCTTCTCCCGAGAGCTTCCTCCCCTCCTCTATTCGAGCACACTTATCCACCAGAGTGTTAAGCTCCTTCACAGTCTTGGGTAATAGAACGTTCATCTTGGAACGTATCCGACGATTGCGCATGTTCGACTGGAACGCAGCTATCACCGCTGCCGGGTGGATGTCTGGAATATTCCTGTGGACTCTGCTGAATCTCTGCATGTATTTCCGCAGGCTCTCGCCTTCCTTCTGCGGGAGGGGCTGCAAGCCGCTGGGTGATATGTCTCCAACGTATCTATAATTTTTGATTGTTCCATGCTATTATATTATCTGTTTTGGATGTTTTATATGCATTAATATGCTATTTTATATTATTTTTGGGACTAACCTATTAACCTAGAGCCTAGTGCCAGTTTTTGTTTTTTTCCTTGTTTTTGAGTTTCGCAGAAAAGGAATACCAAACGGAGTCCAAACGGAATAAAACTTTCGCGATGATTTTTCTTGGACCAGAAGAAAACCAGGAGACTTGGAGATGAAGTCGGAGGAGCCACGAGGCGGCCACAAGGACGGAGAGCGCGCCCAGGGGGGTAGGGCGTGCCCCCACCCTTGTGGGCCCCTCATGCACTTCCTGACCTAATTCTTTCGCCTATATATACTCATATATCCCCAAACCAACAGAGGCATCCACGAAAAGACTTTTCCACCGCCGCAACCTTCTGTACCCATGAGATCCCATCTTGGGACCTTTTCCGACACCCTGCCGGAGGGGGATTCGATCACGGAGGGCTTCTACATCAACACCATTGCCCTTCCGATGAAGCGTGAGTAGTTTACCACAGACCTACGGGTCCATAGCTAGTAGTTAGATGGCTTCTTCTCTCTCTTTGATTCTCAATACCATGTTCTCCTCGATGTTCTTGGAGATCTATTCGATGTAATAATTTTTTGCGGTGTGTTTGCCGAGATCCGATGAATTGCGGATTTATGATCAGCTTATCTATGAATATTATTTGAATCTTCTATGAATTCTTATATGCATGATTTGATATCTTTGTAATTCTCTTTGAACTATCGGTTTGGTTTGGCCAACTAGATTGGTTTTTCTTGCAATGGGAGAAGTGCTTAGCTTTGGGTTTAATCTTGTGGTGTCCTTTCCCAGTGACAGTAGGGGCAGCAAGGCACGTATTGTATTGTTGCCATCGAGGATAAAAAGATGGGGTTTTCATCATATTGCTTGAGTTAATTCCTCTACATCATGTCATCTTACTTAATGCATTACTCCATTTTGTATGAACTTAATACTCCATGGCATGCTGGATAGCGGTCGATGTGTGGAGTAATAGTAGTAGATGCAGAATCGTTTCGGTCTACTTGACACGAACGTGATGCCTATATTCATGATCATTGCCTTAGATATCGTCATAACTTTGCGCTTTTCTATCAATTGCTCGGCAGTAATTTGTTCACCCACCATATTATTTTCTATCTTGAGAGAAGCCTCTAGTGAAACCTATGGCCCCTGGGTCTATTTTCCATCATATAATTTCTATTTTCCATCATATAAGTTTCAGATCTACTATTTTGCAATCTTTTACTTTCCGATCTATAAAACAAAAATACCAAAAATATTTACTTTATCGTTTATCTATCTCTATCAGATCTCACTTTTGCAAATAACCGTGAAGGGATTGACAACCCCTTTATCGCGTTGGGTGCAAGTTCTTTGATTGTTTGTGCAGGTATTCGGTGATTTGTGCGTTGTCTCCTACTGGATTGATACCTTGGTTCTCAAACTGAGGGAAATACTTATCTCTACTTTGCTGCATCACCCTTTCCTCTTCAAGGGAAAAACCAACGCAAGCTCAAGAAGTAGCAGGAAGAATTTCTGGCGCCGTTGCCGGGGAGATCTACGCCAAGTCAAGACATACCAAGTACCCATCATAAACTCTCATCTCTTGCATTACATTATCGTCATTTGCCTCTCGTTTTCCTCTCCCCCACTTCTAAAATGATTTTCGAAAAGATTTGCCTTTTCTTCGCCCTTCTTCCGTTCGTCTTTTCGTTTGCCTTTTTATTTGCCTTCTTTTCGTTTGCCCTTATGTCATACTTGGTTTGTTTGCTTGTTCGCTTGGTAAAATTGTGTGTTTTTTGAAAAACAGAAACAAAGGTTTATGGATCCTCATCCACTTGCTAAATCTTTTTAAGAGATCCAATTATGATGAACCTATTGCTAGTGAGTTGAATGCACTAGATTATCTTTATGAGGTTTTGCTTGAAATTCGTGAATCTGAAAATTGTGATGAAGTGTTGAAAGAAGAAAATTATAAAGTGATTCACGATAGCTCCTTGAATGAAAAGCATGATTGCAATGATGTTGTTATAAATTCTATTAATGTCAATTGTGTTGATGATATGCAAAACCCTAAGCTTGGGGATGCTAGTTTTGCTAGGTCCACTACTTGTTGCAATGATCATGATTGGGGTGATTTTTCTTATGATCTTGAAAATTTATTTAAGACTCATGATAATAATGTTTGCAATAATATTGAAAGTGGGTTTGAAAGAGTGTCAACTTTAGATCCCACATATTTGGAGAATATTTAATCTTATGAAATTTTCGATAAAAGTGGGTTTGGAGAGGTCATGACTTTAGTTAATATTAATCCCACTATTTTAGAAGAGTGTCAACTTCGCATGCATGTGGATCGTGTTGAGAATATGTTATCTGATAGCTATATTGTTGAATTTTCTTATGATCCTACATGTAATTATTATGAGAGACGAAAATATGGTTGTGGAAATCTTCATGTTACTAAATTACATCTCGTAATGTTGAGATTACTATTGTTTCTTTCTTCTTCTTTGCATATGCTAGTTTTTGCTTGTCTTGATAATTTGTTTGCCTATAAGATGCCTATGCATAGGAAATATGTTAGACTTAGATGTGTTTTTCACATGCTTTATGATGCTCTCTTTGTGCTTCAATTCTTGTCTTTCATGTGAGCATCATCAAAATTATCAATGCCTAGCTAACAGGGCGTTAAACAATAGCGCTTGTTGGGAGGCAACCCAATTTTATTTTTGTTTTTGCTTTTTTGTTCCTGTTTTGCTTTGAATAATTCATCTAGCCTCTGGTTAGATGTGGTTTTATGTTTTAATTAGTGTTTGTGCCAAGTAAGACCTTTGGGATGGCTTACGGTGATAGTTGATTTGATCTTGCTGAAAAACAGAAACTTTTGCGTCAAGTCTCAGAATTTTAATAATTAACTGGGGCGCTGAAAAATCCTGAATTTTTTTATACGAGATTTATATACAGATTTCCTATGTTTTCCTAATTTTTCAGAATTGTTGGAGTTACATAAGTATTATAATAATTCCTATCTTCGCAGACTATTCTGTTTTTGAAAGATTCTGTTTTCTTTGTGTTGTTTGTTTATTTTGATGAATCTATGGGTAGTATCGGGGGGTATGAACCATGGAAAATTTGGAATAGAGTAGATATTACACCAATATAAATAAATAATAAGTTCACAATAATACCAAAGTGGTGATTTATTTTCTTATACTAACGGAGCTTATGAGATTTTCTGTTGAGTTTTGTGTTGTGAAGTTTTCAAGTTTTGGGTAAGGATTTGATGGACTATGGAATAAGGAGTGGCAAGAGCCTAATCTTGGGGATGCCCAAGGCACCCCAAGGAAATATTCAAGGACAACCAAGAGCCTAAGCTTGGGGATGCCCCGGAAGGCATCCCCTCTTTCGTCTTCGTCTATCGGTAACTTTACTTGAGGCTATATTTTTATTCACCACATGATATGTGTTTTGCTTGGAGCGTCTTGTATGATTTGAGTCTTTGCTTTTTAGTTTTCCACAATCTTTCTTGCTGTACACACCTTTTGAGAGGGACATGCATGAATCGTGATTTATTAGAATACTCTTTGTGCTTCACTTATATCTTTTGAGCTAGGCAATTTTGCTCTAGTGCTTCACTTATATCTTTTTAGAGCACGGCGGTGGCTTTATTTTGTAGAAATTATTGAACTCTCATGCTTCACTTATATTATTTTGAGAGTCTTTAAACATCATGGTAATTTGCTTTGGTTATAAATTTAGTCCTAATATGATAGGCATCCAAGAGGGATATAATAAAAACTTTCATATAAAGTGCAATGAATACAATGAGAAGTTTCATTCCTTATGATTATTTTGAGATATAAAGATGGTGATATTAGAGTCATGCTAGTGAGTAATTGTGAATTTGAGAAATACTTGTGTTAAGGTTTGTGAGTCCCGTAGCATGCACGTATGGTGAACCGTTATGTAATGAAGTTGGAGCATGAGATATTTTTTGATTGTCTTCCTTATGAGTGGCGGTCGGGGATGAGCGATTGTCTTTTCCTACCAATCTATCCCCCTAGGAGCATGCACGTAGTACTTTGTTTCGATGACTAATAGATATTTGCAATAAGTATGTGAGTTCTTTATGACTAATGTTGAGTCCATGGATTATACGCACTCTCACCCTTCCACCATTGCTAGCCTCTCTTGTACCGCGCAACTTTCACTGGTACCATACACCCACCATATACCTTCCTCAAAACAGCCACCATTCCTACCTATTATGGCATTTTCATAGCCATTCTGAGATATATTGCCATGCAACTTTCCACCGTTCCATTTTATTATGACACGCTTCATCATTGTCAAATTGTTTTGCATGATCATGTAGTTGACATCGTATTTGTGGCAAAGCCACCATTCATAATTTTTTCATACATGTCACTCTTGATTCATTGCACATCCCGGTACACTGCTGGAGGCATTCATATAGAGTCATATTTTGTTCTAGTATCGAGTTGTAATTTTTTGAGTTGTAAGTAAATAGAAGTATGATGATCTTCATTATTAGAGCATTGTCCCATGTGAGGAAAAAAACAAGAGAGGCCAAAGAAAGAAAAAAAGAGAAAGAAAAAAAAGAAAAAAAGAGAGAAGGGGCAATGTTACTATCCTTTTTCCATACTTGTGCTTCAAAGTAGCACCATGATCTTCATGATAGAGAGTCTCCTATGTTGTCACTTTCATATACTAGTGGGAATTTTTCATTATAGAACTTGGCTTGTATATTCCAACAATGGGCTTCCTCAAATTGCCCTAGGTCTTCATGAGCAAGCAAGTTGGATGCACACCCACTTAGTTTTCTTTTTAAGCTTTCATACACTTATAGCTCTAGTGTATCCGTTGCATGGCAATCCCTACTCACTCACATTGATATCTATTGATGGGCATCTCCATAGCCCGTTGATACGCCTAGTTGATGTGAGACTATCTCCCTTTTTTTGTCTTCTCCACAACCACCTTCTATTCCACCTATAGTGCTATGTCCATGGCTCACGCTCATGTATTGCGTGAAAGTTGAAAAGGTTTGAGAACGTCAAAAGTATGAAACAATTGCTTGGCTTGTCATCGGGGTTGTGCATGATTTGAATATTTTGTGTGATGAAGATGGAGCATAGCCAGACTATATGATTTTGTAGGGATAAGCTTTCTTTGGCCATGTTATTTTGAGAAGACATAATTGCCTTGTTAGTATGTTTGAAGTATTATTGTTTTTATGTCAATATTAAACTTTTGTTTTGAATCTTACGGATCTGAACATTCATGCCACAATAAAGAAAATTACATGGATAAATATATTAGGTAGCATTCCACATCAAAAATTCTGTTTTTATCATTTACCTACTCGAGGACGAGTAGGAATTAAGCTTGGGGATGCTTGATATGTCTCCAACGTATCTATAATTTTTGATTGTTCCATGCTATTATATTATCTGTTTTGGATGTTTTATATGCATTAATATGCTATTTTATATTATTTTTGGGACTAACCTATTAACCTAGAGCTCTGTGCCAGTTTCTGTTTTTTTCCTTGTTTTTGAGTTTCGCAGAAAAGGAATACCAAACGGAGTCCAAACAGAATAAAACTTTCGCAATGATTTTTCTTGGACCAGAAGGAAACCAGGAGACTTGGAGAAGAAGTCGGAGGAGCCACGAGGCGGCCACAAGGACGGAGGGCGCGCCCCCACCCTTGTGGGCCCCTTGTGCACTTCCTGACCTAATTCTTTCGCCTATATATACTCATATATCCCCAAACCAACAGAGGCATCCACGAAAAGACTTTTCCACCGCCGCAACCTTCTGTACCCGTGAGATCCCATCTTGGGACCTTTTTCGGCACCCTGCCGGAGGGGGATTCGATCACGGAGGGCTTCTACATCAACACCATTGCCCTTCCAATGAAGCGTGAGTAGTTTACCACAGACCTACGGGTCCATAGCTAGTAGCTAGATGGCTTCTTCTCTCTCTTTGATTCTCAATACCATGTTCTCCTCGATGTTCTTGGAGATCTATTCGATGTAATACTTTTTTGCGGTGTGTTTGCCGAGATCCGATGAATTGTGGATTTATGATCAGCTTATCTATGAATATTATTTGAATCTTCTCTGAATTCTTATATGCATGATTTGATATCTTTGTATTTCTCTTCGAACTATCGGTTTGGTTTGGCCAACTAGATTGGTTTTTCTTGCAATGGGAAAAGTGCTTAGCTTTGGGTTCAATCTTGCGGTGTCCTTTCCCAGTGACAGTAGGGGCAGCAAGGCACGTATTGTATTGTTGCCATCGAGGATAAAAAGATGGGGTTTTCATCATATTGCTTGAGTTAATTCCTCTACATCATGTCATCTTACTTAATGCATTACTCCGTTCTTTATGAACTTAATACTCTAGATGCATGCTGGATAGCGGTCGATGTGTGGAGTAATAGTAGTAGATGCAGAAACGTTTCGGTCTGCTTGACACCGACACGATGCCTATATTCGTGATCATTGCCTTAGATATCGTCATAACTTTGCGCTTTTCTATCAATTGCTCGGCAGTAATTTGTTCACCCACCGTATTATTTTCTATCTTGTGAGAAGCCTCTAGTGAAACCTATGGCCCCCGGGTCTATTTTCCATCATATAATCTTCTATTTTCCATCATATAAGTTTCGATCTACTATTTTGCAATCTTTTACTTTCCGATCTATAAAACAAAAATACCAAAAATATTTACTTTATCGCTTATCTATCTCTATCAGATCTCACTTTTGCAAATAATCGTGAAGGGATTGACAACCCCTTTATCGCGTTGGGTGCAAGTTGTTTGATTGTTTGTGCAGGTATTCGGTGATTTGTGCATTGTCTCCTACTGGATTGATACATTTTTTCTCAAACTGGGGGAAATACTTATCTCTACTTTGCTGCATCACCCTTTCCTCTTCAAGGGAAAAACCAACACAAGCTCAAGAAGTAGCACTGGGCCGCCATGTTTCTTGATGACCGCCCGTGATGGCGCCAACGAACTCATGGCACAGGTCAGCCCAGGTCGAAATGGAGTTCTCCGGTAGGTGCATCAGCCAAGACCTCACATTTGGCTTGAGTGCCAAAGGGAAGTAGTTGGCGAATACCTTCTCATCTCTTCCCCCGGCAGCTTGAACAGCGATGGTGTAGATGCTCAAGAACTCTGCCGGGTTCAGTCTTCCATCATACTTCTCTGGTATCTCTGGCTTGAACATGCGAGTGGACGGCCAAGAGACTTGCCGCAGCTCACGGGTGAAGGCAGGGGACCCAGCCTCGAAAGGCAGGTACCCGCCGTCAGCGAGTGCGGGCTCATTGACGTTGGGGCCATCACGCCTGTCGGACTGGCGGTGGGCGTCGCAGTGTCGCTCGGTGTTGACACGGGCGTCTTCCCTCTGCCTGTCCTCCAGAACTCGCCGTGGGCCTTGACGCACTCGAGGGTCGGACAAAGCCATCGAGACGTCGTCAGGTTCTTGGTTGCGCGGCTCCCACGCCGGCTCCCGCGGAGAGGACTGCACCATAGGAGTGGTCCCATCCGCACGGCCAGCAGCGTGAGCCATTGTCGCTGCCTGGGGAGGCCGTGGCGGGCCAGCCCGCTGCGATCCTCCCGCCTCGGTGAAGCCAATCAGACTCTGAATGGTGGCTCTCCACTCATCCATCTGATCTACTGCCGGCGAAAATTTCAACAGCAGCTGAGCCCGCACCATGGCCTCCGAAGCGGTGCTTGGCATGGATGTCGACGAAGACCGTAACGTCGCCCCGCTCCTAACGGTGCCGCTAGCGATCGCACCGTGCTCTCGTCGTTGTGAGCCAGCCGCCTAGATGGCGTGTGGACGAGGTGGAGGCGCTTGAGGGCCAGCGGCTCCGTTTGGCATAGCGGCTGGGTCGGCTCGTTCCAGGGGTGGCGCATGTTCCATGGTCGCCCCCGCGGCGGGAGCGGTCGGGGAGTTGTGATTCCCCCCGGAGCGAGTACCCCTGCTGCGGCTGTGCCCCTCGGCCGGACGGGGAGGTGCAGATGGAATGATCTCTCTTCCCGTACCTCGTGGGGCGTGGCCACTGGGATGTAGTTGGTGATGTCCTTCTTCGGTGCCTCCTGCTCCTGCTTCGGCCGCAGGAGAGGTAGTAACGACGCCGCCCGCGCCGACCACGCCCCCCCCCCCCCGCAGCGTCCGCACTTCCAGGCGTCCCCGTAGCCCCCACGACATCGGCAGGCGCGTGTGGCGGGGCCTTCGAGGTGGATGGATGAGCTGCGGCGCCGGGCTTCTTGGGTGCCATGGACAATGGAGCCGTTGATGAAGAAGATGGCGGCGAAGATGACGCGCTACGTACACTTCTCGGGTTCGCGCAAGCGCATTCCCCCTACCTGGCGCGCCAAAGATGTCATGGGAAACCACGGCCACCTATGGGGCCAAGGGCCCCTTTTGGTTCGGCAGGGGGACTGAGCATGTTGCACAAAGAGCGGAGGAGCGCAGCGAAGCGCGGCAGAGATCACACGGGCAGTTTTACCCAGGTTCGGGCCGCCGCGAGGCATAAAACTCTACTCCTGCTTTGGTGGATTGATGGTGGATGGTGGTGGAAACACAGTGCTCTTGCCCGGCAGGGTTGCCTCAGGACGAGAGCAGCTACGCGCGTATGAGTGTACAGGGGTCCGAATCCTTTCTATGGTTGCCATGGGCCTCCTTTTATAGATTAAGGGGTCACCACAGTGGCAAATCAGTCATTGTGTACTGATTAGATAGCGAACAGTGCTATCATATCTACTCTGCACACATAGCAGTACGCATTAAATGCGCCGCTCAGTGTCACATCATGGCCTGCCCGGCACGCCTTGCCGGGCAGTTTGGCCACCTTATCTCCTGTCTGCATGACACGTCGCAGAACAGGTGTCATCTGGAGGTGATTCCCATATGAAATGGCTGCCAAGTGGCAAAAGGCAGCCACTTAGTCATCTTGGGGCTTGACACCGCACCGATCGGTGACTTGCATCGCTGTGAGGTGGGGCGGTGAAGCCTTGGCGGGTTTTTTTTGCCTTCGTATGTCCCGGCAGGCCTGCCGGGTCGGTCCTGAGGCTTGCTTCCGGGGCAGCCTTGACCTCGCCAGGCTCTCCTGCCCGGCAAGGGAGGTTTTCCCTTAGCGGTGTCTTGCTTCTTGGCTTGACTTGGTCTTCTCAACCTGCCCTTTGATTCCTCAAAGAGCCTATCTCTTTACCTTGGCCTTGTCTTGGGTGTTGCAATCTTGATCTTGGGCCTATGCACGATCTGGGCAACAGACCCAGGGTTTGTTGCACCGACAGTGTGAGAGAGGCCTAAAGATAATGTGCGTGCAGAAGAAACTTAGGCACATGTATGTGCATATGGAGGGCCAGCAGAGACCGTGCGTGTGTATATATGCATGTGAGAGAAATAGTGTTTTCCAACTGAGATTAGTGAAAAGAGTGGTACGTAGTAGTAAGAGAGAGGGAGATATATAGAGAGTGTGTGCGTGAGACACCCCGGGAGAGAGTGTGAGCATGTGTGAGAGAGAAATGCCGATGTATATAGCGCGTCTGTGAGGACGGGCCGAGGCATAGTGCATCTACGCGTAAAAGGCGGTTCTACGCATTAAATTAAAATATAAGTTGCATTAAATTTTTTGGATGAGATCATGAATTTTGCAGTTTGCGTATGAACGAACATTGCTCTATCAGACACCCATACTCTATTGAATTCGAGCATGTGTATGGGTTTATTTCATATTATCAATCCATAGAGTGAGAGTGGTTTAAAATCCAGACAATGCATGGCTTTTGCAATTCATATATAAACATTAATTAGTGCACTCCGTGTTGTTAGTGTCAGGCACTTTATACATCTGTCACATACATGGATACATTCCAAATTGCTAGCTACGAACTAGAATATATGTTCAATTCAACATAAAGATGGTTTCGAAGATTCGAATTCATAGGAAGTGCATTCATCTATTTGAATTCAAGATAATGGCTTTTGTAAATCAGATCTAAAAGGGGGCATCAATCTTTGTTGTGCGTTTGAACATGCTATATATTCATACACATGTCTAACTATTTTTTTGCGACCAAGGAGATTATATCTGGAACCATGCATGAATTGAGCTAAGCTGCATATTTTTTAATATATACTCGTGTACAATGTATATTCAAATGTACCCCCTCCATTCCAAAATAATCGTAGTTTTAGGATTTTCAAGAGTCAAGATTTTTGAAGTTTGACAAATCCTGAAAGTTCAATTCAAGAGAACTGTAAACGTTAATGCTTCTGCTCCCAAATATTGAATGAAGCGCCAAATAAGCCTCTGGTCGCCCGAAACCGCGCGAGACTAATGTTTGGTGGTAGGAAATTATTGTCCTGACTCTGTCCCGTGTAGCCTATCGGCCCGATGTCCAAAGGTCTAAACCGGGGTAGGTTTGTAACTTCACCAAGACGCCAGTCAACCGCCTCCGAGAAGCATTTATACACCATGGGCGCCTAAACACCTATGCGCTCAGCCGAAATCTATCCCGCCCACTATTTGGGACACCTGAGTTTACTGTCCTACCCACGACCCACAATATGTCCGAAATTTTAGATGGGGGCAAAGTTTGTAACTTTCCCCAAATTTCAAACAAGAGCGTCCCAAACTGAAACATTGTTCCCCCTTAGTTCCCCCCTCCCTCTGTTTCCCCATTCATACTTCATGGGCGCCAAAACGCCATCTCCACCAGCCGCGAAACCCCATCCTCCTTCGTCCTCCACCCCATCGCGCCCAATCCACCGCCGCCCTCCTCCATCACACCAGAGCCGGTACCCCGACGTCGTCGTCCAATGCAACCGCAACCTCAACACCCTCAAGGATTTAGCAGCTGAAGCCGAGGCAGAGCTGCCTCCACGACGCCGACGCCGATGTGCGTCGTACCAGAACCACTTCGACCACGCCATCCTGCGCCTCACCACTGCCGCTCCACTATCGCAACTGTCCACTGCACCAGAGTTGTTCCCGCTACGCCATCGTTCGTCGCCTCAGATCTGGTTCCCCGCTGCCGACAGACGGCCACCGCACCACACTCAACAACTTGGCCATGGGTTCGTCCAAGGCTCCATCGTGCTCCACAACTTCTTGTTTCTAGCGAACCACAAGAAGATTGTTGGAAAAACACAAGGAGGACACAACACTACCAGCAGAAAGAGGTACTCCTCTTCCCTTATTCGTGCAAATCTTACCTCTCTGCTCACACCCTATTCATCCCACGAAAGAAACTAGTTGAGCGCTTCTTCGTGATACTAAATGCACAAGGTTTCCTCCCATTTACTATTTCACCTTAGCTAGAGGTCAGTCACCCGCCTGGATTTCAATTCAAGGTCAATTGATTCGCAATTAAAAGAAGCAACACCCGCTTAGGCGCGCGGAGCACCTAGTCCGCCTGTTCACCGGGGAAGCGGCGCTTCGGTGTCTATCATAGCGGTGTGGGGCGTAGGAGCTGCTTGCGCCTGATCTGGAGGTCGGCGGGGATTGAAGGGATGGCGGGGGGGAGGGCGGTGCCAAGCATAGCGGTGCATTGGGGTCGAGGGTAGGGCGGAGGCAGGGGACTGGGCCACTGGTCGCTGGCATTTCGAGGAAGATCGTCAACACTGACTAGCTGGAGGTAGATGAAGGCGATCTGCCCGTTCTTTGTACATCGGACGGTACAGAAAAAATGGACTGACCTATTTGTTTTCAGCCGACTGTTATTTTCATAGGACCACACCTTGTGGTGTGCTGGAGGAGTATGTGCATTTCCCAGCCATCCCTGTGCTCATATTTCAAAATCCTAGAATCTAATTTTGTGTGCCATGCATGTTGTAGAGCTATCATATGTCTCCCGTCATTTATTTCTCACCCACCGGCTATCTGCTATTTTTACACTGTACTACTTGTGAACACACTTCACTCATACTCACACTATTATTTTTTTATGCATGGGTATTTCAGACTCTGACGCACTGTTGATGAATACTAAAAATAAAAGACAGAAGTCGCTCCAGTGTAATTCGAGGATAAGCACTAAGCATTTCAGCGCTCTAAAGGGTGTAGTGTCAGCAGATGGAGGCAGTAAACGTAGCTCTGCAGTTGATGATCTTAATTGACACACACAACCATCCCAGGTGCTTGCTTTAACTTCGCGCTGTCAAATGTGGTTGCATGTTGAATATGGTGTCTAGCTTGTATTGCTTCCAATTTGGTTAAATTGCATCTGCTTACTTTACACATTATACCTTTGATAATGACATGCCTTCCTGTTTTTGATACATACTACATCTGTCTATTAACCATGTTCTTACATCAAACTAATGCTCTTTTGTATCCCTCATCAATCACTTATGATGAGACAGTCACCCCAGTGGGTTACTGTGAGACGCGCTACTCTTTTAAATAGTGCAATGTCATCCTCCCCACATGATTCTCAAGAAACAGCAAGGCTAAATGAAGATAGTCAACGTAGCTCTGTAGTTCATGACCGCAATTCCCCTACACCACCATCGCAGGTGCTTGCTCTTACTTGGCAATGTGATATGTGGTTGCATGTTGCATATGGTGTCTACCTTGTAATGCTTCTAATTAGGGTAAATTGCATCTGCTTAGTTAACACATTATACCTGTGAATATGACATGCCTTCCTATTTTTGGTACATACTACGTCTTTCTATTAACCATGTTCTTACATTAAACTACTTTTCTTGTGTATCCCTCATCAATCACTTCTGACGAGACACCTTTAAATTGGCAGTGTAATATTTGTTGCATCTTGCATATCATTTCAAACATGTATTTGCCTCTAATTTGTTGAAATGCCACTTATAATGAGACACTTCTAACTTGGTACAGTGAATTTGGTTGGATCTTTCATATGGCGTCTCGCTTGCATTGCTTCCAATTTGTTGAAATGCCTTCTGCTTAGCGTTTTTCGTACATATTCAATCCTCCTACAATATGGTTGCCTTACATAAAAGTTGTGTTCATCAGTATCATGCATCAACAAATTTGGAAGAGCGAATTTCATTCCTTTTTCTTGTGTGTTTGACTTGACAAGGCAAAATCTAAAAGGATGAACGCACAGAATGATGGTGGTCCTCTGGAGCAACCGAAACAGATGATCTCTACAGATTCTCCTGCTACTCCTACTGCAGTGCAAGTTCCAAATCTCATCTCCCCTACTCCACAACCCCAGGTGCTTGCTCTAACATGGCAGTGTGATATCTGGTTGCATGTTGCATATGGTGCCTAGCTTGTATTGCTCCTAATTTGTTAAATTGCATCTCCTTAGCTTACACATTATACATGTGAATATGACACGCCTTCTTGTTTTTGGTACATACTACATCTGCCTATCACACCATGTTCTTACATCAAACTATTGTTCTTGTGTATCCTGCATCTATCACTTATGATGAGACAGTCACGCCCGTGGGTTAGTATGAGACGCGCTACTCTTATAAAGAGTGCAGTTTCATCGTCCCCACATGATTCTAAAAAAACAGCAAGTCTAAATGAAGATATTGAACGTAGCTCTGTACTTGAGGACCGCATTTCCCCTACACCACCATCGCATGTGCTTGCTCTAACTTCGCAGTGTGATATGTGGTTGCATGTTGCATACGGTGTCTAGCTTGTAATGCTTCTAATTAGGGTAAATTGCATCTTCTTAGTTTACACATTATACCTGTGAATATGACATGCCTTCCTATTTTTGGTGCATACTACATCTATCTGTTAACCATGTTCTTACATGAAACTACCGCTCTTCTATATCCTGCATCAATCACTTATGATGAGACAGCTTTATTCGTTGCATATTGCATATTATTTCTAGCTTGTTGCCATGTTGTCGGTGTAGTGAACAGGGGGTGTTCATTACCCCTGGACACGCACCGGCGAGTTGCAGCCCCCAGGCGGGAAGGGCATGCCAGGGGAGCGAGCCTTCCTGGGAGAAGACAACTGGGAACAAGCACAAGACTATCCAAAAAGCATTCGAGTCAATAATTGGAAGGCAGAAGACCAAAGGCCGAAGCCCCAGCAAGATTCTTGCTGGTGAGCCCCGGCAAGATTTTTGCTGGTGAGCCCCGGCAAGATTCTTGCTGGTGAGCCCCGGCAAGATTCTTGCTGGTGAGCCCCGGCAAGATGATCCCGGCAAGCTTGGTCCCGGCAAGATGACCCCGCCAAGCTGCCATCGCTCCAGTGCAGCGACCAAACCTGTCAGATGGGTTTTGTCCTTCTGGATGCGTGTCAAGTCACCAAAGAAATCATCAAGTCAGAAATCTGAGGATCGGCAGACAAGAAGAGCTGGAATTCGAAGACCAGCTTCCCCGGCAAGATCTTGCCGGGGTGGCCTGCGGAGCCCGGCAAAGATCGGCGCCCGGCAAGGCTTGGCGCCCGGCAAGTTTCGGCGCCTGGCGGGATTCTGCCACTATGCCACCGCTCCAGCACAGCGACAAAGCCTGACATTCTGGGTCCTTCTCTGGATGCGCGGCAACGCGCCAGTGGAGGAGAGCTTAAGCGGTGCTGATGGGATGGCCCCTTTTCCATCCCCAAGAAAGTGATGACACCTAAACGGACACCTCACGGTGCATTAAATGCGCTTGTCCTAATCCGTCAGGGGTTAGGTATGATATCCTGTAGCTACTTTACACCTCAATGTATGTACATTTTGCCACTGTGGAGACCCCTTTGAGCATATAAAAGGAGGCCCAAGGCAACTGCTACAGAGAAGGAGAACTTCTGGCCCATTCTGCATGCGTAGTTGCTCTTTGAACGTACTGTTCATTGCGAGCGCTCCTGAAGGCTGGGCTCAAGAACATCAATAAGAACACAAAGCAGGAGTAGGGTTTTACGCTGATCAGCGGCCCGAACCTGGGTAAAAACTTCCCACGTCGATCATTGGTTCTGCTCTTTGCGCATACCTCTCCCCCCCCCGCCGAATTGTAAAGGGGTCTCTCGGGATCCCATAGGTGTCGTACCCCGACATCTTTGGCGCGCTAGGTAGGGGGATCGAGGTTGCGCGAACCTGATCCAGCGGTCGGCGCGTCAGCTTCATCGTCCATGGCGACTTCGCTCCACATACAGAAAGCTAAGTTCTAAAACTTTAATGCTTTTTGCTGATTTGATTTTATCCATGATGATGTTCTTTGCACATAACCTATGTGCAAAGGAGCACTCTTGAGACATTCTGCGCTCCGGGTTGTTCGGGTCTGCCTAGCAACACCTGTGCAGCCGCGTTTGTTCTTGGAGTGTGAAGCTCTCGAGGAGGCGGCGTCCTCGATAGGCTGCTAACTAGGATCCATTCCTAAGCGCCATTGACTAGGACGTGCGCGATCGAGATGCATTCCAGCAAGCGTAGGGGACAACTGTGCAAAAACAAAAACATGTGGAGAAGAGCTCTAAATAAAGTTATGCACAAGTTAAAATGCTTTTAAGATGCTAATTAACTTGTCGTATTTAAACGCAGTTGTGGCCCGGGGGCTGGCAGCGTCCTCTGGACCAATCTTCTCGACGTCGAGAACGACGAAGTTCTCCGCCATAAGCCTTCCTGTCAACAACCTTGCCGAAAGCCAGCGTCGAGAACGACGAAGTCCTTCGTCATGAGCTTTCCAGGCAACTCCTTTCCGGAAGCTAGCGTCGAGAATATCAAAGTTCTCCGCTAAAGTCAAAAGTTTCCCGACAACCGCCCTTTGAGTAAAAAATAAGCTCGGGGGCTGGCAGCGCCCTCGCAAGAAAAGCTAAGTTGCCAAGATTTATTACATTCATTTTGCTATCCTCACTTGCTTCTTATACCTACACGCGAAGGAGCCCTCTCGGGGCTAATTGCGCCCCTAGTTGTCTCGAGTCCGCTCGACAATTTAGGTGGCTGCATAAGCACCGAGGAGGTAAACCTTTCCGGGAGGCGGCGTTCCCGGCAAGTTTCTTAGGACCCGTTCCTCAAGCGCTGCCGACTGGAGCATGCGCACCGGAAAGCTTTCCGGCGAGCGTGGGTCGCCTTGATTAATTCTTTGTCCTTGTACATCAACCTGCACGCGGAGGAACCTTGTCGTGGTTAGCCCGCGCTCTAGCTTCGCCTCGAGTCCGCTCGGCAAGCTTAGCAGCTGCGTTCTGGCCCGGCAAGTCGCCTTGCCAGCGGCGGCGCTTCCAGCAGGCTACTAAAGACCCGCATCTAGCGCTCGCGGCAAACGTGCGCACCGGCAAGGTTTCCAGACAGCGTAGGGACTAAAATAAGTGCAAGGACTGAATTAATCAAGGGGGAAGCATACATTCATTCAGCATAAAGTAACATGCATTGCATGCATAAAGATTGATTTAACTAAGATAAATTGCTTCTTTATATGCGCCATTGCAGCAACATGCCGGCAAGACGGCAGTGAGACATTCGCGGTAGACGGCTGCGGCAGCAGGGGTGACTATATGGATCGAGCACCGCACCCGCAGTACCCTATATGGGGAAAGCTCGGGGACTGACTCCTCATCGCACAGTGTGGCACTTCCTTTCGGGCACACGACTCCTGTTGCCGTCCTGCTCTGTCTTCCCATGCTGCCGGCAAGCCCAAGGCCCGGCAAACTGCAAGCTCTCTTGCATCATCACCAGCATGCAGTTAAAAGTCAAGAGTAATGGTTACTTCTCGCCGCGCGTGTACCGGTGCATGTTTTTGGGCCTAGCCCAGACAAACACTGTGCGCGTTTGTCCGGCCCAGGCCCGAGGGCTCCTGTCGGTGTAGTGAACAGGGGGTGTTCATTACCCCTGGACACGCACCGGCGAGTTGCAGCCCCCAGGCGGGAAGGGCATGCCAGGG
Source organism: Thinopyrum elongatum (assembly GCA_011799875.1). Classification (NCBI taxonomy): domain Eukaryota; kingdom Viridiplantae; phylum Streptophyta; class Magnoliopsida; order Poales; family Poaceae; genus Thinopyrum; species Thinopyrum elongatum. The sequence continues at coordinate 502,789,665 of CM022303.1, forward strand.
GAGCGAGCCTTCCTGGGAGAAGACAACTGGGAACAAGCACAAGACTATCCAAAAAGCATTCGAGTCAATAATTGGAAGGCAGAAGACCAAAGGCCGAAGCCCCAGCAAGATTCTTGCTGGTGAGCCCCGGCAAGATTTTTGCTGGTGAGCCCCGGCAAGATTCTTGCTGGTGAGCCCCGGCAAGATGATCCCGGCAAGCTTGGTCCCGGCAAGATGACCCCGCCAAGCTGCCACCGCTCCAGTGCAGCGACCAAACCTGTCAGATGGGTTTTGTCCTTCTGGATGCGTGTCAAGTCACCAAAGAAATCATCAAGTCAGAAATCTGAGGATCAGCAGACAAGAAGAGCTGGAATTCGAAGACCAGCTTCCCCGGCAAGATCTTGCTGGGGTGGCCTGCGGAGCCCGGCAAAGATCGGCGCCCGGCAAGGCTTGGCGCCCGGCAAGGCTTGGCGTCCGGCAAGGCTTGGCGCCCGGCAAGTTTCGGCGCCTGGCGGGATTCTGCCACTATGCCACCACTCCAGCACAGCGACAAAGCCTGACATTCTGGGTCCTTCTCTAGATGCGCGGCAACGCGCCAGTGGAGGAGAGCTTAAGCGGTGCTGATGGGATGGCCCCTTTTTCCATCCCCAAGAAAGTGAGGACACCTAAACGGACACCTCACGGTGGATTAAATGCGCTTGTCCTAATCCGTCAGTGGTTAGGTATGATACCCTGTAGCTACTTTACACCTCAATGTATGTACATTTTGCCACTGTGGAGACCCCTTTGAGCATATAAAAGGAGGCCCAAGGCAACTGCTACAGAGGAGGAGAACTTCTGGCCCATTCTGCATGCATAGTTGCTCTTTGAACGTACTGTTCATTGCGAGCACTCCTGAAGGCTGGGCTCAAGAACATCAATAAGAACACAAAGCAGGAGTAGGGTTTTACGCTGATCAGCGGCCCGAACCTGGGTAAAAACTTCCCGCGTCGATCATTGGTTCTGCTCTTTGCACATACCTCTCCCCCCGCCGAATCGTAAAGGGGTCTCTCGGGATCCCATAGGTGTCGTACCCCAACACATGTATTGCTTCTAATTTGGTCAAATACATTTATGATGCCACCCTTTTAATTTGGTAGAGTGATATTGGTTTCATCTTTCATATGGTGTCTAGCTTGCATTGCTTCTAATTAGTTCAAACACCTTGTGCTTAGTTTACACTTTACACATCATACATGTCAATATATCGTGTTGTCCTGTTTTTCATACATATTCCATCCTCCTATCATGCGGTTGCCTTACATGAAAGTAGTGTTCGCTAGTATCATGCATCAATGAGTTCTGAAGAGCAAATTTTATTCCTTTTTCTTGTGGGTTTGACTTGACAAGGCAAAATCAAAAAAGAGGAAGGAAAAGAGTAAGGAAGGCGATGATGGTGGTCCTCTGCAGCAACGTAAACGGAGCATCTGTATGGATTTCCTCGTAGTGCTAGTGCATTACAAGTTCCAAGTCTTCGCTCCCCTACTCCACCATCCCAGGTGCTTGCTCTAACTTGGCAGTGTGATACCTGGTTGCATGTTGCATATGGTGTCTAGCTTGTATTGCTTCTAATTAGTGTAAACTGCATCTGCTTAGCTTACACATTATACATGTGAATATGACATGCCTTCCTGTTTTTGGTACATACTATATCTGTCTATCACATCATGTTCTTACATGAAACTGCTCTTGTTGTGTATCCTGCATCAGTCACTTGTGATGAGACACCTTTAAGCTGGCATTGTGATATTGGTTTGCGTCTTGAATATGATTTCTAGCATGTAGTGCTTCTAATTTAATGAACGCCACCTATGACGAGACAGTTTTAACTTGGCAGAGTGATATTGGTTGCACCTTCCATATGGTGTCTAGCTTGCAGTGCTTCTAATTTGTTGAAGTGCCTTCTGCTTAGTTACCACATCATAGGTGTGAATATGTCATGCCTTCCAGTTTTTCATACATATTCGATCCTCGTATCATGACTTTGCCTTTCATCAGAGTAGTGTTCGTCAGTATCATGCATGAATGAGTTCTGAAGAGCAAATTTTATTCCTTTTTCTTGTCGGTTTGACCTCACAATGCAAAAGCAATAAAGCGGAAGGAAATTGGTAAGGCATTGGATGATGGTGGTCCTTCCGAGCAACTGAAATGGAGGGTCTCTACAGATTCTACTCCGCCATCCTCCCAACAAGATTCGCAAGACAACGCAAGGTTAGACAGTCAACGTAGCTGTGTAGATGATGAGCACATCTCCCGTACTCCACCATCACAGGTGTTTGCTCTAACTTGGAACTATTATATGTGGTTGCATGTTGCGTATGATGTCTAGCTTGTATTGCTTCTAACTTTGTTGTATTGCACCTGCTTACTTTACACATCATACCTGTGAATATGACACGTGTTCCTGTTTCTAGAACATACTATATCTGATCACACCATGTTCTTACATCAGACTACTGTTCTTGCGTATCCTGCATTAGTCACTTATGATGAGGCACCTTTAAGTCGCCACTGTGATATTGATTGCATCTTGCATATGATTTCTAGCATGTACTGCTTCTAATTTGTTGAAACGCCAGATAGTTTAAACTTGGGAGAGTGATATTGGTTGCATCTTTCATATGGTGTCTAGCTTCCAGTGCTTCTAATTTGTTGAAATGCCTTCTGCTTAGTTACCACATCATAGGTGTGAATATGTCATGCCGTCCTATTTTCGTACATATTCCATCCTCGTATCATGTGTTTGCCTTTCGTCCGAGTAGTGTTCGTCAGTATCATGCATGAATGAGTTCTGAAGAGCGAATTTTATTCCTTTTTCTTATCGGTTTGACTTCACAATGCAAAATCAGTACAGCTGAAGGAAATTAGTAAGGCAGTGGATGATGGTGGTTCTTCAGAGCAACTCAAACAGAGGGTCTCTACAGATTCTACCCCGCCATCCTCCCAGCAAGATTCGCAAGACAACACAAGGCTAGACAGTCAATGTAGCTGTGTAGATCATGAGCACATCTCCCCTACTCCACCATCACAGGTGCTTGCTCTAACTTGGCACTGTTATATGTGGTTGCGTGTTCCGTATGATGTCTAGTTTGTATTGCTTCTAATTTTGTTGAATTGGATCTTGCATTGTCTTCTAGCTTGTACTGCTTCTAATTTCTTGAAATGGCACTTACGACGAGACACTTTTTACCTGGTAGAGTGATATTGGTTGCATGTTCATATGGTGCCGAGCTTTCATTTCTTCTAATTTTGTTGAAATGCCTTCTACTTACTGTTTTTCATACATATTCCATCCTCCTATCATACGTGTGAATATGCAATGCTGTCATTTTTTTTGTATATATTTCATCCTCCTATCATGCGCTTGCCTTACATCAAAGTAGTGTTCGTCTATATCATGCATCAACCAGTTATGCAGAGCTAATTTTATTCATCTTCTTGTGGTTTTGACTTCAGAAGGCAATATCAAAAAAGAGGAAGGAAAAGAGTAAGTTAGGGGATGTTGGTGGTCCTCTAGACCAACGCAAACGGAGACTCTCTAGATTTGCCACTGCTACTGCTAATGTAGTTGAAGTCCCAAGTCTACATGATGAGTTCATCTCCCCTACTCCACCATCGCAGGTGCTTGCTCTAAGTTGACAGTGTGATAATTGGTTTCATGTTGCATATGTTATCTAGCTTGTATTTCTTCTATTTTTATTAAATTGCACCTGCTAAGTTTATACGTTATACATGTGCATATGACATGCCTTTCTGTGTCTAGAATACACTACATCTATCTATCATACCATGTTCTTACATCAAAGTACTGATGTTGTGTATCTCGCATCAATCACTCATGATTGGACGCTTTTAACATGCCAGTGTGATAGTGGTTGCATCTTGCATTGATTTCTAGGTTGTACTGCTTCTAATTTTTCGAAATGCCACTTATGACAAGACACTTTTAACTTGGCAGAGTGATATTGGTTGCATCTTTCATATGGTGTCTAGCTTGCATTACTTCTATTTTCTTGAAAATCCTTCTGCTTAGTTTACATGTCGTAGTTGTGAATATGTCACGCCGTCATGTTTTTCTTACATATTCCATCCTCATACGGTTGTCTTACATCAAAGTATTGCTTGTCTGTATCATGCATCAATGAGTTCTGAAGAGCAATTTTATTCGTTTGTGTTGTGGGTACGGCTTGACATGGCAAAGTCAAAAAAGAGCAAGGAAAAGAATATAGTAGGGAATGGTGTTACTCGTCGGGTGCAACAGAAAAGGATCTTCCCTTGAGATTCTGCTGGTACTTATAGTGCAGTAGAAGGTCCAAGTCCACCGGCTAAATCTACAAACACAGTATCATCTGCTCCACCAGCTGCAGCATCCCCTTCAACTGTACCGGCATCTCAACGAGTTACTCGTTTGTTTGCTCCGCAACTGGCCTGTTCCCAAGCTGCCTTCACACCTAACACTACTTTCGAAGCACTGCTGACACAACAGGACTTGGCAAGATCAGATGAACCTCATGAGCATCAACACCAAGGCGGTACCTGACCGAGTCAAGTTGCAGTTGCATGCTCCTTTATATGTACTCTCACAGTTTGATGTGCACTAACACTTCCCATATTCGTTGTTGAACTAGCACCACGGCGCAAGCGAAAACAGACATCAGGGATAATGCTTGATAGATTAACAAAATCTAAAGGAGGAGGAATGGAGATCCATTTTGAGGCAAGTTTAAAAAGGCCACGTGATGCTACAGAGTTAGCCAAGTTAGTATCAGAGGCAGCCATTACCATTAGGTGTCATGCACGTATCCTCCCAACGTGGATCCAGTACAGGAATGAGAAAGACGATACCCAGTTTAACACCTTCCTTGACCATTTATCCATAAGATATGTTATTCATTGCAATTTGTAATATTGTCTTGCTCTGTCCCATACTTTCTAGCTTCCTCCTAATAAGACTCACATTCTTTTTTCAACACATGAGGTTCAAGTTGGATCCGAAAGATGATGCAACTAAACAAGCATGCACTCATGTTTTTTAGTCTGCTCTGCGACAGTATTGGTATCACCTTAGAAAAACTCACTTTGAAGGTAAGGCTAACAATGAAATTGCCCAAACATCTCCAGTGGAATATATTACAAACGAAGACTAGACAGCCCTTATTAAACACTAGTCTGATCCAAAGTATCAGGTAGGGTATATGTAATTGATCAGATCACATATTGAACTCGTATTTACGTATGTGCCTTACAAGTGTATCTTCTTCTAGGCTAACTATTTGAAGAACAAGACCAACCGTTCTAAAGTGAAATTCCAACAGATAATAGGATCTCGTAGCTATATTGCACACTGCGAGGCTCTTGTAAATAGCTGCTAGTTCCTTCTTTTTTCTGTGCCATATTATCGAATCTATATTGACTTGTTGCAAATATAGAGGAAAGCCTGTGCGGACCAAAAATAACCTGAACTGAATGCAGTGCAAATCTTCAAGGATTGCCACACCAGCAAGATGAAGGGCATGAGCACACCAGTTCAAGCCGCTGTTGTAAGTCCTTACTCCTCCTGCCTTTGAACTGCTTGTTACTGTGACGTGTTCATTTAACTGCTTGGTTTGCAGCCAGTGTCAGTTACTCTGTTCACTTTTATACACAGTTGTCTTAACGTATCATTTCACCTTACACGGTTTAAAAGAGAGGAAGGATATTATTTTGGTCTTGATCTGTAATCTAGTTGTGATGTTCACGTGCCCACACAATGATACAATAGCCTGTTTGTTTGATATCTGTTTGCCAATGATATGAATGATGTCATACTATGTTCATCGTACTTTAAACCATGTCTCTTTATCCTTAGATGTCAACGAATGTGAGGAAATAGACAATACAGGCATGCTACATGGACATATGTTCCGAAAGTGATTTTATTATGTAGTTGGCACTACAATACATGCTAATGTATTACAGTAGTTCACCAAAATAAGTTATGTATAAACGTGAAACCTACTTTGTTTGTTTTTGTCCCATTAGTAACTTATCTGGTACACTAATCTACAAGTTCAAACTTTCAGCAAGCTATGGAACAAATGATTGAACAGCCACAACCACCTGAAGGTGACGAGGCTACCACAGGCACAATGTCACCTCTTCCTGCAGTGCGTCAGTATCTCTCCACTAACAGTGCAAAAAGCACCTTCCTGCGTAATTCTGGGTTGGTTGTCAAGGTAACCTCACCCAAATTGCCTACTGAACAAAATCTTCTAGCTAGACAGAGTGATATATCTGTGCTCCAGACACAAGTCCAATCCCTAATGGAGGTCGTTTCAGAAACAAGAATAGTGGTTGACAAATGTCGTCAAGATATGAATGGTTTTGAAACCAGACTATCAGACATTTGCTTCGTTATTCAAGATCAATGGCAGAAAAAAGGGGAAGATCATGCTGCTCCATCAGATTCTACAGCCTAAAACATTAGCACTCAGGTCAAATGATTTGTGCTTCTATACATCTGATGGTGCTTTTATCTGCAAGGACTGTAAACTTTATGCCAACAGACCTTTTGTTGTATGGTTGGAATTTATTTTGTTGTGATACAACATTTATCATGCTGCCAAAGGATGTAGAAATTACAATGCTATTTTTGCATAGTGTAGGTTTATCTTAGTAATGTATTCGGCCGAAAGCTTCGTAGGAGCCCAACGTGCCAACATTCGTCGGGCCCACAATTCCAATTGGGCTAAAAATGATTATGGGTCGTAATTTGCATGTAGCCCGCTAAAAATATCAGGGCCTAAATCAGCATAAGCTTTCTTATTTTTGGTAGGCTTGTGCCCACAGTGGGCCTTTAACAGGCCTAAACATAATTTGGGCCCTCAGTAACAACATGCCATTAACATGTGTAAATATATCGAGCCCATAAATAACATGGGCCTTTAATAGGCCGAAAGTGAGATTGGGCCCTGATTGTGCCAAATAACCCACTGGTCATTAGCAGGCCAAAATGTATCTTAGCTCGTGGTGGCCCATTTACAATGCGGATCATTCACAGGCCGAAATTCAGACGGGTCGTAAATGCGCCGACCTACTACACGGGCCTTTACCAGGCCAGAAGTGCAGTCGGGCTTGATTAGTATCAGTTTTATATTGGCCGTTAATAGGCCCGATGTGACGTTGGGCCACATATGGCCCATGGATTTCGTCCGACGTTAACAGGCCAAAAAACACAACAGGCTGGAATTGGCCCAAATCTATAGTGGGCCTCTAACAGGATGAATGTCAGACATGGCCGAATATGACCCAATTCCTTCACGGTCGTTTATGGGCTGAAAGTTTCAATGGCCAATAAATGGGCCCAAATGAAGCAGGACCTTTAACAGGCCGGAAACACACCGAGCTGTAATTCGGCCCAAATACTTAGCGGACTGTTGACGGGCCAGAAGTGACCATGGGCCGCAATGATGACAAGTCTAGGACGGGCCGATTTGACACTAGTCGTACGGGCCTTAACTGCGAATGGGTCGTCTGCAAGCAGGTCGTTAATGGGCCAGCCCGCTAATTTTGACTGGGCCAGCCTTTTTAACCTAAATGGGCTGATGTTGGGCCTTGCTACGTGTCGACGTATCATAGGCGCCTCCTATCCATTGGGCAGTTGACATCTGTCCTTTCGCGGTGCTGACACGTAGTTGCTATAGCTAATGAAAATTTTACATGTGGGAAATCCTCATTGGTCCCAGCTGTTAACAGGTTATCAGATTGAAACCGGAACCCGATAGCTTAACGGTGACCTATTGCGGTGGATGCCACGTGTCGGTTACCCTTGACAAAAGCACTTCCATGACGTGCCATTTATCGTCATGGAAGTGGACACTTTCGTGATGATAATTTTGGTATTGTCATGGAACACTTCTACGACAGCACAGGTATGACTATCTTGATTCTATCATAAAATTGTCATGGATGTACATTCATGACAGAAAACGTGACCTACTATGACAAACACGTATTATCACGGAAGTGTTTTTTTTGTAGTGATGATTTTCGATATTGGTCGCTTGAGGACAAGCGAGGCCTAAGCTTTGGGGAGTTGATACGTCCATTTTGTATCATGTTTTCCTACTGTTATTTATAGTGTTTTTACGCAATATAAGACTTTGTGGAGTAATTCTAATGCCTTTTCTCTCATAATATGCAAGGTTTACACAAAGAGGGAGAATACCGGCAGTTGGAATTCTGGACCTAAAAAAGCTATGTCAGAGATACCTATTCAACACATCTCCAAATGAGCTGAAATTTTATGGAGAATTAATTTGGAATATATAAAAATACTGGAGAAAAGAAATACCGGAGGAGGCCACCAAGGTGCCCACTAGGCACCAGGGCACGCCACCCCCTCCAGGCGCACCCTGGTGGGTAGTGGGCTACCTGGCCCACCTCTGGTGCCCATCTTCTGGTACATAAGGTCTTTTGACCTAGAAAAAAAAGGAGAGGACTTTCGGGACGGAGCGCCGCCGTCTCGAGGCGGAACTTGGGTAGGAGCACTTTTGCCCTTCGACGGAGCGATTACGCCGGGGGAACTTCCCTCCGGGAGGGGGAATCGAAGCCATCGTTATCACCAACAACCCTGTCATATTTGGGAGGCCAATCTTCATCAACATCTTCAATAGCACCATCTCATCTCAAACCCTAGTTCACCTCTTGTGTTCAATCTCTTTATCAAAACCTCAGATTGGTACGTGTGGGTGACTAGTAGTCTTGATTACATCTTGTAGTTGATACTAACCGGTTTATTTGGTGGAAGATTATATATTCATATCCATTATGATATTTATTACTCCTCTGATCTTGAGCATGAATAAGTTGTGTGAGTAGTTACTTTTGTTCTTGAGGACACGGGAGAAGTCATGTTGCAAGTAATCATGTGAATTTGATATTCGTTCGATATTTTGATGATATGTATGTTGTGATTCCCTTAGTGGTGTTATGTGAACGTCGACTACATGACACTTAACCATCTTTGGGCCTAAGGGAATGCATTTTGGAGTAGTTATTAGATGATGGGTTGCTAGAGTGACAAAAGCTTAAACCCTAGTTTCAGCGCTATTCCGTAAGAGGCTGATTTGGATCCATATGTTTAATGCTATGGTTAGATTTTATCTTAATTCTTCTTTCGTAGTTACAGATGCTTGCGAGGAGGTTAATCATAAGTGGGAGGCATGTTCATGTAAGAACAGCACCCAAGCACCGGTCCACCCACATATCAAATTATCAAAGTAGTGAACGCGAATCAAACCAACATGATGAAAGTGACTAGATGAAATTCTCATGTGTCCTCGAGAACGTTTTACTTATTATCAAAGACTGTTTGGCCTGTCCTTTGCTACAAAAAGGATTGGGCTACCTTGCTGCACTTATTGTTACTATTGTTACTTTTCACTTGTTACAAATTATCTTGCTATCAAACTACCTGTTACCGACAATTTCAGTGCTTGCAGAAATTACCTTGCTGAAAACCACTTGTCATTTCCTTCTGCTCCTTGTTGGGTTCGACACTCTTACTTATCGAAAGGACTATGATTGATCCCCTATACTTGTGGGTCATCAACCCATGGTGTGAACTACACTACTGCAGGATGGTCCAAACGCGACAGTCCAATCAGAGACCCTTCGACGAAACTGTTTGCGATGCATCAATCACAAACGGTGATGTAATAAAACCATCAAAAAAGATGCAAAATGTTTGTGATGGCGGTGACATCAAACACGGTTCATATTGGAGTTGCGTGTGCGATGCGTGGCAAACGGTTAATCCAGCAGAACTGTTTGCGATGAGGCAGAACAACAGAAATGGGCAGCCAGATGAGGGTGTGTGCGATATACGACATACAGTTCACTAGGATGAACTTTGTGTGATTAGGCAACACAATACAAACAGTTCAACTGAACAAGATGTGTATGATACGCGGCAAACAGGTCCATAATCAGAAATGTGTGCGAAGACCAATAATAACACAGACGATTGCTGCTAATAAGCCGTGTGATTTGCTCTATCTACAGAAGAATAACATATATATATATAACTGAAATAAACATCCAATTACATAAGTGACTATACAGATCATTCACACACACCTCAATAAACAATTGTATGCATTCTAAACTAGGAGAAACGATCGTCTAGTCATCTACTTCTTGTGACGCTCCCGCCACTGCTCTGTGGCCTGATCCCTCATCTGGGGCAGGAAGAAGACACTCCCTCATGTCAACGATCCGCATGTACATCTCGTAGCTTGTGTACGCGTCCTTGGCCGCGTACTTGATGTGTTGTTCATCCAGTCTCTCATGCCAGACACTGTGCCAGGCGTTCTTGTCCTTCTTGCTCTCATCCTTCATCTTCATGTAGTAGGGGTCGATGTTGGCCGACGCGAGGTCAACCAGGGACTTCTGTTTGTTGTTGTCGCTACCCCAGACCTTGTAGTGGTCCTGGATGTTGACAAGATTCTGGCATTTCAAGCCCGAAACCTTGAGCGCTTTTATATCGTTGGTGGTGTCCACCGTAGCGAAACTATAGTCAGAGCTGTTGATAAACCTGGAGAAACGCTCGCAAGGCCTTGTGGCCAGGTGGTAGTGGTAGACGAGGATGTCATGTCGCACGCACAACTGGGCGACGGCAACCTTCTGATCGTGCCCGGCACGACCGATGGTGTACTCGAGGTAGAAGCCGACCACTTGGTACTTGTCCTCGGCAAGCAACTGCTCCATAGTTTGGATGGAGCTCTCCACCTAGACCGGCTCGTTTGTGTACACCACCGAGAGGGCCTTCCCCCTCACGTGGGTGTCCACTATGTGATGCGTGGTGAACTGCCCGCCGTTGTCATCATCGGCCGCTGGGAGCGCCATTGGAGCCACGGGGAGCGCCATTGGAACCGCTGGATGTCCTCTCTGTATGTGTCGTCGTGGGTGTGCTTATTGTGTCGTGTGGCGCGAGAGATGAAGGTAAATGGCCGCAGGAATAAATGGGGGCCGGGCGGCCTGGATTCTCGGCGCGTCCGCATGGCAGTTTTTGCAGCGGGTAACTGCATCGTGGCACCGCGCCCGGCGCAACCGCATGCACACGAACGTGCGTGATCGTGCGTCGGCCCCAAACACTGGCAGTGCGCGTGCAGGGACGAGGGCAGAGCACCCGCAGGGACGCGAGAGCAGAGCGCGCCGCGATCGCCTCAACCGCTAGCAACCACATGCATAGAGCAGTTGAACACGCAGGAAATGGTCCTCTACAAGCCGGCCGACAGTTGCGGCGCTGCGTAGAGAGCGGTCGTGTGCTACTACTGCCGTCTTGGTCTATTAGTCCCCTTTATATTATGTGCCATATTTTGACCTTAAATTTAACCAACAAAATGTTAATGCATGTTACAAAAATTATATAATTGGAAACTATGTTCAAATATGAATCCAACGATATAATCTCTGGCGACATGTATTCGTATTTTATTAGTTAAATCTCTAGTCAAAATTTGGCACAAAAATACATAGACGACTTATAAACCAGGATGGGGGTAGTAGGTAATTTAATCGCAAACATTTTTATTTTATTAACCGTATGTGTATGTGTCCTTTCGTCCTCCTCTCGCACGTCTTGTCACCCCGCTGCCGTAGACGGCTTAGAGCGCAAGCTTGAGCAGCGCGTGGGGGCCTTGTTTTGGCCAAACGGTGGTGAGCCCGTACCCGCGCAACCGCGTAGGTTCCCGCGCAAGCTTCCCGCCCGACTCGGTGAAATCCCCCAAAATCCCAATGCTTACCGGCCTGCTATATAAACCCTCACGGCCGGCGAGTCCTGCGTCGCATTTTCCCCTTCCTCCCTGTAGCTTATCTCGTCTGCTTCTCCCACAATCGCCAATGGAACCGGTCCGTCGTCATCGCTCAGCCACTCCGCCGTCATCAGAGGACAGCTCCAGCTGGGAGACTACACTGCGGCGGCGGTGCAGTCCCCGACATAGTGTAGTGCGCATGGCGTCCCTGTTGGGTGTGCGTGGAACACCCACCACACGCTCCGCCGCCGCTGCCCGTCGGCAGCTGTTGCCGGCTACCGTTGCCGCCACCCCACCGTCTGCAACCGTGGCCGCCACACCACCGTCGAAAGCCAGGGCCATCGCCCGCTCCGCCGCCATGTCCCGAAGGCAGGAGGTGGCCGTCGTGGCCGCCACCCCACTGCCGGCCACTGTGGCCATTACCCGCTCCGTCGCCGCGGCCCGAAGGCGGGAGGTGGTGGTCGTGGCCGCCACCCTATCGTCGGCCGCCGTGGCCGCCAGCCCACCATCGACCGCCGGGGTCATCACCCACTCCGCCACCGCCGCCCGAAGGCGGGAGGTGGAGGTGGAGTCCCGCACGTGCGTCAGTGACCTTGCGCGCTACATTGAGTTCCTGTGGGAGGAGGAGAAGCGCCTCGTCGAGCACACAAAGAGCCTTACTGCCGCCGTGGCCGCAGCACATGCCGCCGCAGAGGCGAGGAATCAGGAGATCTATGAGGAGAACCACCGCTTCGAGAGGGGTCGTCTGGAGTGGCAGAGGGCGTTCTAGGTGAGCATCGCTGAAGGTGCGGCAGCGGCAGGCACCGTATTGCAGTTGTCCAGCTCGTCGGTAGGCTCCTCCTCCTCTGCCTCTTACTGAGCGCGCTCGGCAGAGGAAAGGCTGCCGGAAGTACTACAAAGCCCCTCCGTAGTAGTATTTAGGGGCTATTTTGTTCAGTTCATCTGACTATAGATGTGGTGGAACTGTACAACGTACTTAAAATTAGCTAGTATATATAGTTGAACTAGCTATTTCAGTACGTGGTTGGCAACAATTGGGGAAAAGTTTGGTCGGTTCAGCTGTCGAGTTGAACTGTTTGTATAAAGAATGACTACTTAATCTATGAATGAAATCTATGCTTAATTACTGAATTTTAGTTACAAAAATTAGATAGTGCTATTGATTTTTAGCTGCATATTTTGACAAATCATAGTGTTACAAGGTTGACAAATGGCAATGTTACTAGATCAAGAAATGGCAATCTTTCCAGTTTGACAAATGGCAATATACCCAATATGACAGATGCAAATCTTACCAAATTGTCTGTACGTGGTTGCACACGGGTCATCCAAAACAACCGTTTGCGTTGAAGGGATGTACAAATCCTGCTCGACACATTTTCTCTTGGTTTAGCGCCGAAGTCTGGCTTTGCATACCATATTCAATCTGAACCGTTTGCGTTGAAGAGATGCACAAATCCTGCGCTGCGAATTTTCCCTTGACTTACTGGGGAAGACCATAGCTCTCACTTTGCATATGGGTGTTGTCGTGGACATGTCACGGAAAATGTCCTAGCAAAAGGACTTAGGTGTGGAGCCATTGCAGCTAGGTTAGCTTGAAGGGGTTGAACGGGACAAAGGACACAAGGAATTTACCCAGGTTCGGCCCCTCTCAACGAGGTAAAAGCCTACGTCCTGCTCTTAGTTGTATTGCTTGGGTTTCGATTACAAGGGAGCGAATATGCTTGACCTAGTTCTCGACTTGTTGTTTCTTGAGTTCACCCGCCGCCGGGTCACCCCTTTATATACAGGTCGATGCCCAGCGGCTTACAGAGTCCCGGCCGGCTCACACAAATGTGACCGGCTCGGTTTCTAACTTAACCTTCCATACAGAACAAGTCATTACATGGCGGTTCCCCCCTTTGGGCCTTAAGTCACCTCCGGGTCTTGGGCCTTCTCGCCCTAAGCCGCCATCGGTGTGACCCGGCCCCTCCTGGGCGGGTCATACCTCGGGGTTATATCCTCAACATTAGGCCCCAGGTTGATTTGAACTTGTTCACATCAATCTCCGCTACTTGACTTAGCAAAATTTTCCATTATCAATTTCTTTCCATCCTGCTGTAACCCGCCATGATGTCACATAGCAGAACCATGGTAACCCGCCATGACATCATGCACATCAACTCTGCACAAAACTCGGGATACCTCAACGGATCTTTATCCTAATGGATCTTTCCAAAAATCGAGACGCCCGCTTTGCCAGCATAATCATTTTTACCTCCTCGATTCCCGCGCATGCCATTTCGTCATCTCATTATAAATAGAGACAGGGGTCCCCCTTTTTACTTTTTACCCCTACCTCCTCTTCTTCGTCTCCTTCCTCCCGACGACACCGCAGCCTAGCTCCGCCGTCGCCGTCTTCCCAGTGACGTCAGCTCCGGCCACTGCATCGACCTGAGCGGACCAGACAAATGCGGTGCTCCTCCGCTGTTCCTCAACATCAGTAAGCGCTCATCTCCACTCACACCAAATCTGCATTAGGGTTTCGGCCGTTCATCATCGTTCTTCACTGTTCATCGAAGCTTCCTTCTAGAATGCTCAGCTTGATCTGAAAATAACACTGATGTCGCGCGGAAACAGTTTAATGCCATCTTCCAATTGTAGAAATACCCCTTCTGCCCAAGATTCAATCTTAGTTTGCAAATCTTTCCTCTGCCGTGATTTTAGGTTTACGAATTATTCTCATTTTCCGGACGGCCATAGATCCAAAATCATAAGAGAAACTTGTAAAACCTGTTTATCCAGCACTTAGCAAAATTTTACTCCACTTCAGATCTGTAGATAACCATCCCATCACTGCCATGGGGGGCGGCTTAACTGAATTTTCGTAATCCGCCAAACGCCTGCCGGCTTATTTCTGAACCTTTAAACCGCCAGTATATATTTAGTGTCTGCATCACCTAACGGTGTCTTACTAGTTTAATCATGCCAATCTTCATAGCACATATTCTTTGCATACGAATTGATCTTGTATGATACATTTGCTTTCTGATCATCGGCTGGCTTAACATCATAATCTTGACCCGGCAATATTTCCCTCTCTAGGCTCTTTCATCAACAAAAATGACCAAGACCGTCACTTCCTGCAACTGGGTCGTTTCCACTGTCACGGAAGAAACTCTCAATGAATATGTTAAAGAAGGCGTCTTAGCAGCCAAAAATGTGATCCACTGGAGAGCTCCGGGTCAAGAGGCCATACCCGCCCCAAAGGAAGGCGAGGTCATAGTATTTGCTGATCACATGCTCCGGGGCTTTTCCCCACCCGGCTCAAAAAATTTCCGTGACATGCTGCATTTCTTTCAACTTCATCCGCAAGACATTGGACCCAATTCAGTCTCCAACATCTGCAATTTCCAAGTCTTTTGTGAAGTATATCTTCAACAAGAACCCACTGTGGATTTGTTCAGAGAATTTTATTATTTGAACCGCCAAACTGAGTTCACAGATGGCCCCAGCTTAGAACTTGGCGGAATTTCCATTCAGAGACGAAAAGAAGCTGTCTTTCCTGCCACCGCACTTCCCAACCATCCGAAGGACTGGAACCAAACTTGGTTTTACTGCCAAGATACATCTCCGGCTGGTGAGAATCCTCTGCCGGGTTTCCGTGAGAACCGGCTTAGCTCAAGACATCCCCTCCCAGACCGGATCAGCACCGAAGAACGGGCTAAGTATATGCCCATCTTTTCAAAGACAAGGGCCTTGATGGCCAACGGGTTAACCGGAGTTGACTTAGTCCGATGTTGGGTCGCTTGGAGAATTTTACCATTGAGCCGCTGGCCCGGTTTAATGTGTGAATATACCTGCGGCGTCAAAGATCCACAACGTTATTGCCAAGTGCGACTGAACGATGATGAGATCAACAAGATAACCAAAACGCTGCTTAATGAGAGCTTGGCAACTTGTAGCAAGACGGGGTTGAATCCCTTTTTCACCCTTAACCCGGCTCCGGCTGTAAGTACTTCAGGCTCATTTCTATCTTATTCTTTCTTCTTATATGTTGCCTTCTTACTATTACTTGTTTTCCTCAGGCTGATAATCCTTTCTGGAGCAAGAAACTTCAGGACAAGCCGGCCAAAAAGGCCAGGGTAAAGAGCAAGGCTCCCAAGAGGCCTGCTAAGAAGAAAATAGACACCACGGAGCTATTTACACTGAACGACGATGAGTCAGAGGTAGAACTTGATTCCCTTGGCTCCTTTTTTGTACATCTTATTGATGCTGATTACTGTCAGGATGACGCGGAGGCCAGCCATGCAGACGGTGAAGAGGTAACTATCCTTTCCTCTGACTCAGAGCCTTTGCCAAGACAGAAAATTTGACAAGTGAGCCGGAAAGTAAGGGTTTCTCACCCTTTAGCTTACTTGGATCCAAACTTTATTTTGAAGAAACAACAGCATGAAGCTCGATGCATAACCCGGAATAGCGGCTGTGGAAACCTTTCCTCTGGCTTACCCAACACGCCGGTTCCTCGGAAACGCCGAAATGAGGTGCCACAGAATCCAACTTTATCTTTTCCAAAGGCAGGTCTTATTCGTCAACCGCTTAACCCTTCCAACTCAAACTATCAGGGAACCTCTCACTCCTCCGGTGACTCAACTGAGACTCAGATTCCCCTCTTCAAAGTCGCTCTCGGGTGAGAATCATTAATTTCTTTGCTTTAACACTTTACCAACTGACATAATAACCTCTTCATACGTCTTATCTTCAGTGGCATAGCCAAGCCTAGCAAAAAGCTGAAGGTTAATAAACCGGCCGAAGACCCCAAAGTTAATGAACCGGAAATCCAAAACATATCTGAGGCTTCTCATCACAACTCTGAGGCTGCTGCTGATGACCTATCACCAGAGACTCGTGAAGTCACGGTAGACCCAATACATGTTGATCCATCCAGTGCTAAACCACCAAGTCCCATAAGACCTGCTGACGAAACTCCTTCCCAGTGAGATGTAGAAGATGTTGTCATTACTGGTGCTGGCTATACTGAACCGGGGAACCCCACCATTCTAGCCAAGCACTCTGCCAAGGAAGAGCTGATTGAAAAGAATAAGGCCAGGTTTGATGTTGCCAAGTACTCACACTTGGGCGTTAACGAGTTATACTCTGGCTATCTGAGCCAGCTGCACACGGGTCGTGATCTAGAGGCAGACTTGGTCAAGAACTTGCGCCAAAAATATGAGGTATTAACATTTGTTTCCTTTACATATAGTCATCCAGCCCCCAAGTCTTATTCGTAGGAAAAGATACTTTGAGTAGGGTTAAGACTTTGTCCATATGTTTCTTCAATCTTTCAGTCGTAGCCCTCATGGGCCGGCTTATCTTGACAAAGATGAGCCGGTTCATTTATATGGAAAGAACTTTAAACCATAGCCCTCATGGGCCGGCTTATCTTAATAAAGATGAGCCGGTTCATTACTTTGAAAGAACTCCAAATTATAGCCCTCATGAGCCGGCTTATGTTGATAAATATGAACCGGGTCAAAAGAAATATAAGTGGGAAAAAGAACTTCCGCACACATTAGCCCCCAAGTGTCAAGTGCTTTGCTTGCAACGTGCTTGAGACTTATCCATAAATTGTGTCTTGGCAAATATGTATATAATTTTGTTGAACTCTTATTTGCAGGATGCGTTAACCCAGGCCGAAAACCAAGCGGCCGATTTGAAGACCCGGCTTGAACGGCAAGAGGCGGAAACACGCGAAGCTGATTCCAAGCTCAAGCTTAGTCTTGAAGAAAACGAGAAGCTCAAAAATGGGTTTTCCACAGAAAGAACCGCCTGGGACAAGGAGAAGGCCGCCTTGGTTCAAAGAGTGGAAACTACCGAATCTTCTTTGAAGGAAACGGCTGCAGAATTGACCGGTTTAAAACACCGCATATCCTAGATGACAGCTACAATCTTCGGTAAGCAACTCAGGATGTTTTGCCTACTTCTACTTTTTAACCTTAACTCGCCCGGCGACTCATTTGTGCACTTATTCAACAAGCCCCAGGAGTACCAACCTCGGCCAAGATATGTTGGTAAAGCTCAAGGCGGTTTACACTCTGGTGGAACAGCTGTACACAGGCACACAGCGGTCACTAGCAGTTATCTCGCATAACAAACAGCCCCCTGCACTTATCAAGGATGTATTAGACAAGTTATCTGTCATGCCCAAAAGAATTGAAGAGATCAAGCGATCCGCAGCTCGAGCCGGTGCAATTACTGCTTTGAGCCGGGCTAAAGCCTGGCAAGCGGAGTTGGACCCAGAGGAGTTGGCCACTGGCTGCCCGAGCTTCAAAGAAGACGGGTCTCCCTTCAATGCCAGCGACTTCACAAAATGTGTAAAGAGATGCTCCCGCTGGCCAGTAAATTGGCTGAGGAGACAGACTTGTCTAAGTATCAGGCGGCTTATACCAATGAGAACCAAAAAGTGAAAGCACCGGCTTATGAGATTGTAGAGCTCATTCCTCCAATACGTAAGCACACTTTTGCTCCTGATATTGATCCGTCCAACCTTATAGACGATGAAGCCGAGTTCACCGCTTTAACTGGAATCGACTGGACATCATCTGACTTGCAGACAACGGAGGGAGAAGAAGAAGAACCGGCGCAGGATGACCCAGAGGCTTTAACTCGCCAAGACCAGAACAACTTATTTAACATGCGGCTCTCAGACTGCAACGCAGCGTTCCCTTGTGAAAAAACTCTTAAGTATTCAGGCTTTGAAGAGCTGTGTAATAGGCTAGTAAAAACAATGATCTGCCATGCCATCATGCATGATTAGCCTTAAAACTGTTGAAGTATGTTTATGTGCCGCTGATGAGCTTTGCAGGGAATACCATATTTGTTTTGCAATGTTCCTGCACACAGTAAACAACATATACCCTAGCGGTTTACGCTAGGGCGGGTCATAATATCCAATATGATATGTTCTGGCGACTTAAAGTCTATAACCAGGGTGGGTTAAAAAACCAGAAGTATTTATTCAAATATGAAGTCATACCTGTAGACCAATATCATAATGATGCTGTAAGGATATATGTCTGTAAGCCGGAAGCTTAATAGGTCCAGAAGAGTCTACCTCTATTTTGTTTTTTGAAAAATTCAGTTTTTATCCCGCAAGCTGGCTCTCTCGTGACATAAATCCGTCGTTTTAACCTTAACTAGTTCAGGGTCTTATTGAAAAGAGTAACTATTAAGAGTACGAACGGGCCACATGGCGGAGAGACTACGACAGCAGGTGAGTTTATCCTAGCTCTCTGTAAGCCGGCTCTCTCGTGACAAAGTCCGCCATTTTAACCTTGACTAGTTCAGGGTCTTATTGAAAAGAGTAACTGTAAAGAGTTCGGTGGGTCACCTGGCGGAGTAGCATCTTGCAAACAGGCAGGTTTAACTCAAATTCGGCTTGGAAACCGGATCAAGAGGGTGTGAACAGCTATGCTCATTGAGCAGGAAGCCCCCAAGTTACCATAGGGGTCGGCATATAAGCCGGATCAAAAGGGTAGGCTATGCTCAATGAGCAGGGAGCCCCCAAGTGACCATAGGAGGCGGCATGTAAGCCAGACCAAGAGGGTAGGCGATGCTCGATGAGCAAGAAGCCCCCAAGTGGCCTTATGAACAAACAATAAAGGCTCAGATACTTTGAAATGAAACGACAGAGGCCCTGAATTATCAGGGATGCCTGCTTTATTATAGTGATCATGATATATACACTGAAGAAAGTATGTACAACACAAGAGCCGGGCTCAAGTGTAATATGGCCGAAGATGAGCGATGTTCCACGGTCGGCGGGTCTCCTCCTCCAATGTGCGTGAGTCCTTGTGTTCTCGAACATCAATAAGATAATATGACCCATTGTTCAGGTTTTTGCTGACCACAAAAGGCCCTTCCCAAGGTGGGGATAACTTGTGCATATCTGTTTGATCCTGGATGAGACGGAGCACCAAGTCACCTTCTTGAAATGTCCGGGTTTTAACCCGACAGCTATGATAACGACATAGATCTTGCTGATAAATCACCGAACGAGCCGCCACGAGGTCACGTTCCTCATCCAACATATCCAGAGAATCTTGACGTGCTTTTTCGTTATCAGCTTCAACATAAGCCGCCACACGGGGCGAGTCACGACGGATGTCACTGGGGAGAACCGCCTCTGCCCCGTAAACCATGAAGAAAGGTGTGTAACCTGTTGATCTGTTGGGGGTGGTATTTATACTCCAAAGCACTGAAGGTAATTCCTCAACCCAACAACCCGACGTCCTCTGCAAAGGGACCAGAAGCCGGGGTTTGATGCCTCTCAAGATTTCTTGATTGGCCCTTTCAGCTTGACCATTGGACTGGGGGTGAGCCACTGATTAAACATCGAGACGAATATGCTCTCGTTGACAGAATTCTTTCATAGCGCCCTTTGACAGATTCATGCCATTATCAGTTATGATACTATGCGGGTAGCCAAAGCGGAAGATCACCTTTTTAATGAATTGAACCACCGTTGCCGCATCACACTTGCTGACCGGCTCTGCCTCAACCCACTTTGTAAACTTATCCACTGCCACCAAAAGGTGGGTCTTTTTGTCCTTGGATCTCTTGAAAGGTCCAACCATATCCAGCCCCCAGACTGCAAATGGCCAAGTAATTGGAATCATCCGCAACTCTTGAGCCGGCACATGAGCTCGTCTAGAAAACTTCTGACAACCGTCACACTTGCTAACCAGATCCTCTACATCAGCGTGAGCCGTCAACCAATAAAAACTGTGCCGGAAGGCTTTAGCAACCAGAGACTTAGAGCCGGCATGATGACCACAATCACCTTCAAGGATCTCCCTTAGAATCTCACGGCCCTCCTCAGGAGAAATACATCTCTGGAACACGCCTGTGACACTGCATCGGTATAACTCGCCATTGACAATGGTCATGGATTTAGACCACCGGGTTATCTGCCTGGCCTCCGTTTCATCCTATGGTAACTCACCCCGGGTCATATAAGCCAAGTACGGCACCGTCCAATCGGGTATAGCATGAAGATCCGCCACCAACTGTGCCTCCGGGTCAGGAATTGCAAGATCCTCCTCTGTTGGTAACTTCACTGAAGGGCTATTTAGTATATCAAGAAAAACATTCGGTGGTACCGGCTTATGCTGAGACCCCAGCCGGCTTAAAGCATCGGCCGCCTCATTTTTCCTTCGATCAACATGTTCCACTTGATAACCTTTGAAATGACCAGCAATACTGTCAACCGCCCGGCGATAAGCCGCCATGAGCGGGTTCTTAGAATCCCAAGTTCCTGAGACTTGCTGGGCCACCAAATCTGAGTCGCCAAAACACCTGACCCGGCTTAAGTTCATCTCTTTGGCCATCTGAAGACCATGGAGCAGGGCCTCATACTCAGCTGTATTATTAGTACAAGGAAACATCAGCCTTAAAACATAGCAAAATTTGTCACCTCGTGGGGAAGTCAAAACAACTCCAGCCCCCGAGCCTTCCAATTGCCTGGACCCATCAAAATGAACAGTCCAATAGGTATTATCTAGCTTCTCCTCAGGCATCTGCAACTCTATCCAGTCGTTGATGAAATCCACGAGAGCTTGAGACTTGATGGCCGTCCTTGGCATATATTTCAAACCATGAGGTCCAAGCTCAATGGCCCACTTGGCTATCCGGCCGGTGGCTTCTCTGTTTTGAATAATATCCCCTAAGGGAGCAGAACTGACCATAGTAATGGGATGACCGTGGAAATAATGCTTCAACTTGCGACTGGCCATGAACACCCCATAGACTAGCTTCTGCCAATGTGGGTACCTTTGCTTGGACTCAATTAAAACTTCACTGACATAATAAGCCGGCCTCTGAACCGGGTATTCCTTTCCGGTTTCCTTCCTTTCTACAACAATGGCCACGCTGACGGCTCTATTGTTAGCAGCCACATATAAAAGCAAGGGCTCCTTCTCAACAGGAGCTGCAAAAACCGCCGGCTCAGCTAACTATTTTTTAAGTGCTTCAAACACCTTGTTAGCAGCATCACTCCAAACAAAGTGATATGTCTTCTTCATCATCTAGTACAAAGGAATAGCCTTCTCTCCCAGGCGGCTTATAAACCGGCTTAAAGCTGCAATACGACCCGCCAGACGCTGAACGTCATTAATGCATGCCGGCTTAGCCAATGAAGTGATGGCCTTGATTTTCTCCGGGTTAGCTTCAATGCCTCTCTCCGAAACCAAGAAACCCAAGAGCTTGCCTGCAGGCACACCAAAAATGCATTTGGCCGGGTTAAGCATCATCTTGTAGACCCGGAGGTTATCAAAGGTTTCCTTCAAATCATCTAGCAGGGACTCCTTCTTTCTGGATTTCACCACAATATCATCCACATAAGCATGAACATTGCGTCCTATCTGGTTATGAAGACAATTCTGAACACAACGCTGATAAGTCGCCTGGGCACTCTTGAGCCCAAAGGGCATAGACACATAGCAGAAAGCTCCAAAAGGTGTGATGAAAGTCGTCTTCTCTTGGTCTTTAACTGCCATCTTGATCTGATGATAACCAAAGTAAGCATCCAAAAAGCTCAAACGCTCACAACCCGCCGTAGCATCAATGATCTGATCAATACGGGGAAGAGCGAAAGGATCAGCCAGGCAAGCTTTGTTAAGGTCTGTCTAATCCACACACATGCGCCAAGTGCCGTTTTTCTTAAGCACGAGCACCGGGTTAGCCAACCACTCAGGATGAAAAACTTCAACGATGAACCCGGCTGCTAAGAGCCGGGCCACCTCTTCTCCAATAGCCTTGCGCCTTTCCTCGTTAAAACCGGGAAGTAACTGTATGACCGGCTTAAACTTAGGATCAACATTAAGAGTGTGCTCAGCGAGTTCTCTCGGTACACCCGGCATGTATGAAGGCTTCCATGCAAAGATGTCCCGGTTCTCACGGATGAACTCGATGAGCGCGCTTTCCTATTTTGGATCCATATTAGCACTAATCACAAACTGTTGAGATGAGTCTCCAGGGACAAAGTCAACCTGCTTGGTATCATCCGCCGATTTAAACTTTAGTAAAGGATCCTGCTTTGTAGTTGGTTTCTTCAATGGAGTCATATCCGCTGGGTCAACGTTATCTTTATAGAACTTCAGCTCCTCCGTTGCACAAGCAGACTCAGTGTAAGCAGCATCGCCTTCTGCACATTCCAAAGCTACCTTCCTGTCATCATGAACCGTGATGGTTCCTTTGCGACCCGGCATCTTAAGCTACAAATACACATAACAAGGCCGTGCCATAAATTTGGCATAAACCGGCCGTCCAAACAAAGCATGATAGGGGCTTTTGATCTTAACCACTTCAAAAGTCAATGTCTCAGCCCGGTAGTCATGTTCATTGCCAAAAGCCACCTCTAAGGCTATCCTTCCTACTGGATAAGCCGATTTACCAGGTACCACTCCATGAAAGACCGTAGAAGACGGCTTAAGATCCTTGTTAGTCAAATTCATCCGGCGAAAAGTATCATAATAAAGGATATTGATACTGCTGCCTCCATCCATAAGCACCTTAGTGAACTTGTAACCTCCAACTTGAGGGGCCACCACCAAAGCCAGCTGACCCGAATTGTCAACCCGGGGCGGGTGATCCTCGCGGCTCCAAACAATTGGCTGCTCTGACCATCGTAAGTATCGAGGGACCGCCGGCTCAACCGCGCTGACTGCTCGCTTGTGAACCTTCTGATCTCGTCTGCACAGGTTCATGGTGAAAACATGATATTGACCACTATTTAGCTGCTTTGGGTTGCTTTGATACCCAGACTGCTGCTGTTGATTGCCTTGACTGGGCTGCTGATTAAAACCGCCTTGATTGCCCTGGCCCTGAAATCCAGAGTTTGAACCGCCACCTCCAAAGCCGGGCCCGTGAGAGCCGGAGCCTGACCCGCCGTGCGGGCCGTTACCGTTATTGTGGTCCTGGTGAAAGTTTGAATTCCTATACTCCCTCATGATATAACAATCTTTCCATAGGTGGGTCGATGGTTTATCCGGATAACTATGCTTCGGGCAGGGCCGGTTCAATTCTGCCTCAAGGTTAATTTTTGACCCTCCTATACGGGGGGGTGGTTTCCCTCTTCGATGTTGACCATTATTTTGGGCGTTGGTATTGGCCACAAAATCTGACCCGCCATCGGGCTGTTTGCGCTTACCATTATTACCTTGATTATGACCTGGCATGTTGGACTGCTGCCCTTTCCCATTACCGTTTTTCTTCCCCTTGTTGGACTTCTCTTCATTGGAACCCGGATCCTTAGTACTATCAGAGTCGGCATATTTGATAAGAGCTGCCATGAGCTGTCCCATGTCATTGCAATGACATTTAAGCCGCCCTAACTTTTGTTTGAGGGGAATAAACCGGCAATTTTTCTCCAAAATTAAAACAGCAGAACCAGCATTGATACTATCCGATGAGTGGATAATAGCTGAGACCCGACAAACCCAATGGGCGGTTGACTCATCCTCACGCTGGATGCAAGTGTCTAGATCAATAATCAACAGAGGCTGCTTACATGTGTCCTTAAAATTCTGAATGAAACGCGTCTTCAATTCAGTCCATGAGTTGATGGAATTAGGGGGCAATCCCTTTAGCCAGGTGCGAGCCGGCCCATCCAACATCATGGTGAAATATTTGG
Organism: Thinopyrum elongatum; assembly: GCA_011799875.1. Lineage (NCBI taxonomy): Eukaryota > Viridiplantae > Streptophyta > Magnoliopsida > Poales > Poaceae > Thinopyrum > Thinopyrum elongatum. Next base: position 502,814,148 of record CM022303.1, read on the forward strand.
CGCACACAGCATCGTTAACATCCAACATCTCCATAGCCAGCTCATAGCTTTCAATCCAAGCATCCGGAGGCTGATCCGCAGTGTAATTGGGTACTTTTCGAGGGCCCTTGAAATCCTTGGGCAAATGCTCATTGCGTAGAGCCGGCACCAGACAGGGCACTCCGACGGATCGAGAGGTCATTCCCGCTTCTACAGACACAAAAGGGTTTAACTGAGGCTGTCTAAGAGCCACTAACTGAGCTGCCAGCTCCTCCTCTTGGCGCGCTCTAGCTTGATCTGTTAGAACCTAAACATCATCATCGCCACGAGGCGGGTTACGATGCCGTTCACTGCTGGAAACTGCCGGCGACTCAATGCGCCGGCTGTAGCTTCGGCTCGGTCGTGGAGTCGAATGGATTCGCTCACGGCTGTAAGGAATAAGCCGCTTGCTGGGTCACCGCCATCTTAAGAAGTTCCACGGTGTTTCGGGCCTCTATCGCGGCTGGCGACTCACCTTCAATTGGGAGGGCCGCCAGTCGTGAGGCTGTGGCAATCATATTATCCAGTGGGTTGGAGTAATGACCCGGGGATGTCTGCACCTGCTGAGGAGGGGTCAAGTTCACACGGGGCGGAACTGCTATACGAGGCTGAGCCGCCGCCCCGGTTGCCGGTGCTTCATCAGCCCGGGTCTCACCAGGCGGGTTACTTGGCCCTGCTCCGGGTGTGATAAAAAGATTCCTCCCCTCGAATTGCGGTGGCAAGCGGCTCTAGTGAATCCTCCGCATCACAGCGTTTGACGCGTTCTAATCCAGACTTAAGCGAAACGCCTCGGCCCTTACCCTCTATGTTTCAGCTTCTAGGGCGGTCCGTTCTGCAGCCATCCTGATGCCCTCAGTGTTAAGTTCCTCTTTAGCCCAAGCTACTTCATCCCTTAGCTTTGCAACTTCCGCATTATGTTGTGCCTGAGTCGCCAGGGTCACCTCTGCCGCTAGTAACGTTGCCAAAGCATCCAAGAGCTCGGATAAGACTTGAGCTGGCGGACACGTAGAGCCGCTCGCCCCAGCCGTTGCAGCAGCTGTTGAACCGGAGGTCATCGATGCAGCGGTTGATGAGTGCACCATCTGCTGCGTCCCGGCCATGAATATAGCTGCCCTGTTTGGCAGCTCATAGGAGTCCGGAATACTGTCGCCACTGGAACAGTCCCCAAGCCCGCCGTCTTGCAGTTGATAGATCGACTCAGTTTTGCCGGTTGAGGACTCATCACCTGAGTAGATGGCCGTCTCACCACCGGACACGTAGCCTTCCTCGAGATCGGCTCCATGGACAAAGCTGACGAAGACATACTTCTGGGCGGGTTGAATCTTGGCGGGTTGGACCCTGACGGGTTGAACCTTGGCGGGTCTCACATGCCAAGCTGTCTCAATGGTGTCAGCGCAGACTTCCAGCTCAGGCTCAGACTCACCAATCTTCCCGATGAACATGTGGATACCACCAAAGGGGACCCGGTACCCGTACTCGATTGAATCGGCCTCCGGACCCCATCCAGCGTTGTCGATGTAGATCTTGCCGCGGCGACTCTTGGTCATCCGGCCCACGACGTATCCCTTGATCCCTGAGAAGTTGCCCTTCAAGAACTCGAAACCACCGTGCGAGAGCCCCACGGTGGGCGCCAACTGTCATGGACTTGTCACGGCAGATGTCCTAGCAAAAGGACTTAGGTGTGGAGCCATCGCAGCTAGGTTAGCTTGAAGGGGTTGAACGGGACAAAGGACACAAGGAATTTACCCAGGGTCGGCCCCTCTCAACGAGGTAAAAGCCTACGTCCTGCTCTTAGTTGTATTGCTTGGGTTTCGATTACAAGGGAGCGAATATGCTTGACCTAGTTCTCGACTTGTTGTTTATTGAGTTCACCCACCGCCGGGTCACCCCTTTATATACAGGTCGATGTCCGGCGGCTTACAGAGTCCTGGCCGGCTCACACAAACATGACCGGCTCGGTTTCTAACTTAACCTTCCTTATAGAACAAGTCATTACATGGCGGTTCCCCCCTTTGGGCCTTAAGTCACCTCCGGATCTTGGGCCTTCAGTCTTCTTGGGCCTTCTCGCCCTAAGCCGCCATCGGTGTGACCCGGCCCCTCCTGGGCGGGTCATACCTCGGGGTTATATCCTCAACAGGTGGTCTATCTAAAACGTTTGCAATCAAGAGCTGCACAAATCCTGCTCGTCACATTTTCCCTTGGCTTCCTGGGGAAGCTGTCGGTTTGCATACGGTTGTTCTAACTAAAACGTTTGCGATAAGTGTTTTATATTTAAAACCCATTGATGTTTTTTTAAAGAAAATCGTTTGATAAGTCTGTACATTAAGAGAGAAAAATGCAAGTTCGTTCAAACCATATCTTTCATTCAGTCACACTGCGAATTTATATTCATATGATCGAGATACAGTATTAAACCAAAAAAAAACTATTTCTGACAGCGGCGGAGGCGGTGTGCCGCGCCGGCGTTGTCGTTGTCGTCCTCCAGGACACCGTTGTTGAAGTCTTCAAGGTAGCACAGAATGTCTTCACTTGGAAATCAAACATCATGTCGTCGTGTGATCGAAGGGCGGGGCACGGGAGGACGGCCACTGGCGGCGCTGCGAGGTAGCGGTCGACGGCGGCATCCCATGCCGCCGAGGAGGGTGCGCGCACGGGCAAGGGCACGGCGGGTGCAGGAAAACGCACGGGGACCGGCGCCGCGATGGGTGCAGGGGCGCGCACGGGCACGGGCGCTGGCGCTGGCATGTACACGAGCTCGCGCGGGTCCACGGAGACCTCGCTGACGCCCGCGGCTTCCAGCTCTGCGATAGTGCTCAGCGACCAGCCCGTCAATGCTACGGGGATGGTCGCTGGGACGGGCGCGGGGGCAGCAACTCTTGCGGCCAGCTCGTTCAGGGCCATGTCCATGAGACCCCATTCTTCCTTATTTTCTATCTCCTCTGGCTCGAAGTCGACTTCACCAAACTTGAAGACTAGTGGCAGATGATCCTTCTGCGCCATGGCATTGGTGGAGGTCTGTGGGAGGGAGGGGAATGGGAGGCGAACAGTAAGGCCGCCCGTATTAAACAGCGGCTCGGGCACCATTAATGGAGAGGATGCGAGCAAGGCGGGTGGTCATGGAAGTCAAAGGGCTCGCTTCCTAGTGAGCCTGCGCAGCGTACAGCTCGCACGCTTCCCGGTGAGCCTGTGCATTGGAGGACAGCTTGCACACCTCTCAGTCAGCCTGCGCACCGGACTGCGCTCGCACGCCTCCTATTCAGTCAAGCAGTTGTCCGCGCGGCACCTCCTATAGCCATTAAAAGAGAGACACGTGGCGTCACATGAATGGTTAACAGAACGCACACGATTTAAATTATACAAACATTTGAGATGTTAAAGTGGCAGCTATTTGTTTCAAAATGCCTTTGTTGACTGTTATTCGAGTGCGCCTTCTCTCAAAATGGACACAAAAAATACCACAGCATGTCGGGTGCCATTCCATGATAGCATGCCAAGTTTCATGAATTTCAGACGAGTTTTGGATTTACTAGAATTTAAAAACAAAGTATCTCAACGTTTTGCCAACAATCAACAGTGCCCTGGTATTTGAAATTCATTCATATTTCTTGCATGGGACCTAAGCATGCACCCAAGGACACACATTTGATATGTCAACCATTTTTCTGCACTGGAGCATGTGCATGTAGTTCAAATTTGAAATATGCACATAAAATGCCTAGAAAACCAAGTTAATGTATAAAAATATCCAAGCGAACCCCGAAAAATCCCAAAAATTGACACAACACTCCTGTCGTTCTATGTTGACACTAGAAAAATTTTGAAAGCAAGAAGAGGCAACGGATATCGTTTCGTCCCCAAAGGTGGCACGTTCCCTACCAAAACCATCAGGCTTGTTGTGAGAAGCTCTGGTTTGCGAGAAGCTTATACCCAAACCTGCCCCAAATGGGACAAATTTTTTACCACAGCATGTTGATGCCGCTCCATGATAGCATGTCAAGTTTCATGAACTTCAGACGAGTTTTGGATTTACTAGAATTTAAAAACCATGTATCTCAATGTTTGCGGCCGAGCGACGGTGGCAAGGTGTTTGACATTCATTCCCATTTCTTGCATAAGACCTAAGCATGCAACCAAGGACATAGATTTGATTTTTCAACCAATTTACATGCACTAGAGCATGTGCATGTAGTTCAAATTTGAATTATGCACATAAATGCATAGAAAACTCAGTTAATGTATAAAAATGTCCAACCGAACCCCGAAAAATTCCTAAAATTAACACAACACTCATGTTGTTCTATGTTGACACTAGAAAAAAAATTAAAATCAAGAAGAGGCAACAGATATCGTTTCGTCCCCAAAGGTGGCACGTTCCCTACCGAAACCATCATGCTTGTTGTGAGAAGCTCTGGTTTGCGAGAACCTTATACCCAAACCTGCCCCAAATGGGACAAAAAAATTACCACAGCATGTTGATGCCGCTCCATGATAGCATGTCAAGTTTCATGAAGTTCAGACGAGTTTTGGATTTACTAGAATTTAAAAACAATGTATCTCAATGTTTGCAGCCGAGCGACGGTGGCAAGGTGTTTGACATTCATTCCCATTTCTTGCATGGGACCTAAGCATGCAACCAAGGACACAGATTTGATTTTTCAACCAATTTACATGCACTAGAGCATGTGCCTGTAGTTCAAATTTGAATTATGCACATAAGTGCATAGAAAACTCAGTTAATGTATAAAAATGTCCAAACGAACCCCAAAAAAATCCTAAAATTAACACAACACTCATGTTGTTCTATGTTGACACTAGAAAAAAATTGAAATCAAGAAGAGGCAATGGATATCGTTTCATCCAGAAAGGAGAAACGTTCCCTACCGTAACCATGAGGCTTGTTAGAAGCTCTGGTTTGTGAGAAGCTTATACCCCAACCTGCCCCAAATGGGACAATATTTTTACCACGGCATGTTGATGCCGTTCCATGCTAGCATGTCAAGTTTCATAAATTTCGGACGCGTTTTCGATTTACTAGAATTTAAAAACCATGTATCTCAATGTTAGCGGCCGAGCGACGGTGGCAAGGTGTTTGACATTCATTCTCATTTCTTGCATGGGACTTAATTAAGCATGCAACCAAGGACACACATTTCAATTTTGAACCCATTTATATGCACTCGAGCATGTGCATGTAGTTCAAATTTGAATTATGCACATAAATGCATAGAAAACTCAGTTAATGTATAAAAATGTCCAAGCGAACCCCGAAAAATCCCAAAAATTGACACAACACTCCTGTTGTTCTATGTTGACACGAGAAAACAAATTGAAAGTAAGAAGAGGCAACAGATATCGTTTCGTCCCCCAAGGTGGCACGTTCCCTACCGAAACCATCAGGCTTGTTGTAAGAGAAGCTCTGGTTTGCGAGAAGCTTATACCCAAACCTGCCCCAAATGGGACAATATTTTTACCACGGCATGTCGATGCCGTTCCATGATATCATGTCAAGTTTCATGAATTTCAGACGAGTTTTTGATTTACTAGAATTTTAAAACCATGTATCTCAATATTAGCGGCCGAGCGACAGTGTCAAGGTGTTTGACATTCATTCTCATTTCTTGCATGTGACCTAAGCTTGCAACCAAGGACACACATTCAATTTTTCAACCCGTTTTTATGCACTGGAGCATGTGCATGTAGTTCAATTTTGAATTATGCACATAAATGCCTACAAAACTCAGTTAACGTATAAAAATGTCCAAACGATCCCCCAAAAATTCCAAAATTTAACACGACACTCCTGTTGTTCTATGTTGACATCAGGAAAAAATTGAAAGCAAGAAGAGGCAACGGATATCGTTTTGTCCACAAAGGTGACACGTTTCCCTAACGGAACCATGAGGCTTCTTGTGAGAAGCTCTGGCTTGTGAGAAGCTTATACAATAACCTGCCCCAAATGGGACAATATTTTTTACCCCAGCATGTTGATGCCATTCCGTGATAGCATGCCAAGGTTCATGAATTTCAGGCGGGTTTTGGATTTACTAGAATTACAACATCAAGTACCTCAATGTTTACCGGAGAGCCACGGTGCTGTGGTGTTCAAAATTCATCCCCATTTCTTGCATGGGACATAAGCATAAACCCATGGACACATATATGATTTTACAACCCATGTTGGTGCACCGGAGCATGTGCATGTAGTTTAATTTTGAATTGAGCACCTGAAATGGCTAGAAAACCAAGTTAATGTATAAAAATGTCCAAACAAACCCTGAATAATTCCAATTTTTTTACGACACACCTATAGTTGCATGTTCACTGCAGATAAAAGTTCTAGCAATTCAAACACCCTCCATTGCCGTTGTGACCTCATTATGTAATTCAAATCACGATGAAAAATCAAGTAGATCGCACATAGTTTATTATCACCAACCATGTGAGATGCAGCACAAAATATCTTGGAGCACCGTCGGAGTATAGTATGCCTATGGCTTACGTGAGAAGGTGCGTCGGCTACAGTCCACAGCCGGCGTGTCAAGCACAGTAACTGGCGAGAGCAGCACAGCAGTTGTCCATTCCGCAGTGGCGGCCTTAGCCCTGATGGAGGCCACCCACGACCATGTCGAGGCCGCCCACGCCCATCTCGTGGTGGTCACCACACAAATTGAATGAAGCTTCTCCGACAATGGTCGGCAACCCACGGCTGAAGAGTTGGCAATCGCCAAGAGCGTTCGAGCAGCCGTCCGTTCCTCCGCCGCATACCTTGCCACGATGGAGCCCGTCCAAGCCCAGATCGCGGCCGCCCACGCCCAGCTCCTGGCGGCCTTTTCCAAAGAGATGGCAGACGCGGATGGCGAGATGCTTGCCGAGTATGGTGCGATGGATGCCATGGGGCCCCTTCCCCAGGAGACCGTCGGGCGTGAGCTGGACATGGAGGAGGCGACGGAGATCGACGAGCACCAGCCGTAGTAGTACTATTTGTTTTGTTTAATTAAGAGCGTCGGTCTTTAATTTGTTAGAATAATGTTTAGGTCAGCTAGCTCTGTTTAATTGCTGAACTTGCTCGATTAAGAAGTGTGGGTGTGCTGCAGTCTCCTTTGTGTACCCAAATTATGCAATGACGTGGATGACCACTGTAACGAGGGAAATTCGAACCAAATTTTTTTACGTTCAAGCTCATCACACACGGGTTAAGCTATATGAATCCTTTGTGATGTTCACATATTATACACAGTGCTGAATAAGGGACCGTGTTTGATGACACTTTGCGCACCAGTTTTTTCGCTGCACCGATTCAAAATTTTCGGCTTCCGCGGAAATATCTACCTCCCCGCCCCCTCCCCCTTACCAAAAGCCACATTTCCCCTGTTTCTGCCTTCCTTTCCAAGTTGAAACCTTCACTCCTTGCTTGCAGCGCCGCTTCCTCGCCGGCGACCCTCCTTCACGCTACTCGGCCTCGTCTATCCACGCAGGTAATCCACACCCGACCCCCATCCTCCTCCTCCTTCCACATCCCACATGCCCCGACCGCTGGCGCGACACCTTCCACCCAAATCACCGACCCCTCCCCCAAATAAGCGCCGCCCTAAGCCATGGTGCACGCAGTATAGCCAGGAGCTCAAGGAGCATTTGGCAGCGGAGAACCAAATCATGGTCGCACGTGCGGATGAGGTCGCGATGGCTGCCATTCATGCCAACCCCCAAATCATGGAGGAGCACCTCGCCGTCGAGGCCACCGTCGACGCCTCGCGCGCCGACACCGCGACGCGGTTGGCTGCTTTAAACGACAGTTTGTGACGTTTTCTCGAGGCCACCCTCGGTGCCTTCGACGAAGACTACAAGGTGTTTTCTCAGTGTGCACGTGCTTACCTCAACTCGAGAGCCAGCAAGTTGGTGCCAGGAGCGGCTCAGGCAACTCACCACTACAACGAGGGCACCCACGATGTGGAGGCCTCGCCCTCTTCCATATCTAAGGAGCCAATCATCATCGATATCTCCAACGATGATGAGTAGCTTGTCTTATTAGCTCACTATAAGGACCCATGTTCAGTTTGCTAGCTACGCCGGTTAAGCATGCTCGGTTTACCCGTTGCATGTGCTGCTCCTGCCTTTCCTTAACAAATTCTAGTGAATTGTGCTATCTACTTTTACCATGCAATCTGTTGCTCTAGTGTATATGTTCTATATGTCGTGCAATGTGGTGCTCACTTATTAACTGTTTGGTTAATTAGTTGTCATCTTCAGTTAACTGTTTGGTTCAATTCTGCAAATGTGATGTTCAATTCTTCAGGCTGCAATTTTGTATTGTATTCCATGTGAGAAATAAATTGAATTTATCTTTACAAAATACATGAGAAACAAATAAAATTGCTATATTTCCTAGTTGCCAAGCATGCTTGGTTTGGTTAACTGTCTGATCTTCTAGTATGTTATACATTATGCAATGTGGTGCTTAGTTAACATTTGGTTCATTTGTTGTGGTATTTAGTTAACTGTTTGGTTCAATTCTGCAATGCGATGTTCAATTGTTGTGGGTGCATTCTGTTATTGTATACCATGTGAGAAATTAATCGAATTTGGTTGTACTAAATACATGAGAAACAAGTACAATTGCTATATTTCCAAGTTGTTAAGCATGCTTGGTTTGGTTAACTGTCTGATCTTCTATTAGGATTATGTTATATTGTGCAATGTGGTGCTCAGTTAATGTTTGGTTCATTTGTTGTGGTGTTTAGTTAACTGCTTGGTTCAATTCCGCAATGCGATGTCCAATTATCGTGGGTAGAATTTTGTATTGATGTGCATATGAGGAATAAATCGAATTTGGCTGCACTTAATACATGAGAAACATATACAACTGCTATATTTCCTAGTTCTTAATCATGCTTGGTTTGGATAAATGGGTTTTCCATGTGGCTTGAATTAATCTGATGAATCTGCAATGTGCCTATTTTTCATCAACATATTTTACTGATAGCATGTGAACCCTCACTTAACCTGATGACTAACTACCTTATATGTGTTGCAGGGAAACAATGGGAAGCACAGAGGTTTACAATCAAGGTTTGCACATGCATGGTCCTTTGTCTAATAGCACATTATTGTGCAATTGCAGGAACCATTCTAATATTTAGGTTTTTAACAATTTGGTCTTGCACATGTAGGTCCTGCTGTCAGAGGTTTTGACCCACTGTTCGACCCTTTTTGCATATGGGGAAATGAGTTGTCCATGAATATCAGCCAAGTCAAGAAACTCAGAAAGATTGTTAGGATAAAGAAATTAGCGACAAAAAACTACAAGATCTTTATCTGCACAATGAAGAAGACGTCAGTTCACTACAAGATGGAACTAACTATTATACCTTGCCTTTTTTTATTCCTTTGCCCCATTTCCAATATAGAGAAGATATTTATGCACATCCTTGTTTTCAGTCCTTTCTAAAATAGTTCACTGATGATTACCTCTCAAATCACTTGTATGGTCAGGAGGCGAGGAAGGTTTTCATACAACACCCATGGTTCAATATTGAAGTGTTCCTGAAGAGGACGAAGGATGGACGGTCAATCATCCACAGGCACTGGCCTAAAGTTGCAAAGACCTTCAACATCAATGAAGGCTCAATATTCGCTTTCCGCTTCAGCAGTTTTCTAGATGAGATGCATCTGTCTATGTACCGTCTATGAGGCTAATTTTGAAAGGTTATAGATGTTGCATGTGAAACTTGGTGCTGGTGCAGTTGTGTAATGGGGTAGCTGAGTGCTGAAGCTATATGATGTTGTACTCTGATGCATTTCAATTATGAAATCCTGCTTCCTTAATATGGAAATGAAATATATTGTGTGCTCAATATGAAATGTCAATTAGATTAATAAATGGATTATTAATAATAGGGCAATTAGCCTGCTAATTCGGTTTTTCTATTGCAAACGGTTATTGAGAAAACACCGTGGGCGACGACCTCAGGCAACGCACACAGTTTCTTGGAATAAACCATGTTGGATCAATGAACAATCACACACGACATCCTCGTGAAAACTATTTGTGTTAGGCCACCTTGCGCAAATGTTTACCACATAAAAAGTGTGTGTGATGGACAGCCTTTGCCACACAGTTTCTTCTACGCACCGTGTGTGATGCATTGAATAACGCAAATGATAAAATTGTTAATATCGTGTGCAATGGCAATGCTATCACAAACGATTTAATGGGGAAAATTGTGTGTGATGTACCTGCAAACGGAAATGTTTTCCTTGGAGTGACTGTGTAGGATGTATATACGAACGGAAACGTACTTCTTGGATTAACTGTGTGGGATGTACATACTAACGGAAACATATTCCTTGGATTGATTGTGTGGAATGTACATACGAACGGAAACGTTTAGCGGGGACTGACTGTGTGGGATGTACTTATGACCGGAAATGATTTGGCCTGTATAATTGTATTTTTTTTCGAGCACAACTGTACGTATAACCGTATTTGATCGCTCGCCGGTCGCACACGGCCTCATTTTGCCGAGCGTGTGTGCCAGGAGGGCATATCCCCGACAGTTTCTGGGTCGTGTGGGAAGGACCCCCCCTATCGCAGTCACTCACTTGGCGACGGTTCGAAACGTCGTCGCGGAAAGGGGTTAAAAACCGTTTGTATAGCACCTCGCTGTACCAGTGCTACTATGAACTATGTCCATAACCGAGGATGTGGCTATCGATAGATTATACACTCTGCATAGGTTAGTACACTATACCCACACCACAGAACCCATGGCCTCGTGTTCCCATTCGGGTGGACCAACGGCGTTCCGACAAAACCAATCTATTGCATGATGCTCTCCCGGCCACTCTGACCAACTCACCTTTGGGCTAAGTCATGGGTGGCCCCGGATGCCACTCTAGACATCTGCCACCTTCATGGCCGGCCACCGTCGTGGCAAAACAAAAACAAATAGTCCCAAATGGGGACAATGGCCCGGTAGGCGGTAGCGCAAGCGCATAACCTTCCCTAGTTGGAGGCACCGGCGAGAGGCATGAAAATAGATCGAATTAGGGCCTTCCCATAAAGACAAATGTGGTTACACTGGGAAGCTCGATTCGGTGGCACCATGACTCGATCAACAGCATGTTCAAGTTGGATTTAAATCAAGTTTAACTTGAAACAAAATAATTCGAGTCACAGTATGCCATGAAATGCAAATGCAATGAATCCTAACAACGAAGGCATTATCATAAGCATGAGCATATGAAGTAAAGTCAACTAACTACACTAACAAGATACCAAGCATTCTACTATAACAGCATAGCAATGAAAGTAATACTAGCACAAGTTTAATTATTTAAGTTAAATAAATACAATAATATGAATTTAGTTCAAGTAAAATCATTGCTATTGCAATGCCATCCTTCCAAATGATTATTGTGGCTTGCCTTAGTTCACAGGAGGGTCACAGAACTCCTGGTCCTTTTCAAGACAAGTTGAACCTTCTAAAAATAATTAAAATGCCAAAAAGAAAATGTCACATAAAGCATTTTATTTCACCAGAATGTCTACAGCAAAGAAAATTCTCAAATTTTGCATGCAGAAAGAAGAGCTCATAACAAAGCTATTGCAAAAAGAATCATCTCATTTGGACTTATAGTTTAGGAGATATTACTGGTCAAAGTTAGGGTCAAATCTCTGAAATTATTTGAAAAATCAAAAATCCTAGGGAGCGCCATGTCGACGGCGTATTCTTCGAATATGCCTCCACTCATACCGCTTCGGGAGCGAAAGAGAGAGAGAGGCTGACGGGTGGGTCCCCTTGTCAGGTTTGAGGGAGAGAGAGAGGGAAACAGAGGGCGGCGGCTCTGTCGTCGGTGGTTCTCCGGCGAGGAGGCCACGGCGACCGCCAGCGAGGAGTGGGATGGAAAGAGCACAACGTGACAAGCACGTACGTACCCGAAGCGAGGGCAAAGGTGGTCGGACGGCGTCGGGACGGTCGTCTCCAGAGACGGCGGGCGGCGGAGCTCATCGGAGTTGTCGATTCCGGCGGAATTCCAACAAACCAAGGGCACCGTCATGCCCAGGAGGACCTCACAAACACAACTACAGAGGTGGACAGGGTCGAGGGGCACCGGAGTGAGTGGATGGCCGAAGGGGATCCGCGGCCAACTCCGGCGAGGATCGGCGGCCAGAGGCCCTCCCGGCCTTGCCGCGATGATGAGCTACTCAATTTGTGGCCAGAGGAGGAGGGTGGGATGGTTAGAACAGCTCGGGGTGCTCGGTATTTATAGGCGGGAGGAGGCAGAGCCCAAGGCCGCTGGGGAGGGTTCTAGAGAGGAGAGAGGGGTCAAGAGAGCTCGGGCTCGATGAGATAGCTCACTGGAGATCGTCCAAACACAGTGGCGAAGAACGGCAAAGCAATAGGGCACGGGGTGGGACTCCTCCATCACGTGCGGGCACTGTGCTCTCTGCTCCGCTATGTCTGCGTCTACCGTGTAGGCTGCCAACGTTGGGGAGCGGCAGAGGATAGCTGGGGGGATGCGGCCAAAGCTGTAAAGGGTCCAGGGCAAGCGTTGGTGGCACGGGGCGAGCGAACGGACGAGGGCAGAGGGGTCGCGACGCACACAGCGCGCCGACTACCTATCGAACACCTTGTTTCTATGTGGTCACCGCATACACTGGTGCAACATAGTGCGCCAGGGCAGCCAGACCTTGTCTAGGGTCTTGTCCTTTCAACACTGAGCCTCAGGATACTCTTGGTTTGCCACCAGGTCGACCAGACACAACTGGAACTTGTTGCCAAGTCTCTAGTCAGAAACTGCTGATGGAACTCAAGAGAAAACCACAGGGAGATAGAGTATGAATCTTAGTGGCTAAGCTTCTGGTTGGAAGGTAGTCATGTGATAAAAATTTCAGCTCAAAATGATCAAGCAAAAATGCACTTGCTTCACAATGTGCCCTCACTGACCAGAACTAAAAATATTTTCTTGAGCAAAATCTCTCTGCATGACTATGGAATATTTTTGCATTGGAAGATGAGGCATGACCCAAAGAATATTAGGGAATTTATTGGGAATTTTCTGAGCAATAAAAATGAGGGTTACTTCATAGCAGAAGGAGAAAATACTCATTTTCAGAGGGAAAATGAATATTATGCCATTTAAGAAAATTGTTCTATGGCATGATCTTGGGAGGGATGAAGTCAAGAGATGATTTAGGAGTGCTAAAATCCACTTGGAAGAAAATCAAAAGATTTCCCAAGTGGCAAGTCCAAGAGAGTTGATTGAAATTCAAATGCAAAAACCAAATATTCAATAAATCTCAGATAAAGAAAAATGGTAAAATCCAGGGTGTCACAAACCTCCCCCCTTAGGATGAATCTCGTCCTCGAGATTTGGTTGCTCAGGAAAAATTTAGGGTATGCAGTCCTTAAGAAATCCTCTCTTTCCCAGGTAGCTTCATCCTCGGTATGGTGCTCGCACCGTACCTTGTAAAACTTCACTAACTTGCTGCGGGTGACCCTTTCCATCTCATCCAATATCCAGAAAGGTTTCTCTTCATAGGTCCAATCTTTGGCAAGCTCTAGTTCGGTCAGGTCAGTCCATTTCTCTGGCGGTGATATACATTTCCATAACTGCGAGACGTGAAAGACATCGTGAACTTCGGATAACTCGAGTGGTAGTTCCAGCTGATATGCCATTGCACCAAATTTTGTCATAACTGGGAACGGACCAATGTATCTTGGTGCGAGCTTCCCTCGAGTTTGAAACCTCTTAACTCCTTTCATGGGAGTGACTCGAAGATAGGCATACTCCCCTGGTTCAAAGCTGATCTGCCATTGTTTGGAATCGTAATAGCTCTTTTGTCGAGACTTGGCTACTTGAAGTTTGTCCCAGATTTCCCTTACTTGCTTCTCGGCCTGCATCATCAAATCAGTCCCAAATATTCGGTTGTCTCCAGTTTGAGACTAGTTTAGAGGGGTACAGCACTTGCACCCATATAGAGCCTCATAAGGTGACATCTTGAGGCTGTCCTGATAGTTGTTGTTGTACGAAAATTCTGCATAGGGCAAACTGTCTTCCCACTTAGGTCCTTGAGCAAGCGCACATGTCCGAAGCATGTCTTTGAGAATCTGGTTTACTCGTTCTGCTTGACCGTCTGTCTGGGGATGATAAGCAGTGCTATACTTCAGAACGGTTCCCAAAGCTTGGTGGAGACGTGACCAGAATGCTGAGGTGAATAGAGACCCTTGGTCAGAAGTGATGGTTTTGGGGACTCCATGCAAACTGACAATCATGGATACATATAGTTGTGCAAGTTGATCTGCCCGGTATGTGGTCCTTATAGGAATGAAATGAGCCACTTTGGTCAGCATGTCCACCATGAACCATATAGAATTGTTCCCTCGAGACGTCTTGGGTAGTCCTTGATGAAATCCATGCAGACATCGTCCCATTTCCATTGTGGAACGGGTAAGGGTTGAAGTAGTCCGGCGGATTTCTGGTGTTCTGCCTTTACTTTATTGCAGATGTCGCAACAGGCAATAAAATATGCAATGTCCTTCTTCATTCCGTCCCACCAGAATATCTGCCTTAGGTCTTCATACATTTTTGTACCCCCAGGATGGATCGAGTACGATGACTCATGGGCTTCTTTTAATATCCTTTGCCTCAGATCTCTGGATTCAGGTACAAATTTGCCCTCGAAATCTCAGAGTACCTTGATCATCCACATGGAAGACTTGAGTCTTGTCGGCTTGTACTCGAGCGACATGGCTCTGCAGCAATGAATCCTCAGCTTGGGCCTTGCGACTCTCCTCTTCTAGCGTAGACGTAACTTCCAAGGTAGCTACGCAGATGGCCTCAACAATAATCAGATTGAGTTGAGCAATCTCTTCTTGTAGCTCGGGAGGCAAAGAGTCCATCAATGAGTTTAATGTGGCTGGTTTACGGCTGAGGGTGTCTGCAACCACATTAGCTTTCCCCGGATGGTAATTGATACCAACATCATAGTATTTGACCAATTCAAGCCATCTTCTTTGCCGGAGATTCAAGTCTGGTTGAGTGAATATGTACTTGAGACTCTTGTGGTCGGTGAAGATTTGGCATCTCTTACCGATGAGATAATGCCTCCAAATTTTTAGGGCATGCACAACTACTGCTAATTCCAAGTCATGAGTGGGATAGTTTTCTTTATGTCGTCGTAGCTGTCTGGATGCATAAGCCACGACATTGCCATATTGCATGAGTACGCATCCTATGCCTCTCCTGGATGCATCGCAATACACGTCGAAGCTTCGATAAATATCGGGAAGCGTCAATACTGGTGCGGTGGTCAACCGAGTCTTCAATTCATTGAAACTTTTCTCGTAGTCTTCAGACCATTCAAATTTCTGATTCTTCTTGAGTAATTCAGTCATTGGCTTCGCAATATTGAAAAAAAACCTTCAATAAAACGGCGGTAATAACCAGCAAGCCCCAAGAAACTCTGGATTTTGGATACGGTCGTGGGTGCTTGCCAATTTAGCACTTCCGTGACCTTGCTCGGGTCTACGGCAACTCCTTCAGCTCATAGGATATGCCCCAAGAATCCTACTTTCTTGAGCCAAAACTCACACTTGCTGAATTTTGCGTATAACTGATGATCACGGAGCCTTTGCAATACTGCTCAAAGATGTTGTTTATGCTCCTCTTCTCCCTTGTAATATATGAGAATTTCATCGATGAATACCACCACAAATTTGTCCAAGAAGTCCATGAACACCTTGTTCATCATGTGCATGAAAAATGCGGGGGCGTTCGTCAGACCAAAAGACATGACCGTATACTCATATAGTCCATAGCGGGTGGTGAATGTTGTCTTCAAAATATCTTCTTTCTTGATTTTGAGTTGATGGTATCCGGTCCGCAAATCGATTTTGGAGAATATTTGGGCTCCACTCAGTTGATCAAACAAGTCATCAATCCTGGGAAGCGGATACTTGTTCTTGATGGTGACATCATTCAGCTGATGGTAGTCCACACACATACGAAGACAACCATCCTTCTTGCCCACGAAGATAGCTGGCGAACCCCATGGCGACGAGCTAGGGCGAATGTACCCCTTTTTGAGCATCTCGTCCAACTGTGTCTTCAAGTCCACTAGCTCGGATGAAGGCATCTGATAATACTTCTTGTAAATAGGTTTTGTCCTGGGCACAAGATCAATAGAGAACTCGACCTCACGATCTCGTGGCATTCCTGGCAATTCTTCAGGAAATACATCTGGAAAATCACTGACCACTGGAATCAATTCCATGTCTGAGGCTACAGCCGTGTAGATCATATCCCTTTTTGGCATGGTTCTGCGAGCCACAAACTGTACTGCTTGTCCTGACGAATTTATTAATATGACTTCCCTGGTTGCACAATTGATATAGACTTGATGTCTTGTCAGCCAGTCCATTCCCAATATAACATCCAGCTTTGCTGATTCAATCGACACCAAGGTGGTAGGGAAAATAACTCCATGGATGTTTATTTCCAGTCCACTACACACCACATTTGTTTTGGGCATGGATCCCGGGGATTGTATCACCATAAATTTCTCAAGAAGAGAGCAAGAAAGCTTGTTTTGGGCAACGAAACTCCGCGAAATAAAAGAATGGGAAGCCCCAGAGTCGAATAAAATTGTTGCAGGTATGTTATTAACCGGAAACATACCAATGACCACTTCTGGGTTTTCTTGGGCTTCTTTAGTGGAGAGGTCATGCACTTTCCCTTGAATGAGCTTCTGGGTTGGGAAGAATCCCATGTTATTGACTTGTGGCTTGAGGGTTGTAGTCAGCTTGCCATTCTTGGGACATTGCCTAGCATAATGTCCAGTCTGGCCACAAGTGAAGCATGCATTGTTGCGCTGGCAGTCTTCCCTCACTGGCTTGGTCACCATGTTCTTGATGTGATTCTCAATCTTGTTGGCATTCTGCTGCCATGTTGGCTTGAACTCAAACTGAGGTTGCTCCCAGGTACAGGCTTTATGAATAACCTGCCCATCTTTCTTAGGCTCGAACTTGCGCTTACGGTCTTCATAGGCTGTCTTGTGATCATTACCAAGCTGATACATCCATTTTGCATCATGCTTTTATATCAATATTTATTGCATTATGGGCTGTTGTTACACATTCTAGCACAATATTTATGCCTTTTCTCTCTTATTTTACAAGGTTTACATGAAGAGGGAGAATGCCGGCAGCTGGAATTCTGGACTGGAAAAGGAGCAAATCAGATAGACCAATTCTACACAACTCCAAAAGTTCTGAAACTTCACGATGAATTATTTTGGAATATATAAAAAATATTGGGCGAAGAAAGCACCAGAGGGGGGCCACCAACCATCCACAAGGGTGGGGGGCACGCCCTACCCCCCTGGACGCGCCTCCCTACCTTGTGGGGCACCTGGCAGGCCCCCGATGCCCATCTTCTGCTATATGATGTGTTTTGACCTACAAAAAATCAGAAGGAAGCTTTCAGGACAAAGCGCAACCGTCTCGAGGTGGAACCTGGGCAGAACCAATCTAGGGCTCCGACGGAGCTGTTCTGCCGGAGAAACTTCCCTCCGGGAGGGGGAAATAAAAGCCATCGTCATCACCAACGATCCTCTCATCGAGAGAGGGTCAATCTCCATCAACATCTTCACCAGCACCATCTCCTCTCAAACCCTAGTTCATCTCTTGTATCCGATCTTTGTCTCAAAACCTCATATTGGTACTTGTGGGTTGCTAGTAGTGTTGATTACTCCTTGTAGTTGATGCTAGTTGGTTTATTCGGTGGAAGATCATATGTTCAGATCCTTAATGCTATTCAATACCCCTCTGATTATGAACATGAATATGCTTTGTGAGTAGTTACGTTTGTTCCTGAGGACATGGGAGAAGTCTTGTTATAAGTAATCATTTGAATTTGGTATTCGTTCGATATTTTGATGAGATGTTTGTTGTCTTTCCTCTAGTGGTGTTATGTGAACGTCGACTACATGACACTTCACCATGATTTGGGCCTAGGGGAAGGCATTGGGAAGTAATAAGTAGATGATGGGTTGCTAGAGTGACAGAAGCTTAAACCCTAGTTTATGCGTTGCTTCGTAAGGGGCTGATTTGGATCCATATGTTTCATGCTATGGTTAGATTTATCTTGATTCTTCTTTCGTTGTTACGGATGCTTGCGAGAGGGGTTAATCATAAGTGGGAGGCTTGTCCAAGGAAGGACAGCACCCAAGCACCGGTCCACCCACATAACAAATTATCAAAGTAACGAACGTGAATCATATGAGCATGATGAAAACTAGCTTGACAGTAATTCCCATGTGTCCTCGGGAGCACTTTGCTTTATATAAGAGTTTGTCCAGGCTTGTCCTTTGCTACAAAAAGGGTTGGGCCACCTTGCTGCACCTTAGTTACTTTTTTTACTTGTTACCCATTACGAATTATCTTATCACACTACTATCTGTTATCGATAATTTCAGTGCTTGCAGAGAATACCTTGCTGAAAACCGCTTGTCATTTCCTTCTGCTCCTCGTTGGGTTCAACACTCTTACTTATCGAAAGGACTATGATAGATCCCCCATAGTTGTGGGTCATCACAAGCTTATGTTCCCTTTCTACAATGAGAGCCTTGTTCACTAGAGTCTGGAAATCCGGAAAGTCCAACATGCTGAGCGTACACCAGAGAGTATGCTTGAGTCCTCCAAGGAATCAATCTATCTTTCGGTCTTCGGTGGCTATATCATGAAGGGATTAGTGAGCCAAGTGATTAAACTTGTTTAAATACTCACTTACTGACAGGTTCCCTTGAGTAAGAGCAAGTAATTCTCGCTGCTTGACCTTCATAATACCGGTAGGAATGTGGTACTTGCGAAATTTGTCCTTGAACTTCTCCCAAGTGACCTCGTCTTCAGCAGGCCACATAGCTTTGGTATTATCCCACCAGATAGCAGCGGGTCCTTCGAGATAATGAGTAGCAAATGTAACCTTGTCGATTTCTTTTGTACGAGCAATTTCTAATTTCTTCTCAATGGTCCTCAACCAATGGTTGGCCTCCATAGGGTCAACAACTTGACTGAAGCTGGGAGGCTTGGTCCTCTGGAAATCTGATAGCTTGGAGTGATTACCATTGTGATTGTTGTTCTACCCAACCATAGTTTGCATACTTCTCAGAAATTCAAGCAAGTCTTGATTCCTCTTTTCTTCGAACATACGCATAATCTGCTCAGTTGTAGGTGGGTACGGTGGAGGAGGTGGTGGTTGATATGGTTCTGGGGATTGTCCTGCCTGTCTGGCGGATCGACGAACGGGGATATCGTCGCCACCATGACTGCTGCTACAACATCTTGACATCCTATATTTGTTTCCTAATATGAAGCATCGAGATGAGCAACATCCATAAAAGGGGAAAAAGGCAAGCGACGAATCCGAGAAAAGCGACGAAAAATCAAAGGCGAATAAAAGTCACAACATAACTATACATAGCCTCCACATCATACAAGAAAAGAAAAGCATCATGGAAAGTACAACTACACTCATACAACCAAGCATCACGGCAACCTCGTCTACTCCTGAAGGAAATGACCGCAGTGGTGCACTGAACATCCAGCGGGGGTCTCCTCAGTTTCGGACTCTGAGTCGGAACTAACCACGTTAACGGAAACCTTCGGAGCAAAGTAAACACGATGACACTGCCTAGAGGGCTCTCCCTCCGGGGCAGGTGCCGGACGGGGCTGAAGCATAGGAGCGGCGGGAGTAGCGAGAAGTAAACACCACTCGGCAGGAGACTCATGAGGAGTCACTGTCGAAGTATCCGAGTTACTCTAAGGGGTAACCGGAGTGGGTAGAGGGATAGTATCTGGGGCAATGAGCGGGGTAAAAATGAGTGAAGGTGGAGCGAAAGTGGACCTAGCGGCAGCCAGATCTGCCCGAGTACGAGTCGGCTCTTGGGCTAGGCTGGAAATCAGAAGATACCCGGTTGTTATGTAATGAGAAAGGTGGCTAGATGAACGGTGGCACGCCAGATTAATGGAAGGGAAATGGATGCGTCCAGTGTCGAACATGGACGGGTAGTAATAGAAACCTGGGTGGGTCTGCATCTGGACCTCGTTGTAGCGTAGATCAACGAGAGCCTCGAATGCAGCAAACTTGACCGCCTGGTCGGGTGTAGAAGCGAAACCGCCCTTGGAAGAATGGGTGTAGTTGTTGGTCATAGTACTACTGTGCATGATGACTTCCGCGTGGTACTCATACACCATGTCTGCCAGCTGCTCCCGATACACCTGGTACACTGATGTCTACTACGGAACCTTCTTCTTGTAGACTCGGGCCTCCAAGCGCAGAGTTTTGTAGGATAGTAGCGAATTTCCCTCAAGTGGATGACCTAAGGTCTATCAATCCATGGGAGGCATAGGATGAAGATGGTCTCTCTCAAACAACCCTGCAACCAAATAACAAAGAGTCTCTTGTGTCCCCAACACACCCAATACAATGGTAAATTGTATAGGTGCACTAGTTCGGCTAAGAGATGGTGATACAAGTACAATATGGATGGTAGAAATATATTTTTATAATCTGAAAATATAAAAACAGCAAGGTAGCAAGTAACAAAAGTGAGTGAAAACGGTATTGCAATGCTTAGAAACAAGGCCTAGGGTTCATACTTTCACTAGTGCAAGTTCTCTCAACAATGATAACATAACCGGATCATATAACAATCCCTCAACGTGCAACAAAGAGTCACCCCAAAGTCACTAATAGCGGAGAATAAACGAAGAGATTATTGTAGGGTACGAAACCACCTCAAAGTTATTCTTTTTGATCGATCTATTGGGCTATTCCTATAAGTGTCACAAACAGTCCTAGAGTTCGTACTAAAATAATACCTTAAGACACACATCAACCAAAACCCTAATGTCACCTAGATACTCCAATGTCATCACAAGTATCCGCGGGTTTGATTATACGATATGCATCACATAATCTCAGATTCATCTATTCAAACCAACACAAAGAACTTCAAAGAGTGCCCCAAAGTTTCTACCGGAGAGTCAAGACGAAAACGTGTGCCAACCCCTATGCATAAGTTCACAAGGTCACAGAACCCGCAAGTTGATCACCAAAACATACATCAAGTGGATCACGTGAATATCCCATTGTCACCACAGATAAACACATGCAAGACATACGTCAAGTGTTCTCAAATCCTTAAAGACTCAATCTGATAAGATAACTTTAAAGGGAAAACTCAATTCATTACAAGAAGATAGAGGGGGAGAAACATCATAAGATCCAACTATAATAGCAAAGCTCGCGGTACATCAAGATTGTGCCAAATCAAGAACACGAGAGAGAAAGAGATCAAACACATAGCTACTGGTACATACCCTCAGCCCCGAGGGTGAACTACTTCCTCCTCATCATGGAGAGCGCCGGGATGATGAAGATGACCACCGATGATGGTTTCCCCCTCCGGCAGGGTGCCGGAACAGGGTCCCGATTGGTTTTTGGTGGCTACAGAGGCTTGCGGCGGCGGAACTCCCGATCTAGGTCTCTTTCTGGGGGTTTCTGGATTTATAGGAATTTTTGGCGTCGGTTTCACGTCAGGGGGGTCCACGAGTCAGCGACAAGACAGGGGGGCGTGCCCTAGGGGGTGGGGGCGCCCTCCACCCTTGTCATTGACTCGGGACTCTTCTGGCCCAACTCTTTTGCATCGGGGGCTTCTTCTGGTCCATAAAAAATCACCGTAAATTTTCAGGTCATTTGGGCTCCGTTTCATATTCCTTTTCTGTAAAACTCAAAAACAAGGAAAAAACAGAAACTGACACTGGGCTCTAGGTTAATAGGTTAGTCCCAAAATTAATATAAATGCATATAAAACATCCAAGATGGATAATATAATAGCATGGAACAATAAAAAATTATAGATACGTTGGAGACGTATCAAGCATCCCCAAGCTTAATTCCTGCTCGTCCTCGAGTAGGTAAATGGTAAAAACAGAATTTTTGATGTGGAATGCTACCTAACATATTTATCAATGTAATCTTCTCTATTGTGGCAAGAATATTCAGATCCATAAGATTCAAAACAACAGTTTAATATTGACATAAAAACAATAACACTTCAAGCATACTAACAAGGCAATTATGTCTTCTCAAAATAACATGGCCAAAGAAAGTTATCCCTACAAAATCATATAGTCTGGCTATGCTCCATCTTCATCACACAAAATATTTAAATCATGCACAACCCCGATGACAAGCCAAGCAATTGTTTCATACTTTTGATGTTCTCAAACCTTTTCAACTTTCATGCAATACATGAGCATGAGCCATGGACATAGCACTATAGGTGGAATAGAATATGGTGGTTGTGGAGAAGACAAAAAGAAGGAGATAGTCTCACATCAACTAGGCGTATCAACGGGCTATGGAGATGCCCATCAATAGATATCAATGTGAGTGAGTAGGGATTGCCATGCAATGGATGCACTAGAGATATAAGTGTATGAAAGCTCAAAAAGAAACTAAGTGGGTGTGCATCCAACTCGCTTGCTCACGAAGACCTAGGGAAATTTGAGGAAACACATCATTGGAATACACAAGCCAAGTTCTATAATGAAAAATTCCCACTGGTATATGAAAGTGACAACATAGGAGACTCTCTATCATGAAGATCATGGTGCTACTTTGAAGCACAAGTGTGGTAAAAGGATAGTAGCATTGCCCCTTCTTTCTTTTCTCTCATTTTTTTTGGGGCTCTCTTTTTTTTTTTGCCTCTTTTTTTCGTCCGGAGTCTCATCCCGACTTGTGGGGGAATCATAGTCTCCATCATCCTTTCCTTACATGGGACAATGCTCTAATAATGATGATCATCACACTTTTATTTACTTACAACTCAAGAATTACAACTCGATACTTAGAACAAAAATATGACTCTATATGAATGCCTCTGGCGGTGTACCGGGATGTGCAATGATCAAGAGTGGCATGTATAGAAAATATGAACAGTGGCTTTGCCACAAATACGATGTCAACTACATGATCATGCAAAGCAATATGACAATGATGAAGCGTGTCATAATAAACGGAACGGTGGAAGTTGCATGGCAATATATCTCAGAATGGGTATGGAAATGCCATAATAGGTAGGTATGGTGGTTGTTTTGAGGAAGGTATATGGTGGGTGTATGGTACCGGCGAAAGTTGTGCGGTACTAGAGAGGCTAGCAATGGTGGAAGGGTGAGAGTGCGTATAATCCATGGACTCAACATTAGTCATAAAGAACTCACATACTTATTGCAAAAATCTATTAGTTATCGAAATGAAGTACTACGCGCATGCTCCTAGGGGGATAGATTGGTAGGAAAAGACCATCGCTCGTCCCCGACCGCCACTCATATGGAAGACAATCAATAAATAGATCATGCTCCGACTTCATCACATAACGGTTCACCATACGTGCATGCTATGGGAATCACAAACTTTAACACAAGTATTTCTACAATCCACAATTACTCACTAGCATGACTCTAATATCACCATCTTTATATCTCAAAACAATCATAAGGAATCAAACTTCTCATAGTATTCAATGCACTTTATATGAAAGTTTTTATTATATCCCTCTTGGACGCCCATCATATTAGGACTAAATTCATAACCTAAGCAAATTACCATGCTGTTTAAAGACTCTCAAAATAATATAAGTGAAGCACGCGAGTAAATGACAAACTACTCCAAAAAGATATAAGTGAAGATCAATGAGTAGTCAAATAATTATGTTGCTATGTGAAGACTCTCTCTCATAAAAGAATTTCAGATCTTAAGTACTTTATTCAAACAGCAAGAAAAACAAAATAAAATGACATTCTAAAAATAGCACACATCGTGTGAAGAAGCAAAAACTTAGGCTCAACCGATACTAACCGATAATTGTTGATGAAGAAAGGTGGGATGCCAACCAGGGCATCCCCAAGCTTAGATGCTTGAGACTTCTTGAAATATTAACTAGGGATGCCTTGGGCATCCCCAATCTTGAGCTTTTGTATCTCCTTAATTCCTTTTATATCACGGTTTCCCTAACTCTTAAAAACTTCATGCACACAAAACTCAACAAGAACTTGTGAGAAAAGTTAGTATAAATCAAATGCAAAACCTTATCATTCTCTACTGTAGCAAATCACTAAAATTATTATTTAACATTGCATACTAAATGCTTCTGCATATTTAATACTCCTATCCTCAAATAGAATCATGAAACAAGCAAACATATGCAAATAATGCAAACATAACAGCAATCTGTCAAAACAGAACAGTCTGTAAATAGTGCAATTGTACTCATACTTCCCTAACTCCAAAACATCTGAAAAATTACCACACTGTATAAAATTTTTTGTTACTCATTGTGTAAAAATTTCAATATTTTATCATGTTCTGACTTTCCATAAGAATTCAGACAACGATAGAAAATTTTCTGTTTTCAAAACAGCAACATATAGACTTGCAAAATAAGCATGGTAAAGCTAAACTTGACACTTTTATTGAAATAAAAATGAAAAACATTAATATAAATAACAGCAAGCAAATACTAATAAAATAAAATGACGCTCCAAGCAAAACACATATCATGTGACGAATAAAAATATAGCTCCAAGTAAGGTTACCGATAATGTTGAAGACGAATGAAGGGATGCCTTCCGGGGCATCCCCAAGCTTAGTTGCTTGGATCTTCCTTGAATATTACCTTGGGGTGTCTTGGGCATCCACAATCTTAGGGTCTTGTCACTCCTTATTCTCCTCATATCGCTATCTCACCCAAAACTTGAAAACTTCAATCGCACAAAACTTAACGGAACTTCGTGAGATGCGTTAGTATGATAAAACAAATCATTCACTTTGGTACTGTCAAGACAAGATTCAAATTTTTTTCTCACATGATTCCTACTGTACCCTATCATTTCTACAATTTATATTGAGAAATATAAGCCATAGAAACTAGAAAACAAACAAACTATGCATCGAAAACAGAATCTGTCAAAAACATAACAGTCTGTGAAGACCTGAATTAAGATCATACTTATGTTACTCCAAAAATTCTTAAAAATTAGGACAACGTAGAAAATTTATATACCAATCAACTTTAAAAATTTCAGAAGTTTTCCACGTTCCAGTAAAAGATTGGAATTTCTGTACTGGACACAAAAGTTTCTGTTTTTGCACATAATCAAGTCAACTATCATCCACACTATCCCAAAGGCTTTACTTGGCACTTTATTCAAACAAAAGCTATAAAACATGATCACTACAGTAGCTTAATCATGTTAACACACAAAAACATTAGGGGTAAATATTGGGTTGTCTCCCAACAAGCGCTTTTCTTTAATGCCTTTTTAGCTAGGCATGATGATTTCAATGATGCTCACGTAAAAGATAAGAATTGAAATATAACGGGAGCATCATGAAGCATATAACTAGCACATTTAAGTCTAACCCACTTCCTATGCATAGGGATTTTATGAGCAAACAATTTATGGGAGCAAGAATCAACTAGCATAGGAAGGCAAAACAAGCATAGCTTCAAAACTTTCAACACATAGAGAGGAAACTTGATATTATTGCAATTCCTACAAGCATATATTCCTCCCTCATAATAATTTTCAGTAGCATCATAAATGAATTCAACAATAAAACTATCACATAAAGCATTCTTTTCATGATCCACAAGCATAGAAATTTTATTACTCTCCACATAAACAAATTTATTCTCATGAATAGTAGTGGGAGCAAACTCAACAAAATAACTATCATGTGAAGCATAATCCAATTGAAAATTAAAATCATGATGACAAGTTTCATGGTTATCATTATTCTTTATAGCATACATGTCATCACAATAATCATCATAGATAGCAACTTTGTTCTCATAATCAATTGGAACCTCTTCCAAAATAGTGGATTCATCACTAAATAAAGTCATGACCTCTCCAAATCCACTTTTATCAATATTGTGAAAAGATTCAACACCCTCCAAAATAGTGGGATCATTAGTACCTAGAGTTGACACTCTTCCAAACCCACTTTCATCAATATAATCATCATAAATAGGAGGCATGCTATCATCATAATAAATATTCTCATCAAAACTTGGGGGACTAAAAATATCATCTTCCTCAAACATAGCATCGCCAAGCTTGTAGCTTTGCATATCATTAGCATCATGGATATTCAAGGAATTCATACTAACAACATTGCAATCATGCTCATCATTCAAAAATTTAGTGCCAAACATTTTATAGACTTCTTCTTCTAACACTTGAGCACAATTTTCCTTTCCATCATTTTCACGAAAGACATTCAAAAGATGAAGCATATGAGGCAACCTCAATTCCATTTTTTTGTAGTTTTCTTTTATAAACTAAACTAGTGATAAAACAAGAAACTAAAGGATTCGATTGCAAGGTCTAAATATATACCTTCAAGCACTCACCTCCCCGGCAACGGCGCCAGAAAAGAGCTTCGTTGACGGGATGTGAGTGCCGCTTACCTAGCCTCCCCGGCAACGGCGCCAGAAAAGAGCTTGATGTCTACTACACAACCTTCTTCTTGTAGACTTGTGTTGTGCCTCCAAGCGCAGAGTTTTGTAGGACAGTAGAAAATTTCACTCAAGTGGATGACCTAAGGTTTATCAATCCGTGAGAGGCGTAGGATGAATATGTTCTCTCTCAAACAACCCTGCAACCAAATAACAAAGAGTCTCTTGTGTCCCCAACACACCCAATACAATGGTAAATTGTATAGGTGCACTACTTCGGTGAAGAGATGGTGATACAAGTGCAATATGGATGGTAGAAATATATTTTTATAATCTTAAAATATAAAAACAGCAAGGTAGCAAGTAACAAAATTGAGCGAAAACGGTATTGCAATGCTTAGAAACAAGGCCTAGGGTTCATACTTTCACTAGTGCAAGTTCTCTCAACAATGATAACATAACTGGATCATATAACAATCCCTCAACATGCAACAAAGAGTCACTCGAAAGTCACTAATAGTGGAGAATAAATGAATAGATTATTGTAGGGTACAAAACCACCTCAAAGTTATTCTTTCTGATCGATCTATTGGGCTATTCCTATAAGTGTCACAAATAGCCCTAGAGTTCGTTCTAAAATAACACCTTAAGACACACATCAACCAAAACCCTAATGTCACCTAGATACTCCAATGTCACCACAAGTATCCGCGGGTTTGATTATACGATATGCATCACACAATCTCAGATTCATCTATTCAAACCAACACAAAGAACTTCAAAGAGTGCCCCAAAGTTTCTACCGGAGAGTCAAGATGAAAACGTGTGCCAACCCCTATGCATAAGTTCACAAGGTCACAGAACCCGCAAGTTGATCACCAAAACATACATCAAGTGGATCACATGAATATCCCATTGTCACCACAGATAAGCACATGCAAGACATACATCAAGTGTTCTCAAATCCTTAAAGACTCAATCTGATAAGATAACTTCAAAGGGAAAACTCAATTCATTACAAGAAGATAGAGGGGGAGAAACATAATAAGATCCAACTATAATAGCAAAGCTCGCGGTACATCAAGATTGTGCCAAATCAAGAACACGAGAGAGAGAGAGATCAAACACATAGCTACGGTACATACCCTCAGCCCCGAGGGTGAACTACTCCCTCCTCATCATGGAGAGCGCCGGGATGATGAAGATGGCCACCGATGATGGTTTCCCCCTCCGGCAGGGTGCCGGAACAGGGTCCCGATTGGTTTTTGGTGGCTACAGAGGCTTGCGGCGGCGGAACTCCCGATCTAGGTTTCTTTCTAGGGGTTTCTGGATTTATAGGAATTTTTGGCGTCGGTTTCACGTCAGGGGGGTCCACGAGTCAGCGACAAGACAGGGGGGCGTGCCCTATGGGGGTGGGGGTGCCCTCCACCCTTGTCGTTGACTCGGGACTCTTCTGGCCAAACTCTTTTGCTTCGGGGGCTTCTTCTGGTCCATAAAAAATCACCGTAAATTTTCAGGTCATTTGGACTCCGTTTGATATTCCTTTTCTGTAAAACTCAAAAACAAGGAAAAACAAAAACTGGCACTGGGCTCCAGGTTAATAGGTTAGTCCCAAAATTAATATAAAATAGCATATAAATGCATATAAAACATCCAAGATGGATAATATAATAGCATGGAACAATAAAAAATTATAGATACGTTGGAGACGTATCATACACCGGGTCATTACCATCAGGGTAGAGTCGATGCCACACATTACGCAGCAGGTGAGGAGAAGTGGCTGGTGCCGGATCGGGATGATACGGGTATGGAACGGGAGCCATCTACACTCACAATCATTAGCCGGTTAGTAATAAAAATAACTATATGCATGCAATGTAGCAACCAAGTGCAAATGCACACTCAAGGCACCCAAGGACTACTAACTACCGTTATCTAATGCGTTGGCTGTCTAGGGCATCCTACAGTCAGCGTGGCTCTGATACCAAGCATTGTGGCACCCCGGCTCAGAGCAACCGGTTTACCTTGCATTGCCAGCCGAGAGATCAAGTCTTCTGGCAATACAACACAACAACTTGGTACAGAAATACAACCACTTTATTGATCTCTTGCGGGAACATAGGTTTGATGATACATAAGGAAGCGAGGCCAAGCAGCACACACGGTGCTGCTGCACTTATGTACATTATATAGTAGACATATCAGGGGCCTCGACGATAACGACACAGCTACGCGGTAGCGGAACGACGACGTAGTAGAACTCCATCTCACAGGGACACTGCTGGGACACGACCTAGACTACGATGAACGATGCAACTCTGACTCCTAGTACAACATCTCCTAAAACTGGCATGACATGCCAGGTGAGTACTTTGAATGTACTCGCAAGCTCACGACAAGCAAAGCAAATCTGACAAACAATAACATGATATTTAATCAAGTTAAATGCAAGAACATGGCATGTTACTCATGAGGTGCACGTGACCAGATCTCATGGTCCCTTGAACCATCTTACCATCTCGGTTACCTTGTAACCGAATTCACCAGCTTACCACGGTGATCACCACCGGACCACATTTGGTACACGATCGATGATCATCACACGATCACCAACCATAGCATGTGCCATACTGATATCATTAGTGTGCAAGTTAATTATTTCTGTTGACCCATGGTGTGACCTATGTTAGGACCGAGAGTATATCGACCAGAGGGGGGTGAATGGGAGATTCAAATTTTATTTCGAAAGCTCTGAAACAAAACCCAATCACAGCAGCGGAATATAATTTCGAAGGAAATAGACTGAGTCAATCTTCTTCGTCAGAAGCATATTCATCGATGAAAGCATTAACAACAGTACGTGCTTGATGAATCACTGGTTTAACTACCACGAGAGTAATGCAACATGCAAACAGATGTAGCAGAGTGAGACACAACATAGTTGGTACAGAATAAAAACTATGGGACGATATCACAAGAGAATGATAACGAACGAGTACATGTGATGAAAATGAATGAGGATGAATACTGACACACAGGATGGTGACAACAGAACAAAATGATCAAGTAATCTATCGGCACAGAGCACAAATAATAACTGCTGAGGGAAATGCAGTAGAGTAGAAATGACCAGGGGAGCTCGATGGTGACAGAGAGATTTGGTAGAACAGTTCACCCTTCTGCCAAAGGGCTACGTCTGGTTGGAGGGGCTATGACTTAACACGAAAGATAAACTCTCTTCACCCTATTCTCCTTCAACGCAGAGCTGATCAAAACCAGGTTGATTTCACTCGTGGTAGATCCTTATCGGCGATCTCCAAACCTTCGGTCGACCTTCGCGAACCACAATCACTCTTGGTTGCTGAAGATCAGGCTCGGTGATGACAATGACTCTTCATCACTCGAAGCCGAAACCTATCCGTCTAGAGAGTGCGCTGTTGGAAATATGCCCTAGAGGCAATAATAAAATGGTTATTATTATATTTCCTTGTTCATGATAATTGTCTATTGTTCATGCTATAATTGTATTAACTGGAAACCGTAATACATGTGTGAATACATAGACCACAGCATGTCCCTAGTGAGCCTCTAGTTGACTAGCTCGTTGATCAATAGATGGTTGTGGTTTCCTGACCATGGACATTGGATGTCGTTGATAACGGGATCACATCATTAGGAGAATGATGTGATGGACAAGACCCAATCCTAAGCATAGCACAAGATCGTGTAGTTCGTTTGCTAGAGCTTTTCTAATGTCAAGTATCATTTCCTTAGACCATGAGATTGTGCAACTCCCGGATACCGTAGGAATGCTTTGGGTGTATCAAACGTCACAACATAACTGGGTGACCATAAAGGTGCACTACAAGTATCTCTGAAAGTGTCTGTTGGGTTGGCACGAATCGAGACTGGGATTTGTCACTCCGTATGACGGAGAGGTATCTTTGGGCTCACTCGGTAATGCATCATCATAATGAGCTCAATGTGACTAAGAAGTTAGCCATGGGATCATGCGTTACGGAATGAGTAAAGAGACTTGCCGGTAACGAGATTGAACAAGGTATAGGGATACCGATGATCGAGTCTCGGGCAAGTAACATACCGATGGACAAATGGAATTGTATACGGGATTAATTGGATCCCCGACATCGTGGTTCATCCGATGAGATCATCATGGAACATGTGGGAGCCAATATGGGTATCCAGATCCCGCTATTGGTTATTGGCCGGAGAGGTGTCTCGGTCATGTCTGCATGGTTCCCGAACCCGTAGGGTCTACACACTTAAGGTTCGGTGACGCTAGAGTTGTAATGGGAATTGTATGTGGTTACCGAAAGTTGTTCGGAGTCTCGGATGAGATCCCGTACATCACAAGGAGTTCTGGAATGGTCCGGAGGTAAAGATTTATATATGGGAAGTCCTATTTTGGCCACCGGAAAATGTTCTGGATTTTTTGGTATTGTACCGGGAAGGTTCTAGAAGGTTCTGGAGTGGGGCCCACCTGCATGGGGGACCCACATGAATGTGGGTAGTGGGGGCAAGGCCCCACACCCCTGGTCAAGGCGCACCAAGATCCCCCCCTTAGAAGGAATAAGATCATATCCCGAAGGGATAAGATCAAGATCCCTAAAAAGGGGGGATAACAATCGGTGGGGAAGGGAAAGGATGGGATTTCTTTCCTCCCACCTTTGCCAACGCCTCAATGGACTTGGAGGGCAAGAAACCAGCCCCCTCCACCCCTATATATAGTGGGGAGGTGCATGGGAGCTGCACCCCTTGCCCCTGGCGCAGCCCTCCCCCCTCCTACTCCTCCTCCTCCGTAGTGCTTAGCGAAGCTCTGCCGGAGAACCACGAGCTCCACTGCCACCACGCCGTCGTGCTGCCGGAGCTCTCCCTCAAATTCTCATCTTCCCTTGCTGGATCAAGATGGAGGAGACATCCCCAGGCTGTACGTGTATTGAACGCGGAGGCGCCGTCCGTTCGGCGCTTGGATCGGATCTTCCGCGATTTGAATCGCCACCAGTACGACTCCATCAACCGCGTTCTTGTAACGCTTCCGCTTAGCGATCTTCAAGGGTATGAAGATGCACTCCCTCTCACTTGTTGCTAGCATCTCCTAGATTGATCTTGGTGACACGTAGGAAAATTTTGAATTATTACTACGTTCCCCAACATGCGCAGCTCTCAAGAGTAATAGTTACAAGAACTCTCACTCAGAACTACTGTGATGCTAAACCACTGTCTAAGTTTGGGCTCTTGGTTTTTCTCTCGGTGGATCTTAAACTCAAATCACTCGAAGAGGGGTTGCTCAAATCAATCTTCTCAGAAATCTCAAGCGGAGCAGCCAACGGACAATGTTGGAGCGGGGTGGCTATTTATAGCCGCAGCATTCCCTGATGGGAAATGACCAAATTAGACATCGGGCTCAGCTAATGGCCGAACGACATGATTCCAACGGTCAGATTTGAGCACAACGGTAACATTTCTTGCGGAACAAGTAATGCTAACTCCTCGGTCTGAGACAAATCTCTCGCAATGAAGAAGAACTCAGTCTCTTGCTGACGAGTATTTGCTCGGAGCACAAAGAGATTTCTCTCGCAACTTTCATAGGTTTTGGCTAAGCATCACAGCGGATCTAAGCATCGAAAACCTATACCCCTCTTCATAGTACGAAGGTCCTATGACTCGAATGAATGAAAGAAGAACACCTAAATGAATGCTACGTCTTCACTTAGTCTTTGACTTCCATCACTGCAGTCAATTTCTTCCGACGATAGTACCGAATCAAAAGCTTCGCTTCAGCAGTAAACTTTGGAGGGGTCGATTTCTTCACATCAATCTTCTCGACTCTATCACTTCAACAGATATAGCTCATTCTTCCCTACAACTCAGATATACTACGGTGAAGTTCTTCGAACTCAGCACCGGAGACAGCATATTCTTCGGTTGTGTATGGACTTTTTCTCTCTGTATGCACTAGAAAACAAATCAGTCCATACTTGTTTCTGTCAACAATATCCAAAACACAAGGTAGGCAGATATTGCACCAACAATCCCCCCCTTTTTGGACGATTGTTGACAAAACAGATCACATCAAATGATAGATAAAGAATGAAATGTAATGCGAAGAATAATGAAATACGAGAGATAAATACGAAGATAATATATTCTCCCCCTTAAGATATGCTTTGGTTTCCAAAGGATCGGGGAAAGGAGATATTACTCTTCGTATGAGTGTCATTGACAGCAGATCATATACTTGAGTTCTTTCAATGCACTCGACGGTGTCTGAGGTAGTTCCTGTCACAAAAACTTCGATGAGGATTAGATGTAAAATAAGCGTTGATTGGCTTGTGACAAGGATATCTCATGAAGGTTTTCTCAGAACACAATTTTAATCCACATGAGAAGTAGTTTTCTTGCATGTTAGGCATTCAATATGATCAGAGCAAGATTGAGTAATAATATGTTGCTCAGAGTGGATATGCTTCGAAGGTGATTTTACTGCAATATAGATGATGCAAATGATATCTGTGAGGAAAAACACTTTGTGAGTCATATAGATAGCCTTCAATAAGGCATTTGTGCATAGGCTGACTTTATCTTCCTGCACGGTTAGATAATGAGAGACATCAATAAGAGCATATCCAACCACAATAGTTATGGTTCATTTAGTACTTGAGGTACTTCTTAGAAAAATATCATCATTTGATGATTCTCTGTTCTTCTTCGAGGAGCAATTATGTGTCCCTGTAAGATAGATAATCATCTGTGATAAGCATTCACAGCACAAACACATTTAAAGGTACCTACAGACAAATAGTACGAAGCAAATGATATTGCAAGCGGGGGTTATTAACGTTACACGACGATCGAGTGTTTCAGTACCACATGCGGTGCGATAAAGTTGTTGAAGCAAATTGTTTGAGGGAAAACCAAATGGCGAATGAAAACACACACCTTTCAAACCCCGATAAACTATCACTCGATGTAATTCTCCCCCTTTTTGTCAACAAGTGTCAAAAAGGAAAGAGAGAACATTCGAGGAATTACTCCGTGGGAGAATCTTCTGAATCAGAATTGAAACCACTCGAAGAATCAAAGTCAGAAGAATGCGAAATGGTCGAGGCAGAAGCAGGAGTAGCAGCCTTGGCCTTGGAAGACTTGGAAGGATGGACATTTGGCTTGTAGATACAAGTACTAGCTGTATCTGCAATTTCATCATCATGATTGACAAACAGCAGATCTGTTGAAGCAGAATGATGTGGGAGCACTGGAGTTTGTCTTCGGATGCGCGGTACTTCAAGCAAGTCCAGATGATCATATTCCTTGAAGAGGCCCTTCTTGGCTAGATCCTTGCGAGAGTAATGCTTCTGCAGCAAAGTCCATGATCGCTTTCTTGCAT
Source organism: Thinopyrum elongatum (assembly GCA_011799875.1). NCBI lineage: Eukaryota > Viridiplantae > Streptophyta > Magnoliopsida > Poales > Poaceae > Thinopyrum > Thinopyrum elongatum. Next base: position 502,848,104 of record CM022303.1, read on the forward strand.
CCTTCTCATGCAGAAGAATTTGACGAGTGTGATTATGAATCAGATTTAACTCAGCCATCAATTCCACCTTTTCTTTTCTATCCATCTTGATGTGTCTTTCCAGAGTCTGCTGCGTGTGAATACAAAACTCATAGATAGATAGATTTTCTTCGCGAGGGATTTCAATCTAGGCTTCCTTAACCTTCGGAGCATTTTTAGATGCAGAAGCGTTTGCAGCAGCATCGACTAGTTCCTTCCCCTTTCTATTATCCTTCACCATGCGCAGAGTGTCATGAACACTTTAGGCTCATAAGCCCAGAAGAATTTCTCATTTGTGAGCTGCTCAATGGCGAACATTATCCATGGAGCATACGACTTCAGCGATTGAGGGCTATCTGCAGCACATGCTAGGTTCCGAATAAAAAGATCAGGAATGTCAAACTTGATTCCCTGAGAGATTGCACAAGAGCATTTCCTACGATGCCTTTGATGGAGTTGGGCCGGTTTGTTGGCGTGATGGTATTGCACAGAATGTGGAATAACACTTTGTTGTCATAGGCCAGCTTCTTCGGATCAACATCAATGCATTCGTCGCCCACCATGGTGGGATCTATCAAGACATGGAGTTGTGCTTCAGACACTTCCCAGAAATGCAATCTGTGCTCTTTGTCGTTCTCAAATTCACATCGAGGCAAATTTAGCAAAGCCAGAAAATGATCCACCGAGCATTTGATTCTCTCTCTGCCAGTCATCCATTCAAGCGTCCAAGTTGAGGTATTTCCCATTTCTCCTGTGATGTACAGTGTGGCATAGAACTGAAGAATAACTTCCTTGTTCCATCCATGATTAAAACGCATGAAACCCTTCAGAAGAGCATGTTCTATATGATCAATTGCATTCAGGAAGCAAGGCATTTCTTTGAGCTTGGCGAAGTTCAACATCATATGATTGAAAATTCTATGCTTGCCAAACAAGATCCAAGAATAATAGATTGCTTGTTCTTCTATCCAGAACCTCGGTGGCAATGATGTCCTTTCTCCTTCATACGGGCTGACCCCAAAGAATGTAAGCTTCGATGAATGAAGCTATTCATTGAATGCGGGGCCATTGGGGCCATACTCAGCTGAAAATAGCGGGAATGATTCCTGAGGATTTTTTTTAAGTTCTTCCTCGCTAATTTCCATCGGCAGAACATCATCAGAGGCTAGCGCATTCTCATCAATGGGCTTCAATGATGCAAGAGTCTTTGTAAACTTTTCTGAAGCAGATGGCATAGGATCACTAGATTAACCGTCATTTTTCTTCGCTGGAACTCCTTCAGCGACTTTCTCAGATTCAGGCACAAGGGCCTTTTCTTTTGGTGAGGTCTCAACTGTGGGTGGCACAACAACCTTTTCAGACTCTTGATTCACAACTTGATCTCCTTCAGTCTACTGAGGCAACACTGGTGGTACAACTTGGTGTGGCAAAACTGGTGATGCAACTTCTTGTCCTTTCACTTCGGGAGCCATGGGCTCTTCAAATTTCTTCTCTTCCTGTTCTAGCTGTGAAGCCAAAGAACCAGGAGCAGGGTCAACCTCCATCGGGGCAGGGGCACCAGATGAGGAGACCGTAGGGATATTTCCTTGGGAAGCAATTAGCTCCCCCTCAACCTTCTCACCCTCCTTGGTGGATCCAGAGGGTTCAACTTGAATTTCCTTCAAAGGCGATGAAGTTGCCTTTTCCATCTCAATCTCTTCATCAATTCTTTCTTCAGGAACATTTTGCTCGGGCACGGCATTTGCTTCATCAGGATTAACCAGATAAATGTCCACTACATCAGCTTCTTGTGCAGCTGAGGTAGGAATGATGACTACCACAGGCACAGACTGTTGTTCGGTAACTTCCTCGGGACGAGGGGCTGGTGGAATCTGTTGCAGTGGGACACTTGTATCAACAGGTGCATCAGTAGTCACAGATTGGATACGACGATCCTTGATCTCTTTCGGCTTATTGGCTCTAGCCTGAGCTCTCTGACGTTTCTCTTCTCTTTCTCTACATCCAGCAAGATCTGCTTGATGCTTAATCTCATCATTCCTACGATCACAAATCTGAGAGACATCCATCTTCATCTTGGAGTGCCAATAAATCTTGTTATTTCTCATGGTAGTGAGGGCTTTGGTGATCTCAAGGATTCCCTTATTTACGTCTTTTCTTTCAGACTCAGATTGAACTTCACTTCTCATTTTCTCAAGAAGCTTCTTATCATCGACAGCTTGATTGAGTTATTTGGTAATTTCTCTCAGCTCAGAGAAGTGCTTTGCTACCATCTTGGTAACATCTTCACGTAGACCCAAGTTGCTCAACTCAGCTGGGTTTGCTTCATAGGAGGCACCTTCAATGATGTCAAATATAAGATCAAAATCATATTCCTCTATGGGAGCAGGAATGATTTTCTTCGCCTTCTTGGCAGGAGCAACAACTTTTTCATCAGTAATCAACTTTCTCTTCGCCACTGGGGCAGCAGAACCCGAAGGTTTATCTGAGGGGACGGGAGCAAGCCTTGGAGAAGATCTCACTGGTGGCGAAATCCTTGCTGGAGATGGAGTTTGGTACGGCTTATCAAGCATCGCTCTTTGATCATACATGGGAATTTCTTCGCCAGCATTATCATCAGAAGAATCCTCATCAGACGAGGCAGACACAACCTTTCTAGATTTACTTGCAACAGACTTCTTCTTCGGGGCTCGAGGGGAAACAGACTTCCTCTTTTTCTTTTCTTTTCGGGCAGACGCCCTCTCCTTCTTCTCTAGCACACCTTGTTGAGTCAACTCAACATTTCGCTATTCCACTTGATTTTTCTTCGCCTCTTTGGTGTCACGCTTGGCCTTGGCCTTTGCACGTTTCTCAACTTCCTCGAGAAAATCAGCTATAGTCTTCAACGAGTCTGCATGAGCATTGGGAGGAGGAGCTGGTCTGGCTTTTTCATCATTAGGACCTAGGCAGCCCTCCGCAATGCAGTCATTCCACGGAGGAGTGAATGCAAATAGGATCTGGTATTTCCTTCGGACGTTCTCATGATTGAACCATTTCTTCGCCCAATGACGGCAAATCTTCTGTAGCTGGTTGTTCCTTTCCTGAGCAGTTTCTACCCTAGGTGGAGTCTTGTACGTTTCCTCATCAGACATCTCAGCTGCAGTATTCCTTTCTCTTCCGTGGCCACCCTGCTTGGGATTTCCATCAGAGAACATAGTTTTGGAGTCCGTGACTAGCTCATCCTCTAGCTGACTCTGAGCTGAGGGAACATCATCATCTTCTTCAACAGATTCTGATTCGACCTTTTTCTTTGGTGCTTTTGGTGGCTTCGCAGATTTTCTTTCAACGACCTTTGTTGTGTCAGCCACATGTGGCTGCTGTGGAATTTCTTCCTCGGACCCAGAATGCTCATCCGAACTATTTTCCATGACCACTCCTGAGAGAAAAACGCAAATACGAAAGAAAAAACAGGAAGAAGTAACAAACATGCACAGAAGCAATTTAACTCAAAACAGATAAGTTTTCGGAAGAAGTATGGGATTCATGGCATACACTTGCAAGATATCGTCGAGTGAATTGCAATATGCCTAAAGACGACATAACCAATCCTCTAATCTTTCGTTGTACACACAGTGAACCCTAGATCCAAAAGACTAGTACGAGGAACAACTACAAACCGTACAGGTCATAACTTAGTGAACCCTAAAGTTCTACCGCAAGAAAATAACACAAGATAAATGGCGTCGGGATGAACTGCCTTAGAACAGGAAGGGAATAGGGCAAGTTCTAGATCTGAATGCCCTAACTTGGCGAGACAGATTGACTACGGCAGCACGGGAGAGAGGAGTTACCGCACTAGCGCGACCAACGATGACAGACCTCCACCGGAGTTGCACGGCGAGGCTTGACGTCGATGCTGCTTCGAGCTCGGGCTCGGGAGGAAAGTGAGAGGAGGGTTTAAGGCCAAACAGGGAAAGAGCTAAGGAAGAAGAGACCCAGAGAGGGGGTTTATATAGCCTGAGGGAGAAACCGCCCACTCCGAAATCTACGGACGAAAAACTCGGGACGTTCCACATTCAACGGACGGGATCACGATCAAGAGATCATGGGCACGTGTCAGCCGTTTTCTGCGAAAATCTTGGTAACTGAACTGGATGCCGAAAGGTTTGAGGAAGCGCAAGCGCCAAACAAATGAAATATTGAAGTTAATTTCATTCGCGATCAAGGACGTCGGAGTTAAATCTTCTTCAGATCAAGTTGCATGTTTATGACACGAAGAACCGAGAACAAACCAGAAAGAGAACAGACTCGAAACACAAACCTACCGAAAGAAAAAACACAAACACTTCGAGAGAAAACCCAGAAAGATAAGCACCAACAATAATTGATCTCAAGGCTTGAGATAAACATGAGATATCCCTGAGAGGGTTTCCTACAAGAAATGATTAGTTCTTCTTCACAACCCACACTTGTGTGGGAGGTGAGGATCTCATCTACTTTGCCTAGCTTGGAATATTTCTTCGGTGAGTCCTGTGAGACATCTGTGCACTGTGATAATAATAATATGAATAGGCATTGAAGTTGTTTCCAGATACATGAGTGTAATTATTTGAAGATGTACGCATGTACTCCTTCTGACGTAGTACAGCGTGATAATCATTCGAGAATGATATTCCAGTAGACTTGGAATGATAACCATTTCCTCGTCGATGATTATCCTGCATCGTCAGGTTAGCAGTAACAGATAAATTTTCAACGGTGCACTTCTTTACCCAAATTTGATTCATGGGTGAACCTGTCCTGCAGTTAGTTCCAACATATCGAGCAAAAACCTTACCATTCTATTGTTTGAGGAGTTTGTAATTTGAGTCATCAGACTCGTCAGTATCAATAGGAATGGGTGAATGATAACCAGTTAGAGTTTCAGGTTTGAGAGTTTTACTCTTTGCATGAATCCATGTCGTACGAGGATACTGTTCAGGAGTCCAATACGATCCATCCACATTAAGTTTCTTTTCAAAACCTAATCCTTCCTTCTGAGGATTTTTGTGAAGTATGAACTTCTTGAGCACATCACATAAGATTTGATGCCCTTTTAGGCTCCTTAGCATTCCAGTCTCAAGTAAGCCCTTTAACCTACAATTTTCTTCAGTAATAGCAGCAAAATCCTCGAAAGAGGGGTCAGTAATGGTGCCAACTTCGGTAGTAGCAATATTCTCTTTGGAAGCATTAGAGGTTTCAGCATGAGATTCAGCATTGCTACGTTCTAGGCATTTTAAGCACGGGGGCACAAAACCATCAAGAATTTGAACAGATTGCTCGGCGAAGAGAGAATCTTTCTCTAAAACCAGCTCATTATGAGACTCTTTCAGTGACACGAGTTCTTGATTCCTGTTGAGGAGTTCATTTGATAAACCCTCGTAGCCAACTGTAAGTGAGTCATATCGAATGGTGAGATCATCAATAGTTGATGAAAAAGCATCTTGCTCCTCAATCAAATTTTGATTCTTCTCCATCTCTTCAACCAGTAATCCTTCAGTTTTCCTGAGATTCCTTTCAAGTATTTCAAATTCATCATGTTGGGATTTAGCAATCTTGACCAGCTTGGCATAAGATATATATTCATGAGAATATTCGTTCATGGATCTTAGGTGTTTGGCAGATACCTGATCCTTTGAAGATTTTGCCATGAGATAAAAGGTGATAGGTTCATTATTGCTTGAATCATCATTACTTGAAACATTACTATCAGTATCTGATTTGCTGAAGTTCTTCGATGATTCAATAGCAACATATGCATTACTTCTCCCAATCCTTTTGTAGAATTCTTCATCATCTGATTCAGTGTCAGTAGCTTCTTCTTCAGAATCCACTATCAGATCCGCATACGCTCGGTTTATCTGTGACATCCTCTTCATATTTGATTCAATGATAGCTCTGGCTTTCACATCAGTGACTGGTCTCGTCGAAGAAGATGACGGAGTTGCAATTTCCTTCGTGAGCTTAGTATGATGATCCATTCAAGTAAAACCACTGCGGTGAAGGTATTTCCATCTGCTGCTAGGTTTTCCTTCCCAACCAGGGCAATCAGCGATGTCAGGGCCGTATAACTTGCACTTGAAGCACTTCATATCTTTCGGAGGCAATCTTCTTCTCGATGATTCTGGCTCATCAGGCTCGTCATTATTTGTGAGATAGAGATTGTGTCTTTTTAGATCACTTAGCCTTTGAGTGAGCATTTCAAGTTCTCTAGTGATGGTGTGTTGATTCTCGACATCTTCTTCTTCTTCTTCAGAACTACCATAGTGTGAGAGAATTTCTCCTTCACTTTTCGAAGAAGATTCTTGAATAGCATTTTCCAGCTCCATCTTTTCTTCATGAATGGACAGCAGTGTCATGACCTCAACATAGTGAAGCTCTTCATAGTCAGGTCTTTGTTTCATTTCAGACACAATGGGATCGAAGGATTCATCAAGTGCGCTCAGAAGCTTGTTGACTACATCTCTATCGATGATATCAGTTACTCCTCACTGATGTAATCTTTCGACAATGTTTGTCAATCGATCAGTGAGTTCCATGCCACTTTCTTTACGAAGGCTTCTGAATCCAGTGACCATAGCTCAAATCATTTTAGTGTGAGGATCTGATCGGGCGACAAATTCTTCATGAGAACTATTGAGAGCATCCCAAATTTGCTTTGCTGTGTTGAGCCTGTGGAACCGAAGGAAAATGTCTTTTGATAGACTACCACAAATGACATCTTTTGCTTGAGCATCCAACTGTAGATTTGCTTTATCATCGGAAGTCAGATCATTTTGTTGCTGAATGGTGTAGCCATCTTCCACAATCTGCCACAGATCATAGCTGACAGCTTGAATTCTGATTCTCATTCGTTCCTTCCAGAATAGATAGTCATTTCCATCGAAGATGGGGAACCTTTCAAAGTGCGAGGATCTACCTGCAAGCGACATACTCAAAACTCCAAGGACGTTAGACCTTTAATAAACAGAGACATGGAGTACCTGCTCTAATACCAATTGTTACGACCAAGAGTATATTGACCAGAGGGGAGTGAATGGGAGATTCAAATTTTCTTTCGAAAGCTTTGAAACAAAACCCAATCACAGCAGCGGAATATAATTTCGAAGGAAATAGACTGAGTCAATCTTTTTCGTCAGAAGCATATTCATCGATGAAAGCATTAACAACAGTACGTGCTTGATGAATCACTGGTTTAACTACCATGAGAGTAATGCAACATGCAAACAGATGTAGCAGAGTGAGACACAACATAGTTGGTATAGAATAAAAACTATGGGACGATATCACAAGAGAATGATAACGAACAAGTACAAGTGATGAAAATGAATGAGGATGAATACTAACACACAGGATGGTGACAACAGAACAAAATGATCAAGTAATCTATCGGCACAGAGCACGAATAATAACTGCTGAGGGAAATGCAGTAGAGTAGAAATGACCAGGGGTGCTCGATGGCGACAGAGAGATTTGGTAGACCAGTTCACCCTTCTGCCAAAGGGCTATGTCTGGTTGGAGGGGCTGTCATTTAACACGGAAGATAAACTCTCTTCACCCTATTCTCCTTCAACGCAGAGCTGATCAGACTCAGGTTGATTTCACTCGTGGTAGATCCTTATCGGCGATCTCCAAACCTTCGGTCGACCTTCGCGAACCACAATCACTCTTGGTTGCTGAAGATCAGGCTCGGTGAAGACAACGACTCTTCATCACTCGAAGCCAAAACATATCCGTCTAGAGAGTGCGCAGCTCTCAAGAGTAATAGGTACAAGAACTCTCACTCAGAATTACTGTGATGCTAAACCACTGTCTAAGTTTGTGCTCTTGGTTTTTCTCTCGGTGGATCTTAAACTCAAATCACTCGGAGAGGGGTTGCTCAAATCAATCTTCTCAGAAATCTCAAGCGGAGCAGCCAACGGACAACATTGGAGCGGGGTGGCTATTTATAGCCGCAGCCATCCCTGATGGGAAATGACCAAATTAGACATCGGGCTCAACCAATGGCCAAACGACACGATTCCAACGGTCGGATTTGAGCACAACGATAACGTTTCTTGCGGAACAAGTAATGCTAACTCCTTGGTCTGAGACAAATCTCTCGCACTGAAGAAGAACTCAGTCTCTTGCTGACGAGTATTTGCTCGGAGCACAAACAGATTTCTCTCGCAACTTTAATAGGTTTTGGCTAAGCATCACTGCGGATCTAAGCATCGAGAACCTGTACCCCTCTTCATAGTACGAAGGTCCTATGACTCAAATGAATGAAAGAAGAACACCTAAATGAATGCTACGTCTTCACTTAGTCTTCAACTTCCATCACTGTTGTCAATTTCTTCGGACGACAGTACCGAATCAAAAGCTTCGCTTCAGCAGTAAACTTTCGAGGGGTCGATTTCTTCACATCAATCTTCTCGACTCTATCACTTCAACAGATATAACTCGTTCTTCTCTGCAACACAGATGTACTACGGTGAAGTTCTTCGAACTCAGTACCGGAGACAACATATTCTTCGGTTGTGTATGGACTTTTTCTCTCTGTATGCACTAGCAAACAAATCAGTCCATACCTGTTTCTGTGAACAATCTCCAAAACACAAGGTAGGCAGATATTGCACCAACAACCTACTACGAACTGTGTCCATAACCGAGGACGTGGCTATCGATAGATTATACACTCTGCAGAGGTTAGTACACTGTACCCACACCACAGAACCCATGGCCTCGTGTTCCCATTCGGGTGGACCAACGGCGTTCTGACAAAACCAATCTATTGCATGACACTCTCCCGGCCACTCCAACCAACTCCCCTTTGGGCTAAGTCATGGGTGCCCCCGGATACCACTCTGGACATCTGCCACCTTCGTGGCCGGCCACCATCGTGGCAAAACAAAAACAAACGGTCCCAAACAGGGACAATGGTACCAAACAACTGTGGGCACACAAGGCTATGATTGTCTACCGGGCCAGGGTAGCTCAAGCGCATAACCTTCCCTAGTTGGAGGCACCGATGAGAGGCATGACAATAGACCGAATTAGGGCCTTCCCATAAAGACAAATGTGGTTGCACTGGGAAGCTCGATTCGGTGGCACCATGACACGATCAACAACATGTTCAAGTTGGATTTTAATCATGTTTAACTTGAAACGAAATAATTTGAGTCATAGTATGCCATGAAATGCACATGCAATGAATCATAACAACGAAGGCATTATCATAAGCATGAGCATATGAAGTAAAGTCTACTAACTACACTAACAAGATACCAAGCATTCAACTATAACAGCATAGCAATGAAAGTAATACTAGCACAAGTTTAATTATTTAAGTTAAATAAATGCAATAATATGAATTTAGTTCAAGTAAAATCATTGCTATTGCAATGCCATCCTTGCAAATGATTTTTGTGGCTTGCCTTAGTTCAGAGGAGGGTCACAGAACTCATGTTCCTCTTCAAGACAAGTTGAACCTTCTGAAAATAATTAAAATGCCAAAAATAAAATGTCACATAAAGCATTTTATTTCACCATAAAATATCTACAGCAAAGAAAATTCTCAAATTTTGCATGCAGAAAGAAGAGCTCATAACAAAGCTGTTGCAAAAGAATCATCTCATTTGGACTTATAGTTTAGGAGATATTACTGGTCAAAGTTAGGGTCAAATCTCTGCAATTAACTGAAAAAATAAAAATCCCAGGGAGCGCCACGTCGAAGGTGTCCACTCATACGCTTCGGGAGTGAGAGAGAGAGAGGCTGACGGGTGGGTCCCCTTGTCAGGTTTGAGGGAGAGAGAGAGGGAAACAGAGGGCGGCAGCTCTGTAGCCGGTGGTTCTTCGGCGAGGAGGCCATGGCGACCGCCGGCGAGGAGAGGGGTGGAAAGAGCACAATGTGACGAGCACGTACGTACCCGAAGCGAGGGCAGAGGTGGTCAGACGGCGTCGGGACGGTCGTCTCCAGAGACGGCGGGCGGTGGAGCTTGTCGGAGTTGTCGATTCCGGCGGAGTTCCGACGAACCAAGGGCACCAACGTGCTCAGGAGGACCTCACGAACACAACTAGAGAGGTGGACGGGGTGGAGGGGCTCCGGAGCGAGTGGACGGCCAAAGGGGATCCGCGACCAACTGCGGCGAGGATCGGCGTCCAGAGGCCCTCCCGGCCTTGCCGCGATGATGAGCTACTCGATTTGTGGCCAGAGGAGGAGGATGGGATGGTTAGAATAGCTCAGGGTGGTCGGTATTTATAGGCGGCGAGGAGGCAGAGCTCGAGGCCGCCAGGAAGGGTTTTGGAGAGGAGAGAGGGGTCAAGAGAGCTTGGGCTCGATGGGATAGCTCACTTGAGATCGTCCAAACACAGTGGCGAAGAATGGCCAAGCAACAGGGCACGGAGTGGGACTCCTCGATCACGCGCGGGCACTGTACTCTCTGCTCTATCGTGTCTGCATCTGCTGTGCAGGCTACTGGCGTCAGGGAGCGGCATAGGATAGCTGGGGGGATGCGGCCGAAGCTGCAGAGGATCCAGGGCAAGCGGTGGTGGCGCGGGGCGAGCGAACGGACGTGGGCAGAGGGGTCACGACGCGCAGAGCGTGCCGGCTGCTTGTCGAACACCTTGTTTCCACGCGGTCACCGCGTGCACTGGTGCAACGTGGTACGCTAGGGCAGTCGGACCTTCTCTAGGGTCTTGTCCTTTCAACACTGAGCATCGGGATACTCTTGGTTTGCCACTAGGTCGACCAGATACGACTGGAGCTTGTTGCCAAGTTTCCGGTCAGAAACTGCTAATGGAACTTGAGAGAAAACCACAGGGAGATAGAGTATGAATCTTGGTGGCTAAGCTTCTGGTTGGAAGGTAGTCATGTGATAAAAATTTCAGCTCCAAATGATCAAGCAAAAATGCACTTGCTTCACAATGTGCCCTCACTGACCAGAACTGAAAATTTTGTGGAGCAAAATCTCTCCACATGACTATGGAATATTTTTGCATAGGAAGGTGAGGTATGACCCACAGAATATTAGGGAATTTATTGGGAATTTTCTGAGCCATAAAAATGAGGGTTACTTCATAGCAGAAGGAGAAAATACTCATTTTCAGAGGGAAAATGAATATTATGCCATTTAAGAAAATTATTCTATGGCATGATCTTGGGAGGGATGAAGTCAAGAGATGATTTAGGAGTGCTAGAGTCCACTTGGAAGAAAATCAAAAGAATTCCCAAGTGGCAAGTCCAAAAGAGTTGATTGATATTCAAATGCAAAAACCAAATATTCAATAAATCCCAGAAAAAGAAAAATGGCAAAATCCAGGGTGTCACATTTATTAACAATAAAGTATCTCTCTTACATTATAAATTGGAATTGGTGGTGGTGGTGAGTTCACTCCCCCACTTCACCCCCAAACTCCCTCATACATCTAGAACCCACTGGACTCTTCCAGTTTGAAAAGAGAGAGAAAAATATCTTGCAATGGTGGTTCCATCTCTCCGCAGTTACGCAAGCACAGTGTTGGCTGCTTGATCGAACTTCTTCTCCATAATGATCAAGTGCATTGATTGTTATATTGGTTGTTGTATACTAATCCAATACTCCTTTCACCCCATAATATAAGATGCTATTGCATTCAATGTAAGAGTATATTGGATGTAATAACCGAAAATACATAGGAGCACTCGGGTGCTACACCCCCCTATATTCAAAAATAATTTAATAATTCAAAAAAAATCCTGGAGCTTTTCATGGAATCAAAGTATCAAACATGACCAAGTATTGCAGTCATATAAAAGGATTAAACAGGGAATGTCTGTGGCGCCCCCGACTCAATCGTACACTAATCATACACGCAAACGTGTACGATCAAGCATAGGGACTCACGGGAAGATATCACAACACAACTCTAACACAATTTAAACGGAGGTCCACAATATTACAAACCAGGGATCCGAAGATCCGAATACATAAGTCAGTCATACAAATATTATCTGAGTACAGACATAGTTAGACAAGTTTTGCCTTAAGAAGGCTAGCACAAACAGCGACACTAGATCGAAAGGCGTTGGCCTCCTGCCTGGGAGCCTCCGATCCTACTCCTGGTCAGCTGGCTCGATCTAGTAGTAAGTACCCTCTGGACCCTCCTGGTAGTAGGCTCCTGTGGTGGCATCTGACTCCTGGACTCCATCGTCTGTTTGTATCATCAATGTGGGATATATGGGGAAAAGAGAAAGTAAAGCAACCGTGAGTACTCATCCGAAGTACTCAGCAAGCAAGGATCTATACTACATATGCAACATTATCAATGGAGAAAAAGGCTGTATATGTTGACTAGGCTGCAGAAATGCCAGAATAGGGAGAAGACCTAGTCCTATCGAAGACTAGCATCTTCAAACATCTTCACATGGCCATCATCTTGCAGCAGTAGAAGAGAGTAGAATAGCATTTTATTTAACAAACATGTTGTAGTACAGCTTAAAGATCCTTCCTCGGCTCCCAAGCGAGAAAGCGATCCCGAAGCTTCAATTAAGTAACAAGTATCCAGTTTAAGTAGTAGATCGGGATACACAAACTGAGCGTCCTTTACCGTAGGACCGGCTATCGATAGAAAATTCATCCCTGCAGGGGTGCACTACTGTTAGCCAACACGCTCGATCAACTCTGGCCGGACACACTTGCTGGGTAATGCCTGTCCTCGGAAGATCAACACAAAGCAGCGCCCTACCTAGGCTCGGCAGAGAGGTCAGCACGCCGGACTAACCTATGCACCCAGAGGTCTCGGGCCATCGCCCTGGGCACCCTGCGCGTTGCGAGACTGGCCGGGGTGCAGGCGCGACACTGAACTCGTCAGTGAAGTATCCAGCCCAATCCCGACAATCAGCCCGCACGGTGAATCGTGACGTCAGACGAGCTTTCGGAGAAACGTACTTTGCAGAGGGTCCCATAACCATTATCCCGCGTGGTGGTAGTGCGTATAGGGCACGTCGACCCACTCAGATCACACACCCAAATCCAATAGGCTCAATTAGTATCAAGCGGAGACAATCAGAGTCTCTGATGCTCCGCCACAATGTCACACTCGAGTGCCCTTCCGGCACACCTGAAATCATAGATCCCCAGCGGGTACCCACCAGGGTGGACCCGCCTGTAACAGAGGTCAAGTAATCGTGTGGTCATAACATCAAGGGAGAAACCCGAGGAATCACCCTCGGCGAATTCCACTCTACGAAATCATCAGGGCGAACGTATGAGGTATCACCCTCGAGGTTCACACTGAGGGTTGCACGACAGAGTCGTGTCGGAAGTGGAGAAGGAGGAATCACCCTCGATGACCACGACCGAACAGCTACACTGCAGAGTATTCATCAGGAGTGCGTTACGAGGTATCACCCTCGGCACTCGATAGTTACTACGCAGAGTCGTACAACTAAGGGGGGGTGTGAAGTGAGGTGTCGGTCTCTGGTCGACGATCACGTTGATCAAGTCGTCGATGATCAAGCAGGGGCAACAAGGGTAAGGTTGTGGGGTCACTGATGGTTCACTACCAACCTATACTAATCAGTTTATCATAGGCAGGTAAGGTAGCAATGAACAGGTTACAACAGCAGGCTATGCATCAGAATAGGAGCATACATTAACAGTAGCAAAATCTAATGCAAGCAGGAGAATAGAATGGGCGATATCTGGAATGCTCAAGGGGGGGGGCTTGCCTGGTTGCTCTGGCAAGAGGGGAAGGTCGTCAACGGGCTGCTCGTCGGTAGAGTAGTCGTATCCTGGTGCAGCGCCGTCGGTCTCAGCGTCTATCGAGAGAGAGAAGGAGGGGGAGAGAAACAATAAATTCATGGCAATAATGCAAACAACATGCATGACATGCCTAAATGATATGCCGGGGTGTTCTACTGCCTAACTAAACGATTTAGTTAATTTAGGAATTTATTTGGATTTATTTAATTAAAGTTGGGCACTATTCATTTACTGAAATCGGTCTAAAAGTTCAATGTTCTTATAGCTGCGGGCGTCTGACGGGAATACGGAGGACGTATTCGGGTTCGTATCGTCGTTCTGAGCAAGTTTCATATATAAAATATTTTCATCGGAGTTACGGTTTATTTAATATGATTTTCTAAAGTTTTTATCAATTTTTGGAATTTATTTAATTATTTAATTCAACCTTATCCGAAACAGTGCTGATGATGTCAGCAAGGTTAATTAAGTTAATTACTAATTACTGTTTAATTAATACTAATTAGTTAATTAGATTAACCTAATCAGGATTAATTAACTAATTAATTAATTAATTAATTACTTTTATTTTAAATTTTATTTTATTTTTTAATTCCATTTTTTTTGGGCGTGGGCCCCTCTGGTCAGTGGACCAGGGGCGGACATGTCTGGGGCGTGCCCATTTGGGACCGGACAGGTCCGATGCCCAAATGGCACGCGCGGGCACGGGCACGAACAGGGGCGCGGGCGGGCGAGGCCACGGCAGCGCGCGGCAGCGCGCGCGGGGCCGGAGCGGCAGGGGGGTTGGCGGCGCGCGGTGCAGGCGGCGGGGCCGGAGGCGAGCGGGGCGGCGCGGTGGCCGGAGCGGCAGCGGGCGGCGGTGCGCGGTGTGGGGCAGCAGGCAGCGGCCAGCGCAGGCAGCAGCAGCCGCAGCGCGCGGCAACAGCAGTGGAGGCGGCCGCAGCGGATGGCGCAGTGAGCGCGAGCCGACGCGGGGCGCGGGCAGCGTGCGCGTGCGCGCATCGGCGCGAGCAGGCGCGAGGCGCGGCGAGTAGCGGAGGGAGAGGCGAGGCGAGGGGCGCGGCCAGGTGCGGTCGCGCGCGCGAGGGAGGGAGGCAGAGGCCGAGGCCGGGCCTCACCGTGGGGGGGCAGGGTCAGGGCAGTGGGCGCGGAGAGGAGCCGGGGATGACGGCGGCGACGATGGTGGAGAGGCGACGGCGTCGAGCGGCGACGGGGTCGGGGTCGGGGCGAGGCGGCGTGTCCGGCGATGGGGCGACGACGAGCGGCGGGGCGCGGTCGGCGCGAGCAGCGCCCGATCTAGTTCTGGATCGGGGGAGGGGGAGGAACGAGGGGAGTGAGCGAGGGGGTGAGTGGGGGTTAGGGTTTCGGTGGCCTCCAGGGGGAGGCCAAGTAGGCGCGGGGTGGGCCGGGAGCTGGGCCGGCCGGCTGGGCTGGGGCCCAGTTGGGCCGGGGGGGAAGGGGGGGTCCTTTTTCTTCTTTTCTGTTTCATTTTTCTTTTATCTTTTTCTTTATTCTCCTTTCTCAGTTTAGTAAATAGTCAGGCCTCCTAATGGTTTTTGTAAAACACAACAATTGCTCCAACAAATACTAGGTATTATCCACCACTACCAAAAATTAGTTTGGAGACAATTGGAGCTCCCACAAATTTTTATAATAATGAAAATGCATCAATCCTCGCTGTTTTAACTATGTTAGAGCCACCTAATTATTTTATTATTTATTGGTTACAATTTTAGAATGGCCTCTGCAATATTTGTTATTTATCGCACATTTTAGTTTTTATGTTGGACAACTTTTATATTTCACTTTCATTTAAATTTGAATTTGGCTTGGGAGTTGAAATGCAATATGATGCTAATGATGATTATGCAGTGTTAACCTCGCTGACATGTCATTATCAAAAGTGATTATTGTTGCTAATCACCGGGGGTGTTACAATTCTCCTCATCTATTAAGAATTCTCGTCCCGAGAATTAAGAGGAAGACTGAAAGAAAGAGGGGTATTCTTCACGAAGACGATCCTCGCGTTCCCAAGTGGCTTCATCTTCAGAATGATTTGACCACTGAACCTTGAGGAATTTGACTGACTTTTGACGAGTCCGACGTTCAGTTTCATCAAGAACACGGATGGGATATTCTGGATAAGACAGATCTTCCCGTAATTCAAGCACTTCATGATCCACAGCTCTAATAGGATCCTTGAAGCAGCGGCGAAGTTGGGATACATGAAAGACGTCATGTACTTGAGAAAGATTTGGCGGCAACTGCAATTGATATGCCACTTCTCCTCGACGGGCAAGAATACGGAACGGGCCAATGTAGCGAGGAGCTAACTTGCCTTTGATTCCGAACCGATGAGTGCCTTTCAACGGAGTGACGCGGAGGTAAGCTTGCTCGCCAGGTTGATAGACTATTTCCTGGTGCTTTCGGTCATAGTTGCTCTTCTGACGAGACTGAGCAGCTTTCAAATGTTCACGGACAATGCGGACTTGATCTTCTGCTTGCTGAATAATGTCCGGTCCGACGAGTGAGCGTTCCCCAGTTTCTGACCAATTCAGAGGGGTTCGACACTTACGACCATATAGAACTTCAAACGGTGCCATCTTCAGACTAGCTTGATAGCTATTGTTGTAAGAGAATTCGGCATACGGGAGAGATTCCTCCCATTTCTTACCGAAGGAGATGACGCAAGCTCGAAGCATATCTTCGAGCACTTGATTAACTCGTTCAACTTGACCCTGTGACTGAGGGTGAAAAGCGGTGCTAAAAGACAGGTGTGTTCCCATAGCTTCTTGGAAACTATTCCAGAATCTGGAGGTGAAGAGGCTGCCACGATCAGAACTGATCTCCAACGGAACACCATGGAGTGACACAATTCGGGAAACATACAAGTCTGCTAACCGGCTAGCAGTGATTGTCTCTTTAACTGGCAGAAACTGGGCAACCTTAGAGAATCAGTCAATGACGACAAATATAGCATCATTACCCTTCTGGGATTTGGGAAAACCAGTAATGAAATCCATTTGTTCCTTGTCCCATTTCCATTCAGGAATTGTAAGGGGTTGCAGAGTTCCTGCGGGCCTTTGATGTTGAGCTTTAACGCGGCGGCAAACGTCACACTCATAAACATAACGAGCAATGTCTTGCTTCATATTAGGCCACCAGTATCTCTGACAAATGTCACGGTACATCTTTGTGCTACCAGGATGAATTGACAGAGGAGTGTCATGAGCTTCCATCATAACATGTTCTCTCTCATCTTTGAACTTAGGTACGAAGAGACAGTGTTGGAAAAATAGGATCCCATCATTATCAAGATGGAACTCCGACGGTTTTCCTTTTTCAAGGTACCGCTTGATCCTTTCAACTTCAGAGTCATACCGTTGCATAGTTTTGATGTTGTGTTCTAAATCTGGTTCGACAACGAGGGTATTGAGATAACCCTGTGGAACAATGTGGAGGTTCAATTTACGAAACTCTTCATAAAGAAGAGGTTGTGATTCCTGAACCATATGGTTGCTGCAATAAGCCTTGCGGCTCAAAGCATCGGCCATTACATTTGCCTTGCCAGGGGTATATGAGATATTCATATCATAATCGGCAATTGTCTCGAGCCATCTTTGTTGATGAAGGTTCAGATCCGGTTGAGTATATAAATACTTCAAACTTTGATGATCCGTATATATCTCGCAACGGTTACCGAGAAGGTAATGGCGCCATAGCTTCAGGGCATAAATAACCGCAGAAAGTTCGAGATCGTGCACTGGGTAATTTTCTTCGTGAGGACGCAATTGTCGGGAGGCATAAGCAATCACCTTGCGTTCTTGCATTAGGACACAGCCTAATCCTTGACGGGAGGCATCGCAATATATCACGAAATCCTTTTGGGAATCCGGGGGTGCTAATACTGGGGCAGATGTCAATTTATCTTTTAGTGTCTGAAAGCTTTCTTGACATTTTTCTGTCCACTCAAATTTAACACCTTTGTGAAGCAGATTCGTCAATGGTTTTGCAATCTTGGAAAAGTTCTCAACGAATCGACGGCAATAACTAGCAAGTCCGAGAAAACTTCTGACTTGCTTAACATTCTTCGGGGGAGTCCAGTCAAGAATAGCCTGAACTCGTTCGGGGTTAACAGCAATTCCATCCTTGGAAATCACATGTCCAAGGTAAGTTACTTCAGAAAGCCAAAATTCACATTTGGAATACTTGGCATACAACTGGTGTTCTCGGAGCCTTTCTAGTACCAAACGGAGGTGTTCAGCATGTTCTTCTTTATTCTTAGAATAAATCAGGATATCATCCAAATAAACCACGATGAATTTGTCGAGGTAATCCATGAATATATAATTCATCAGACGGGAGAAAGTTGCTGGAGCATTCGTTAGGCCAAATGACATGACGGTGTATTCATAGGAGCCATAACGAGTGACGAATGCAGTCTTGGGAATATCCTCTTCACGGACACGGATCTGGTGATAACCCAACCTCAGGTCGAGTTTAGAGAACACCGACGATCGATCAACTTGCTGGATCCTACTCTCCGTGTGCACTCTGATGCAGAAACCGGTCTCGAACTGTAAGAAGAAGTCCACGTGCAGGCGTGTGACCTCCCACAGCAGGCCAATCAATACCTGGCGGCATCTCGGTCCTGCGTGGGTAAAGAATATACTCCGGATGTATCCTTGCACGAACAGCTGGTAGCAACTGTGTCATAGCCTCATAGTAGCGTGCTCGAGTGGCGAACAGCTCGACGGCAAGAGCCCGAACAGTGCGATCCAGAGCCTGAGCGCACTGAATCAGAACCTGCGGGTCGTAGCGTCGAGACTCGTACGGGGCACAGATAGCTGTGTAGTATCCAGTAGCATCTCCAATAGGTGCATACGGAATGTACCGAAACACAGTATCATCCAAGTTATCGCTGAACTGTCCTCGGAGACGTACGACAGCAGAGTAGGCGGCATCATGGACTGCCATCTCAATTGTCACGCCTAACCCGTGAAAAAGGTGTAGCTCTGTGTCTGAGTTGTTCTGCTGATCATAAATCCGAACTTCAGCGTAGTACTGTTCCTGATTGAACTCGCGGTAAACCTCATAAACCAAGTATTCAGGATACCAACGGTAGCCAAGTCTGTTCATGAGAGCGATCAGGACAGCTGGAAACCCAGGGGCATTACGAGCCCAAGTGCGAAGCACAAGCTGTGTCGTAGGACATGGTGGAAACAAACGGTCCATCTGAAACAGAGGAAATTCAGATTTGTCAAATGACAATGAGAAGTTTAACACAACTCGGAGAGAAAGGTTAAACAAAACAATGGAAAGGAAAATGATTATCAGACTAATCAGATCAATGACAGGGAAATCGCACAGATATCCAGCTCTCCGGGTAGACGGGATTTACGAGATCCTAAGTGTCGGCGTTAGTAAAATTTATTTAACCCGAGTAGAAGAGAGATCAGAGTCCCAGAGTATAGACGAGGAATAAAAGATCCTAATACCACCCAATTGGCGACGTGGGCCCGTAAGCCACACAGCCAAGTTAGTAAATTAGTTTTTCGGTTTCTAGACTCAACTTCGGCCAAGGAATTGGAAGGGGGCTTCCTACAGGCAGTCGGCTCTGATACCAACTTGTGGCGCCCCCGACTCAATCGTACACTAATCATACACGCAAACGTGTACGATCAAGCACAGGGACTCACGGGAAGATATCACACCACAACTCTAACACAATTTAAACGGAGGTCCACAATATTACAAACCAGGGATCCGAAGATCCGAATACATAAGTCAGTCATACAAATATTATCTGAGTACAGACATAGTTAGACAAGTTTTGCCTTAAGAAGGCTAGCACAAACAGCGACACTAGATCGAAAGGCGTTGGCCTCCTGCCTGGGAGCCTCCGATCCTACTCCTGGTCAGCTGGCTCGATCCAGTAGTAAGTACCCTCTGGACCCTCCTGGTAGTAGGCTCCGGTGGTGGCATCTGACTCCTGGACTCCATCGTCTGTTTGTATCATCAATGTGGGATATATGGGGAAAAGAGAAAGTAAAGCAACCGTGAGTACTCATCCGAAGTACTCAGCAAGCAAGGATCTATACTACATATGCAACATTATCAATGGAGAAAAAGGCTGTATATGTTGACTGGGCTGCAGAAATGCCAGAATAGGGAGAAGACCTAGTCCTATCGAAGACTAGCATCTTCAAACATCTTCACATGGCCATCATCTTGCAGCAGTAGAAGAGAGTAGAATAGCATTTTATTTAACAAACATGTTGTAGTACAGCTTAAAGATCCTTCCTCGGCTCCCAAGCGAGAAAGCGATCCCGAAGCTTCAATTAAGTAACAAGTATCCAGTTTAAGTAGTAGATCGGGATACACAAACTGAGCGTCCTTTACCGTAGGACCGGCTATCGATAGAAAATTCATCCCTGCAGGGGTGCACTACTGTTAGCCAACACGCTCGATCAACTCTGGCCGGACACACTTGCTGGGTAATGCCTGTCCTCGGAAGATCAACACAAAGCAGCGCCCTACCTAGGCTCGGCAGAGAGGTCAGCACGCCGGACTAACCTATGCACCCAGAGGTCTCGGGCCATCGCCCTGGGCACCCTGCGCGTTGCGAGACTGGCCGGGGTGCAGGCGCGACACTGAACTCGTCAGTGAAGTATCCAGCCCAATCCCGACAATCAGCCCGCACGGTGAATCGTGACGTCAGACGAGCTTTCGGAGAAACGTACTTTGCAGAGGGTCCCATAACCATTATCCCGCGTGGTGGTAGTGCGTATAGGGCACGTCGACCCACTCAGATCACACACCCAAATCCAATAGGCTCAATTAGTATCAAGCGGAGACAATCAGAGTCTTTGATGCTCCGCCACAATGTCACACTCGAGTGCCCTTCCGGCACACCTGAAATCATAGATCCCCAGCGGGTACCCACCAGGGTGGACCCGCCTGTAACAGAGGTCAAGTAATCGTGTGGTCATAACATCAAGGGAGAAACCCGAGGAATCACCCTCGGCGAATTCCACTCTACGAAATCATCAGGGCGAACGTATGAGGTATCACCCTCGAGGTTCACACTGAGGGTTGCACGACAGAGTCGTGTCGGAAGTGGAGAAGGAGGAATCACCCTCGATGACCACGACCGAACAGCTACACTGCAGAGTATTCATCAGGAGTGCGTTACGAGGTATCACCCTCGGCACTCGATAGTTACTACGCAGAGTCGTACAACTAAGGGGGGTGTGAAGTGAGGTGTCGGTCTCTGGTCGACGATCACGTTGATCAAGTCGTCGATGATCAAGCAGGGGCAACAAGGGTAAGGTTGTGGGGTCACTGATGGTTCACTACCAACCTATACTAATCAGTTTATCATAGGCAGGTAAGGTAGCAATGAACAGGTTACAACAGCAAGCTATGCATCAGAATAGGAGCATACATTAACAGTAGCAAAATCTAATGCAAGCAGGAGAATAGAATGGGCGATATCTGGAATGCTCAAGGGGGGGGGGCTTGCCTGGTTGCTCTGGCAAGAGGGGAAGGTCGTCAACGGGCTGCTCGTCGGTAGAGTAGTCGTATCCTGGTGTAGCGCCGTCGGTCTCAGCGTCTATCGAGAGAGAGAAGGAGGGGGAGAGAAACAATAAATTCACGGCAATAATGCAAACAACATGCATGACATGCCTAAATGATATGCCGGGGTGTTCTACTGCCTAACTAAACGATTTAGTTAATTTAGGAATTTATTTGGATTTATTTAATTAAAGTTGGGCACTATTCATTTACTGAAATCGGTCTAAAAGTTCAATGTTCTTATAGCTGCGGGCGTCTGACGGGAATACGGAGGACGTATTCGGGTTCGTATCGTCGTTCTGAGCAAGTTTCATATATAAAATATTTTCATCGGAGTTACGGTTTATTTAATATGATTTTCTAAAGTTTTTATCAATTTCTGGAATTTATTTAATTATTTAATTCAACCTTATCCGAAACAGTGCTGATGATGACATCAGCATGACCTCATGCTGATGTCAGCAAGGTTAATTAAGTTAATTACTAATTACTGTTTAATTAATACTAATTAGTTAATTAGATTAACCTAATCAGGATTAATTAACTAATTAATTAATTAATTAATTACTTTTATTTTTATTTTTATTTTAAATTTTAATTCCATTTTTTTTGGGCGTGGGCCCCTCTGGTTAGTGGACCAGGGACGGACATGTCTGGGGCGTGCCCATTTGGGACCGGACAGGTCCGGTGCCCAAATGGCACGCGCGGGCACGGGCACGAACAGGGGCGCGGGCGGGCGAGGCCGCGGCAGCGCGCGGCAACGCGCGGCAGCGCGCGGCAGCGCGCGCGGGGCCGGAGCGGCAGGGGGGTTGGCGGCGCGCGGTGCAGGCGGCGGGGCCGGAGGCGAGCGGGGCGGCGCGGTGGCCGGAGCGGCAGCGGGCGGCGGCGCGCGGTGTGGGGCAGCAGGCAGCAGCAGCCGCAGCGCGCGGCGACAGCAGTGGAGGCGGCCACAGCGGACGGCGCAGTGAGCGCGAGCCGACGCGGGGCGCGGGCAGCGTGCGCGTGCGCGCATCGGCGCGAGCAGGCGCGAGGCGCGGCGAGTAGCGGAGGGAGAGGCGAGGCGAGGGGCGCGGGCAGGTGCGGTCGCGCGCGCGAGGGAGGGAGGTAGAGGCTGAGGCCGGGCCTCACCGTGGCGGGGCAGGGTCAGGGCAGTGGGCGCGGAGAGGAGCCGGGGATGACGGCGGCGACGGTGGTGGAGAGGCGACGGCGTCGAGCGGCGACGGGGTCTCGTGGTCAGGGCGCGGCGTGTCCGGCGATGGGCAGACGAGCGGACGCGCGGGCGCGGTCGGCGCGAGCACGCCCCGATCCAGTTCTGGATCGGGGGGGGGGGAACGAGGGGAGTGAGCGAGGGGTGAGTGGGGGTTAGGGTTTCGGTGGCCTCCAGGGGGAGGCCAGTAGGCGCGGGTGGGCCGGGAGCTGGCCGGCCGGCTGGGCTGGGGCCCAGTTGGGCCGGGGGGGAAGGGGGGGTCCTTTTTCTTCTTTTCTGTTTCATTTTTCTTTTATCTTTTTCTTTATTCTCCTTTCTCAGTTTAGTAAATAGTCAGGCCTCCTAATGGTTTTTGTAAAACACAACAATTGCTCCAACAAATACTAGGTATTATCCACCACTACCAAAAATTAGTTTGGAGACAATTGGAGCTCCCACAAATTTTTATAATAATGAAAATGCATCAATCCTCGCTGTTTTAACTATGGTAGAGCCACCTAATTATTTTATTATTTATTGGTTACAATTTTAGAATGGCCTCTGCAATATTTGTTATTTATCGCACATTTTAGTTTTTATGTTGGACAACTTTTATATTTCACTTTCATTTAAATTTGAATTTGGCTTGGGAGTTGAAATGCAATATGATGCTAATGATGATTATGCAGTGTTAACCTCGCTGACATGTCATTATCAAAAGTGATTACTGTTGCTAATCACCGGGGGTGTTACAATGTCTTTCATTGTATCCGGGGTCTAAGATTTGCTAAAAATACTAGATACAAGCACTACTTATGCTATATTGTCGTCATAATTTGTTCTTTTTGGCCTGAAGTCAACAGGAATCATTCCTTGGCCAAACTTTTTATATGAGTATAATACCTGGTAAATTTGAATCCAAAAAAGTTCCAAAACTTTTTTTGAATTACTTTTTTGGGGGGGGGGGGAGTTCACCCGAATGCTCCTAATCTGCTCCCATGTAATAACATCTTATATTATGGGACGGAATGAGTACAACTGAATCATTTTTGTAAGGGAAAAGAGAGACCATCTGCTATTCATACAGATCAAAAGAAAATAGTCACAATATTATTAACAAAGAGAGCAAAAAGTCGCGGAAACAAAACCATCTCGGTTGCGATCGAGGGTCCTTCAGAGCTAGGGGTGGGCATAAAAACCGATGAACCGAAAACTGAACCGATGCCGAAACCGAATAAATCGAATTTTCGGTTTTTTGTGTTGGCATAGTTAAATTCAATTTCTAGGTCCACTAACCGAACAAAATTCGGTATGTTCGGTTTTCCTCTCGGTTAACCGAACAACAACCGAACAAGACAAGTCAGCTTAAAAGCGTAGAGAACCAACGCAGAAGTAGGTATAGCGAATGTCTCCCGGGAGTCACGCCACGATCACATTTTTTTTAGAGCTCGCCCACGATCGCTTATACTGACCAACACACCGCGCGCCGCCCTGGCGCATAAAGTGGGCCTACTAACGAAAGTGCATGCAAGCATGCAAGGCCCAGCTCACGTGGGCTGTTTTGGTGAAAGGTGTGTCTGGTCGTGCGAGCGTACAGCTGAAGACGTTTTTGTTCCGCAACTCCGCCGGCGAGTCCTGTCCGAGGTTGCGGAGCGAGAGCGAGCGTCGTAGCCGAAGTAGTCAAACACGCAAAAGTAGATGAACACAGGGAAGTATGGAGGAGACTATCTTTATTAATCAATGATCAACCGTTACAATGATTGCTCCTCGTCTCTTTATATAGGGGTAAGGGGTCAAGAGATAAGTACCTACTTAACGTAAAGTGTGGAACCGGGAGGGGCTATCCCGTGCGCTTCGCACGTAGCCGCCGGCTCCCACGACGTGGGCCGGTTTCCCAACACTCCCCCTTGGGTAATTATCCGTATATCCATGCCTCAAAACTCCGAAAAACCCAGTGGGAAAAAATATGGAGAAAGAGCACACAGTATACGTTGTTGTATTGCACGAATTGCCTCGTCAAAAACCTCGGGTGAGAAACATCAGGAAAACTCACTCAAGGGAAAAAGAGTACAATCCACTCAACCATCAAGTTGAGTACTCGATCATCAGGATCGAGATTTTAACGACGAGTTTGTGAAGTTTCTCCCCCTGAACCTTGCATCTCTCTAAGTCTCATCATACCGATCCCACACACACACCTCTCTAAGGTTGATGTCGGTAATGATTTAGTGAACATATCAGCAAGATTGTCACAGGACTTAGTATGCAAAACTCTCACCTCGTTCAACTGTTGCAGCTCATGTGCATAGAAGAACTTGGGACTAATATGCTTTGTGAGGTTACTCTTCACATAACCCATCTGAACTTGTGCAACACAAGCAGCATTATCTTCATAGATAATGGTAGGGGTTTGTACGGTGTTCAGCCCACATGTCTGCTGAATGTGGCCGATCATCCGCCGAAGCGATACACATTCTTTTGACGCTTCGAATAGGGCCATGATTTCCGAGTGGTTCGTGGAAGTCGACACAAGAGTTTTCTTGGACGATTTCCAGGAAAACGCAGTTCCACCACAAAGGAAAACATATCCAGTCTGCGATTTGCAATCATGCGGGTCCGATAGGTACCCAGCATCGGCATAGCCTATAATAGATAGGTCTTCATTCCTTTTATAAAACAGGCCAAGATCTTTGGTCCCTTGCAGGTAACGGAAGACATCCTTGACACCTTTCCAATGTCTTTTGGTAGGTTCAAAACTGTACCTAGCAAGCAAACTGACGGCGAACGCAATGTCTGGCCGTGTACAATTTGCGAGGTACATGAGTGCTCCAACTGCACTCAGGTAAGGAACCTCTGGTTCCAGAGTTTCCTCCCCCTCTTCCTTTGGCCTGAACGGGTCCTTGTCTGGCTGTAAAGATCTCCCAACCATCGGGGTCTTAGAAGGATATGCCTTATCAAATCCAAATCTTTCCAACACCTTCTGGGTGTAGGCCGAGTGGTGCACTAGAATCCCATCAGGGGAATGTTCAAGTTGCAGACCTAGACAGAACTTGGTTTTACCCAAATCCTTCATCTCGAATTCCGACATCAGGTAGGAACTCGCTTCCTCAATATCCTCAGGCGTACCGATTATGTTTAAATCGTCCACGTACACCGAGATTATACAGAATCCATCTTGGGATCGCCGTATGAAAACACATGGGCAATCTTTATTGCTCGTGTAGCCCTTCTGATGAAGGAAATCGCTTAGGTGATTATACCACATTCTACCAGACTGTCTGAGTCCGTACAGCGCCTTTTGAAGTTGAACACTGTATAGACTCCTGTTTGCTCTATCATGATTCGGAACAGGGATACCTTCAGGAACCTTCATGTATATGTTCGAATCCAAGTTACCATACAGGTAAGCGATGACAACATCCATTAGTTTCATTCTCAAGCCCATGTTTACTGCCATTGAGATCAAGTATCTAAAGGTAACTCCATCCATGACCGGGGAATAAGTCTCCT
Source organism: Thinopyrum elongatum (assembly GCA_011799875.1). Classification (NCBI taxonomy): domain Eukaryota; kingdom Viridiplantae; phylum Streptophyta; class Magnoliopsida; order Poales; family Poaceae; genus Thinopyrum; species Thinopyrum elongatum. The sequence goes on from CM022303.1 coordinate 502,874,135, forward strand.
CAAAATCGACACCTGGTCGTTGAGTGAACCCTTGAGCGACGAGCCTTGCTTTGTACCGTACTACCTTATTATTTTCATCTCTCTTTCGAACAAAACCCACCTATGGCCAACAGGGCGAATGTGGGGAGGAGTTCGACAAACTGGTCCGAACACCTTCCTTTTGTTGAGAGATAATAATTCGGCAGTAATTGCCTGCTGCCAATCTTTCCAATCCGACCTTTTCTTGCAATCAGCGAGCATGTTAGGCTCAGGGTCAAGATCTATGATTGAGGCAATTTTCGTAGCAAAGTTAATATCGACAATCACCGTTGCTCGGTTCAGGGACTCCCCCGTATAAATATAATTTATGGCCATTTCGTCATGGAGCGCATCCGGCGCAAATACTTGCTCTACCAAATTTCCCATTATGGGAGCAAGGTCCTTTAGATTTCCCGCGCCGATGTGTGCGCACACATCTCCGCTGGGTGTTTCCCCTATGGGAAAGTTTAAGTCCGGAATTTCGTGCACTGAATTTTCCGTACTTGTGCAAGGTCTCGACTGGCTCCCCGTTTCACTTTGGGGTACTTTGGCGACAGGCTGTAATAAATCTCTCTTATCCTTTTTCATCGGGCGTTCCCGAGTACTTGGGATTTGAGAAGCCGGATCTCTCGTCCTTTTAGGCCTTTGGACGGGAGCGGGTATACCATCATTTTTCTTTGGTATTTCAACCCTTTCCGGTGCATTGCGCGTGTGCACATGCGATTTTTTCACAGTCTTTAAGTCACTAAAGTGGTCAGGCAGTTGATTTGCTAATGACTGCAAATCTATTATCTTTTGGACTTCTCTCTCAGTCTCAGCGGTGCGCGGGTCATGAGCGTGGATTCCCGTGGCTTGCCACATGATTTCTTGACTTTTAGCATCAAGAGGTTGATTCTCTCCCCCTAAAGTCGGAAAAAAATCCTCGTCAAAAATGCAATCAGCAAAACGAGCCGTGTGACAGTCACCTGTCATGGGGTCCAGATACCTGATTATGGACACAGTCTCATAACCAACGTATATCCCCGACTTACGGAGCGGGCCCATCGCCGATCGCTGAGGTGGTGGTATTGGTACATATACCTGGCAACCGAACCTACGAAGGTGGGAAATTTTCGGTGCCGACCCTTGCGCAAGCTGAACAGGAGAGTGGATGTTGTAGGCCGACGGTCTAAAGTTGATGAGATTGGCCGCGTGTAACACCGCGTGGCCCCAACATGTAGTTGGTAAATTACAACCCTGGAGGAGCGGTCGGGCAATGAATTTAATTCTTTTAATCAATGCCTCGGCAAGTCCATTTTGTGTATGAACATGCGGTACCGAGTGCTCAACTTTGATTCCCATTGCCATGCAATAATCATCGAACGCCTTTGAAGTAAATTCTCCGGCGTTGTCCATTCGAATAGACTTTATACGATAATCAGGAAAATTATTCCTCATTTGTATCATCTGAGAGATCAACTTTGCAAAGGCATGGTTCCGTGTTGACAGCAGGCAAACATTGGACCATTTAGAGGAAGCATCAATGAGCACCATGAAGTACCGAAATGGCCCCGTGAGGGGCTGAATTGGACCGCATATGTCCCCTTGGATACATTCCAAGAACGCGGGGATTTCATCCCTCACCTTGAGGGGCGATGGCCTAATGACTAACTTCCCCTTAGCGCATGCGGAGCACACGAAATCATCGGGATTCGGGAAGTTTTTCACATTAACATTATGACCATGCGAGTTGTTAATTATATTTCTCATCATCCTAAGCCCGGGGTGGCCTAACCTATCGTGCCAGAGGCAGAAGAGTTCAGAGCTTCTAAAAACAGTCTTGAGGGTAGTGTACACGGGTGGTGCTACTATTTTAGTGTAGTATAGCCCTGTGTCAAACGAAGGAAGCCTTTCGATAACATGTTTACCACTTGCATCCCGCTTTGTGATGAGTAGGCACTCCTTGCCATTTTCATCATCAGTCTCAATATGGAAACCATTAGCGCGGATGTCTCTAAAGCTCAAAAGAGTACGAGTCGACTCCGGGTACAACAACGCATCATTAATGATCAAAGTTGTTCCCATAGGAAGTATAATAGTGGCTCGTCCGGAGCCAACTATGTGCGAACCGCAGCCGGCGATTGTCATAATACTTCCCGGAGATTTTTTAATAGACTCAAAGTACTTAGTTTCTCGTAAAATGGTATGTGTGGTGGCGCTATCGGCAAGGCACGTTTCCTCCATTCGGGCGCCACACGTGTTCTAAAATATGACATATAATTAATGTAATGAGGAAGATGCTACATTAATAATAAATGCACACATTCCAGAACATAACATACTATCATGTATAAATAATGGAATAAATGAATGAAATAAATGTCATCCAAGCGCCAGAGTAAAGAATAAGTTTATGCTCTCATAGAGCTTACAACCAAATCGAATTTATTTGAATTTATTGTATCAAATCACGGAATCATGAAAACCAACGAGGTATGCTAAGTAGACTCGGTAAAGAAGCCATTGACTTCAGCCGCAATCTCCATACTAGTGAGCTGATCCTCCTTACAAATCATCTTGGAGGCAGCATCAACATCTAGTTGCGGCACCACCGAGGCGACCATGTGGTCAACCTCCATGTCAGCGTGGGCGTCATTAGAGACCGCCAAAGCTGCCGCGATGGGCACCACGGGGGTCTCCTCTATGGGCGCAGCAGGGGGCGTAGAGATCATCACGGGTGCCGCCACGGGCGCCGGTGGTGCTCCCTCCTGAACCAAGGCGAGGTGTGTCTCACGCGCCTTCCGAGCCTTGTATGCATCAACGACCTCCTGTGGTGCGCGGCACTGGCGGGAGAAATGCTCCACCGAGCCACACCGGAAGCAGTCCTGAGGCCTCTGCCCCCCCCCCCCTCCCCCTTGCCCGGCTTTTGCTGCTTAGCCGGGGCGGAGGGCTGAGGGCCCTTCTTCTTGCCCTTGCGGCCCCTCTTCTTCTGTTGAGGCTTGCGGACTTTGAGAGCGTTCACCTCCTGGCGAGAACTCCCCCCAAGTGGTTGCGCGACAAAGTTCTTTTTCAGAACCTCGTCCTGCGCCTCCGCCACCTGGAGGACGTCAATCAACTCTGAATACCTCGTGTAGTTGCCCTGGCGGTAGTTCCGTGAGGACTGGACCACGTCGGGGTGGAAAGTGGATAGGGTTTTCTCAATCTTCTGGGTGTCGATAATCTCAGTACCACACAACCGAAGAGTCGTACAAATCCGGTGTAGAGCCGAATTGTACTCCCCAACCGTCTTGAAGTCCGCAAACCTCAGACGGATCCACTCTGCCTCTGCACGTGGCTTCACAGTGTACTTCAGCCGCTCAAACCGCTGCTGAAGAGCGGTCCAAAGGCCAGAAGCACTCCGCTCAGCCATATACTCGTCTTTCAGAGTAGGTGACAGGTGATGACGCAGAAAATGCAGAGCCTGCGCATTCTCAGTTTCAAACTTGGGATCAGTGGGGGCCAGCTGGGTCCCCTTACCGATCGCCCTCAGGAGGCTTTTGCCCTGGAGAAAAATCTCGCAGTCCGAGGACCATGACAGGTAGTTCAGCCCTGTCTGGGCCAACTCAGCAAACTCCTTGTTGACAATTCCGGCCATCTGCGATTTATGCAAAAATCATGAGATTACAGCAGGTAATCTTTTGCACAAATGCGATGTTGATAAACTTATTCAATAAAAATGACGTTCCATTATTTAAAACATGTTCTTATATGACTTACTTAATGATTAAGAGTGCTAAACAATTAATCTACAGTAGTAAAATCATACAATAAAAACATGTTTACAAAATATAGCATGTTAAGCGCATTTCTTACGTGAAAACTAGCCCAAAAATTGAATTCCCGAGACATTTTTAAGCCTAAAGTAGCATTTTTAGCGAAAACAGACAGTTCCAGGGACTTATACACAAATTATTACAGCAGGAATATAGTCGCATAAATCTACGATACTGTGGGGGCTAAAACGCAAAGAATCCGCGCTGCAGCCAGCGCCACCCAAAAACCCTCTTTTTTTTATGCGAGGACCCCCACGGCCGCGGCCCATCCGGGCCCAGCACCCAGTGCCCGGCCGGACCACCCGGCCCTCACCCGAGTGGAGGGGCGCGCTAGGGTTCCTAGCGCCCGAGTGGGCAGGGCGGCGGCGGCGGCCACGCCATGCGGCAGCGGCGGCGGCGGCTGCGGCCACGGCTCGCGGCGGCGGCGGCCACGGCTCTCGGCGGCGGCTGCGGTCATCAGGTCGCGGCGTCAGCAGGACGCAGCGGCGGCGGTCATCGGGACGGCGCGTGGGTCAGGGGAGGGCGGCGTGGCCAGCAGTGCACGGCGGCGCTTCGGGCGGTGCGGGCGTGCAGCGGGCACGCGGTGGCCATGGCGCGGCGTGGACGACCGGCGGGGTCGCGGCCAGCAGAGCACGGAGGACAAGGCGCGCACGGGCGCGAGGCACGCGAGCAGCCAGCAGGGTCGCGTCGGCGCGGCGCACGGGCAGGGTGCTGAGCACGTCGAGGTGCTCGTGGTCGCGGCCAGCAGGGCCAGTGACATCATCGATGCCAGTGACGAACGCCTCGGGGTTTCAAGTCTTCGTCGTGTTCATCCGGAACGTGACGGCGCGTGGCACATCAGGTGCGTTTGCGGCGGTACCGTGACCATCTGGGTCACAATCTGTACCGACTCCCGTATAGTGTAGTCAACAAATCCCTTTTGATCCAAGAACATCAACATTGGTCGGCGACGTATTCATCAGCCAGTTCTTGGAAGGGAAATCCACACCATAGGTAGATTAAATCCGAAAAATAAACTAATCGCAAAAACAGAATCGTGATAACATGAGGAATCCATTTTTGCAAGAAGAGAGATCGGATCTTATACCTCCGCGTGAATGACGAAAGCCTGCTTGATGCAGGCTTGACGCGGGCTTGATGGAGAGTTGATGGAGCGAAGCGTGCTGATAACGTGTTCCACAACTCCGCCGGCGAGTCCGGTCCGAGGTTGCGGAGCGAGAGCGAGCGTCGTAGACGAAGTAGTCGAACACGCAAAAGTAGATGAACACAGGGAAGTATGGAGGAGACTATCTTTATTAATCAATGATCAACCATTACAATGATTGCTCCTCGTCTCTTTATATAGAGGTAAGGGGTCAAGAGATAAGTATCAACTTAACGTAAAGTGTGGAACCGGGAGGGGCTACCCGTGCGCTTCGCACGTAGCCGCCGGCTCCCACGACGTGGGCCGGTTTCCCAACAGTTTTGTTCCTTAATTAGTCCCACATCGCTCGACTGAAGACTTGAGCCAAATACTTTTGCTATATAAGAGGGGTGCCGCTGCTGTAATTTAAGCACAAATACTTCAGGCGTGGTGCTTAGGTATTAAACCGAAAACCGTACCGGATTTTCGGTTAGCTATTTTTAGCTACCATTTTCGGTTATTAGTTTTCCTAACAGAATTTGCAAAAAAAAAAAACGAATGGTATAAACCGTATGCCATCCCCCTTGCTCCCGACTGAATGTCAATGCCATGGTACTGAATGACTTCCTAACTGGCGATCAGAGCTTTGTCTTACCCGGTTTTTGGCGAGGGCTGACCAAACTTTGTCCGCCGATCGAACTCGACTCTTCCGGTTTGCATGCGGATCATCATCAGTTCACCGCTACTGCTACACCTGGACAGTAGGCCTTCTTCCGAGGCACGTGCTACTCGGCCACTTGATGGACTTAGCGCTCGCGCTCGCCCCCGGCGAGCTCATCCCGCACACCGGCCGCGCATGTGCCAGCGCCGGGCCGTGCAGCCTCGAGAGGTTGAAGTAGGTGTCCGGCGACGCGGGCGGTCTGGCGGGGGTCACCGGGGAGCAGTACCGCAGCTCGAGGGACGCGTTGCGCCGGAACCTCTCGATGAACTCCGCGGCGCGGCCGTCGATGTCGGCGGCTCCAGGGCTGTCCGTCCTCGAGCGGACGGACGGCGGCGTCTCGGCTGGCATGCTTGCCGCCGTGTGGAAGCTTGGAGACCCGCCGTCGTCGTCGTCAGTGCAGTCCAGCAGGCTGGGCGGGAAACGGCGGCAGGGTGTTAACGGTGTCGGAGGAGATGGGCGGAGGTAAGCAATGGTTCTTGCTGCTCGTGCTGCCTTCTGCAGCACGCGCCGAAGAAGCGTGCTGTTTTCCTCCATGGATGGGCAAGGTCTGTGAAGAGGGATTGATCAAATGCACATACCTGGAATGAACTGTTAAATTCGAGGCGAGTTATTGTGGAACTATGAAGGGCCGTTGGAGAATCCCCACGGTGACGACAGGTTGATTGATTGAGATTTTTTTCTTCAATTAAATACACAGGTGGATTGGTTTGGTTGGCGCGTCTCCAAGGGCGTGCTAGAATAGTGCAGGTTTAGTTAAAAAAAAAAACAGTAGTGCAGGGTCAACTTTATAGTTCGTTTATTTTTAGTAAAGGTCGTTCTCGTATAATTGCAGTTAATAAAAAAAGATTTAAACCTTGTTTCATCTTTGAGTAACTCTATATAATTCATCTCCGGACCCATCTTCAGAACTTAATTATAAAAAAATCCACAATATTGGGAAGGGTGGACCTTGTTTCATTCTATATAACTTCTATTTTTAGAAAGGTCGTTATCAATAACCTTTACAACTTTAAAGCTTGTTTCATCTTTGACTTAGGGTAACTCTAATTCATCTAAAAAATCAGTATTCAAAAATCTACCTCCAAAACTTAATGCCCCCAAATTCCTAGGTAATGGGAGGGTGGATTATAAGTTTATAAGTTATAGCCCATCCCCAAAACTGTAATTCCCTAAAGATCTCCCTTTCTTAATGTCATTTCTTGGAAGTTCAGTTTTTTCTTTTTTGGACAAAATTTCCAGACAGTAATTTTGTGCAAGGTAGAGCGAAACTGAAACAAGTTGGGGCTGTCCCGACAGCCCAATTCGGACACACTGAACTATTTGGATGTTTGAACCTGCTCTTCGTCTTTCCAACTTTCTTCTTTTTCAATAAATATAGGAGTGGACTTACTTTTTTACTCGCCTGGTTTTATGTGAGTTAGTCTAGGTAGGGAGAAAAAAGACAGCCCATTTCGGACACACCGGACTATTTGGATGTTTGAACCTGCTCTTTTTTTAGGGAATGCCATCATAGCTTACTTTATTAATCAAATAAGCAAACTTACATCGTTCACAAGAGATTCATGAATAAAAGGAGATTCATCTACCCAATTACATGATAAATGGTTCTCATAGGTATGCTTAGCAATCTCATATGCGAAGCCATTGGCCTCCCGATAACAGTGAGCAAACTGAATTGTACCTATCTCCACAATCAAGTCAACGCAATCCGCAAAAACTGCAGCTCCTTCATGCCACCAAGTACTTCCTCCACCACATGTTTCCATTACTTCTAAACAGTCTGATTCTGAAGAAAAAATAAATAAAGTGCTTAAAATGGGGATTTGAACCCCGGTCTTCTAGGTAGCTACTAAGTCCAATAATCAACTCATCAAACTTTTCTTATTGTCCACTTTACATAAACAGGTATATTTGAACCCTTCTTCTTTCTACCAAATTAGCAAAAAAAGTTAAAATTTTAGGCTTGGTAACTTTGGCATAAGCAGCATGATAACTATGACATGACCATCCTGGTAACTTCGACATTAGCACCCTAGTAACCAAAAATAGCATGGAAGGTTGATTACTACTCCTTCCGTCCCAAAATAAGTGACTCAACTTTGTACTAGCTTGTACTAAATCTAGTACAAGCTAGTACAAAGTTGAGTCACTTATTTTGGGACGGAAGAAATACATCGTTAGAAGGCTGATAACTAGAGCGTGAGAACCATGATAACTTTAGCATGATAAGGTTGATAACTTCAACATTAGCACCCTGGTAACAAATATCATGGTAAGGTTGATAACTACATTGTCAGAAGGCTGATAACTAAAGCGTGAGAAGCATGGTAACTTTAGAATGATAAGGTTGATAACTTCAACATGAGCAACCTGGTAACAAAATAGCATAGTAAGGTTGATAATTACACCGTTAGAAGGTTGATAACTAGATCATGAGAAGCATAGTAAGTTTAGCATGGACAGCACGATAACTTTACACAGAAATTATCGGGATATATTTCAATCTACAACCCCCCCGCCCCCCCTTTAAAATTTACCGTGGTGTTTGAGCGTAAATTATTACCGATGTGATACATAAAAATACCATACTTTTCACACATACACTATCGAGGTAAGTTTTCAACAATCCCCAATCCCCGGTCAAAAGCTACCATGGTGTTCGTACGTAAGTTATCATGTCTTTGGTACATATATTATTATGTCTACTACGCAAAAGTTGCCGGGATATATTTCAACAAAACATTTCCTTCAGTCAAAGTTACCGTGGTGTACGCAAGTTATCAAGTCTATGGTGCATCTATTATCATGTTATTTACAAAGAATTTACCAGGAGTATATTTGAACAAAAAGTTTTCTCTGGGTTAAAGTTATCACGGTATTTGTATGTAATTTATCAGGTCTGTGATATGTAAGTTATCATGCAATTTACATAGAAGTTATCAGAGGATGTTTCAACCAATTTTTTCCCTAGGTCAAAGTTATGGCGTTGTTTGTATGTAACTTATCAGGTACCCGTGCATATATTACCATATTATTTACACAGAAGTTATCGGGGTGTGTTATTGGTCTCAGTTAGTAATCATACGTAAAATGTTTGTAGTGTACTTGGTTGTTGAGGCACCTGCTTGATGTGTGGCCATCCGGATGCACATGGTCAATCATAAACATTCTACTTTAGTATTCATGCATGATTGGGTCGCTAGTTTAGACTTTAAACGATATGCGATGGAACTTGAGCGCATAGTTTTAAAACCAGGCCGGTCAGATTGCCGGTTTAGGTTTTTTTTTTTTGGGCCCCCAACTCACTTTTTTTTATTGTGTAGTTACAAATACTGAATAAAATTTCATAAACATGAAAGTTAGTTAGCTCAGTTGGTTGTTAATTTGAGAATCATGATGAGGTCGTGTGTTCGATTCCTACGCCATGCGGCAAATTTTACACTAGGAAGGGAACTGAAAAACAAATCTGAACAATCATAGTTAATGTTGCGAGGAAAAAACATGCGGGATTCTCGGGAGTAGATTTTTCGATCAATATATATTGTTTAAAAAACTTGTGATGCTCACTCAGCCATCACATGTGCAAAATCACTATTCTCGAGGAATAAAAATCTAGATGTCCCTATGAGCTTAGGAATAAAAAGAAATCTCGAGAAAACGCAAAAAACTTTACATTTTGATACATCTACATCTATACATCTATACATCTATACATCTATACAAATATAAAAAGAGACAAATGGACAGATCCAATAAATCTCAGCCATCAAACAGTGTTAATCCAACGAGCTATATTGCTCCAATGGCGAGCGCTCAACATGTTTAGTGTGCAATTATAACATACCGAATATGCACTATCCATGTAATTAAAGCGTAAGTGATATCCTGCCGAATATCAGCACGCAATGAATTTTCTGCCTGATCTCAACTTGCAATTAATTTTCTATCTGATATGAATGTGCATTGCACGTACGCATTTACTAGCTAATAGAAAGAAGAGTTAGCACAAGCCAGAAGAAGGGCACACCCAAAAAACATCACCACACTACTAAACTCAAGGCACCGCCTTCATCGAAAGCAAAGCCGCAAGACCTCTCGCGCCCATTGAACACCCATTGCCTAGCCTCCGACTTAATTGTGTCAAGGAGTTGGGCTAAGATGAGTTAGCATTGTCAAAGATAATCTTGCTGCAGTGTTTTCAGATGCACCGTACGGCCGACTAGATGAGGGAGGGTGTGCCCTTCCAAGCCGATGTTGAATTGTGTGGAAAGTTTCTCGCCACCAGCCCATGATGTCTACCAACTCAGCTAGGTTGAGTACAACATTAATGTTCCATGTCGTAATTTGGAGACAAAACTTTAGACATGATCGAGATATTCTTTTCGGATTTGCTAATCTCATCTAGATGAGATTCAACAATGTCTCATCTAAATTCTTAGCCATTGGATCTAGATGTTGTAAATTTTGTGCAAAATCCGGATCTAGCGTTTTGTTTTCTGCTTGTGCTCCCGTGTCTCGTTCTATTGGCCCACCTTTTTTGTTTTTCTTTTTTGTCGGCCCGATATGCCGTCGCTGGGTGAGGGGCATGGTCGTTTGTATATTTTTTTCGTTGTGTGTTTATGGATTGGTGAAGCAAAAAGGAGAGGTGGTCGGATCGATCTGCTAGACGTGACGCGGAGATGGAAGGAACAATGGGCGTGTGCGTGTTTTTTCGTTTTATCATCTTTGTTTGAGCGTTTTTGTGTTTTCTATACATTTTCTGAATGTGTTTTCCGTAGTAAAAACTTTTACCAACTTTTTTTTTGTTATTTTTAGTTTTCTTTATTTTCTTTATTATCATTGTCCGGTGTTTCTTTCAGTTTTTTCTTTTGTGTCAGGTTTTTATTTTCTTTCTTTTTCATTTTGTCCTTTTTTCAAATTCATGAATAATTTTTTTGAATAATTTTATAAAAATTGAGAATATTTTTTTAGTTTGTGAAAACCTTCTAAGGGCCAGTTCTTTTGGGCGATTCTTCCAGAATCTCCCTTCTCCCCAGCTTCTCCCAGAATTGTCACTTCATATTTTTTTTACAATCCTAGCTAATTAGACCTTAACTAGGTAGGATTGTAAAAAGAATATGGAGTGGCGATTCTGGGAGAAGCTGGGGAGGGGGTGATTCGGGAGAATCGTCCAAAAGAACTGGGCCTAAATTCGTGAATATTTTTTTGTATGAAATGATGGCTCACCTAAGTTTTCCACCGTTCAATTTAGTTTCTGTAATTTTCATGCAAGCATTCGATTCTCCGCCTTGGTGGTCGTTGTTTGTTGTCATGCATCCTTTTGTTTGCCTATTTCGTTTCACTTTTATCGACCCATTATGGCGGCACAAATTCACCATCAATACGCAACTGGGGCTAACCCATTTTATGTTCCAGTTACATGTCCACTCTCGATACACAACTGGGGGAAGTGGGTGGCCCTTTTGTCCCAGTTGCAACTACACCCTTGACATGTAGCTAGACCCATTTTATTTTGTTTTAGTTGCAAATCCACCCTCAATACGCAATCAGGGGCTGATTCCTTTTTGTCCCAGTTGCAAGTCCACTCTCGATACGCAAGTGGGGGCCTGGCCCTTTTTATCACAATTGCAACTTCTCCCCTGACATGCAACTGAATCCGCCTTCTTTTGTCATGGTTGCAAGTCCACCCTCAATCTGCAACTGGGGGTTTGAGGGGCGAGTATTTTTTTTACTTACTGAGTTGCAAGTTCACCCCACGACATGCAACTGGGGGGGCAACCCACTTTTGTCCCAGTTGCACCCCCCACATGCACATGATGGGGAACGTTGCATGGAAAACAAAACAAAAATCTACGCATACGCAAGATCTATCCATGGAGATGCATAGCTATGAGAGGGGAGAGTATGTCTGCGTACCCTCGTAGACCGTTTAGCGGAAGCGTTTATCAACGCGGTTGATATAGTTGAACACCTTCACGATCCAACCGATCAAGTACCGAACGTACGTCACCTCCGTGTTCAGCACACGTTCAGCTCGATGACGTCCTCGCCTTCTTGATCCAGCAAGACGGGCAAAGTAGTAGATGAGTTCCGGCAGCACGACGGCGTGGTGACGGTGGTGATGCAACAATCTCCGCAGGGTTTCGCCGAGCACTACGAAAATATGACCGAGGATGAACTAGAGGGAGAGGGGCACCGCACACGGCTAGGGAATCGCGGTGTGTCTTGTCCCTCTCCCTCCACACATATATATAGGTGGGGGAGGAGGGGAGGCAGCCTAGGGCAACCCCAAGGGGGCCGCAGCCACCCTTGGCCCCTGCCCTAGCCCCCCCCCTTATTTCTTAGGAGCGCGAGGGGAAGGCGGGAGGGGAGCCCCCCCCCCCTTTTCCTTTCTCCCATGAGGAGGGGAAGGCAGTAGGGGCTAGCCCTCCCCCTTTCCTTCTCTAGGGCCGGCGGCCTAGAGGTGGGGCGCGCCAGCCCCTTATGGGCTGGTGTGCTCCCCCCTTTTGGCCCATATGGCCCAATAAACTCTCGGGGCCTCCCGGAACCCCTTCCGGTGATCCGATGACTACCCGGTACATTTCGAAACCTTTCCGGTGACCAAATAGTATCGTCCTATATATCAATCTTTACCTCCGGACCATTCCGGAGCTCCTCGTCATGTCCGTGATCTCATCCGGGACTCCGAAGAACATTCAGTCATCAACTCACATAACTCATATAATACTATATCGTTAATGAACGTTAAGCGTGCAGACCCTACGGGTTCGAGAATGATGTAGACATGACCGAGACGACTCTCCGGTCAATAACCAATAGCGGGACCTGGATGCCCATATTGGTTCCTACATATTCTACGAAGATCTTTATCGGTCAAACCTTTATGACAACATACATAATTCCCTTTGTCTGTCGGTATGTTACTTGCCCGAGATTCGATCGTCGGTGTCTTCATACCTAGTTCAATCTCATTACCGGCAAGTCTCTTTACTCATTCTGTAATACATCATCTCGTAACTAACTCCTTAGTCACTTTTCTTGCAAGCTTCTTGTGATGTGTATTACCGAGAGGGCCCAGAGATACCTCTCCGATACACGGAGTGACAAATCCCAATCTCGATCCATGCCAACTCAACAGACACCTTCGGAGATACCTGTAGAGCATCTTTATGATCACCCAGTTACGTTGTGACGTTTGATAGCACACAAGGTATTCCTCCGGTATCCGGAAGTTGCTTGATCTCATGGTCGAAGGAATATGTATTTGACATTAAGAAAGCAGTAGCAATAAACTGAACAATCATATGCTAAGCTAATGGATGGGTCTTGTCCATCACATCATTCTCCTAATGATGTGATCCCATTATCAAGTGACAACACATGTCCATGGTTAGGAAACCTTAACCATCTTTGATCAACGAGCTAGTCTAGTAGAGGCTCACTAGGGACACGATATTTGTTTATGTATCCACATATGTATTTAAGTTTCCGATCAATACAATTCTAGCATGAATAATAAACCTTTATCATGAATAAGGAAATATAATAATAACAACTTTATTATTGCCTCTAGGGCATATTTCCATCAGTCTCCCACTTGCACTAGAGTCAATAATCTAGATTACATAGTAATGAATCTAACACCCATAGAGTCTTGGTGCTGATCATGTTTTGCATGCGGAAGAGGTTTAGTCAACGGGTCTGCCACATTCAGATCCGTATGTACTTTGCAAATTTCTATGTCTCCATCCTTGACCTTTTCACGAATGGAGTTGAAGCGTCTCTTGATGTGTTTGGTTCTCTTGTGAAACCTGGATTCCTTCGCTAAGGCAATTGCTCCAGTGTTGTCACAAAAGATTGTCATTGGACCCGATGCACTGGGTATTACACCCAGATCGGATATGAACTCCTTCATCCAGACTCCTTCATGCGCTGCTTCCGAAGCAGCTATGTACTCCGCTTCACACGTAGATCCCACCACGACGCTCTGCTTGGAACTACACCGACTGATGCTACTTCTTGAGCTTGCGTTGGTTTTTCCCTTGAAGAGGAAAGGGTGATGCAGCACAGTAGAGGTAAGTATTTCCCTCAGTTAAGAACCAAGGTATCAATCCAGTAGGAGAAGAACGCACAAATCACCAACACCTGCACAAACAATCAAACACTTGCACCCAACGCGATAAAGGGGTTGTCAATCCCTTCACGGTCAATTGCAAAAGTGAGATCTGATAGAGATAGATAAACAAAAGATAAAATATTTTTGGGTTTTTTGGTATATAGATCTGAAAATAAAAGATTGCAAAATAGTAGATCGGAAAGTAATATGATGGAAAATAGTAGATCGGAAAGTATTATGATGGAAAATAGACCCGGGGGCCATAGGTTTCACTAGTGGCTTCTCTCATGAAGGCAAATAATACGGTGGGTGAACAAATTACTGTCAAGCAATTGATAGAAAAGCGTAAAGTTATGACGATATCCAAGGCAATGATTATGCATATAGGCATCACGTCCGTGTCAAGTAGACCGACTCCTGCCTGCATCTACTACTATTACTCCACACATCGACCGCTATCCAGCATGCATCTAGAGTATTAAGTTCATAAAGAACGGAGTAACGCTTTAAGTAAGATGACATGATGTAGAGGAATTAACTCAAGCAATATGATGAAAACCCCATCTTTTTATCCTCGATGGCAACAATGCAATACGTGTCTCGCTACCCCTACTTTGTCACTGGGTGAAATCACGCAAGATTGAACCCAAAGCTAAGCACCTCTCCCATTGCAAGAAAAACCAATCTAGTTGGCCAAACCAAACCGATAATTCGAAGAGAAATACAAAGATATTAAATCATGCATAAAAGAATTCAGAGAAGATTCAAATAATATTCATAGATAAGCTGATCATAAATCCACAATTCACCGGATCTCGACAAACACACCGCAAAAGAAGATTACATCGGATAGATCTCCAAGAACATCAAGGAGAACATTGTATTGAGAATCAAAGAGAGAGAAGAAGCCATCTAGCTACTAGCTATGGACCCGTAGGTCTGAGGTAAACTACTCATGCATCATCGGAAGGGCAATGGAGTTGATGTAGAAGCCCTCCATGATCGATTCCCCCTCCGACGGGATGCCAGAAAAGGCCCCAAGATGGGATCTCACGGGAACAGAAGGTTGCGGTGGTGGAAAAGTGTTTTCGTGGATGCCTCTGGTGGTTCTGAAATACATGTGGATATATAGGAGGAAGAGCTAGGTCAGGAGGTCACCGAGGGGCCCACAAGGTAGGCGGCACCCCCCCTACGGCACGCCCTCCACCCTTGTCGTCGCCTCGTGGCTCTTCTGACTTGGACTCCAAGTCCCCTGGGTGTCTTGTGGCCCAAGAAAAATCATCATGAAGTTTTATTCCATTTGGACACCGTTTGGTATTCCTTTTCTGCGAGGCTCAAAAACAAGAAAAAAACAGAAACTGGCACTGGAACAATCAAAAATTATAGATACGTTGGAGACGTATCAAGCATCCCCAAGCTTAATTCCTGCTCGTCCTCGAGTAGGTAAATGATAAAAACAGAATTTTTGATGTGGAATGCTACCTAACATACTTATCCATGTAATTTTCTTTATTGTGGCATAAATGTTCAGATCCATAAGATTCAAAACAAAAGTTTAATATTGACATAAAAACAATAATACTTCAAGCATACTAATAAAGCAATCATGTCTTCTCAAAATAACATGGCCAAAGAAAGTTATCCCTACAAAATCATATAGTCTGGCTATGCTCCATCTTCGTCACAAAAAGTACTCAAATCATGCACAACCCCGATGACAAGCCAAGCAATTGTTTTATACTTTTGATGTTCTCAAACCTTTTCAACTTTCACGCAATACATGAGCGTGAGCCATGGACATAGCACTATAGGTGGAATAGAATATGGTGGTTGTGGAGAAGACAAAAAGAAGGAGATAGTCTCACATCAACTAGGCGTATCAACGGGCTATGGAGATGCCCATCAATAGATATCAATGTGAGTGAGTAGGGATTGCCATGCAACGGATGCACTAGAGCTATAAGTTTATGAAAGCTCAAAAAGAAACTAAGTGGGTGTGCACTTGCTTGCTCACGAAGACCTAGGGCAATTTTGAGGAAGCCCATTATTGGAATATACAAGCCAAGTTCTATAATGAAAAATTACCACTAGTATATGAAAGTGACAACATAGGAGACTCTCTATCATGAAGATCATGGTGCTACTTTGAAGCACAAGTGTGGAAAAAGGATAGTAACATTGCCCCTTCTCTCTTTTCTCTCATTTTTTTGTGGGCTTCTTTGGCCTCTTTTTTTTTCCTCACATGGGACAATGCTCTAATAATGAAGATCATCACACTTTTATTTACCTACACCTCAAGAACTACAACTCGATTCTTAGAACAAAATATGACTCTATACGAATGCCTCTGGCGGTGTACCGGGATGTGCAAGGACTCAAGAGTGACATGTATAAAAATAATGAACGGTGGCTTTGCCACAAATACTATGTCAACTACATGATCATGCAAAGCAATATGACAATGATGGAGCGTGTCATAATAAAACGGAACGGTGGAAAGTTGCATGGCAATATATCTTGGAATTGCTATGGAAATGCCATAATAGGTAGGTATGGTGGCTGTTTTGAGGAAGGTAAAAGGTAGGTGTATGGCAGCGACGAAAGTTGCGCGGTACTAGAGAGGCTAGCAAAAGTGGAAGGGTGAGAGTGCGTATAATCCATGGACTCAACATTAGTCATAAAGAACTCACATACTTATTGCAAAAATCTATTAGTCATCGAAACGAAGTACTACGCGCATGCTCCTAGGGGGATAGATTGGTAGGAAAAGACCATCGCTTGTCCCCGACCGCCACTCATAAGGAAGACAATCAATAAATACCTCATGCTCCAACTTCGTTACATAACGGTTCACCATACGTGCATGCTACGGGAATCACAAACTTTAACACAAGTATTTTTACAATACACAATTACTCACTAGCATGACTCTAATATCACCATCTTTATATCTCAAAACAATCATAAGGAATCAAACTTCACATAGTATTCAATGCACTTTATATGAAAGTTTTTATTATATCCCTCTTGGATGCCTATCATATTAGGACTAAATTTATAACCAAAGCAAATTACCATGCTGTTTAGAAAGACTCTCAAAATAATATAAGTGAAGCATGAGAGTTCAATAATTTCTATAAAATAAAACCACCGCCGTGCTCTAAAAAGATATAAGTGAAGCACTAGAGCAAAATTGCCTAGCTCAAAAGATATAAGTGAAGCACATAGAGTATTCTAATAAATCACGATTCATGCGTGTCCCTCTCAAAAGGTGTGTACAGAAAGGATGATTGTGGCAAACTAAAAACCAAAGACTCATATCATACAAGATGCTCCAAGCAAAACATATATCATGTGGTGAATAAAAATATAGCCTCAACTAAATTTACCGATAGACGAAGACGAAAGAGGGGATGCCTTCCGGGGCATCCCCAAGCTTAGGCTCTTGGTTGTCCTTGAATATTACCTTGGGGTGCCTTGGGCATCCCCAAGCTTAGGCTCTTGCCACTCCTTATTCCATAGTCCATCAAATCTTTACCCAAAACTTGAAAACTTCACAACACAAAACTCAACAGAAAACTCGTGAGATCCGTTAGTACAAGAAAATAAAATACCCACTTTTGGTACTGTTGTGAACTCTTCTTTATTTATATTGGTGTAATATCTACTGTATTCCAACTTCTCCATGGTTCATACCCCCCAATATTACCCATAGATTCATCAAAATAAGCAAACAACACAAAGAAAACAGAATCTGTCAAAAACAGAACAGTCTGCGAAGATCCAAATTGTTCTAATACTTATTTAACTCCAAAATTTCTGAAAAAAAGGAAAACATAGGAAATTTGTATATCAATCTTGTGTAAAACATTCAGGGTTTTTAAACTCTCCAGTGAATTATTAAAATTCTGTGACTGGACGCAAAAGTTTTTGTTTTTCAGCAAGATCAAACAACTATCACCGTAAGCCATCCCAAAGGTCTTACTTGGCACAAACACAAATTAAAACCCCAAAACAAATCTAACCAGAGGCTAGATGAAAAATTTATTGAAAAACAGAACCAAAAAGTAAAAACAAAAATAAAATTGGGTTGCCTCCCAACAAGCGCTATTGTTTAACACCCTTAGCTAGGCATAAAAACACATAGATCTAGGTATTGTCATCTTTGGTATGCAATCCATAAGTAGCTCTCATAATAGATTCATATGGCAACTTAATTTTCTTTCTATGAAAGTGTTCCATGCCCTTCCTTAACGGAAATTGAAATCTAATGTTTCCTTCTTTCATATCAATAATAGCACCAATCGTTCTAAGGAAAGGTCTACCAAGAATAATAGGGCATGTAGGATTGCAATCTATATCAAGAACAATGAAATCTACTGGCACATAATTCCTATTTGCAACAATAAGAACATTATTAATCCTTCTCATAGGTTTCTTAATAGTGGAATCCGCAAGATGCAAATTTAAAGAACAATCATCCAATTCGCGGAAACCTAACACATCACATAAAGTTTTTGGAATTGTGGAAACGCTAGTACCCAAATCACACAAAGCATGGCACTCATAATCTTTTATTTTAATCTTAATAGTAGGTTCCCACTCATCATAAAGTTTTCTAGGGATAGAAACTTCCAATTCAAGCTTTTCTTCAAAAGATTTCATCAAAGCATCAACAATATGTTTAGTAAAAGCTTTATTTTGATTATAAGCGTGAGGAGAATTCAACATGGATTGCAACAAGGAAATACAATCTATTAAAGAACAATTATCATAATTAAAGTCCTTGAAATCCAAAAGAGTGGGTTCATTGCTACTTAAAGTTTTGACCTCTCCAATCCCACTTTTATCAATTTTTGCATCAAGATCTATAAACTCTGAATCATTGTGACGCCTTCTAACTAAAGTTGACTCATCTCCAGTCCCATCTTTATCAAGATTTATTTTAGAAAACAAAGATTCAATAGGAGTCACATCAATCACTTTAAGATCTTCATCATTATTTTCACAAAACTCCGGTTTAGCGGCCATCTTATTTACCAAAGTGGTTTGTTTATCAGAAATTTGGCCAACTAAATATTCAAGATGAGCAAATTGAGATTTAAGACCATAGAATTCCTTAGACATATCATCAAGTTCTTTATTCATATACTCCATAAAAGTTTTCTGCTTCTTGAGTTCGTTTCTAAAGAAATTATTATGCTCCAATTGTAGGGACATGAAGCTCCTAGTATTATTTTCAATTTCTTCCAATTTCCTATAGTAAGGATCAAAGTTCTTGGGTTGAGCCATCGTGACAAAGCAAGCAATCTAACACACGAACAAACAAAAAACAAACAAAAAAGACGAATGGAAGAAGGGCGAATAAAAAGGCAAATCTTTTCGAAAATCATTTTAGAAGTGGGGGAGAGGAAAACGAGAGGCAAATGGCGAATAATGTAATGCAAGAGATGAGAGTTTATGATGGGTACTTGGTATATCTTGACTTGGCGTAGATCTCCCCGGCAACGGCGCCAGAAATTCTTCCTGCTACTTCTTGAGCTTGCGTTGGTTTTTCCCTTAAAGAGAAAAGGGTGATGTAGCATAGTAGAGGTAAGTATTTCCCTCAGTTAAGAACCAAGGTATCTATCCAGTAGGAGAAGAACGCACAAATCACCAACACCTGCATAAACAATAGAACACTTGCACCCAACGTGATAAAGGGGTTGTCAATCCCTTCACGGTCAATTGCAAAAGTGAGATATGATAGAGATAGATAAACAAAAGATAAAATATTTTTGGGTTTTTTGGTATATAGATCTGAAAATAAAAGATTGCAAAATAGTAGATCGGAAAGTAATATGATGGAAAATAGTAGATCGGAAAGTATTATGATGGAAAATAGACCCGGGGGCCATAGGTTTCACTAGGGGCTTCTCTCTTTAAGGCAAATAATACGGTGGGTGAAAAAATTACTGTCGAGCAATTGATAGAAAAGCGTAAAGTTATGACGATATCCAAGGGCAATGATTATGCATATAGGCATCACGTCCGTGTCAAGTAGACCGACTTCTGCCTGCATCTACTACTATTACTCCACACATCGACCGCTATCAAGCATGCATCTAGAGTATTAAGTTCATAAAGAATGGAGTAACGCTTTAAGTAAGATGACATGATGTAGAGAAATTAACTCAAGCAATATGATGAAAACCCCATCTTTTTATCCTCGATGGCAACAATGCAATACGTATCTCGCTACCCCTACTTTGTCACTGGGTGAAATCACGCAAGATTGAACCCAAAGCTAAGCACCTCTCCCATTGCAAGAAAAACCAATCTAGTTGGCCAAACCAAACCGATAATTTGAAGAGAAATACAAAGAGATTAAATCATGCATAAAAGAATTCAGAGAAGATTCAACTAATATTCATAGATAAGCTGATCATAAATCCACAATTCATCGGATCTCGACAAACATGCCGCAAAAGAAGATTACATCGGATAGATCTCCAAGAACATCAAGGAGAACATTGTATTGAGAATCAAAGAGAGAGAAGAAGCCATCTAGCTACTAGCTATGGACCCGTATGTCTGAGGTAAACTACTCATGCATCATCGGAAGGGCAATGGAGTTGATGTAGAAGCCCTCCGTGATCAATTCACCCTCCGGCGGGATGCCGGAAAAGGCCCCAAGATGGGATATCACGGGACCAGAAGGTTGCGGCGGTGGAAAAGTGTTTTTGTGGATGCCTCTGGTGGTTCTGGAATATATGTGAATATATAGGAGGAAGAGCTAGGTCAGGAGGTCACCGAGGGGCCCACAAGGTAGGGGGCGCCCCCCCCCCCCCCTAGGGCGCGCCCTCCACCCTTGTCGCCGCCTCGTGGCTCTTCTGACTTAGACTCCAAGTCCCCTGGGTGTCTTCTGGCCCAAGAAAAATCATCGTGAAGTTTTATTCCGTTTGGACTCCGTTTGGTATTCCTTTTCTGTGAGGCTCAAAAACAAGGAAAAAACAGAAACTGGCACTGGGCTCTAGGTTAATAGGTTAGTCCCAAAATTAATATAAAATAGCATATTAATGCATATAAAACATCCAAAACAGATAATATAATAGCATGGAACAATCAAAAATTATACATACGTTGGAGACGTATCAACTGACAGCTCCAGCATTCAATATAAATACGTATCCGGTTTGTGACTTAGAGTCATCCGGATCTGTGTCGAAGCTAGCATCGACGTAACCTTTTACGTCAAGCTCTTCGTCACCTCCATAAACGAGAAACATATCCTTGGTCCTTTTCAGGTACTTCAGGACGGTCTTGACCGCTGTCCAGTGATCCACTCCTGGATTACTTTGGTACCTCCCTGCCAAACTTATGGCAAGGCACACATCAGGTCTGGTACACAGCATGGCATACATAATAGAACCTATGGCTGAGGCATAGGGAATGACTTTAATTTTCTCTCTATCTTCTGCTGTGGTCGGACTTTGAGTCTGACTCAATTTCACACCTTGCAACATAGGCAAGAACCCTTTCTTTGACTGGTCCATTTTGAACTTCTTCAGAACTTTGTCAAGGTATGTGCTTTGTGAAAGTCCTATTAAGCGTCTTGATCTATCCCTATAGATCTTGATGCCCAATATATAAGCAGCTTCACCGGGGTCTTTCATTGAAAAATTCTTATTCAAGTATCCTTTTATTCTATCCAGAAATTCTATATCATTTCCAATCAGCAATATGTCATCCACATATAATATCAGAAATGCTACAGAGCTCCCACTCACTTTCTTGTAAATACAAGCTTCTCCGTAAGTCTGTATAAAACCATATGCTTTGATCACATCATCAAAGCGTATATTCCAACTCTGAGATGCTTGCACCAGTCCATAAATGGATCGCTGGAGCTTGCACACTTTGTTAGCACCTTTAGGATCGACAAAACCTTCTGGTTGCATCATATACAACTCTTCTTTAAGAAATCCATTAAGGAATGCAGTTTTGATGTCCATTTGCCAGATTTAATAATCATAAAATGCGGCAATTGCTAACATGATTTGGACAGACTTAAGCATCGCTACGAGTGAGAAAGTCTCATCATAGTCAACCCCTTGAACTTGTCGAAAACCTTTCGCGACAAGTCGTGCTTTGTAGACAGTGATATTACCATCAGCGTCTGTCTTCCTCTTGAAGATCCATTTATTTTCAATGGCCTGCCGATCATCGGGCAAGTCCACCAAAGTCCATACTTTGTTCTCATATATGGATCCTATCTCAGATTTCATGGCCTCAAGCCATTTATTGGAATCTGGGCTCATCATAGCTTCTTCATAGTTTGTAGGTTCGCCGTTGTCTAACAACATGACTTCCAGGATAGGATTACCGTACCACCCTGGTGCGGAACGTGTTCTGGTTGACCTACGAGGTTCAGTAGTAACTTGATCCGAAGTTTCATGATCATCATCATTAGCTTCCTCTCTAGTTGGTGTAGGCATCACAGGAATGGTTTTCTCTGATGTGCTACTTTCCAATTCGAGAGAAGGTACAATTACCTCATCAAGTTCTACTTTCCTACCACTCACTTCTTTCGAGAGAAACTCCTTCGGATCTGTGGTAGAAGGTGTACCCAATAGTTTCCTTAGGGTATCCTATGAAGACGCACTTCTCCGATTTGGGTTCGAGCTTATCAGGCTGAAGCCTTTTGACATAAGTGTCGCATCCCCAAACTTTAAGAAACGACAGCTTAGGTTTCTTGCCAAACCATAGTTCATACGGTGTCGTCTCAAAGGATTTAGACGGTGCCCTATTTAACCTGAATGCGACTGTCTCTAATGCATAACCCCAAAATGATAAAGGCAAATCGGTAAGAGACATCATAGAATGCACCATATCTAATAAAGTATGGTTACGACGTACGGACACACCATTACATTGTGGTGTTCCAGGTGGCGTGAGTTGTGAAACAATTCCACATTGTTTTAAATGAAGGCCAAACTCGTAACTCAAATATTCGCCTCAGCGATCAGATCGTAGAAACTTTATTTTCTTGTTATGATGATTCTCCACTTCACTTTGAAATTCTTTGAACTTTTCAAATGTTTCAGACTTGTGTTTCATCAAGTAGATATATCCATACCTACTCAAATGATCTGTGAAGGTCAGAAAATAATGATACCCGCCGCGGGCCTCAACACTCATCGGACCGCATACATCGGTATGTATTATTTCCAATAAATCATTAGCTCGCTCCATTGTCCTGGAGAATGGAGTTTTAGTAATCTTGCCCATGAGGCATGGTTCGCAAGTATCAAATGATTCATAATCAAGTGATTCCAAAAGTCCATCCGCATGGAGTTTCTTCATGCGCTTTACACCAATATGACCTAAACGGCAGTGCCACAAGTATGTTGCACTATCATTATAACTTTGCATCTTTTGGCATCAATATTATGAATATGTGTATCACTACGATCGAGATTCAACAAGAATAGACCATTCATCAAAGGTGCATGATCATAAAAGATATTACTCATATAAATAGAACAACCATTATTCTCTGACTTAAATGAATAATTGTCTCGCAATAAACAAGATCTAGATATAATGTTCATGCTCAATGCTGGCACCAAATAACAATTATTGAGGTCTAAAACTAATCCCGAAGGTAGATGTAGAGGTAGCGTGCCGACGGCGATCACATCGACCTTGGAACCATTCCCGACGCGCAGCGTCACCTCGTCCTTAGCCAATCTTCGTTTATTCCGTAGCTCCTGTTTTGAGTTACAAATATGAGCAACCGAACCAGTATCAAATACCCAGGCGCTACTACGAGCATTAGTAAGGAACACATCAATAACATGTATATCAAATATACCTTTGTTCACTTTGCCATCCTTCTTATCCGCCAAGTATTTGGAGCAGTTCTGCTTCCAATGACCATTTCCTTTGCAGTACAAGCACTCAGCTTCAGGCTTGAGTCCAGCTTTGGGCTTCTTCACGGGAGCGGCAACTTGCTTGCCATTCTTCTTGAAGTTCCCTTTCTTTCCCTTGCCCTTTTTCTTGAAACTAGTGGTCTTGTTAATCATCAACACTTGATGCTCCTTATTGATTTCTACCTCCACGGCCTTAAGCATTGCGAAGAGCTCGGGAATCATTTTCGTCATCCCTTGCATATTATAGTTCATCACGAAGCCTTTGTAGCTTGGTGGCAGTGATTGAAGAACTCTGTCAATAACACTCTCAACTGGAAGATCAATTCCCAGCTGGGTCAAGTGGTTATGATACCCCGACATTTTGAGTATGTGTTCACTAACAGAACTGTTCTCCTCCATCTTGCAGCTATAGAACTTGTTGGAGACTTCATATTACTACTTCTTGAGCTTGCGTTGGTTTTTCCCTTGAAGAGGAAAGGGTGATGCAGCAAAGTAGAGATAAATATTTCCCTCAGTTAGAGAACCAAGGTATCAATCCAGTAGGAGGCAACGCACAAATCACCGAGCACCTGCACAAACAATCAAACAACTTGCACCCAATAAGATAAAGGGGTTGTCAATCCCTTCACGGTTACTTGCAAAAGTGAGATCTGATAGAGATAGGTAAAACTAAACAAAAGATAAAGTAAATATTTTTGGGGTTTTTTTGGTTTATAGATATGAAAATAAAAGATTGCAAAATAGTAGATCGGAAAGTAATATGATGGAAAATAGACCCGGGGGCCATAGGTTTCACTAGAGGCTTCTCTCAAGATAGCAAATAATACGGTGGGTGAACAAATTACTGTCGAGCAATTGATAGAAAAGCGCAAAGTTATGACGATATCCAAGGCAATGATTATGAAATATAGGCATCACGTCCGTGTCAAGTAGACTGAAACGATTCTGCATCTACTACTATTACTCCACACATCGACTGACTCCTGCCTGCATCTAGAGTATTAAGTTCATGAAGAACAGAGTAATGCATCAAGTAAGATGACATGATGTAGAGGAATAAACTCAAGCAATATGATGTAAACCCCATCTTTTTATCCTCGATGGCAACAATACAATACGTGCCCTGCTGCCCCTACTGTCACTGGGAAAGGACACCGCAAGATTGAACCCAAAGCTAAGCACTTCTCCCATTGCAAGAAAAACCAATCTAGTTGGCCAAACCAAACCGATAATTCGAAGAGAAATACAAAGATATCAAATCATGCATATAAGAATTCAGAGAAGATTCAAATAATATTCATAGATAAGCTGGTCATAAATCCACAATTCATCGGATCTCCACAAACACACCGCAAAAGAATATTACATCGGATAGATCTCCAAGAACAACGAGGAGAACGTGGTATTGAGAATCAAAGAGAGAGAAGAAGCCATCTAGCTACTAGCTATGGACCCGTAGGTCTGAGGTAAACTACTCACACTTCATCGGAAGGGCAATAGAGTTGATGTAGAAGCCCTCCGTGATCGAATCCCCCTCCAGCAGGGTGCCAGAAAAGGTCCCTAGATGGGATCTCACGGGTACAGAAGGTTGCGGCGGTGGAAAAGTCTTTTCGTGGATGCTTCTGGTGGTTCGGGAACATATGTGAATATATAGGCGAAAGAATTAGGTCAGGGGAGTCACGGGGGGCCCACAAGGCAGAGGGCGCGCCCTCCATCCTTGTGGCCGCCTCGTGGCTCCTCCGACTTCATCTCCAAGTCTCCTGGGTGTCTTCTGGTCCAAGAAAAATCATCGCGAATGTTTTATTCCGTTTGGTATTCCTTTCCCACGAAGCTAAAAAACAAGGAAAATACAGAAACTGGCACTGGGCTCTAGGTTAATAGGTTAGTCCCAAAAATAATATAAAATAGCATATTAATGCATATAAAACATCCAAAACAGATAATATAATAGCATGGAACAATAAAAAATTATAGATACGTTGGAGACGTATCAAGCATCCCCATCAACTAGGCGTATAATCGGGCTATGGAGATGCCCATCAATAGATATCAATGTGAGTGAGTAGGGATTGCCATGCAACGGATGCACTAGAGCTATAAGCTTATGAAAGCTCAAAAAGAAACTAAGTGGGTGTGCACTTGCTTGCTCACGAAGACCTAGGGCAATTTTGAGGAAGCCCATTATTGGAATATACAAGCCAAGTTCTATAATGAAAAATTACCACTAGTATATGAAAGTGACAACATAGGAGACTCTCTATCATGAAGATCATGGTGCTACATTGAAGCACAAGTGTGGAAAAAGGATAGTAACATTGCCCCTTCTCTCTTTTCTCTCATTTTTTTGTGGGCTTCTTTGGCCTCTTTTATTTTTTCCTCACATGGGACAATGCTCTAATAATGAAGATCATCACACTTTTATTTACCTACACCTCAAGAATTACAACTCAATTCTTAGAACAAAATATGACTCTATACGAATGCCTCTGGCGGTGTACCGCGATGTGCAAGGACTCAAGAGTGACATGTATAAAAATTATGAACGGTGGCTTTGCCACAAATACTATGTCAACTACATGATCATGCAAAGCAATATGACAATGACGGAGCGTGTCATAATAAAACGGAACGGTGGAAAGTTGCATGGCAATATATCTTGGAATTGCTATGGAAATGCCATAATAGGTAGGTATGGTGGCTATTTTGAGGAAGGTAAAAGGTAGGTGTATGGCAGCGGCGAATGTTGCGCGGTACTAGAGAGGCTAGCAAAAGTGGAAGGGTGAGAGTGCGTATAATCCATGGACTCAACATTAGTCATAAAGAACTCACATACTTATTGCAAAAATCTATTAGTCATCAAAACGAAGTACTACGCGCATGCTCCTAGGGGGATAGATTGGTAGGAAAAGACCATCGCTTGTCCCCGACCGCCACTCATAAGGAAGACAATCAATAAATACCTCATGCTCCAACTTCGTTACATAACGGTTCACCATACGTGCATGCTAAGGGAATCACAAACTTTAACACAAGTATTTTTACAATACACAATTACTCACTAGCATGACTCTAATATCACCATCTTTATATCTCAAAACAATCATAAGGAATCAAACTTCACATAGTATTCAATGCACTTTATATGAAAGTTTTTATTATATCCCTCTTGGATGCCTATCATATTAGGACTAAATTTATAACCAAAGCAAATTACCATGCTGTTTAGAAAGACTCTCAAAATAATATAAGTGAAGCATGAGAGTTCAATAATTTCTATAAAATAAAACCACCGCCGTGCTCTAAAAAGATATAAGTGAAGCACTAGAGCAAAATTGCCTAGCTCAAAAGATATAAGTGAAGCACATAGAGTATTCTAATAAATCACGATTCATGCGTGTCCCTCTCAAAAGGTGTGTACAGCAAGGATGATTGTGGCAAACTAAAAAGCAAAGACTCATATCATACAAGATGCTCCAAGCAAAACATATATCATGTGGTGAATAAAAATATAGCCTCAACTAAATTTACCGATAGACGAAGACGAAAGAGGGGATGCCTTCCGGGGCATCCCCAAGCTTAGGCTCTTGGTTGTCCTTGAATATTACCTTGGGGTGCCTTGGGCATCCCCAAGCTTAGGCTCTTGCCACTCCTTATTCCATAGTCCATCAAATCCTTACCCAAAACTTGAAAACTTCACAACACAAAACTCAGCAGAAAATCTCATAAGCTCCGTTAGTATAAGGAAATAAATCACCACTTTTGGTACTGTTGTGAACTCATTATTTATTTATATTGGTGTAATATCTACTGCATTCCAACTTCTTCATGGTTCATACCCCCCGATACTACCCATAGATTCATCAAAATAAGCAAACAACACAAAGAAAACAGAATCTGTCAAAAACAGAATAGTCTGCGAAGATCCAAATTGTTCTAATACTTATGTAATTCCAAAAATTCTGAAAAATTAGGAAAACAGAGAAAATTTGTTTATGAATCTCGTGTAAAAAATTCAGGGTTTTCAAAGCTCCATTTAATTACAAAACTTTTGTGACTGGACGCAAAAGTTTCTGTTTTCAGCAAGATCAAATCAACTATCACCGTAAGCCATCCCAAAGGTTTTACTTGGCACAAATACTAATTAAAACACAAAATCACATCTAACCAGAGTCTAGCTGAAAAATTTATTGAAAAACAGGAAAGAAAAATATTGGGTTGTCTCCCAACAAGCGCTTTTCTTTAAAGCCTTTTAGCTAGGCATTGATAATTTCAATGATGCTCACATAAAAGAGAAGAATTGAAGCACAAAGAGAACATCATAAAGTACGTGAAAAACACATCTAAGTCTAACATACTTCCGATGCATAGGCATCTTATAGGCAAACAAATTATCAAGGCAAGCAAATCCTAGCATATGCAAAGAAGAAGAAGAAAGAAACAATAGCAAACTCAACATAACGAGAGGTAATCTAGTAACATGAAGATTTCCACAACCATATTTTCCTCTCTCATAATAATTACAAATAAGATCATAATCAAATTCAACAATATAAAAATCACATAAAATATTCTCTTCATGATCCACATGCATGCAAAGTTGACACTCTTCCAAAATAGTGGGATTATCATCAAATAAAGTCATGACTTCTCCAAACCCACTTTTATTAAAAATTTCATGAGATTGATCATTCTCCAAAGTAGTGGGATCATTATTACCTAGAGTTGACACTCTTCCAAACCCACTTTCAATATTATTGCAAAGACTATTATCATGAGGCTTAAATAAATTTTCAAGATCATAAGAAGAATCACCCCAATCATGATCATTGCAATAAGTAGTGGACAAAGCAAAACTAGCATCCCCAAGCTAAGGGTTTTGCATATTATTAGCACAGTTGACATCAATAGAATTTATAGTAAAACCATTGCAATCATGCTTTTTATTCAAGGAGCTATCATGAATCACTTCATAAATTTCTTCATCACAATTTTCAGATTCACGAATTTCAAGCAAAACTTCATAAAGATAATCTAGTACACAAAACTCACTAGCAATTGGTTCAAATTGGATCTCTTAAAAAGGTTAGCAAGTGGATGAGGATCCATAAACTTTTAGCAAGCGAAGATGCAAGCAAAAAGAAGGCACATGGTAACACAAGCAAACAAAATATCAAACAGAAGAAAGGCGAATAAAAAGGCAAATCTTTTCGAAAATCATTTTAGAAGTGGGGGAGAGGAAAACGAGAGGAAAATGGCGAATAATGTAATGCAAGAGATGAAAGTTTTATGATGGGTACTTGGTATGTCTTGACTTGGCGTAGATCTCCCCGGCAACGGCGCCAGAAATTCTTCCTGCTACTTCTTGAGCTTGCGTTGGTTTTTCCCTTGAAGAGGAAAGGGTGATGCAGCAAAGTAGAGATAAGTATTTCCCTCAGTTAGAGAACCAAGGTATCAATCCAGTAGGAGACAACGCACAAATCACCTAGCACCTGCACAAACAATCAAACAACTTGCACCCAACGCGATAAAGGGGTTGTCAATCCCTTCACGGTTACTCGCAAAAGTGAGATCTGATAGAGATAGGTAAAACTAAACAAAAGATAAAGTAAATATTTTTGGGGTTTTTTTGGTTTATAGATCTGAAAATAAAAGATTGCAAAATAGTAGATCAGAAAGTAATATGATGGAAAATAGACCCGGGGGCCATAGGTTTCACTAGAGGCTTCTCTCAAGATAGCAAATAATACGGTGGGTGAACAAATTACTGTCGAGCAATTGATAGAAAAGCGCAAAGTTATGACGATATCCAAGGCAATGATTATGAAATATAGGCATCACGTCCGTGTCAAGTAGACCGAAATGATTCTGCATCTACTACTATTACTGCACACATCGACCGACTCCTGCCTGCATCTAGAGTATTAAGTTCATGAAGAACAAAGTAACGCATTAAGTAAGATGACATGATGTAGAGGAATAAACTCAGGCAATATGATGTAAACCCCATCTTTTTATCCTCGATGGCAACAATACAATACATGCCTTTCTGCCCCCTACTGTCACTAGGAAAGGACACCGCAAGATTGAACCCAAACTAAGCACTTCTCCCATTGCAAGAAAAATCAATCTAGTTGGCCAAACCAAACCGATAATTCGAAGAGAATTACAAAGATATCAAATCATGCATATAAGAATTCAGAGAAGATTCAAATAATATTCATAGATAAGCTGATCATAAATCCACAATTAATCGGATCTCGACAAACACACCCCAAAAGAATATTACATCGGATAGATCTCCAAGAACAACGAGGAGAATGTGGTATTGAGAATCAAAGGGAGAGAAGAAGCCATCTAGCTACTAGCTATCGACCCGTAGGTCTGAGGTAAACTACTCATGCTTCATCGGAAGGGCAATAGAGTTGATGTAGAAGCCCTCCGTGATCGAATCCCCCTCCAGCAGGGTGCCAGAAAAGGTCCCTAGATGGGATCTCACGGGTACAGAAGGTTGCGGCGGTGGAAAAGTCTTTTCGTGGATGCTTCTGGTGGTTTGGGAACATATGTGAATATATATGTGAAAGAATTAGGTCAGGGGAGTCACGGGGGGCCCACAAGGCAGGGGCGCGCCCTACCCCCCTGGGTGAGCCCTCCACCCTTGTGGCCGCCTCGTGGCTCCTCCGACTTCATCTCCAAGTCTCCTGGGTGTCTTCTGGTCCAAGAAAAATCATCGTGAAGGTTTTATTCCATTTGGACTCCTTTGGTATTCCTTTCCCACGAAGCTAAAAAACAAGGAAAAAACAGAAACTGGCACTAGGCTCTAGGTTAATAGGTTAGTCCCAAAAATAATATAAAATAGCATATTAATGCATATAAAACATCCAAAACAGATAATATAATAGCATGGAACAATCAAAAATTATAGATACGTTGGAGACGTATCACATATCTCTCAACCCCGGGCATTAGCTTGAAATATCAACTTCAGCTCTTGGAATATCTCATATGCTCCGTGGCGTTCAAAACGTCTTTGAAGTCCCGGTTCTAAGCCGTAAAGCATGGCACACTTAACTATTGAGTAGTCATCAGATCGAGCCTGCCAGACGTTCATAACATCTGCAGTAGCTCCTGCAGCAGGTCTGTCACCTAGCGGTGCATCAAGGAAATAATTCTTCTGTGCGGCAATGAGGATAATCCTCAAGTTACGAACCCAGTCCGTGTAGTTGCTACCATCATCTTTCAACTTAGCTTTCTCTAGGAACGCATTAAAATTCAGGGGAACGGTAGCACGGGCCATTGATCTACAACATAGATATGCAAAAACTATTAAGATTAAGTTCATGATAAATTAAGTTCAATTAATCAAATTACTAATGAACTACCACTTAAATTAACATCCCTCAAGTTATCTAAGTGATACATGATCCAAATCAACTAACCCATGTCTGATCATCACGTGAGATGGGGTAGTCATCAATGGTGAACATCTCTATGTTGATCATATCTACTATATGACTCACGTTCGACCTTTCGGTCTCCAGTGTTCGGAGACCATGTCTGTACATGCTAGGCTCGTCAAGTTTAACCCAGGTATTTTTCTTGTGCAAAACTGTCTTACACCCGTTGTATGTGAACGTAGAGTCTATCACACACGATCATCACGAGGTGCTTCGAAACGACAAACTTTAGCAACGGTGCATACTCGGGGAGAACACTTTTATCTTGAAATTTAGTGAAGGGATCATCTTATAATGCTACCGTCGTTCTAAGCAAAATAAGATGCATAAAGGATAAACATCACATGCAATCAAAATATGTGACATGATATGGCCATCATCATCTTGTGCTTTTGATCTCCATCTCCAAAGCATCTTCATGATCTCCATCGTCACCGGCTCGACACCTTGATCTCCATCATTGCGTCGGGGTCGTCTCACCAACTATTGCTTCTACAACTATTGCTAATGCATAGCGATAAAGTAAAGCAATTACATGGCACTTGCATTTCATACAATAATTAAGAGACAACCCTAAGGGTCCTGCCGGTTGTCGATATTACAAAAACATGATCATCTCATACAACAACGTATATCACATCACATCTTGACCATATCACATCACAGCATACCCTGCAAAAACAAGTTAGACGTCCTCTACTTTGTTGTTGCAAGTTTTACATGGCTGCTACGGGCAACTAGCAAGAACCGTTCTTAACTACGCAAAACCACAACGGTGATTATCAAGTTTGTTGTTTTAACATTCTTCAAGGACCGGCTGTAGTCAAATTCGATTCAACTAAAGTAGGAGAAACAGACATCCGCCAGCCACCTTTATGCAAAACAAGCTGCATGTCAGTCGGTGGAACCGGTCTCATGTGCGTGGACATGTAAGGTTGGTCCGGGCTGCTTCATCCCACAATACCGCCGAATCAAAATAAGACGTTGGTGCTAAGCAGTATAAACATCACCGCCCACAACTCCTTTGTGTTCTACTCGTGCATATCATCTACGCATAGACATGGCTCATGATGCCACTGTTGGGGAACATTGCATGGAAAACAAAAAAAAATCTACGCACACGCAAGATCTATCCATGGAGATGCATAGCTACGAGAGGGGAGAGTATGTCTACGTACCCTCGTAGATGGTGGTGATGCAACAATCTCCGCAGGGCTTCGCCGAGCACTACGAAAATATGACCGAGGATGAACTAGAGGGAGAGGGGCGCCGCACACGGCTAGGGAATCGTGGTGTGTCTTGCCCCTCTCCCTCCACACATATATATAGGTGGGGGGAGGAGGGGAGGCAGCCTAGGGTAACCCCAAGGGGGCCGGCGGCCACCCTTGGCCCCTGCCCTAGCCGCCCCCTGCCTTCCTTCTTAGGCGCGCGGGGGGGAAGGCGGGAGGGGAGGCGCCCCCCCTCCCCCTTTTCTTTCTCCCATGAGGAGGGGAAGGCAGGAGGGGCTAGCCCTCCTCCTTTCCTTCTCTAGGGCCGACGGCTTAGAGGTGGGGCGCGCCAGCCCCTTGTGGGCTGGTGTGCTCCCCTCTTTTGGCCCATATGGCCCAATAACCTCCTGGGGCCTCCCGGAACCCCTTCCGGTGATCCGATGACTACTCGGTACATTCCAAAACCTTTCCGGTGACCAAATAGAATCGTCCTATATATCAATATTTACCTCCAGACCATTCCAGAGCTCCTCGTTATGTCAGTGATCTCATCCGGGACTCCGAACAACATTCGGTCATCAACTCACATAACTCATATAATATTATATCGCCAACGAACGTTAAGCGTGCGGACCCTACGGGTTCGAGAATGATGTAGACATGACCGAGATGACTCTCCGGTCAATAACTAATAGTGGGACCTGGATGCCCAAATTGGTTCCTACATATTCTACGAAGATCTTTATCGGTCGAACCTTTATGACAACATACGTAATTCCCTTTGTCTGTCGGTATGTTACTTGCCCGAGATTCGATCGTGGGTATCTTCATACCTAGTTCAATCTCGTTACCGGCAAGTCTCTTTACTCATTCCGTAATACATCATCTCGTAACTAACTCCTTGGTCACTTTGCTTGCAAGCTTCTTGTGATGTGTATTACCGAGAGGGCCCAGAGATACCTCTCCGATACACGGAGTGACAAATCCCAATCTCGATCCATGCCAACTCAACAGACACCTTCGGAGATACCTGTAGAGCATCTTTATGATCACCCAGTTACGTTGTGACGTTTGATAGCACACAAGGTATTCCTCCGGTATCCGGGAGTTGCATGATCTCCTGGTCGAAGGAATATGTATTTGACATTAAGAAAGCAGTAGCAATAAACTGAACGATCATATGTGATGTCGCTTGAACTACGTCGGTA
Source organism: Thinopyrum elongatum (assembly GCA_011799875.1). Taxonomy (NCBI): domain Eukaryota; kingdom Viridiplantae; phylum Streptophyta; class Magnoliopsida; order Poales; family Poaceae; genus Thinopyrum; species Thinopyrum elongatum. The sequence goes on from CM022303.1 coordinate 502,907,688, forward strand.
TTTCCCCAAAGAGGAAGGGAGGATGCAGCACAGCTACGGTAGGTATTTCCCGCAGTGATGAGACCAAGGTTATCGAACCAGTAGGAGAACCACACAACACTACGTGAACGGCACCTGCACACAAAGAACAAATACTTGCAACCCGATGTAAAAGAGGGGTTGTCAATCCCTCCCGGGTAAAGAGATAGATAAATTTGTAGTAGATCGGATAAATAGATCTCACGGGAACGCGAGATAAACTAAATAAGAATAAATTGCAGCAAGATATTTTTGGGTTTTTGGATTAATAGATCTGAAAATAAAAGCAAATAAAAATAGATCTCGAATGCAAATATGATAAAGAAGAGACCCGGGGGCCGTAGATTTCACTAGTGGTTTCTCTCGAGAAAAATAGCATACGGTGGGTAAACAAATTACTGTTGGGCAATTGATAGAACTTCAAATAATTATGACGATATTCAGGCAATGATCATTATATAGGCATCACGTCTAAGATTAGTAGACCGACTCCTGCCTGCATCTACTACTATTACTCCACACATCGACCGCTATCCAGCATGCATCTAGTGTATTAAGTTCATGGAGAAATGGAGTAATGCAATAAGAACGATGACATGATGTAGACAAGATCTATTCATGTAGGAATAGACCCCATCTTGTTATCCTTAATAGCAACGATACATATGTGTCATTTCCCCTTCTGTCACTAGGATTTAGCACCGTAATATCGAACCCATCACAAAGCACCTCTTCCCATGGCAAGAAAAATTGATCTAGTCGGCCTAACTAAACCAAAGATTCGAAGAAGAAATATGAGGCTATAAGTAATCATGCATATAAGAGATCAAAAGACTCAAATAACTTTCATGGATAAAAACATAGATCTGATCATAAACTCAAAGTTCATCGGATCCCAACAAACACACCGCAAAAAGAGTTACATCAAATAGATCTCCAAGAGACCATTGTATTGAGAATCAAAAGAGAGAGAGTAAGCCATCTCGCTACTAACTACGGACCCGTAGGTCTACAATGAACTACTCACGCACCATCGGAGAGGCACCAATGAGGATGATGAACCCCTCTGTGATGGTGTCTAGATTGGATCTGTGGTTTTTGGAACTTGCGGCGGCTGGAATTGTATTTCGTCGGCTCCCCTAGGGTTTCTGGAATATTGGGTTATTTATAGAGCAAAGAGGCGGTGCGGGAGGCCACCGAGGTGGGCACAACCCACCAGGGCGTGCCTGGGCCTCCAGGCGCGCCCAGGTGGGTTGTGCCCCCCTCGGGGCACCCCTCTGGTACTTCCTTGGCCCAACTTGTGTCTTCTGGTCCAGAAAAAATCACCAAAAAGTTTCGCTGCGTTTGGACTCCGTTTGGTATTGATTTTCTGCGAAGTAAAAAACAGCAACTGGCACTGGGCACTATGTCAATAGGTTAGTCCCAAAAAATGATATAAAGTTGTTATAAAATGATTGTAAAACATCCAAGATTAATAATATAACAGCATGGGACAATCAAAAATTATAGATACGTTGGAGACATATCAGCATCCCCAAGCTTAATTCCTGCTCGTCCTCGAGTAGGTAAATGATAAAAACATAATTTTTGATGTGGAATGTTGCCTAACATGTTCATCACATAATATTTTCTTTGTAGCATGGTCATTTGGACTTTTATATGATTCAAAGAAATAGTCTAGTTTTGACATGAAGATTTCAATACTCAAGCATATCAACAAGCAACCATGTCTTTCAAAATATCAACACTAAAGCAAGTTATCCCTAGCCCATTATGCTCAATCATTGATCCATTCATGAAACACACTCGCATATTAGCTACACCCAATGCTCAAGTACGATCATAGTGCCCCTTAGTTGGTGATTTATAAGAGAAGATGGAGACTCAAAAATAGAACTTGCATAAAGTAAATAGAAAGGCCCTTCGCAGAGGGGAGTAGGGATTTGTAGAGGTGCCAGAGCTCAAAGGGAAAAAGATAGAGATAAAAACATTTTGGGTGGCATGCTTTTCCTGTCAATGAAAACGATCGAGTAGTTTCCAATACTTTCCATGCTAGATATATCATAGGCGGTTCCCAAACAGAAAATAAAGTTTATTCCTTTTTCCACCATACTTTCACATTCCACGGCTAACCGAATCCACGGGTGCCGTCCATACCAACACTTTCCAAGGAATTTATTATTTGACAACATAAAGTAAATTCATTTTTCATTTCGGGACTGGGCATCCCTAATACCTTTGCCGTACTCTCGTGCAATGACAAGTGAATAAACACTCATCTTGAGAATAACACATCTAGCATGGAAAAATATCAGCCACCCCCTATCGTTTCATGAGCGGTACGAGCACACAAAAGATAAATTTATTTTGAAAATTAGAGATGGCACATACAAATTTGCTTAGAACGGCATGGAAATACCGCATATAGGTAGGTATAGTGGACTCATATAGCAAAACTGGGTTTAAGGATTTTGGATGCACAAGTAGTGATCATACTTAGTGCAAATGAAGGCTAGCAAAAGATTGAGAAGCATCCAACCAAGAAACGAAAAATCTCATAAGCGAGCATTAAGCATAACTAACACCGAATAATGCACCACAAGTAGGATATAATTTCATTGCATAACTATTGACTTTCGTGCTTGCATAGGGAATCACAAACCTTAACATCAATATTCTTACTAAAGCATAATTACTCATCAACATGACTCACATATTATATCATCATATCGCAAAAATATTACAAGGAATCAAGTTTATTTTATCCAATGATCTTCCTGAAAGTTTTTATTATATCCCTCTTGAATATCTATCACTTTGGGACTAGTTTAAGGTGTTGCTTTTGATAGCTCAAACAAATCTAAGTGAAGAACATGAGCATAAAAATTTCCTTCTCCCAAAATAATTTAAGTGAAGCATGAGAGAATTTCTTCAAAATTACTACTCTCAAATAAATTTAAGTGAAGCATGAGAGCATTTCTTCAAAAATATTAAAGCACACCGTGCTCAAAAAGATATAAGTGAAGCACTAGAGCAATTCCATAGCTCATAAAGATTTAAGTGAAGCATAGAGAGCAATTCTAACAAATCATAGCATAATTTTGGCTCTCTCAAATAGGTGTGTCCAGCAAGGATACTTGACTAAAAATAAAAAGTAAAACAAGCAAAGACTCAAATCATACAAGACGCTCCAAGCAAAACTCATGATATGTGACGAATAAAAATATAGCTCCAAGTAAAATACCGATGATCGTTAGAAGAAAGAGGGGATGCCACTCGGGCATCCCCAAGCTTAGTTGCTTGCTTCTCTTTTAGATAATATCTTGGGATGCCATGGTAATCCCTAAGATTAGGCTCTTCTTACTCCTTATTCCTTCATCCATCGTGATCTCACCCAAAACTTGAAAACTTCAATCACACAAAACTCAACAAAACCTTCGTGAGATCCGTTAGTATAACAAAGCAAATCACTACTATAAGTACTGTTGCAAACCCATTCATATTTTATTTTTGCATTATATCTACTGTATTTCAACTTTACTATGGCTTATACCCTCCAATACAAACCATAGATTCATCAAAATAAGCACACAAGGCAAAGAAAACAGAATCTCTCAAAAACAGAACAGTCTGTATAAATCTGAAAACTTTGAATACTTATGTAACTCTAAAAATTCTGAAAATTTAGGAAAACGTAGGAAATTTGTACATAAATCTTTTGTAAAAAAACTCAGAATTTTTTGTCGCTTCTGTGAATTTCTAAAATTATTTTACTGGACGCAAAAGTTTCTGTTTTTCCACAAGATCAAATTAACTATCACCCAACATGATCCCAAAGGCTTTGCTTGGCAAAAACTCTAATTAAAACACAAAAAACACAATAATAGCAGTAGCATAATTGTGCAAACACTCAAAAACAGAAATAAAAAGACAAAATAAATTTTATTCATTGGGTTGCCTCCCAACAAGCGCTATCGTTTTATGCCCCTAGCAAGGCATAATGCAAAGATCTAAGTGTTGTCATGTTTAGTTTCATTTTCCTTAGAGGTGTTTTTGTCAGGAGGTTTTGCAAAAACAACATAAAACACCTTATCCATAGAGACTTTAGCACTATCAAGTTGCTTATCGTCATATCCCCTTTGATTTCTGGCAACAATCCAAGAATAGTGTTGTTTAACATCATTGAAAACTTGCTGGATTATATCTAAAACGGGGACGTCCTTTTTAAGGTTCTCATCAAAGATTTGATTATCCCCAAGCAAATGTCTTAGCACATAATCACTATTGTAAAGGATTTCATCTATCACCAGTTTTTCACGATTCATACCATAGAGATCAAAAATTTCCCTAGCTTCCCGTACTATGTAATCAAATTCATTCATAAGAACAAGGGTGGCCAACTTTTTAGCTTTGGGGTTCTTTATAACGGGTAACTCAAAAAACAATCTTTGCAAGGTAGGATGGGTACGGATAAATTTATTTTCAAGTTTCAGAACTAGTGCTGATATAGCTTCGCATAAGATTTAGTCCTTTTAAGTATAGGAACATCGTCAAGACTTAAATTTCCAACACAATTGAAAAATTCTTGGATACGTTCTTTTTCTATAACATTCCCTTGCCCCAAAACAAAAGTTTTAGCATCCAGATCGTCAGATCGTCCAATTTTAGGAGTTAGGCCATCATCTGTTTCTGCCATACCAAAGTCACTCATGATGACAAGTTCAAGCAATTAAGAGATCTGACGAGAAAATGGCGAACAAAAAAGAGGGCGGATAAAACGGCAAATGTTTGTGAAGTGGGGGAGATGAAAACGAGAGGCAAATGGCAAATAATGAAAATTGCAAGGAGATGAGTTTTCTGATTAGGAACCTGGTAGATGTTGATGATGTCTCCCCGGCAACGGCGCCAGAAATGGCTACTTGACGGGAGACTATCTTGACTTGATCCTCCCCAGCAATGGCGCCAGAAATTCCTTTTGATGTCGCTTGAACTACGTCGGTATTTCCCCAAAGAGGAAGGGATGATGCAGCACAGCTACGGTAGGTATTTCCCTCAGTGATGAGACCAAGGTTATCGAACCAGTAGGAGAACCACGCAACACTACGTGAACGGCACCTGCACATAAAGAACAAATACTTGCAACCCGACGTAAAAGAGGGGTTGTCAATCCCTCCCGGGTAAAGAGATAGATAAATTTGTAGTAGATCGGATAAATAGATCTCGCGAGAACGTGAGATAAAATAAATAATAATAAATTGCATCAATATATTTTTGGGTTTTTGGATTAATAGATCTGAAAATAAAAGCAAATAAAAATAGATCTCGAATGCAAATATGATAAAGAAGAGACCCGGGGGCCGTAGATTTCACTAGTGGCTTCTCTCGAGAAAAATAGCATACGGTGGGTAAACAAATTACTGTTGGGCAATTGATAGAACTTCAAATAATTATGAAGATATCCAGGCAATGATCATTATATAGGCATCACGTCTAAGATTAGTAGACCGACTCCTGCCTGCATCTACTACTATTACTCCACACATCGACCGCTATCCAGCATGCATCTAGTGTATTAAGTTCATGGAGAAACGGAGTAATGCAATAAGAATGATGACATGATATAGACAAGATCTATTCATGTAGGAATAGACCCCATCTTGTTATCCTTAATAGCAACGATACATACGTGTCATTTCCCCTTCTGTCACTAGGATTGAGCACCGTAAGATCGAACCCATCACAAAGCACCTCTTCCCATGGCAAGAAAAATCGATCTAGTCGGCCTAACTAAACCAAAGATTCGAAGAAGAAATACGAGGCTATAAGTAATCATGCATATAAGAGATCAAAAGACTCAAATAACTTTCATGGATAAAAACATAGATCTGATCATAAACTCAAAGTTCATCGGATCCCAACAAACACACCGCAAAAAGAGTTACATCAAATATATCTCCAAGAGACCATTGTATTGAGAATCAAAAGAGAGAGAGGAAACCATCTAGCTACTAACTACGGACCCGTAGGTCTACAATGAACTACTCACGCATCATCGGAGAGGCACCAATGAGGATGATGAACCCCTCCGTGATAGTGTCTAGATTGGATCTGTGGTTTCTGGAACTTGCGGCGGCTGGAATTATATTTCGTCGACTCCCCTAGGGTTTCTGGAATATTGGGGTATTTATAGAGCAAAGAGGCGGTGCGGGAGGCCACCGAGGTGGGCACAACCCACCAGGGCGCGCCTGGGCCTCCAGGCGCGCCCAGGTGGGTTGTGCCCCCCTCGGGGCACCCCTCTGGTACTTCCTTGGCCCAACTTGTGTCTTCTGGTCCAGAAAAAATCACCAAAAAGTTTCGCTGCGTTTGGACTCCGTTTGGTATTGATTTTCTGCGAAGTAAAAAACAAGCAAAAAACAGCAATTGGCACTAGGCACTATGTCAATAGGTTAGCCCCAAAAAATGATATAAAGTTGCTATAAAATGATTGTAAAACATCCAAGATTGATAATATAACAGCATGGAACAATCAAAAATTATAGATATGTTGGAGACGTATCAAAATGCCAAGCTAACGGATGGGTCTTGTCCATCACATCATTCTCCTAATGATGTGATCCCGTTAGCAAGTGACAACACATGTCCATGGTTAGGAAACCTTAACCATCTTTGATCAATGAGCTAGTCTAGGAGAGGCTTTACTAGGGACACGGTATTTGTTTATGTATCCACACATGTATTTAGGTTTCCGATCAATACAATTCTAGCATGAATAATAAACCTTTATCATGAATAAGAAAATATAATAATAACAACTTTATTATTGCCTCTAGGGCATATTTCCATCACATGAGGGCCCTGTTTATTTTTTGTCTCAGTTGCAAGTCCATCCTCGACACGCAACTAGGGTGACCCTTTTGTCACAGTTGCAACTACACCCCCGACATGCAGCTAGCTCAATCTTTTTTTATTCCAGTTGCAAGCCCACCCTCGATACGCAATGGGGCCTAACTCATTTTTTGGCCCATTTGCAAGTCCATCCTTGATACGCAAGTGGGGCCCGATTCTTTTTGCCGTTGTTTCAACCTCTACCCTGACATGCAACTGGACCTGCCTTTTTGTCATAGTTGCAAGTCCACCCTCGATTTGCAACTGAGGTATGACCCATGTTTTTGTCCCGGTTGTAAGTCCACACCTCGACACACAACTGGAGCCCACCTGACCCTTTTCTTTGTCCCAATTGTAACTTCACCCTAGACATCTAATTGGGGCCCGCCCTTTTTGTCTTAGTTGTAAGTTCACCCTCGATACGCAACTGGGGCTCGAACAATATTGTCTGAGTAATAACTCCACCTTTGATACGCAACTGGGGGTTCAACTTGGGGGTGCTCTTTTTTTATTTTCCCGGTTGCAAGTACACCCCTTGACATGCAACTGGAGGGCCAACCCGTTTTTTCAGTTGCAAGTCCAGCTACACCCTTCACATGCAAATAAGGGGCCCGTTTCTTTTTTGTCCCAGATGCAACTCCATCCTCGATACGCAACTGAGGGCCCGACTCATTTTTTGTCTCAGTTGCAAGTTCACCCTCGGCACGCAATTGAGCCTGACCCATTTTTGTCCCAGTTGCAAGTCCACCCTCGACACGCAACTAGGGGCAACCCTTTTATTTATTTTTTTATGATGATCAAATATCAAACCATGGTACATTATATGTGTGTTTTGGATTGTTTCTTATATCACGAGCTATCTTTTTTATTTAGGGATCTTTGTTGCATGACCATCATTGACTTGCAACTTGCCCTACTCCACGAGATATCTTTGTCCCCAGTTGCAATCCATTTTTGTTCCCAGTTGCAACTTCACCACTCACATGCAATTGGAGAGGTTTGCCTTTTTTTTCCTAGTTGCAAGTCCATTCTCGATATGCAATTGGGCATGATCCATTTTTTCCATTTGCAAGCCCACCTCGACACGCAACTAGGGGCAGACCATTTTTTCCTAGTTGCAACTCCTACACAAACATGCAATTGGTGGGTCTGCCTTTTTTCTTGTGCGAGTTTCAAGCTCACCCTCAACACGCAACTAGGGCCCAACTCATTTTTATCCTAGTTGCAACCCACCCTCGACATACAATTGTGGGGCCGCCTTTTTCCTATCCCAATTGCAAGTCCACCCTCGACACACAACTATGTGCCCACAACGATACAACAATTAGGGGTGGCAGGAGGGTTGTTGGTCACTTGCATGTCCATATTTTTGAAAATATTAATGATTATTTTCTTTTTTTTCATCTTTTTTATAAAAGGTCATAACATTTTCTTAAAAATATGAACATTTCTAGAAATCATAATTGTTTCCAATTTTGTTTATTTATTTATTTCTTAAATAACCACAAACTTTTTTCCAAATTCATGGACATTTTTCAATTTCATGAACATTTTTTGTATTCGCTAACTTTATGAATTCGTGAACATTTTTAAAATTTTTGGTTTCCTTTCTAATTCAAGAACTTTTTAAAATACATGTTTAACATATTTTCCAATATATGTTTTAATGTTTATTTTTATTTTTACATGTTGTAAATTTATCGTGTATAAGGAACTTTTTTTATACACGTCTAATGTTTTTCAAACTATATGGTTAACATTTTTTATAATGTTACATATTTTTTAACACGTAACAGATTTTTTTTTTACAAAAAAAATTAATGCTATCAACATTTTCTAAAACTATGGTAACAATGTTTGTGCACTGTGTTAATTTTTTAAAATTTTATATTTGTTTTAGAAAATATCTCATACATATTTTCTGAAACATGTGAATAGTTTTTAAAAATGTCACATACATTTTATATGGTACGAAACACTTTTTTGAATTATGTCGACATTTTTTTATGTAGTATAGACATTTTTTAAATTAGTTTCACATACATTTTTTAAAACACAGTAACACTTTTTAATTGTCAGGAACATTTATTTTTAATGGTACAAATAATCATGCATTTAGCGGAAAAATAATTGATAGAAAAATTGTCTATAGAAATCTTCATATATCACAAAAATGATGTTCGCATTTTTTAGAATACATATTTACATCTACAATCATGTACACCATCTAAAAAAAAGGAAGCTGCTAGGCGCCATCCGGATGCAGGAAAAGAAAGAACAACCACCTTTTCAACCGTATGATCTGGACGCTCCTAGCCGTTGGATGAAGTCAACGCAACAGCCTGTTTCTCTCTTCTTTCTTCCTATCGAAGCCCGCAGCAGTAGCCGCCGGGTTGCGGCACTGCCGCACTGCTCATCGACCATCGGGCTTTGCAACGGGTCATCGAAGCACTCGCTCCCTCACAGCATGGCCAACCTCCATCAGCGGCGAGCTCCCAGCAAAATAGTGGTGTTGCAGCATCGACGACGAGCTCAGAAAGCACCGACGAGATGGCTTGCGGAAGTATGCGCGTGGACGACTGGACTGGTTTGCAGCATCGCCGGCGGCATGGCAACATCTCCTAGCAGCACCTACCGGTGCTGGCGACCATCGTCCTCGCAGCACCGGTGAGGTCGCAACAAACGGTGGTGTTGCCACACCGGCGGCGAGCTTAGAAGCACCGATGAGGTGGCACGGATGACGAGGCGGGTCTACATCATCGCCGGCGGCGTGGCAGCATCTCTTCGCAGCATCGGCCAGTATCGGCCGGCCGCCCTCGCAGCACCCATAGTGTCGCATGACCGGCGAGCTCGCAGCAGGGTGGTGTTGCAGCGTCGGCGGTGAGCTTTGAAGGGCTGGCACCACGGACGGCCGCTTGCAGCACCCGCTCCCCTGTCTTTCAACATGCTGCCTCCTAGCTGAATTTGCAGGACCTGCCAGACTTCACAGCTCCTCCTCAGCCTGAAGCATCGCCGGTGGCCCATGGTGCTAGATCCACGAAACATGGAGAAAAATGAAGCAGGGAGGAAGGTGGAGCTCGAAGCACCCACATGGTCAACTCCATGCAGCGCGTGGCCTCCCGGCGTTGTAGCAGCAAGGTCCGCCGGTGGCGGACGCCGCCGTCCTCGTCTAATTTGCTTGGGTGTGGCGTTGACTCAATTGAGGGAGGCTGAGAGCGACACGGGAAGAAAATTGGGGGAGTGGTTGAGATAAGGATGAGAGAGATGGACGCTTGCGCATGCCCATGAGACGCAAGTCAAGCGCAAGAAGCGGCTGGCGCGGCCGTGTCTACAGCGGCTAAACCTAAGTAGTTTCCCCCGTGTGATGGGGCACGATCGGACGGCGCACGACACGGTCGCTGCCCCGACTGCGTGCATCCGGATGAAACTAAGGGGTTGTTCCTAAAAAAAGAACCACCACGTATTTTTCTGTTTCGTGCAAAAAAAGGTTCTTTTCCTTTCACGAGCGCTCCTCTTCGGCGCCCTCAGCGCCCGCTAAGGTAGTTGACGCTCGAAGGAGCGCGGTAGTGGGCCGGCCCAGTATCGCTCGCACCAGATGCTCAAAAAACAAAAGTCAATAAAATATGCATCAGGTGGGACTCGAGCCTGCACGCAATTGCTGACAGACTTGGCGCTTCTATCACTACACTAGGATGGTTTGTTGTGTTATATGTGAGAAAACAGTCCTATTTGACCCATGTTTGAGCCCCAGAAAAAAATATTTCGAAAAGGGAAAGAAAATTTGAACAAGAATTCACGAATTTTAAAACAGTTCGTCGATTCTGACAAAAGGTCACGGATTTCGAAGAAATTTTCACAAAAAAATCATCAATTTTTCAAAAAAGTTCACCAGATTTTGAAAAGGTTCATCGATTTTGGAAAAAAAAATCATGAATTTCAAAAAAGTTCACCGGATTTTGAAAAAGTTCATCGATTTTGATTAAAAAAGTTCACGGATTTAAAAAAAGTTCATCGATTTTGATAAAAGAGTTCACGAATTTGGAAAAAGTTCACCAGATTTTGAAAAAAAGTTCACAGATTTAAAACAAGTTCAACAGTTTGGTAAAAAAAGTTGACAAATTTGAAAAACGTTCATTGATTTAAAAATTGTTCACGATTTCAAAAAAAAGTTCATCAATATTAAAAAAAGTTCACCGGAATCAGAAAAAGGGTTCATCGATTCTGAGAAAAAAAGTTCGCATTTTGAAAAAATAGAAGGAAGAAGGAAAAAGAGAAAAGAAAAGAAAAATAGAAAAAGAAAAGCGGAAAGATGAATAGAATTAAAAGGAAGTAACAAAGCACGACAAGCTGGTCGGTCGGCTGGCTTTCAGCGCTAACTCTTGACGAGAGATCGCGGGATCGAATCGCGCACGCCCTCTGTTTTTTGCGTTTTTAAACAGAAGAGAAAAGTGGTAAACAGGCCGGCCCAACATGGAGGCGTGGGGGGCTCGGGGGTGTGCGCCCGTTTGCGCCGATGCCTTTAAGCGGCGCAACGGGCGCCGAATAGGATTTAGCCCTCTCCACCGCACACGTTACACTGGCATACCAGGCCGCACGGTTCATAGGCCGGGCCACTTGAGCGAGGTGATGGTGTAACTCTAGCAGATCCGCTAAAATCTCACCGGCCCATAAAACTCTATCCATTTTGCAGGTTTCCACTCTTTCTGGTCCGAACAGGTGCTAAAAGCCCACCGTCCCATAATTTTTTTCAGACGATCCGCATATCGGCCCCTCCGTTGCTATATGTACGAGGCCAGAGCCTTTTAGAGCATCTCCAACAGGCGCGCGACATTAGCGCCGTGCTGGAAAAATCAGACTTTTTGCGCGCGCGCAGCCGTTCCGGGCGCTCCAGCGGAGGCGCAAAAAAACGTGCGCGCGGAGCGAAACGGCATCGCGCGCCGCTTATTTCGTGCGCCCGCTCCCGCGCGTTGCACACTCGAGCGTCCGCGCCTCGACTTCCACCTACCGCCATATCTAGGCGCTGGCGCCGCCGCCCGCACCTCTCCATTTGCTCCGGCGACCCGACGGCGCCTCCCCGGCCTATCCCCACGCCACCGCTGCTTCCTCCACCTCCCTCTAGTCGTCGCCGCCCCTCGAGCGCGCCATTCGTCCGACGAACAGCGCCCGGCCGCCCACTGCCGCTCGGCGCCCACAAGGTGTTCGACAAAACACTTGCAAGTTATGTTTTGCTTCAACTTCACATTTTATACATGAATTTGGTGCATGCTTGTATTTCTTAGACTAGTTTCAATTCAATATTGTAGATGAGTTCGCCATATGATTCTTCCGACGAAGAATTTGATATTGAAGGGGAGGAGGACCTTGCAATGATCCTAGCTATGCACGTCAATAAAAAGCCGAAGCACGGTGGTTCTGGTTTGGTTATGGGTCGTCAGAAAATTTGGAGAGATAAGATCGATGCCGACAACAGATTGATGAGGCACTATTTTGTGGATAATCCCACATACCTCGAGTCCTACTTTCGGCGCTGTTTTAGGATGAGCACCGAGTTGTTCAGGCGCATTGCAGAGAAACTGGTAAGCCATGATCGGTTTTTTCAGCAAAGGAGGAATGCCGCCGGAGAACTCGGGCATAGCACCTTTCAAAAGGTGATAGCCGCTTTGCGTATGTTGGCATACGGTATTCCGGCTGATCTAGTTGATGACCACTTGGCCATGGGTGAGAGTCAAGCCATCATGTGTATCAAGCGCTTCGCAGTCGGAATTATGCAAGTGTTTGGTCCGGAGTATTTGAGAGCTCCCAATGTTGAAGACGCCACAAGGCTTTTGGAGATGAACAAAGCTCGCTGGTTCCCAGATATGCTTCGCTCAATAGATTGCATGCATTGGAGTTGGAAGAACTGTCCTATGGCATGACATGGACAATTCCACAGCCAGAAAAAGGGTTTCACTATAATCCTTAAAGCGGTGGCCGATCAAGAGACTTGGATTTGGCATGCTTTTTTTGGAATGCCTGGATCTTTGAATGACATCAACGTTGTCAATCGGTCACCACTCATGAATAAGATTGCAAATGGTGAACTGCCACCCGTGCAGTTTGTAGCAAATGGTCATACGTACAACTATAGCACTATCTTGCGGATGGCATCTACCCAAAGTGGCAAACATTTGTGAAGACGTTTTAAAAACCAGAAGGTAAGAAAAAACTTGATTTTCACAATGCTCAGGCGGCGACTTGGAAAGATGTGGAGAGAGCTTTTGGGATTTTGCAAGCCCAATTTGCTATTGTGAGAGGACCGGCTAGATTTTGGGATCAAAAGATCATTTGGTACATCATGCACGCTTGTGTGATCATGCATAACATGATCATCGAGAATGAGCGTGGCCAAGATTTAGACTACTCTCAGTATGGGCTCTTGGGACATCCCGTGCGAGTGCGGCGGAGGGCTGCGAGGGTGGCCCGATTTGTTGCCTCCTATCATGCCATTTGACGTGCCGAAACGCATGATGATCTTCAGAAGGATCTAATCGAGGAGTGGTGGGCATGGAATGGCCGACAAAACACATGATGATTTGTATGTTTGATGTTGTATTGTTGAACTATTTGTTGTATTGAAAGATAAACTATTTGCTTGAGTTATAATAAAATTGAACTATTTATTGTTGATTTATTTTTCATGTGTTTGATCTTCTTGGTTTTGTTTGGAGTGTCATATGTTGTTTGTGCTGGGCGCGCGCTCCATTTTTTTGCAGCGCCTGCTGGAGCGGCTCGCGCGCGCTATATTTTGCAGCGGTCGCTGGAGCCAGCGCTGAGTTGCGCGCAAAAACTGGCTATTTTGGCGCTGTGAAGGCTTTTTGAGCGCGCCGCGCGTTGCGCGCCTGTTGGAGATGCTCTTAGGGGTAGCAAACCGGATAAGCTCTGTTGCAATCCGCCTCCTTCACTGATAGAGATAGAGCACTCCAGCGAGCAATTAGCCGCCTATCTCCCGCTACTTTCTCGCCGTCGACCGTGAATTCATGGCTGGCGGAGGACGAGGCGGGCACGGGAGCTCGGCAAGCAAGCGACGCCGCCACAACGCCAAGCAAGCCTCCCTGAGCCGTGCTGTGATGGCGCATTCAAGCTCAACCAACGATGACGACAAGGGCGACGCGGCTGGAGGTCGAGGTAGGCCTGGGAGCACGGCCGGCACTCCCAGAGCAGCGGCTGAGGGGCATGGAGTGGGTTCGATGTGCTCGACGAACACATCTTCCCCCACATCCAACGGCACCGCGAGACCGAAGAAGCTCTTCCTACCGCTGAGCGCGCGGTGGCAGCCGACAAAGAAGGAGCTCCGACGCACCTCGAAGTCGCTAGGAACGAGCACCAGCTCGCGGTGACTCTGAGCTAATCGGCGGTGAAGTTTTACTTCGGAATCGATGGGTGACCTAGGGTTAGGTTTTATCTCTGTTTTGTAATGTAATCGCTTATGTATGTTTGAACTATCTCCGTTTTTGTGATGTGAAGAACTGCCGCTTGATCGTCAACAAATTCTTGCGCGTTTTTTTTTAATTTGCAATATAGTTTTAGGGAATCTATTCTGACATTGCTTGCGCGACACCGTAAAAGTGTTTTGCGGTATACCTCAAAATATTTTACGGTATTAATTTATAGCAGATCTACTAGAGATGCTCTAAAGCCATACATAGACGCACCCGTTCTAGTGGCCTGGATAAGTAAAACACAAAAATAAACACAACAACAGACAAAAAATAAACAAGGAGGTGACAAACAGATGTGACATAAATATGTCGTATCTAGATGAGCTCTACACACACCAGTCTTTTTAAACAAAAACAGTAACGCTTCAGACGATCGATAGATATTTCTTTTGACTAAAACAGTAGCGCTCTGGGTGATTGAATTATCTAGAAGATATCATAACTGCTCTTTCTTTAACGAAAAAAGTACTGTGTGTTGAACAGAAATGTCAAAAAGGCTGTAGATGACTGGATTCCACGATTCTTCCCTTGAGGCCTTCTTTAACTCAAAGGAATTCTATTGGATGTCTAGGGATTGAAATTCTTAGAAATATTTCCTACGTTCGTCCTTCGATCCATAGGATTGGATCCCATAGAAATTTATTCTATGACTTTTATATTACGTTTCATAGAAAATCTGATATCCACACTAACTTTTTTACAATTCTTTTGTTTCTGTAGCATCGAACACTTCTTACTACTCTCTCTGTCTCATAATAAAAGAGCGTTGTATACACTACTGTAGTATAAAAAAACGCTCGTATATTATGGGACGGAGGGAGTAATAATGTAGGATTCAAATGGGCATGCCACTTCAATCCTATATATTTTCAATTCCTACGTTTTTAAAATCATGCGAATTAAAGAGGGCTTGAATGGCTCGTGCCATTTTCGTCGACCTATATCATGGCAAGGATGATTCAGCCTCAACTCAAAAGAAAAAGAAAAAGAGGATTCAGCCTCTGCTGCCCTCCTCCCCGCTTGCAGAAACAGGGAATGTGGGGCATGCGCGACAATGGCCGTCAGTCAGTTCCACTTCCACCCATCAACAGGTTCCACCCATCCCATCTCTTTTGCCTCCGACCTCACACAGCACCACCGACGGCTACAATTAATCATCCACAGCATTCATCATTTCTCAAGTGTGCAAGCTCTAGCACACAAGCACCCAGCTGAGTTCGAAGAGCAATGGCTGAAGCAGGGGAATGGCTGCCGTGCATCTCGACGCTGGCGTCCTGCCTCCTCGGCTTCGCGCTCTACTTCTACGCGCCCTACTGGGGAGTCCGGGGCGTGCCGGGCCCTCCGGCGCTGCCGATCGTCGGCCACCTGCCGCTGCTCGCCCTCCATGGCCCCGACGTCTTCGGCGCCCTCGCCAAGAAATACGGCCCCATCTTCAGGTTCCATCTCGGGAGGCAGCCTCTCGTGATCGTGGCTGACCCGGAGCTGTGCAAGGAGGTCGGGGTGCGGCAGTTCAAGAGCGTCCCCAACCGGAGCCTGCCGTCGCCGATCGCCGGCTCCGATCTCCACCAGAAGGGCCTCTTCTTCACGAGGGACGAGCGGTGGTCGGACATGCGGAACACCATCATCTCGCTCTACCAGCCGTCGCACCTCGCCGGCCTCATCCCCACCATGCAGCGCTGCATCCAGCGCGCTGCCGACGCCATACAGTTGAACGTCAAAGCCGACGTCGACATCGACTTCTCCGACCTCGCCCTCAAACTGGCCACCGACGCCATCGGCCAGGCAGCGTTCGGCGTCGACTTCGCGCTCTCGGCGCCGTGCGAGCATGGCGGACGCGAGGCCTCAGAGTTCATCGCCGAGCACGTCCACTCCACCACCTCGCTCAAGATGGACCTGTCGGCGTCCCTCTCCATCGTGCTGGGCCTCGTGGCGCCGGCGCTGCAGGGGCCGGCTCGAGGGCTTCTCCGGCGGCTCCCCGGGACGGCGGACTGGAGGATCGCGCGGACCAACGAGCGGCTGCGGGCGAGGGTGGAGGAGATCGTGGCGAGCAGGGAGCGCGACCGCGACAAGAGGAGAGAGCAGAGGGACTTCCTGTCGGCGCTGCTCAACGCCCGGGACGGCGGCGGCAGCAAGATGAGGGAGCTGCTGACGCCGGAATACGTGGGCGCGCTCACCTACGAGCACCTCCTCGCCGGGTCGGCCACCACGTCCTTCACGCTCTCCTCCGCCGTGTACCTCGTCGCCGGCCACCCGGAGGTCGAGGCCAAGCTGCTCGCCGAGGTCGACCGGTCCGGCGCCGCACCGCCGACGGCCGACGATCTCCAGCGCAACTTCCCCTACCTCGACCAGGTGATAAAGGAGGCGACGCGGTTCTACACGGTGTCGCCGCTGATCGCGAGGGAGACGTCGCGGCGGGTGGAGGTCGGGGGCCACGCGCTGCCGAAGGGCACGTGGCTGTGGCTGGCGCCGGGGGTGCTGGCGAGGGACGCGGCGCAGTTCCCGGAGCCCGGCGCGTTCCGGCCGGAGCGGTTCGAGGCCGGGTGCGAGGAGGAGCGGCGGCGGCACCCGTACGCGCACGTGCCGTTCGGGCTGGGCCCGCGGGCGTGCGTCGGGCAGCGGTTCGCGCTGCAGGAGATGAAGCTGGCCATGGTCCACCTGTACCGCCGTTACGTGTTCCGCCGGTCGCCGCGGATGGAGTCGCCGCCGGAGTTCCAGTTCGGGATCGTGCTCGGCTTCAAGCACGGCGTCAAGCTCAGGGCCATCGAGCGGCGCAGCCCCGCCTAGGCCTCGACACGAAAGACGATCTTCACAGCAACTTCTGCGAGTTTTGCTCCTCGGAAGTACTCCCTCGATTCCCTCCGTTCCAAATTAGTTCGACTTAGATTTGTCTATATACGAATATATCTTGGCATGTTTTAGTATTAGATACATCCGTATCTAGATAAATCCAAATCAACTAATTTGAAACGGAGGGAGTAGTCACCGTATATCAGGGGGCAACATTGCCCCAGCTTTGTTCTACCGAGCAGTGAGCACCAGCTTGCTGCTCGAATATGCACCAAGAAAAGCGCTGCTGGTCCTGGAACCACCGAGGACGGTGTGGCGGCAGTTGCAAATTCGATCACCCTGCAACTTGACTATAGTACTGTACTTGAGAAATTATAACAGGTCGAGCATTAAAGATAACACACTTAAAAATAGCATCAGTGCATCAATATTTATGTTATCCGACGCAAAGAATCCCTTGAGGCAAAACATGTCAGCATGGCGACAACATGCATCGTGTATATTCCAAGTAAATAAAACAAAATCATGATTTGTGGCCTGATTTCAGGCATCAATAATCAGTGTTACATTCCAAGTAAATAAGGCAAAATCATTGATGATACTGTCCACACATCGTGAATGGGCCGATAAATAACCAATAAAACAAATGCAATACCCAAATTGCAAGATCACTTGGGAAAAATAATCAATAGTTAGATAACACTGCTTGAAGAGGAAAACTGTGCAAAAGAGAAAAACTAGACCTGTTCATTTTAAACTTTGTTTAGGCGGTTCATGTAGAGTTTATGGCTGGCTATTCAATATATCCAATTGACTTGGGTCTGAGACGAGATGCTAGACTAGGAAACATAACAGTTCCAGCATATTCTGCAGCTTGCAGGACTCCGATACGTCATGCCTCCTCCACCAAAAGAATCATTCCTATGGGGGCCAGGAAATTCCCGACCATCTTATTCTTCTTCACAAAACCAACAGACATCAGTACCATTCTCCAGTTCTTTGATCACTATCTATCACCAAGATACTCCATCACTTTTCACTGTAAGTACCACGTCTTTGCATAACTAGCAGTAACCTGGCCAAGCAGAAGATTGTATCCATAAGGTGTGCAATGGACCATAACATAAAACAGCATTGCAACTCAATTTATTATAACCTAGACAACAGGGGACCAAACAAAACTCCAGCGTTATGCTAGAGACAGGCAACAATTGGATACACACCCAGCATCCACTGATAGATTTCTCACCTGATGGTTCGCAGGAAGTAAGGACTGGACCAGTTAAGCAGGCCCATTTTATGCACAAGCCCAACATCAAGATGAACCTGTTAGTGCAGCCCTCTTATGATGTTTTCCCGGTAGATTTATATTGGCGTAGCTTGTAAACATAATAACTCATTCTACACCATGTTGATCACTGCATCCCTGATGATACTGAACTTTGAAGGATCGCAGTAGCTATAAGTGGCAAATCTTGGTTTCAAACCAGAGAGTTATGATCTGCGATGCTTCTCATTTGTCGTATTACCACCAGAAACAAGTGAATGTGAAGCATCCTGCCATACTTCAAAATCAGTCTTCTCTTTGCAAATTTTACCAACATCAACACTGTTTCAGCATAGACCACAAAGAAAACTTTATCACCTCATGAAGGTAAACACAGAGGTGCTTGGAGCACGAATTTGACCTGACTACTGTGTGATACGATCCGCTGATGAACATGAATGTGTGCTCCCACAATATTCAGCAGGTCAATGTCTAGAAGAATACAGTGTTGTCTTCACCTCTTTGTCCATAGTTCGACTACGACTAACAGGTCCCACTGCTAAAGAAGGCAGATGGCACGAGATAAAAGAGGTGCAACATCTACTGCTCTTGGGTTTATGCAAAAGCTTCTTCAGCAACATGAGGTAAAATACCATGTGTGGTTCTTCATGAATCTCTGACATCTGTTGTTTGGGAAAAATGACGACGAGTTCTTCATGGACACATGAAACCTGAATTAGCAACCAAACAGTTATGCCAGTATCATAGATTGCTTGGTTAAAAAGTACTGTTAGTGGTTTTCAATAAGAGAACAATGAGGAGACTCGAATCAGATAACAGCTTAGAATGTTGACAGATTTTCAGTGGCTGTTAAATCATTGATGTGTTTTCCACTAAGATGGAATATTGAAAACTAAGTGATGTTAATATATTTGCACTGTCCTGTTACCAACGTACTAATCTCTAGAAGAATTAGTCGCAAAGGTAACAACATGGTTGTTCAATGCAAGGACGTGGAGTACAAGAAACATGCAAGAAAAAAGAAACAAGTGGTAGGAGTGGCATTTGCTTGCTTGCTCCATTACTAGCACAATAGCAAAAGATACTTATGTTTTCTAATACCAATAAAGAACCAACTGTTTCATAGTGAACATACCAAACTAATAACTAAGCAGCAACTAATGAGCAATAACTTGTAAATAATTATACTCAATCAAGAGGAAATGCGTGCAACAACGACAACAACTCATGGTTCTGACACATGGATAGGCTAGAGCTGGAACTCATAAGATCTCGCAACCAACTCATGGTTCTGACACATGGATAGCTAGCTTCCACGCACCCCTGCCCATGGTTAGTTCTTTGGTGATATTCCAGTCCTTCGGATCTCTCTTTACGGATTCCTCTCATGTCAAGTTTGGTCTACCCCAACCTCTCTTGACATTATCAGCACGCTTTAGCCATTTGCTATGCACTAGGGGTTCTGGAGGCCTGCGCTGAATATGCCCAAACCATCTCAGACGATGTTGGACAAGCTTCTCTTCAATCGATGCTACCCCAACTCTATCTAGTATATCATCATTACGAACCCAACTTGTGTGGCCACACATCCATCTCAACATGCGCATCTCCGCTATACCTAATTGTTGAACATGTCGCCTTTTAGTCGGCCAACACTCAGCGACATACAACATTGCGGGTCGAATCGTCGTCCTATAGAACCTACCTTTTAGCTGTTGTGGCACTCTCCCGTCGCGGAGAACGCCAGAAGCTTGGCGCCACTTCATCCATCCGGCTTTGATTCGATGGCTCACATCTTCATTGATATCACCATCCTTCTGAAGCATTGACCCCAAATATCGAAAGGTGTCCTTCTGAGGTACCGCCTGTCCATCAAGGCTAACCTCCTCATGCCTAGTAGTACTGAAACCGCACCTCATGTACTCGGTTTTAGTTCTACTAACTAAGCCTAAAACCTTTCGATTCCAAGGTTTGTCTCCATAGATTTCTATTAATCCCTGCCAGACTATCATCGACTAGCACCACATCATCCTCAAAGAGCATACCATGGGATATCTCCTTGTATATCCCTTGTGACCTCATCCGTCACCAAAGCAAAAAAGATAAGGGCTCAAAGCTGACCCTTGGTGCAGTCCTATTTTAATCGAGAAGTCATCAGTGTCACCATCACTTGTTCGAACACTTGTCACAACATTATCATACATGTCTTTGATGAGGGTAATGTACTTTGTGTTTCTCCAAGGCCCACCACATGACATCCCGCGGTATCTTATTGTAGGCCTTCTCCATTCAATGAACACCATATGCAGGTCCTTCTTTTGCTCCCTGTATCTCTCCATAAGTTGTCGTACCAAGAAAATGGCTTCCATGGTCGACCTCCCAGGCATGAAACCAAACTGATTTTTGGTCACGCTTGTCATTCTTCTTAAGCGGTGCTCAATGACTCTCCCAGAGCTTCATTGTGCTCATCAGCTTAATTCCACGATAATTAGTACAACTTTGAACATCCCCCTAGTTCTTGAAGATTGGTACTAATATACCCTCCTCCATTCTTCTGGCATCTTGTTTGCCAGAAAAATAAGGTTGAAAAGCTTAGTTAGTCATACTATTGCTATGTCTCCGAGGCCTCTCCACACCTCAATGGGGATACAATCCGGGGCCATCGCATTGCCTCCTTTCATCTTTTCCAAAGCCCCCTTGATCTCAGGCTCCTGGACTCGCCGCACAAAACGCCTGTTGATATCATCGAAGGAGTCGTCCAGTTCAACGGTAGAGCGCTCATTCTCTCCATTGAACAGCTTGTCGAAGTACTCCCGCCATCTATGCTTAATCTCCTCGTCCTTCACCAGGAGTTGATCTGCTCCGTCCTTGATGCATTTGACTTGGTCGACATCCCTCGTCTTCCTCTCCCGGATCTTGGCCATCTTATAAATGCCCCTTTTGCCTTCCTTCGTGTCTAAGCACTGGTAGAGGTCCTCATACGCCCAACCCCTTGCTTCACTCACAGCTTGCTTTGCAGCCTTCTTTGCCACCTTGTACTTCTCTGTTGTCTGCACTGCACTCCTATCCAGGTGCAGGCGTCTGAAACAATCTTTCTTCTCCTTAATAGCCTTCTGAACATCATCATTCCAAGCTTCGCTTCTACTTCCCCTGGACACTCCAAACTCCTCTGAAGCCACCTTACGAATGCAAGTCGCCATCTTCATCCACGTATTGTCTGCATCACCTCCTTCCTCCCAAGAGCCCTCCTTAATGACCCTCTCCTTGAAAGTCTGAGTTGCCTCCCCCTTGAGCTTCCACCACTTCGTTCTAGCGACTTTCGCGCACTTATCTCGCTGGACACAAATCCGAAAGCGGAAGTCAGCCACCACAAGCTTATGCTAAGGTACAACACTCTCTCCGGGTATCACCTTACAATCTAGGCAAGCACGCTTGTCTTCTCTTCTTGAGAGGACGAAATCAATCTGGCTATAGTGTTGACCACTACTAAAAAGTCACTAGATGTGATTCTCTCTTTCTAAAGAGGGCGTTAGCTACGATCATGTCGCAGGCTAGAGCAAAGTTTAAGACATCTTCTCCTTTTTGATTCTTGATGCCATAGACAAAGCCCACATGCATACCTTCAAAACCTGTGTTAGATGTACCCACGTGGCCATTAAGGTCTCCTCCTATGAAGAGCTTCTCACCAATAGGTACACTCCTAACCATGTCCTCTAGGCCTTCCCAGAATTGTCCTCCTGTGGCCTACTCGCGGGGCAACGTGCTGATAACATTGAGAACTAAGTCCCCGACTACCAGTTTGACCAAGATAATCCGGTCCCCACGCCTCTTGAAGTCTACTACCCCATACATGAGGGCTCTTGTTGATTAAGATGCCTACTCCACTTCTGTTTGTAGTTGTCCCAGTGTACTACAGCTTGAAGCCGGTATCCTCCACCTCTTTCGCCTTCTGTCCCCTCCATTTGGTTTCTTGGACGCAAAGGATATCAACACCTCTCCTCACCGCTGTATCAACTATCTCCCGTAGCTTACTTGTCAGGGACCCTACGTTCCAGCTACCTAAGCAGATCCTCCTAGGCTCGGTTAGCTTCCTTACCCTTCGCACTCGTCAAGTCAAATGTGAAGACCCTTCCTCATTTTTCACTAGACCCAGGCATCGATGTACCGTGCCATTACGGATGCGATGACCTGATCCTTGCTCACTTGCCACCGTATCTGGATCAAGACGTCGCGCCACCAAGGGGGTGACGACCCGGCCCTTGCTCATTTGACACCACACCCGGGTTCCGATATGGCGCGTCGCTAAGCAGGTTACGCCCCAACAATGTTCTTTGGGGTTTCATCTCCACAAGAGTGGCTGAGTTTTGACGTTGGCTCGCCAAGCCTATCACAATCCTCCTCCTTTACCCGGGCTTGGGACCGGCCATGTTGAGACAACATAGGTGGAGTTTTGCTTTACACACTCGTGGATCTGTTATTGGCATCAACATTAGTGGAAGCATGGCAAACGGTATATGTTAACTAAGAAGCACTGATACGGCCAGAACTGCCGATTTGCCGTCCTGATACGGGGGGACACGGGGATACGGCTGGATATGCGTATCCCGCAGTATCCCATCTTTTTCGAATAAAAAGGAAATAAAATCGAGATACGACCTAGATACGGCGAGGACACGGTGGGGACTCGGCAGCCAACCTCCGGTGACCATGCTACTGCCCAGTTCTCCTCCCGATAGCAACCATGGTCGAGCAGGTAACCTCGATGGTCGCTAGCAAGGAAGGAAATCTTGGTAGAGGAAGATGGCAAGGCGGCCGCCGACGAGGAAGAAGCTCCGGGCACGGAGAAAGATGGGGATTGCGACGGCCAGCGAGGAAGAAGAATTGGGCAGGGAGAAGATGGGTGTTGGAAGCTGCCGATTTTGCGACGCTGTCGTTTCTTCTCCTCTCTTACTGCCGATTTGGCGGCGGCTGGAGAAAAGGGAGTACGAGAACGGGAGGTTGGGAACGACTAGAGTGCTACTAGCCTAGGGTTTTCTGGAATTGGGCCTTACATGGGCTCTAAGTGGACAGAGAGCTACATGGGCTACGAGTGGACTGCTCAAATATTTCATGAATAGAAAGGAGACAACATATATCCAGTACTAAAACAAATTCTCATCTAAAAATTACCATTAAATCTTTATTTCATATTTATTTTTCTAAATACTTATATACCCTGCCGTATCCCCGAATGGCTGTTCAGGAAAATGTCGTATCCCGTATCCCGTATCCCCGTATGCGTATCACCGTGTCTCCGTCCCCGTATCTGTGCTTCTTAGTCTATTACCCGAACACAAATCTTATCAAATACGGTCTAGCATATATTGGTAGAAACAAGATTATCATCCTTTCTAGATGGAAAGGCCAAGGAAAAATGCACACAACAAAGTAATGTGTTTGCACATAATATACCAGAAAGGAAGCAATATGTTTAGAGCTTACCTTACCTATGGAGCATTTCAAAACTTGGGAGTTCCTTCTCAGTCCTTATGTCTGTTGGGACCTGTTTCTAAATAATCAGAAATTTCCACATGGTTTCTCAAATTTGGCATCAAATGCGGTTTCGTGACTAGTCTGAACCAACCAAAAAACCAGCAGAGAAGTGTTTTAGTTCAGTGGCTTTTGCTGCTATCCTGTATGGAAAGTAACAAGTTAGAAACATCTTATAGTTAAGTCCAGAAGTGATGTGTTTTATTTATTTTACTCCTACCTGTTTACAAGCAGATGCTCAGGTTTAACCATCAGAACCAGGAGCGGTATCACCAATTGTACAAGAGGGTAACACACTTTCCATTTCATTCTGAAGACTGGCTGCCTCCTCAATATGCCCCAATTTCTGGTATTTGCTTATCAGACAGTTGTAAATTACCGTATCAGGAGTAATACCATTTCCAATCATTTCTGAAAGAACTTCTCTAGCTTCTTGCATCATATTTAAATTACAAAATCCCCATACAAAACAAGTGTACCCATAGAGATCAAGTTGCAAACCACTATTGATCATCTCGGCCTTGAGTGCAAAGGCATCCTGAAGATTCCCCTGCTTCAGGTACCCATCCATAAGAGATGTATACACAACTTTATCCAGAGACAAACCCTTGCCGGCCATTTCATCCAACAACGCCACAGCCTTGGTTAAGCACCCATTCTTGCATAAACCATCAATTAAAGCGGTGTAAGTATGTACATTAGGCTCTAATCCTAAGTCTCTCATTTTGTTAAAATGTGAGACTGCCTCGTCAACTGATCCTGCTTTGCACAAACCATCAACCAATGCACAATATGTCACAACATTAAGCTGGAACCCAGAGTCCTGCATCTTGTGGAGCAGGGCAATGGCCTCTGACTCTTTTCCTTCTTTAAAGCAAGCATCCATTATATTAGTATAGATGATATTATTGGGTTTCAGACCACATTCATCCATTTTATTTAACAAACTCTTAGCCTCATCCACCTTCTGAAGATTACAGAGTCCACAAATGAGGGCACCATAAAGCGAAACATCAAGCTCCATCCCTTTATCCTTCATCTCATTCAACAAATCCAGTGCTCTCTCACTATTTTTATTCATAAAATGCCCATGAATTAGTGTAGTGTACAACAACTCATTGGCTTTGACACCAGCTTTCTCCATCAGCCTAAAAACATCCTCCGCTTCCGCAATCTTCCCCTCTTTGCAAAGGCCATCAACTTGGACAGTATATGTGACCACATTCAGTGGCACACCTTGCTGTACCATTTCATCAATCAAAACAAAGGCATCATCAAGCCTACCTGCCTTAAAGGTCCCATCAACCAAACATGTATATGTCACCTCATTCGGTGTCATCCCCCTGATCCTCATTTGCGCAAACAGCTTCATAGCCTCCCTTACCATCCCCTTCTTGCAGAACGCATCGACAAAGGTGCTATAAGTCCTTATATTAGCTATCACTCCTTCCCTCTTCATCTCAGCAAAGTAGCTGTATGCCCTTTCCATCCTCCCAAACTTGCAAAAGCAGTTGACTAATGCATTATATGTCACAACATCTGGTGTGCATCCATACCCCCTCATCTCCCCGACGAGCTGCTCCACCTCTTCCAACTCCCCGCATTTGCCACACCCATCAATGAGAGAATTGTATGTGACAACATCTGGTGGGCAACCTATTGCCTTCATCCTCGAGAACAATGCTCTTGCCTCCGCTAGCTCCCCCTCCTTGCACAGGAAATCGATCACGATGTTGAACGTGAACACGTTAAGGGCGGGCACCTGCTCAAATAGCCGCCGGACGAGCGCACCGCGGCGCTCTCGCGCTAGGCGGAGGAGGATGTGGTTGCAGGTGCGGGTGTTAGGGGGCACCCGCAGCTCGCGCACACGGCCAAGGGCGAGAACGGCGTCGTCGAGGAAGCCGCGGTCGGCGAGGAGGGAGAGGAGGGTGTCGACGACGGAGGGCAGGGCGCTGCGGCGAGGCCCTAGTGCGAGAGCCGCGCGATGGAGGAGGTCGACGAGGGAGGCGGCGAGGTGGGGCCGGTGACCGGGGGCGAGGAGGCGGGAGAGGAGGCTGCGGGAATGGGGGAAGAGGCGGGCGCGGGCGAGGAGGTGAGCCGCGATGCAGAGGTGGGCGGAGGAGGGGAGGGGGTGGGAGATGAGGAGGTTGGCGGGGACGGCTTGGAGCGAGTGGAGGACGCGGAGGCGGTCGGAGATGGGAGTGGCGGCGGCGGCGGCGGCGGAGTCGGGTGGGAGGGTGGAGATGGCGGTGGCGGCGATAGAGAAGGGGATGAAGCTAGGGTTCCGGCGAGAGTAGATGAAGAGGAAGTGGCGGCGCAGGGGGAGGGGTAGCATCGTTTGACCGCCTCCGGCGGCGGTGAGGCAGAAAGAATCAGGCCATGGAGAGGAGGGGGCCGGGGAGGTATCGTAGTAGGGTTTAGTGAGGTTTTGAGTTGCGCTTCATTTTGGGGTCATTCGCTTTACTTTGTGGAGTGCTGTGCGCTGGATTTCGCCAGTTCAGATCCAATTCAAACAAGAACCGGAACCAACTAGGGAAACATGGATACAAATACCATTTCCACATGTGCTGAAATGGGAAGCATCTCGATCCGACTTCAAACAATTGTGAAAACAAAACAAATTGGGACATTTTAAACAGATCAAGTACGGATAGAGTTAACAAACCCTAACATTACAAGTTGGAATCTCTCTTTAGGATGGTGTTGTCGATGGGTCGGGATGGATCTAAGTGAAGTCCTTCTCCTCCGGATCTCCCGTCCTCTGTTTTTTACGGTTTGAGGGTGTTGTATTCGTTATCTTCTCGGATCGCCAACACGAAAGTGACTTGTATTGACAAGAGGAAAGGTGGTGGCAGCTAGTACGAGCAGCGGGACGAGTGTGGACGGGTATAGTATTCTCTTCAGGATGCGCTTGATGAAATTCCTTGCGACATGAAAGTTGCCCATCTCCTCCTCAATCGAGTCAATATGGTTTTAATTCCTTCCAAAGGTGAATAAACCTACACAACAAGTAAGGAAACAAGGTTTCTCTGTTTGCGAAAGATTATCGTTGGTGAAAAATAAAAAACCGGCAAAACCCTTGGAGAGTCCTTTTGGATCACTTTTTCCTTTTGTTTTTGCAAATTGTAGTTATAGGATTTTCAGAGTTTCACCACTTTCACGAACCTTTTCCGCCTGATTTCACCTGGATCCTAAAGGACAAGGATATTGGAGCATTGGTGGAAAACACCCTTTTATGGGTAAAAATCACGTCAATTGGTGAGTTAATAACCTACCATACGAATCGGCAATCAATGGGATGAAAAACCAGTTGCGCAGAGCTATCCAGGAGAGAAGACGGTGTGTGGTACGACTGTACCACCTCGTATCGCATGGGCCGCCTCCTCTTGGTCAACTACTTCAACCCCATGTGATCGGATCTTGTGGGGACGAACAGAGAGATCACACCGACGATCCAGAACCAGAAATCCTCACCTCTAGAAGGGGCCAGAATGGATCTGAAGGGGAAATCGATAGGAGGGGCACCTCCACGCCATCATCTCGATCAAGGAGACCTAGGCATCAATCTTCACCATCATCCACATCCTCATAAACACCATTCATCTCCTTACATTTATGGCTACGAATCTGAAACGTCAGATCATGGGCTGTTGTCGACTCAGAAGTGGGCCCCAACTCCACGTCCCCTACCCGACCGCGTATATATTGGAGGCTTCGGCAACCATAGTCGTCGCCAAAATCAAATCGCATCTGCTCTACCTCTTCGCGCACAACCCATTTGTGTTCCTCTCACTGCATGCTGATGTTTCTGACAACCTCGTCCTGTCGACCGTGTGCACGATTGTACGGAGAGCAGGCCTCCGGAACCTCGCGCCTTCTGATCCTGCATCGGGAGAAGGAGTGATTAGGTTTTTGGGGAGCATATAAGGCGCGACTGCTCGTTGTTGTTCCCCGACTTCGACTACGTCCTCAACCTCTTTGATGTCGCCATGGGTGAAAACTCCACGACCCGGAAGAAGGATGTAGAGGAGGTTGTTGTTGTCGTCGTGACTTTGACATGGCTGGCTGGCGGGTATAGTATCGTTCATCCCTCTCCTCCTTATTCTTGTGTTAATCGTACTACATGTTAACGTAGATATATCTATTCTATACATAGTATGTGCTCAGATGTTATATATCAGTATGAGACTAATATTGTTATTGCCATCATCATGATTTATTTATGGATTAAATCAATCAAAAAATTGTCAATTCATCCAACAATCCAAACACCTATTGTTTGTATGCAATTTTTGACTCAAGGTTATGCTGCTACATTGAAGTCAAAACCGTTTATGGGTACTCATTTTAAGCATTGGCAAACCAAAACTACCCTGTGGCTCAAAAAGATGAACGTGTTCTATGTCATTGGTGGCACTCCTAAGGGAATGACTACTCCGGATCAGGAGAAGACATTTAAGGAGGCCAACATCGTCTTTGTTAGAGCCATTCTAAGTGTGAATGGGGACAAGCTAGTTGATGCATGTCTACATATGTGGGTTGGAACTTGTGGGTTACGCTCGAGTTAAGTTCGGGGTAACGGATGCTGGAAGCGAGATGTATGCCATGGAACAGTTCCATGACTACTAGATGGTTGGGAACCATCTTGTACTGGACCAAGCTCATGAGATTACAAGGCATCGTTAAGGAGCTCAAACTCCTTACGTGTGAGTTACTGGACAAGTTTGTCGCAGGGTGCATAATTGCTAAACTCCCGCCTTCTTGGAGGAGCTTTGCTACTACTTTGAAACATCAAATACATGAATTCTCAGTAGAGGATGTCATTGGTCATATGAATGTGTTAGAGAATCGAGAGAAAAGGACTCACACGTCAAGGGGGGTGATGGACCTTCTAGAACCAATATGGGGCAGAAGAACTTCCACGGGTTTAAGGGGAAGAACTCGCTCCAGGAGAATACCAACTTTAAGAGGAAGGTGATGGGTAACGTTGCATGAAAATAAAAAAAAATCCTACGAAACACCCAAGATCCAATCTAGGAGATGCATAGCTACGAGAAGGGAGTGTGTCTACATACCCTTGTAGACCGAGAGTGTTAGCGTCGTAACACGATTGATGTAGTCGTACTCTTCATGATCCAATCGCGATCCAATCTGATCTAGTGCCGAACGGACGGCACCTCCGAGATTAGCACACGTTCAGCTCGATGGCGTCCTCTCCTTCTTGATACAGCAAGAAAGGGAGAGGAGGTAGATGAGATCGGAACCAGCACGGCGGTATGGTGGTGGCAGCAGCGAAATTCCGGCAGGGCTTCGCCAAGCGTGTACCGGAGGGACGTGGGAGGAATTGGGAGCGGGAACGAGCCAGGGTGAAGGGGTGGCTGCCCCCATGCGCCTTCCCCATCTATATATAGGCTAGGGGGTAGGGGAGGGCGTCCAAAACCCATCTAGGGCCGGCCACATGATTGAAATCCCTTTAAACTTGGAGATAACATCTTCTCTCTAGATTCAACCCTTTAAATTTAGAGTCAAGATCTTATCTCTAGATTTAAACAACATGTGCCTTGGGGAATGGGGCAGCCAGCCTATGTGGGCTGTAGCTCCACCCCTCGGTCCATGTGGGTCCTTCCTAGGTCGTTGGGCCCCACGGTGGAACCCCCAGATCCTTCCCGGTACAATACCGGAAAAAACAAACTTTTTCCAGAACCGAAAATATGACTCCCCATATATAAATCTTTACCTCCGGACCATTCCGGAGATCCTCGTGATATCCCGGATCCCATCCGGGACTCCGAACAACCTTCGGACTTTCCGCTGTTAATATCTCAATACTACCCTAACGCTATCGAACGTAACCGTGCGACCCTACGGGTTCGGAACATGCAGACATGACCAAGACTCCTCTCCGGTCAATAACCAATAGCGGGACCTGGATGCCCATATTGATTCCTACATATTCAACAAAGATCTTTATCGATTGAACCACGATGTCAAGGATCCAGTCATTCCCGTATGCAATTCCCTTTGTCCGGCGATATGTTACTTGCCCGAGATTCGATCGTTGGTATCTCCATACCTAGTTCAATCTCGTTACCGGCAAGTCTCTTTACTCATTCCGTAATACAAGATCCTCTAACTAAACTCATTAATCACATGAAGCTTCTGATGATGCTGTATTACCGAGAGGGCCCAGAGATATCTCTCTATCACACGGAGCGACAAATCCCAGTCTCGATCCATGCAACCCAACAGACACCTTCAGATATACCTGTAGAGCACCTTTATGATCACCCAATTATGAAGTGACATTTGATAGCACACAAGTCATTCCTCCTGTATCCGGGAGTGGCATGATCTCATGGTCGAAGGAACAGATACTTGACATGAAGAAAGTTATAGCAAATAACTAAACGATCTGATGCTAAGCTTACGGTTGGGTCTGTCCATCACATCATTCTCCTAATGATGTGATCCCGTTATCAAATGACAACTCATGTCCATGGTTAGGAAACCTTAACCATCTTTAATCAATGAGCTAGTCTAGTAGAGGCTTACTAGGGACACGGTGTAGTTTATGTATTCACACATGTATTTAAGTTTCCGGTCAAATACAACTCTAGCTTGAATAATAAACATTTATCATGAACGGGAAATATGATAATAACCAATTTATTATTGCCTCTAGGGCATATTTCCAATAGTCTCCCACTTGCACTAGAGTCAATAATCTAGTTCACATCGTCATGTGATTAACACCCAACGAGTTAGGGGTTTGATCATGTTTTGCTTGTGAGAGAGGTTTTAGTCAACTGGTCTGCAACATTCAGATCTGTGTGTACTTTACAAATCTTTGTGTCATACTGTAGATGCTGCTACCATGCTCCACTTGGAGCTATTCCAAATGGCTGCTCCACTATACATATCCGGTTTGTGACTCAGAGTCATCTGGATCGGTGTCAAAGCTTGCATCGACGTAACCCTTTACGACGAACTCTTTATCACCTCCATAACCGAGAAACATTTCCTTAGTCCTCTTTAGGCACCTAAGGATAATTTTGACCGTTGTCTAGTGATCCACTCCTGGATCACTCTTGTACCCCCTTGCCAGACTCATGGTAAGGCACACATCAGGTATGGTACCAGGGGCGGAGCCAGGATTTGAGCATGAGGGGGGCGAAGAGGCCAATACCAAGCAATCGTATATAACATATATAAAAGGCGATTATAGACGTCTTTTAGATATGTATCACGGGGATCAAATTGCAATGACATATATTTCGTAATTGAAAAGAAAATGACACTTTTATTAGTATAAATATAACTCAGCAAAACATATCAAACAAATCAACAATATCACTCTCCGAATATATAGCAGACTGAAAAGTAAATGTTAGAAGTTTTAGTTATTATCTTGATGTATAGTTGTTCTATGACTTTAGAAATTGTAGTAAGCAATGTCACAATAACATTACCTAGTAATTTGCATATTCTAGTTGTATGTTGGATATACCTTCAGATTTGGTCTAGCTATGACAATATGAGCCGTGGGACTGGATAGTATAGGATTTGATACTGACCGAAAAGCAACAACTGCTTCATTGGGATGAGCCGGTGATGACGGTTGAAGGAGACACAAGAACGAAAGGGCAGAGCTTCCTCATGTGGCTGATGGCAACGCGGCAATGTTTAGCACGCGCAGGTGATCGATCCCAGAAATCAAAACAGAAATACTAACAATCAGACTAAGGTTTGGATTCATAAAAAGAAATTAC
The DNA here is from genome assembly GCA_011799875.1 of Thinopyrum elongatum. Classification (NCBI taxonomy): domain Eukaryota; kingdom Viridiplantae; phylum Streptophyta; class Magnoliopsida; order Poales; family Poaceae; genus Thinopyrum; species Thinopyrum elongatum. The sequence continues at coordinate 502,939,442 of CM022303.1, forward strand.
TACTGATAGCTACAATCAGACGACAGCTAAGGTGTGGAGTATTATTGATATATACTACTACCTGCTTGTATCCATAGGCTGGCCTCCCGGCGCCTAGCTGTATAGCGTCGTGGTGAGCGACGGCGTCGGCCATCTACAGTCAAGTGCACGTAGAGAGGATCAATCGATTGATCTGATCGATAGCATTAGGGCTAGGACCTAGCCTCGACCAGCAAAACAATTACACACATGAGGCAGGCCACGATCGTACATGGGCTACTGGGCTGAGTCTGATGCGTACTAATTACAGGATAAATCAGCTGGGCCATCATTAATCAAGTCATTACTCGGCCATTAGCACACGTAATACACTAGTGCGTATACCAGAAATTTTCAAGGGGGGGCGAGCGGTTGGAGGGGGTCTAGCCCCTGCTCGCCCCCTGTCTCCGCCCCTATATGGTACACAGCATGGCATACATTATAGAGCCCATGGTGAGGCATAGGGAATGGCCTTCATCCTTTCTCTTTCTTCTACCGTGGTCGGGCTTTGAGTCTGACTCAACTCCACACCTTGCAACACAGGCAAGAACCTCTTCTTTGACTGGTCCATTTTGAACTTCTTCAAAATCTTGTCAGGGTATGTGCTTTGTGAAAGTCCTATCAAGCGTCTCGATCTATCTCTATAGATCTTAATGCCCAATATGTAAGCAGCTTCACCTAGGTATTTCATTGAAAAACTCTTGTTCAAATAACCCTTTATGCTTTCCAGAAATTCTATATCATTTTCAATCAATAATATGTCATCCACATATAGTATTAGAAATGCTACAGAGCTCCCACTCACTTTCTTGTAAATACAAGCTTCTCCGTAAGTTTATATAAACCATAAACTTTGATCACCTCATCAAAGCGCATTTTCCAACTCCGAGATGCTTGCACCAGTCCATAGATGGATCGCTGGAGCTTGCATACTTTGTTAGCATCTTTAGGATGGAAAAAACCTGTCGGTTGCATCATATACAACTATTCCTTAAGGAAACCGTTAAGGAACATTGTTTTGACGTCCATCTGCCAGATTTCATAATCATAGTATGCGGCAATTGCTAACATAATTCTAACAAACTTAAGCATCACTACGGGTGAGAAAGTCTCATCATAGTCAACTCCTTGAATTTGTCAAAAACCTTTTGCGACAAGTCGAGCTTTATAGACGGTGACATTACCATCAGCGTATGTTTTCTTCTTAAAGATCCATTTATTCTTAATGGTTTGCTGGTCAATGTACAAGCCCACCAAAGTCCATACTTCGTTCTCATACATGGATCCTATCTCAGATTTCATGGCCTCAAGCCATTTGTCGGAATCTGGGCTCATCATTGCTTCTTCATAGTTCGTAGGTTCACCATTGTCTAACAACATGACTTCCAGGACAAGATTACCGTACCACTCTGGTGCGGAACATGTCTTGGTCGACCCACGAAGTTCATTAGTAACTTGATCTGAAGTATCATGATCATGATCATTAGCTTCCTCTCTGGTTGGTGTAGGCATCACGGGAACTGCTTTTTGTGATGTGCTACTCTCCAGTTCGAGAGAAGGTACAATTACCTCATCAAATTCTACTTTCCTCCCACTCACTTCTTCCGAGATAAACTCCTTCTCTAGAAAGGACCCATTTTTAGCAACAAAAATCTTGCCCTCGGGTCTGTGATAGAAGGTATACCCAATGGTCTCTTTAGGGTATCCTATGAAGACGCACTTCTTTGCTTTGGGTTCGAGCTTATCAGGCTGAAGCATCTTGACATAAACGTCGCATCCCCAAACTTTAAGAAACGATAACTTAGGTTTCTTGCCAAACCATAATTCATACGGTGTCATCACAACAGATTTAGACGGTGCCCTGTTCAAAGTGAATGCGACGGTCTCTAATGCATAACCCCAAAATAATAGTGACAAATCGGTAAGAGACATCATAGAATGCACCATATCTAATAAGGTACGGTTACGATGTTCAGACACACCATTACGCTGTGGTGTTCCAGTGGTGTGACTTGTGCAACAATTTCACATTGTCTTAAATGAGCGCCAAACTCGTAACTCAAATATTCACCTCCATGATCAGATCGTAGAAACTTTATTTTCTTGGTACGATGATTCTCCACTTCACTCTGAAATTCTTTGAACTTTTCAAATGTTTCAGACTTGTGTTTTATTAAGTAAATATACCCATATCTACTCAAATCATCTGTGAAGGTAAGAAAATAACGATATCCACCATGTGCTTCAACATTCATCGGGCCGCATACATCGGTATGTATTATTTCCAATAAGTCACTAGCCTGCTCCATTGAAACGAAAAACAGAGTTTTAGTCATCTTGCCCATGAGGCATGGTTCACATGTCTCAAATGATTCATAATCAAGAGATTCCAAAAGTCCATCAGCATGGAGTGTTTTCATGCACTTCACACCAATATGACCTAAGCGGCAGTGCCATAAATATGTGGTACTATCATCATTAACGTTGCATCTTTTGGCATCAATATTTTGAACATGTGTATCATTACGATCGAGATTCAACAAGAATAAACCATTCACAAGGGCTAAATGACCATGAAAGATATTATCCATATAAATAGAACAACCATTATTCGCTGACTTAAATGAATAACCGTCTCGCAATAAACAGGATCTAGGTATAATGTTCATGCTTAACGTAGGCACCAAATAACAATTATTTATGTTTAAAACTAATCCTGAAGGTAAATGTAGAGGGAGCGTGCTGATGATGATCACATCAACCTTGGAACCATTTCCAATGCACATCGTCACCTCGTCCTTAGCTAGTCTCTGTTTATTCTGCAACTCCTGTTTCGAGTTACAAATATTAGCAACCAAACCTGTCATGGATTTAACACGGAAGATGCCCTAGTGAAAGGACTTAGGTGTGGAGCCATCGCAACTAGGTTAGCTTGAAGGGGCTGAACGGGACAAAGGACACAAGATTTACCCAGGTTCGGCCCCTCGAAACGAGGTAAAAGCCTACATCCTACTTTTAGTTGTATTACTTGAGTTTCGATCACAAGGGAGCGAATACGCTTGACCTAGTTCTTGACTTGTTGTTTCTTGAGTTAACCCGCCGTCGGGTCTCACCTTTATATACAGGTCGATGCCCGGCGGCTTACAAAGTCCCGGCCGGCTCACACAACGTGACCGGCTCGGTTTCTAACCAAACCTGCCTTACAAAGCAAGTTAACCTTGAACGGTTCACACCTTCGGGTCTTGAATCACCTCCGGGTCTTGGGCCTCCAATAAGCTTGCTTTATGAACTGCCATCCTTATGTCTTCTTGGACCTCTTGGGCCTTCTTCACAATAAGTCACCAACGGTGTAACCCGGCCCCTCCTGGGCGGGTCACACCTCGGAGTTATATCCCCAACATTAGGCCCCAGGTTGATTTGAACTTGTTCATATCAATCTTCACTCCTTCATTTAACAATCCGCACCGGTGCTAATATCTTATGCAGATCACCATAACCCGCCATGACATCATGTAAACAGAAACATCATAACCCGCCATGATGTCATGTGCATTAATTCCGCACAAGACCCAGCATATCTTCAACGGATCCTTATCTTTAATAGGCTTCCCGAAAATCAAGGCGCTTGCATTGCTTAGCATAATCATTTTACCTCCTCGATCCCTGCGCATGCCATCTTATCACCTCCTTATAAATAGGGACAGGGGGCCTTCTTTTTCATTTTTACCCCTGCCTCTGCCGCTTCTTCTTCCTCGCGACGACCGACGCCTCCGGAGCTCCGCCGCCCCCGTCGACTACATCAACCTTGGCCGCTGCATCAACCTGACCTCGACCAGAAAATGGCGGCACCCCTCCGCTGTTCTTCAGCATCTCCAGGTATCCATCTCCTTTTTCCTCATATCTACATTAGGGTTTCTGCCGTTCTTCGGTGTTCGTCGGCGTTCATCACCCTTGTCTATAGTTCAGTGACCACGCCACCTTAGTAGGACCAAAACGCGATGCTAAAGTCATGCTTTACTCCCCTTTAATATCCGCCAGCAAATACGGATCCACTTGCTGCTGTTGAGATTCATTCCCCACACTTGTGGTCATCCCCTATTTTTAGGGCTAGTAATTTTCTCATGTTTCTGTATCGACCGTAGATCCGAAATTATAGGCAAAATCTGTGAAACTTGTTTGTTCAACACTTAGTGAAGATTTATCCAATCCCCAGATCTTGTGACCATCGGCTCGACCACTGTTGTACGGGCAGCTCAAATAATACTTTGTAACTCGCCAAATAAGTTGTTTAAACCGCCAGTACTTATCTAGGCTTGACATTATCCGGCTCGTACCTCGCCGGTTTAACCATATAATTTTCTTTTCTGCAACCATTAAGCGGCTTACCAATCCTTGCATCTAAGCAATAGTAACTTTACTTTGTTCAACCATCGGGCGGCTTATCATCACCAATTTGACCCGCCGTGATCTCCTTTCTAGGTTTTCACCTGATCAAAATGACTAAGACCGTCACCTCCTGCGACTGGGTCGTTTCCAAGGTCACAGAACAGACTCTCCAAGAGTTTGTTGCCATGGGCGTTTTACCATCTAAGGATGTCATCCATTGGCGGGCTCCAGGGGCTGAGGTCCCACCTCAACCAAAGGAAGGAGAAGTTATAGTTTTCTCTGATCATATGCTCCGAGGCTTCTCACCGCCCGGCTCAAAATTCTTCCGTGACATCCTGAATTTCTATCAGCTTCACCCTCAAGACATTAGACCCAATTCAGTTTCCAATATTTGCAATTTTCAAGTCTTTTGTGAAGTATATCTTCAAGAGGAGCCCAGCGTTGACCTCTTCAGAGAGTATTACTACTTGAACCGCCAAACAGAGATGACAGACGAGCCCAGCCTTGAACTTGGTGCAATTTCTATCCAGAGGCGAAGAGACGTCGTCTTTCCTACAGCTGCACCTCCCAGTCACCCCAAAGACAGGAATCAGACTTGGTTTTATTGCCAAGACACCTCTCCGACGGGTGAAAATCCTCTGTCGGGTTTCCGTATTCACCGGCTCAACCCCAGGCACCCACTTCCAGACCGGATTAGCTCTGCTGAACGAGCCAAATATGGACCCACTTTTACTAAGATAAGAGCCTTGATGGTAAACGGCTTGACCTGGTCTGATGTTGGGTTAGCTGGAGAATCATGCCTTTAAGCCGCCGCCCCGGCTTAATGTGCACATACACAGGCGATGTGAATGACCCCTTGCGGTACAACTCAACACCCCTTGAAGAGAAGGACATTAACAAAATGACCAAGTCTTTACTTGGAGAAACTCTAGAAGACTGCAGCAAAACGGGGCTGAGCCCCTTCTATACTCTTAACCCAGCTCCAGATGTAAGTAGTTGAAGCCCTTTTTACGTTATTCATTACTCTCATATGCTGCACTTGCCTTATTATCTTGCTTTCTTCAGGCCGACTCTCCCTTTTGGAATAAGAAGCTTCAAGATAAGTCGGCCAAAAAGGCGAGGGGAAAGACCAAAGCTCCCAAGAAACCCGCCAAGAAGAAAGTAGATGCAACAAATCAATTTACTCTGAATGATGAGTCAGAGGTAGAACTTGACTCCCTTGGCTCCTTTTTTTGTACATCTTATTGACGCTGACCCCTCTCAGGATGACGCGGAGACCAGCCAGGCAGATGTTGTAGAGGTAACTATTATTTCCTCTGACTCAGAGCCTTTGCCAAAACAGAAAATTCGGCACGTGACCCGGAAAGTAAGGTTTTCTCACCCTTTAGCTTACTTGGATCCAAACTTCATTTTGAAGAAACAACAACATGAAGCTCGGCGTACAACTCGAAACAGCGGAGGGGGAGACCTTCATGCCGGCTTACCCAATACACTGGCCCCTCGCAAACACCGAAAAGAGGTGTCGTAGAATTTGATCCTCTCCTTTCCCAAGGCGGGTCTTATTCGTCAACCACTTAATCTTTCCGACTCAAATTATCAGGGAACCTCTCACTCATCCTCTGGCGACTCTACTGGAACTCAGATACCTCTCTTCAAAGTTGCCCCTGGGTGAGAACATTTAACCTCTTTATTTTTTAATACCTTACCAACTGATATATTAACATCTTCATATGTCTTACTTTCAGCGGTATGGCCAAACCCAGCAAGAAATTGAAGATGAACAAGCCAGCCGAAGACCCAAGGTTATTGAGCCAGAGAAACAAACCATATCTGAAGCTTCTCATCAAACCCCTGAGGCTGCTGCTGATGACCCGCCACCAAAGACTCACGACGTCACGGTGGATCCAATGGGTGTTGACCCATCCAGCGCTAAGTCGCCCAGTCCCATAAAACCTGCTGAAGAACCTCCTTCGCAACAAACTGCTGAGGATGTCCTTATTACCAGCACTGGTTATGCTGAACCTGGGAACCCCACCCTTCTGGCCAAGCATTCAGCCAAAGAAGAATTAATTGAAAAGAGCAAGGCCAGATTTGACATTGCCAATTACTCACACTTGGGCGTCGGTGAATTATACTCTGGTTATCTGAGCCAGCTGCATACTGGTCGTGATCTGGAGGCAGATTTAGTCAAGAAATTGCGACAAAAATATGAGGTATGAACATCTGTTTCTCTTGCATATGTAGTCATCCAGCCCCCAAGTCTTATCCGTAGGAAAGGATATATTTGAGTAGGGTTAAGACTTGTCCATATGTCATTGCAACTCTAAAATCATAGCCCTCATGGGCCGGCTTATCGTGATAAAGATGAGCCGGATTGCTTTCATGACTTCAAAAGAAAAGCTCCAGACCATATCCCTTATGGGCCGGCTTATCTTGATAAAGATGAGCCGGATCATTTCCATTACCTTGAAAGAAAAACTGCGGACCATAGCCCTCATGAGCCGGCTTATCTTGATAAAGATGAGCCGGATCATTAACAATATATACTACGAAAAAGAGCTTCCGCACACATTAGCCCCCAAGTGTCAAGTGCTTTGCTTGCAACGTACTTGAGACTTGTATGTATAGTGTGTCCTGAGAAATATGTTTATAATTGTTTAACTCGTACTTGCAGGATGCCTTAACTCAGGCTGAATTCCAATTGGTCGATTTAAAGACCAGGCTTGAGCATCAAGAGGCTGGAATACGCAAAGCTGTCTCCAAGACTAAGTTTAGTCTAGAAGAGAACGAGAAGCTCAGAGTTGGGTTTTCCACAGAAAGAAATGCCTGGGATAAGGAAAAAGCCGCCTTAGTGCAAAGAGCAGAGACTGCCGAATCTTCTTTGAAAGAGACCACTGCAGAACTGACCGGCTTAAAACGCCATATCTCACAGATAACAGCTGCTATCTTTGGTAAGGAATTTGGGATGCTTTAACCATTTCCAATTTTTACCTTTTAACCTGCCTGACGACTTATCTGTGCGCTCATTTAACAGGACCCAGGAGTGCCAACCTTGGCCAAGACATGTTGGTGAAGCTGAAGGCGGTTTACACTTTGGTAGAACAGCTGTACACAGGTACTCAGCGAACCATAGCGGCCATATCGCACAGTAAACAGCCACCTTCACTCATCAGGGAGGTACTGGACAAACTATCTGTCATGCCCCAAAAAATTGAAGAGATTAAGCGGTCATCCGCCCGAGCTAGCGCTATCACTGCTTTGAGCCGGGCCAAAGCATAGCAAGCAGAATTAGACCCGGTGGAATTAGCCACCGGTTGTCCAAGCTTTAAAGAAGACGGATCGCCTTTTGATGAAGCAGATTTTACCAAGTGCGTAAAAGAGATGCGTCCCTTGGCGAGCAAATTGGCCGAGGAGACTGATTTGTCCAAATATCAGGCGGCTTACATGATGGAAAACTCCAAAGTGAAAGCGCCAGCTTATGAGATTGTGGATCTTATTCCTCCAATACGTAAGCATACTTTTGCTCCTGACATTGATCCGTCCACACTTATAGATGATGAAGCTGTGTTCAAAGCCTTAACTGGCATCGACTGGACATCACCTGACTTCCAGACGATGGACGAAGAAGAAGAACCGGCGCAGGATAACCCGGAGGCTTCAACTCGCCAGGACCAAAAGAACTGATCCAAGGGGCGGCTCTCAGACCGCGGCGTAGAATGTCTTTTGAAAAACTCTTAATCTTGTGGGCTTGGGAAAGCCTTGTAATAGGCTAGTTGAAACAATGATCTGTCATGCCATCGTGCATGTGGTATCCTTTGAATGTTTAAACCGCCGAGCTTGATTTTTATCACCCGCCACTTGTGCGTATAATATTATCAGGTATGTGGATCAGATCAAGCATCATCATACTTCCTGTACACAAGGAAACAGCATATGCCCTGGCGGTTTACGCCAGGGCGGGTCACAAATATCTTTGAAAAAACCCTGATATAATAGTCTTTGATAAAAAAGACTAAAGGCTATTGAAGCCGGAAATATACCGGCGACTTAAAGTCGAGGACAGGGCGGGTTAGAAAAAACCCTAAATCTCTATTCAAGTATGAAAAGTCATACATGTAGACTGACATCATAATGATGCTGTAACGATGGTAATCCAGCATGGGTTTTAACCCGTACACATGAAAGATCATGATTTGAATTTATTCCAGGCAAATCATCCTGGTGACTTAAAGTCTGCTTATCATGGCGGGTTATTAACCCAATATGCTCAAGTATGAGTCATAGAATTAAGGCTACATGGCCTGAATTGCAAAACCATATGTTAATATGGAAAAAGGATATAAATCCAAAAAAATTAGAAAAACAGAAACCCAGAAAAACAAGGCTTTCATAGGCCGCCAAGCCTAAAACTCAAGTGCTTTCATGGGCCGCACAACCACTGAGTTAATCCTAGCTCACTGTAAGCCGGCCCTCACATGACAAACCGCCGTTTTAACTTTAACAAGTTCAGGGTCTTATTTAAAAGATTGATTGTCAAGAGTGCGGCGGGTCATTCCAGGATTACCTGGGCAGAGTAACAACGACATACAGGCAGGATAACCCGAAATTTGGTGTTTACACCTGGCTAGGAAGCCGATCAAGAGGGTAAGCATAGCTATGCTCATTGAGCAGGAAGCCCCCAAGTGACCAATAAGATGGCAGGTAGGCCAGATCAAGAGGGTAAGCATAGCTATGCTCATTGAGCAGGAAGCCCCCAAGTGACCAATAGGATGGCAGGTAGGCCGGACCAAGAGGGTAAGCATAGCTATGCTCATTGAGCAGGAAGCCCCCAAGTGATCTTATGAACAAACAATAAAGGCTCAGATTCATAGAAGTGAAACAACAAAGGCCCTGAATTATCAGGGATGCCGGCTTTATTATAGTGATCATAATATGTACACTGAAGAAAAGTATATACAACATAAGAGCCGGTGGCTCAGGTGTAATAAGGCCAAAGATGAGCAATGTTCCATGGCCGGCGGGTCTCCTCCTCCGATGTGCATGAATCCTTGTGTTCTCGAATATCAATGAGGTAGTATGACCCGTTGTTCAGGTTTTTGCTGACCACAAAAGGTCCTTCCCAAGGTGGGGATAACTTATGCATGTCTGTCTGATCTTGGATTAGCCGGAGCACCAAGTCGCCTTCTTGGAAGGTCCGGGTCCTAACTCGGTGGCTATGATAGTGACGCAGATCTTGCTGGTATATCGTTGAACGAGCCGCCACAAGGTCACGCTCTTCATCCAACATATCAAGAGCATCCTGACATGCTTTTTCATTATCAGCTTCAACATAAGCCGACACCCGGGGCGAGTCATGACGGATATCACTTGGAAGAACCGCCTCTGCCCCATAGACCATGAAGAAAGGCGTATAGCCTGTTGACCTATTAGGAGTAGTATTAATGCTCAAAATTACTAAGGGCAACTCCTCAACCCAACAACCCGGCGTGCATTGCAATGGAACCATAAGCCGGGGCTTTATGCCTTTCAAGATTTCCTGATTGGCCCTCTCAGCTTGACCATTAGACTGCGGATGAGCCACTGACGACACGTCAAGACGAATATGTTCTCGTTGACAGAACTCTGTCATAGCGCCCTTAGACAAATTAGTGCCATTATCAGTTATGATACTATGAGGGTAGCCAAAACGGAAGATCACCTTCTTAATGAATTGAACCGCCGTTGCTGCATCACACTTACTGACCGGCTCTGCCTCAACCCACTTGGTAAACTTGTCAACCGCCACCAAGAGGTGGGTCTTTTTGTCCTTGGACCTCTTGAAAGGTCCAACCATATCCAGCCCCCAGACTGTAAATGGCCAAGTAATTGAAATCTTCCTCAATTCTTGAGCCGGTACATGAGCTCGTCTAGAAAATTTCTGACAGCCATCACACTTGCTAATCAGATCTTCAGCATCAGCATGAGCCGTCAACCAATAAAACCCATGATGAAAAGCTTTAGCCACAAGAGATTTAGAGCCGGCGTGATGGCCACAATCTCCTTCATGAATCTCCCTTAGGATCTCACGGCCCTCTTAAGGAGAAATACAGCGCTGGAACACGCCTGTGACGCTGCATCGGTGTAACTCGTCATTGACAATAGTCATAGACTTAGACCGCTAGGTTATCTGCCTGGCCAAAGTTTCATCCTCAGGTAACTCTCCCTGGGTCATATAAGCCAAATAAGGAACCGTCCAATCAGGGATGGCATGGAGAGCCGCCACCAACTGCGCCTCCGGGTCAGGAATAGCAAGATCCTCTTCAGATAGCAACTTAACTGAAGGATTATGTAACACATCAAGAAAAACATTAGGGGGCACTGGCTTACGCTGCGACCCAAGTCGGCTCAAAGCATCGGCCGCCTTGTTCTTCCTTCGATCCAGATGCTCCACCTGATAACCTTTGAAGTGACCAGCGATATTATCAACCGCCCGGCGATAAGCCGCCATGAGTGGGTCTTTAGAATCCCAAGTGCCAGAGACCTGCTGAGCCACCAAATCTGAGTCGCCAAAGCACCTGACCCGGCTTAAATTCATCTCTTTGGCCACCTTTAGGCCATGAAGCAAGGCTTCATATTCAGCTGCATTGTTAGTACAGGGAAACATCAACCTTAAGACATAACAAAACTTGTCACCTCGTGGGGAAGTCAAAATAACTCCAGCCCCCGAGCCTTCCAATTGCCTGGACCCATCAAAATGAATAGTCCAATACGTATTATCAGGCTTCTCCTCAGGCATCTGCAACTCTGTCCAGTCGTTGATGAAATCCACAAGAGCTTGGGACTTGATAGCTGTTCTTGGCATATATTTCAAACCATGGGGTCCAAGCTCAATGGCCCACTTAGCCACTCGGCCTGTAGCTTCTCTGTTTTGAATAATATTGCCTAAGGGAGCAGAGCTGACCACAGTAATAGGATGGCCAAGGAAATAATGCTTCAACTTGCGACTGGCCATGAACACCCCATATACTAGCTTCTGCCAATGTGGGTATCTCTGTTTAGACTCAATTAAGACCTCACTGACATAATAAGCCGGCCTTTGAACCAGATATTCCTTACCCGTCTCTTTCCTTTCCACTACAACTGCCACGCTGACGGCTCTGCTATTAGCAGCCACATATAAAAGCAAGGGCTCCTTCTCAACAGGAGCTGCAAGAACCGGCGGCTCAGCTAACTATTTTTTAAGCGCCTCAAACGCCTCATTGGCAGCATCACTCTAGACAAAACGATCTGTCTTCTTCATCATCTGATACAGACGAATAGCCTTCTCTCCCAGGCGGCTTATAAACCGGCTTAAAGCTGCAATACGACCCGCCAAACGCTGGACATCATTAATGCACGTCGGCTTAGCCAATGAAGTAATAGCCTTGATTTTCTCCGGGTTAGCTTCAATACCTCTCTCAGAGACCAGAAAACCTAAGAGCTTGCCTGCAGGCACACCAAAAACACATTTGGCCGGGTTAAGCATCATCTTGTAGACCCAGAGGTTATCAAAGGTCTCCTTCAAATCATCTAGCAGAGTCTCCTTCTTTCTGGACTTTACAACAATATCATCCACATAAGCATGAACATTGCGTCCTATCTGGTTATGAAGACAATTCTGAACACAACGCTGATAAGTCGCCTGGGCGCTCTTGAGCCCAAAAGGCATAGACACATAGCAGAAAGCTCCAAAAGGCGTGATGAAAGCCGTCTTCTCTTGGTCTTTAACTGCCATCTTGATTTGATGATAACCAGAATAAGCATCCAAGAAACTCAAACGCTCACAACCCACCGTAGCGTCAATGATCTGATCAATGCGGGGAAGAGCGAAAGGATAAGCTGGACAAGCCTTATTAAGGTCTATATAATCCACACACATACGCTAAGTGCCATTCTTCTTAAGTACCAGCACCGGGTTAGCCAACCACTCAGGGTGAAAAACTTCAACGATGAACCTGGCTGCTAAGAGCCGGGCCACCTCTTCTCCAATGGCCTTGCGTCTCTCCTCATTAAAACGACGAAGGAACTGCTTGACCGGTTTAAACTTGGGATTGATATTGAGAGTGTGCTCAGCGAGTTCTCTCGGTACACCCGGCATGTCTGAAGGCTTCCATGCAAAGATGTCCCGGTTCACACGGATGAACTCGATGAGCGCGCTTTCCTATTTTGGATCCATATTAGCACTGATAATGAACTGCTGAGATGAATCGCCAAGGGTAAAATCAACCTGTTTGGTGTCATCTCCCGACTTAAACTTCAGCAAAGGGCAATGCTCTGTGGTTGGTTTCTTCAAAGGGGTCATATCCGCCGGGTCAACATTATCCTTATCAAATACCCAGGCACTAGTACGAGCACTAGTAAGGTACACATCAATAACATGTATATGAAATATACCTTTGTTGATGTTGCCAACCTTCTTATCTGCCAAGTACTTGGGGCAGTTCCACTTCTAGTGGCCCTTCCCCTTGCAATAGAAGCACTCAGTCTCATGTTTGGGTCCAGCCTTGGGTTTCTTCACGGGAGCGGCAACTGTCTTGCCATTCTTCTTGAAGTTTCCTTTCTTTCCCTTGCCCTTCTTGAAACTGGTGGTCTTATTGACCATCAACACTTGATGCTCTTTCTTGATTTCTACCTCCGTGGCCTTAAGCATCGCGAAGAGCTCATGGATCATTTTCTCCATCCCTTGCATATTATAGTTCATCACAAAGCCCTTGTAGCTTGGTGGCAGTGACTGAAGAACTCTATCAATCGCTACTTCATTTGAAAGATTAACTGCCAACTGATTCAAGCGGTTGTAGTACCCAGACATTCTGTGTACATGCTCACTAACAGAGTTGTTCTCCTCCATCTTGCAGCTAAAGAACTTGTCGGAGGTGTCATACCTCTCAACCCGGGCATGAGCCTGAAATACCAATTTCAGCTCCTGGAACATCTCATATGCTCCATGGTGCTCAAAACGTCTTTGGAGCCTCGGTTCTAAGTCGTAAAGCATGGCGCTCTGAACTATCGAGTAGTCATCAGAACGTGCCTGCCAGACGTTCATAACATCTGCAGGCGAGCCTTGAGGGGGTGCATCACCAAGCGGTGCATTAAGGACATAAGCCTTATGTGTAGCAGTGAGGATAATCCTCAAATTATGGACCCAGTCCGCATAGTTGCTTCCATCATCTTTCAACTTTTTTTCTCTAGGAACACATTAAAATTCAGGGGAGCTACAACGCGAGCCATTGATCTACAACATAATTTTGCAAAGACAACTTAGACTATGTTCTTGATAATTGGTTCAGTTAATCAAATTACTAGTGAACTCCCACTTAAAACAACATCCCTCAAGTTGCCTAAGTGTTTACATGATCCAAATCAACTACCCATGTCTGATCATCATGTGAGATGGGGTCGTCATCAATGGTGAACATCTCCATGTTGATCATATCTACTATATGACTCATGTTCGACCTTTCGGTCCTCCGTGTTCCGAGGCCATGTCTGTACATGCTAGGCTCGTCAAGTTTAACCCAAGTATTCCGCATGTGTAAAATTGGCTTACACCCGTTGTATGCGAACGTAGAGTCTATCACACCCGATCATCACGAGGTGCTTCAAAATGACGAACTTTTGCAATGGTGCATACTTAGGGAGAACACATTTTATCTTGAAATTAAGTGAAGGGATCATCTTATAATGCTACCATCGTCCTAAGCAAAATAAGATGCATAAAAGATAAACATCACATGCAATCAAAATATGTGACATGATATGGCCCTTATCATGTTGTTCTTTTGATCTCCATCTCCAAAGCACCGACATGATCTCCATCGTCACTGGCATGACACCATGATATCCATCATCGTGTCGTCACATGGTTGTCTCGCCAACTATTTCTTCTATAACTATTGCTAACGAATAGCGATAAAGTAAAGCAATTGCATGGTGTTTAATAATTGACAGGCAGGTCATACAATAAATTAAAGACAAACCTATGGCTCCTGCCGGTTGCCGTACTCATCGACATGCAAGTCGTGAACCTATTACAAGACATGATCATCTCATACATCAACATATATCACATCACGTTTTGGCCATACCACATCACAACATGCCCTACAAAAACAAGTTATACGTCCTCTACTTTGTTGTTGCAATTTTTACGTGGCTACTAGGGCAAACTATAAGAACCGTTCTTATCTATGCAAAACCACAATGGTGATATACAAGTTGCCTTTTAACCTTCTACATGGACTGCCTTTGTCAAATTAGATTCAACTAAAGTAGGAGAGACAGACACCCGCAAAGCCACTTTTATGCAATACAAGTTGCATGTCAAACAGTGGAACCGGTCTCATGTGCTAGGACATGTAAGGTTGATCTGAGCCGCTTCATCCCACAATACCGCCAAATCCAAATAAGACAAGGGAAGTAAGCAATCTGAACATCAACGCCCACAACAACTTTGTGTTCTACTCGTGCATATACATCTACGCATAGACCTAGCTCATGATGCCACTGATGGGTAACGTTGCATGAAAATCAAAAAATTCCTACGAAACACCCAAAATCCATTCTAGGAGATGCATAGATATGAGGAGTGTGTCTACATACCCTTGTAGACCCAGAGTGTTAGCGTTGTAACGCGGTTGATGTAGTCGTACTCTTCACGATCCAATCGCGATCCAATCCGATCTAGTGCCAAACGGACGACACCTCCGAGATTAGCACACTTTCAGCTCGACGGTGTCCTCTGATCCAAAAAGTGAGGGAGAGGAGGTAGATGAGATCGGAACCAGCACAGCGGTGTGGTGGTGGTGGCAGCAGCGGAATTCCGGCAGGGCTTCGCCAAGCGCGTACCGGAGGGACGTGTGAGGAATTGGGAGCGGGAACGGGTCAGGGTGAAGGGGTGGCTGCCCCCATGCACCTCCCCCATCTATATATAGGCTAGGGGGCAGGGGAGGGCTTCCAAAACCCATCTAGGGCCGGCCACATGGTTGAAATCTCTTTAAACTTGGAGATAACATCTTATCTCTAAATTCAACCCTTTAAATTTAGAGATAAGACCTTATCTCTAGATTCAACCCTTTAAATTTAGAGATAAGACCTTATCTCTAGATTTAAACAACATGTGCCTTGGGGAATGGAGCGACCAGCCTATGTGGGATGTAGCCCCACCCCTTGGTCCATGTGGGTC
Source organism: Thinopyrum elongatum (assembly GCA_011799875.1). Classification (NCBI taxonomy): domain Eukaryota; kingdom Viridiplantae; phylum Streptophyta; class Magnoliopsida; order Poales; family Poaceae; genus Thinopyrum; species Thinopyrum elongatum. The sequence continues at coordinate 502,955,046 of CM022303.1, forward strand.
CTTTGTAGGTCGTTGGACCCCACGGTGGAACCCTTGGAACCTTCTAGAACCTTCCCAGTACAATACCGAATAAACCGAATTTTTTCCGGAACCAAAAATATGACTTCCCATATATAAATCTTTACCTTCGGACCATTTCGGAGATCCTCGTGATATCCCGGATCCCATCCGGGACTCCGAACAACCTTCGGACTTTCCGCTATTAATATCTCAATACTACCCTAGCGCTATCGAACGTTAAGCGTGCGACCTTACGGGTTCGGAACATGCAGACATGACCGAGACCCCTCTCTGGTCAATAACCAATAGCGGGACCTGGATGCCCATATTGATTCCTACATATTCAACGAAGATCTTTATCGGTTGAACCACGATGTTAAGGATTCAGTCAATCCTATATGCAATTCCCTTTGTCCGGCGATATGTTACTTGCCTGAGATTCGATCGTCGGTATCTCCATACCTAGTTCAATCTAGTTACCGGAAAGTCTCTTTACTTGTTCCGTAATACAAGATCCCATGACTAAACTCATTAGTCACATGAAGCTTCTTATGATGTTGTATTACCGAGAGGGCCCAGAGATATCTCTCCGTCACACGGAGCGACAAATCCCAGTCTTGATCCATGCAACCCAACAGACACCTTCGGAGATACCTGTAGAGCACCTTTATGATCACCCAGTTAGAAGTGACGTTTGATAGAACACAAGGCATTCCTCCGGTATCCGGGAGTGGAATGATCTCATGGTCGAAGGAACAGATACTTGACATGAAGAAAGTTATAGCAAATAGCTAAACGATGTGATGCTAAGGTTAAGGTTGGGTCTGCCCATCACATCATTCTCCTAATGATGTGATCCCGTTATCAAATGACCACTCATGTCCATGGTTAGGAAACCTTAACCATATTTGATTAACGAGCTAGTCTAGTAGAGGCTTACTAGGGACACTGTGTAGTTTATGTATTCACACATGTATTTAGGTTTCCGGTCAATACAATTCTAGCATGAATAATAAACATTTATCATGAACGGTAAATATGATAATAACCAATTTATTATTGCCTCTAGGGCATATTTCCAACAAAGGGTAAGAAGACGAACAAGAAAGACAATAGATATGGTTGCTACAATGGCGGTTGATACATCCATTTTGCATCACACTTTTATGTTGATATTATTGCATATGGCCTGTTATTACAATTTAGGATACAATTCTTATGCCTTTTCTCTCTTATTTTACAAGAATTACACGAAGAGGGAGAATACCGACAGCTGGAATTCTGGACTGGAAAGGAGCAAATCTGAGATACCTATTATGCACAACTCCAAATGTCTTGCAACTTTACGGAGAATTGTTTTGGAATATATAAAAAATATTGGGTGAAGAAAGACCAGAAGGGGACCCACCAGGTGGCCACAAGCCTGGGGGGCGCGCCCCCTGAGCTTGTGAACACCCTAGCCAGCCCCCGGTGTCCATCTTTTGCTATATGAGGGGTTTTGACCTAGAAAAAATCATAAGAAGGCTTTCGGGACGAAGCGCCACTGTCTCGAGGCGGAACCTGGGCAGAAGCAATCTAGGGCTCTAGCGAAGCTATTCTGTCGATGAAACTTCCCTCCGGGAGGGGGAAATCGAAGCCATCGTCATCATGAATGGTCCTCTCATCGTGGGAGGACCAATCTTCATCAACATCTTCACTAGAACCATCTCCTCTCAAACCCTAGTTCATCTCTTGTATTCAATGTTTGCCTCAAAACCTCAGATTGGTACCTGTGGGTTGCTAGTAGTGTTGATTACTGCTTGTAGTTGATGCTAGTTGGTTTATTTGGTGGAAGATCATATGTTCAGATCCTTAATGATATTTATTACCCCTCTGATCTTGATCATGAACATGATTTGTGATTAGTTACTTTTGTTCCTGAGGACATGGGAGAAGTCTTGTTATAAGTAATCATGTGAATTTGGTATTCGTTCGATATTTTGATGAGATGTATGTTGTCTTTCCTCTAGCGGTGTTAATTGAACATTGACTACATGACACTTCACCATGATTTGGGCCTAGGGGAAGGCATTGGCAAGTATCAAGTAGATGATGGGTTGTAGAGTGACAGAAGCTTAAACCCTAGTTTATGAGTTACTTCGTTAAGGGGCTGATTTGGATCCACATGTTTCATGCTATGGTTAGATTTATCTTAATTCTTCTTTCGTAGTTGAGGATGCTTGCGAGAGGGGTTAATCATAAGTGGGAGGCTTGTCCAAGTAAGGACAGCACCCAATCACCGGTCCACCCACATACCAAATTATCAAAGTAGCGAACGTGAATCATATGAGCATGATGAAAACTAACTTGACGATAATTCCCATGTGTCCTCGGGAGCGCTTTGCCTTATATAAGAGTTCATCTAGGCTTGTCCTTTGCTATAAAAAGGATTGGGCCACCTTGCTGCACCTTTGTTACACTTGTTACTTGTTACTCGTCATGAGTTACCTTGCTACCAAACTACTCGTTACCGATAATTTCAGTGCTTGCAGAAAATACATTGCTGAAAACCGCTTGTCATTTCCTTCTGCTCCTTGTTGGGTTCGACACTCTTACTTATCAAAAGGACTATGATTGATCCCCTATACTTGTGGGTCATCAAGACTCTTTTCTGGCGCCATTGCCGGGGAGTGAAGCGCCTTTGGTGAGTGGAATTTGGTAAGGAAACATTTATATTACGTGCTGAAATTTATTGTCACTTGTCACTATGGAAAATAATCCTTTGAGGGGCTTGTTCTTGGTATCTTCACCTCGACCAGAAGCACAAAGAGTTGCTGCTCAACCTACTGCACCTACTGAAAATATTTATTATGAAATTCCTTCGGGAATGATAGAGAAACTGCTAGCTAATCCTTATGCAGGAGATGGAACATTACATCGTGATATGCACCCATAGTTTCAAATAGCGGAGATAGCATCCGCTATTGCGTCCGCAATAGTGCTAGCGCAATAGCGTCCGCTATTGCTCAAAGTAAATATTGGTACTTTTTGTTAAGGATCTAGAAATATAACCAATAATCTAGTGCTTTTACAAATCCGCTACGCGGACATAGCGCCCGCAATATTGCCCGCTATCCGCACTCCGCTACGCAGACCCCAATCCGCTACCAGCCCGCTATCCGCTATTTAAAACCATGTATGCACCTAATCTACATGGATGAAGTTTGTGGATTATTTAAGCTTGCAGGTTGCCCGGAGATGAAGTTAAGACGAAGGTTTTCCCTTTATCTTTGAAGGGAAAAGCATTGACATGGTATAGGCTATGTGATGATATTAGAGCTTGGGATTGGAACCGATTGAAATTGGAATTTCATCAGAAGTTTTATCCTATGCATCTGGTTAATCGTGATCAGAATTATATATATATTTTTTGGCCTCGTGAAGGAGAAATTATCGCTCAAGCTTGGGGGAGGCTTAAGTCAATGTTATATTTATGCCCCAATCATGAGCTCTCAAGAGAAATTATTATTCATAATTTTTATGCTCGGCTTTCTTGTAATGATCAATGCATGCTCGATACTTCTTGTACTGGTTCTTTTATGAAGAAGACTATTGAATTCAGATGGGATCTTTTGGAAAGAATTAAACACAACTCTGAAGATTGGGAGCTCGATGAAGGTAAGGAGTCAGGTATAAAGCTTGAGTTTGATTGTGTTAAAACTTTTATGGATACCGATGCTTTTCATAATTTTAGCACTAAATATGGACTTGACTCTGAGATAGTAGCTTCTTTCCGTGAATCATTTGCTACTCATGTTGATCTCCCTAAGGAGAAGTGGTTTCAATATCATCCTCCCATTGAAGTAAAAACAGTAGAACCCATTGAAGCTAGAGAAGAAACTATTAATTTTTGTGCTAATCTAGTTGTTCCTACTGCTTATATAGAGAAACCACCTTTTCCTGTAAGGATAAAAGAACATGCTAAAGCTTCAGTTGTGGTTCGCAAAAGTTATACAAGAACACCTACACCCTCTGAACAAATTAAAGTTGAACCTAATTTTGCTATGGTTAAAGATCTCTTGGTTGATAATATTGATGGGCATGTTATTTATTTCTATGATGAAGCCACTAGAATTGCTAAACCCGATGAAAAAGATAAAAATAGACCTATTGTTGGCATGCCTGTTGTCTCTGTTAAAATAGGAGATCATTGTTATCATGGCTTATGTGATTTGGGTGCTAGTGTGAGTGCTATCCCTTTTACTTTATATCAAGAAATTATGAATGATATTGCACCTGCTAAGAAGATATTGATGTTACTAATAAGCTTGCTAATGGAGATACTATCACACCACTTGGGATTGTTAGAGATGTTGAAGTCTTGTGTGGGAAAATAAAATACCCTACCGATTTTCTAGTTCATGGTTCCCCACAAGATGATTTTTGTCCCATTATATTTGGTAGACCTTTCCTCAATACGATTAATGCTAAAATTGATTGCACTAAGGAAACTGTTAGTGTAAATTGTGGTGATGTGTCTCATGAGTTTAATTTCTCCAAATTCCATAGACAACCTCATGATAAAGAATTACCTAGTAAAGATGAAATGATTGGTATTGCTTCTATTGCCGTACCTCCTACTGATCCTTTAGAACAATATTTGCTAGACCATGAAAATGACATGCATATGAATGAAATAAACGAAATAGATGAGATATTCTTTAAACAAATGCCTGTTTTGAAACACAATTTGCCTGTTGAGACTCTTGGAGATCCTCTCCCACCCAAGAGTGATCCTATGTTTGAGCTTAAACAATTACCTGATACTTTGAAATATGCTGATCTTGATGAAAAGAAAATATATCATGTTATTATTAGTTCTAACCTTTCAGAGCATGAAGAAAAGAGATTATCGAGAACTCTGAGGAAACACCGTGCTGCTATTGGATATACTCTTGATGATCTTAAGGGCATTAGTCCCACTCTATGTCAGCACAAGATTAATATGGAGTTTGATGCTAAGCCAGTTGTTGACCATCAACGACGATTAAATCCTAAGATGAAGGAAGTGGTAAGAAATGAAATATTAAAGCTTCTGGAAGCAGGTATAATCTATCCTATAGCTTATAGTAGATGGGTAAGTCCTGTTCATTGTGTCCCTAAGAAGGGAGGTATTACTATTGTCCCTAATGACAAAAATGAACTTATCCCACACAAAGAATTATAACAGGTTATAGGATGGTAATTGATTTTCGAGAACTAAACCAAGCTACTAGGAAAGATCATTATCATCTACCATTCATTGATCAAATTCTAGAAAGATTATCAAAACATAGACACTTCTGTTTTCTAGATGGATACTCTGGTTTTTCCCAAATAACTGTGTCACAAGAGGATCAAGAAAAAACTACTTTTATATGCCCTTTTTGGTACTTTTACTTATAAACATATGCCTTTTGGTTTATGCAATGCACCTGCTACCTTTCAAAGATGTATGACTGCTATATTCTCTGACTTCTGTGAAAAGATTGTTGAGGTTGTCATGGATGATTTTTTCGTTTACAGAACTTCTTTTGATGATTGCTTAAGCAACCTTGATCGAGTTTTGCAGAGATGTGAAGAAACTAATCTTGTCTTGAATTGGTAGAAGTGCCACTTTATCATTAATGAAGGTATTGTCTTGGGGCATAAAATCTTCGAAAGAGGTATTGAAGTTGATAAAGCTAAAGTGGATGCAATTGAGAAAATGCCGTGTCCTAAAGATATCAAAGGTATAAGAAGTTTCCTTGGTCATGCTGGTTTCTATAGGAGATTTATTAAAGACTTCTCTAAAATTTCTAGGCCTCTTACTAATCTCTTGCAAAAAGATGTTTCATTCATTTTTGATGAGGATTGTGTAGAAGCATTTGAAATACTTAAGAAAGCCTTAATCTCTGCACCTATTGTTCAACCACCTGATTGGAACCTACCCTTTGAAATTATGTGTGATGCTAGTGATTATGCTGTTGGTGCTGTTCTAGGACAGAGAGTTGATAAGAAATTAAATGTCATCCATTATGCTAGTAAAACCTTAGACAATGCTCAAAGAAATTATGCTACCACTGAAAAAGAATTTCTAGCAGTTGTGTTTGCTTGTGATAAATTCAGATCTTACATTGTTGATTCCAAAGTAATTGTTCACACCGATCATGTTGCTATTAAATACCTTATGGAAAATAAAGATGCTAAACCTAGACTCATTAGGTGGGTTCTTTTGCTACAAGAATTTGATCAACATATCACTGATAGGAAAGGAGCTGAGAACCCAGTAGCTGACAACTTGTCTAGGTTAGAAAATATTCTTGATGACTCACTACCTATTGATGATAGCTTCCCTGATGAACAACTAGCTATCATAAATGCTTCTCGTAGTACTCCTTGGTATGCAGACTATGCTAACTATATTGTTGCCAAATTTATACCACCTAGTTTCACATACCAACAAAAGAAAAAAGTTCTTCTTTTATTGAAGACATTACTTTTGGGATGACCCACACCTTTATACAGAAGGAGTAGATAGTGTTATTAGACGTTGTATACCTGAGCATGAACAGGAACAAATCCTACTGAAGTGTCACTCCGAGGCTTATGAAGGACACCATGCGGGAGATAGAACTGCACACAAGGTATTACAATCTGGTTTTTATTGGCCTACTCTTTTCAAAGATGCACGTAAGTTTGTTCTATCTTGTGATGAATGTCAAAGAATTGGTAACATTAGTAGATGTCAGGAAATGCCTATGAATTATTCACTTGTTATTGAACCATTTGATGTTTGGGGATTTGATTATATGGGACCTTTTCCTTCCTCCAATGGGTATACTCATATTTTAGTTGTTGTTGATTACGTTACTAAGTGGGTAGAAGCTATTCCAACTAGTAGTGCTGATCACAACACTTCTATTAAAATGCTTAAAGAAGTTATTTTCCCGAGGTTTGGAGTCCCTAGATATTTAATGACAGACGATGGTTCACACTTCATTCATGGTGCTTTCCGTAAACTTCCTTCTAAATATGATGTTAACCATAGAATTGCATCTCCTTATCACCCTCAGTCTAGCGGCCAGGTAGAATTAAGTAATCGAGAAATAAAATTAATTTTGCAAAAGATTGTCAATAGGTCTCAAAAAAATTGGTCCAAGAAACTTGATGATGCATTATGGTCTTATAGAACTGCTTATAAAAATCCTATGGGTATGTCTTCGTATAAAATGGTTTATGGAAAAGCATGTCACCTACCTCTCGAATTAGAACATAAAGGTTATTGGGAAATTAAAGAACCCAACTATGATTTAAACTTGCTGGTGAAAATAGGTTATTTGACATTAGCTCTCTTGATGAATGGAGAACCCAAGCCTACGAAAACGCTAAGTTGTTTAAAGAAAAGGTTAAAAGGTGGCACGCCAAAAGAATACAAAAGCGGGAATTTAATGTAGGTGACCAAGTCTTGCTATACAATTCTCGTTTAAGATTTTTTTGCAGGAAAACTTCTCTCCAAATGGGAAGGGCCTTACATTGTCGAAGAAGTTTATCGTTCCGGTGCCATCAAGATCAACAACGTCGAAGGCACTAACTCGAAGGTGGTGAATGGGCAAAGAATCAAACATTATATCTCAGGTACGCCTATAAATGTTGAGACTAACATTATTCATTCCATAACATCGGAGGAGTACATAAAGGAAACCTTCTAGAATGCTCCAGAACCCTGAAAAGGAATAGGTATGTGATACGGTAAGTAAACCGACTCCAAAAGTTCTCTAAAGGCAATTTTACTCCGTTTTGGAATATTTAAAAAATTAAGAAAATAATAAGTATTCCGGAAAGCGCACGAGTAGGCGACAAGCCTGGGGGGCACGCCCTACCCTCCTTGGCGTGCCTCCCAAGCTTGTGGTGCCCTCGTGTGCCATCTGGACTTTGTTTTCTCCCAGATTACTTGTTTTGCATGGTAAAAATTCATTATATAATCTCCCAAAGGTTTTGACCACCGTATCACGATAATATCTTCTGTTCTTGTTTCGAGCTATTTTTCTGACAGATCTAGATCGCCATGACGTCTCCAAGTTCATCCAAGGACAAGTTCTACAAAGAGGTCATCAGCCCTTACCTCCCGGAAGTGATGAAACTCCCTCAAACCATTGAGATGCGTGAGGGGGTGCACCACATCCGGAATGTTCAGGGACCAAAGAAGACCAGAAGCATGGAGACCAGGCTCGAAGCGGTGGAGCAGGAGATCTTCAGGTGCCAAGGGATGGTGGAATGTGGACTCAACGCCAACAACTCCATGATCATGGAATTCACCCATTATCACAAGCTAGACAACAACAACATTTGAGAGGCCATCTTCAAGCTCCACGAGTGGATTGAGAACCTTCAAGCGCAGATCTACGACTTACAAAACCAAAACTGTGAGTATGAATACAGATTTAAGAGGATGAGTTTGGCTACAGATTTGAGGATTCCAGAGACTCGTTCATCCTTCTACGATGGTGAGCCTATGCCTTGGAAGACGGAGGACAAGCTTCCTACATCATCAACCTCATCATCACCACCTCCGAAGAAGGAGACTTGAGCACACGGGTATGGGAACTCCCCTTGGCTTGTGCCAAGCTTGGGGAAGGTGCCCCGGTATCATATCACCATCAAATCTTTATCTTTATCATTTATCTTAGTTTGATCCTTTTTGTTAAATCTTGATCTAGTAGAATAAAAGTTTTAGTATGATCTAGTCTTTAAGTTTTGCTTCGTGATCTATCTATGTAATCGAGTATGAGAGTTATATAATAAAGATTAGTTTTGAGTTGAGGGCTTTGCTTTCTTGCTTTGATCTTAGAGGTGGAAAAGAATAAAGGAAATAAGAATATTATATAATGATCTTATGGAGAGTGATGACTTCACATATAAGAAGTATAATGCATGAAATTTGTTGAAGGTTGACAAACATAATATTGGTCATTATTGCAATTAATGAGGAGTAATAGGGAAAGAGAGGTTTCACATATAAATACACTATCCTGGACAACTTTATGATTGTGAACACTCAATTAAATATTATATGCTAATAAGTTGATGTTAGACAAGGAAGACAACGTAATATGTTATGTTTCCTTATATCCAAATAGAAGTTATAATGTCCTGGATCCTCCGACATGTTGAGCTTGCTTTCTATCCCTTACTAGCCAAAAATTCCGCACCAAGTAGAGATACTACTTGTGCATCCAAAAACCATCAACCCAGTTTCATGTCATGAGAGTCCACTATATCTACCTATGGATTGAGTAAGATCCTTCAAGTAAGTTGTCATCAGTGCAAGCAATAAAAATTGCTCTCTAAATATGTATGATCTTTTAGTGTTAGGAAAATAAGCTTTATACGAACTTGTGATGGGGAAGAAATAAAAGCGATAGACTGCGTAATAAAGTTCTTTATCACAAGCGGCAATATAAAGTGACGTTCCTTTGCATTAAGATTTCGTGCATCCAAATAAAAAGCGCATGACAACCTCTGCTTCCCTCTGCGAAGGGCCTATCTTTTATTTTAATATCTACCTTCATACAAGAGTGATGGTGATCTTCACCCTTCCTCTTACTTTTCTCTTTTTGGCAATCACTATGTGTTGGAGAAAGATCTAGACATACATATCCACTCGGATGTAGGTGATCATAAGTTATTATTGTTGACATTACCCTTGAGGTAAATGGTTGGGAGGCGAAACTATAAACCCCTATCTTTCTATGTGTCTGATTGAAGCTTTGACCTCATAAGTATTGTGTGAGTGTTAGCAATTATGAAAGATTAAATGATGGTTGAGTATGTGAACTTGCTAAATAAAAGCTCTTACATTGACTCTTTCTGACATTATGACAAATTGCAATCGCATCAATGACTGAGACCATAGTTTGTTAGTTTTCAATGAAGTTTTTGGTTCATACTTTACCTTGTGAACGAATTATCACTTTAGCATAATAAGTTATATGACAATATATTGTTGTTCTAAAGATGATCATGACGCCCTCATGTCTGTATTTTGTTTTATCGACACCTCTATCTCTAAACATGTGGTCATGATTATCGATTTCGGCTTTCGCTTGAGGACAAGCGAGGTCTAAGCTTGGGGGAGTTGATACGTCCATTTTGCATCATGCTTTTATGTTGATATTTATTGCATTATGGGCTGTTATTACACTTTAGAATACAATTCTTATGCCTTTTCTCTCTTATTTTACATGAATTACATGAAGAGGGAGAATGCCGGTAGCTGGAATTCTGGACCGAAAAGGAGCAAATCTGAGATACCTATTCTACACAACTCCAAATGTCCTGAAACTTTATGGAGAATTGTTTTGGAATATATAAAAAATATTGGGTGAAGAAAGACCAGAAGGGGACCCACCAGGTGGCCACAAGCCTGGGGGCGCGCCCTACCCCCCAAGGGCGTGCCCCCTGAGCTTGTGGTCCCCCTGGCCAGCCCCCAGTGTCCATCTTCTGCTATATGAGGGGTTTTGACCTAGAAAAAATCATAAGAAGGCTTTCGGGATGAAGCGCCTCCGCCTCGAGGCGGAACCTGGGCAGAAGCAATCTAGGGCTCCAGCGGAGCTATTCTGCCGGGGAAACTTCCCTCCGGGAGGGGGAAATCAAAGCCATCGTCATCACCAATGATCCTCTCATCGTGGGAGGACCAATATTCATCAACATCTTCACCATCACCATCTCCTCTCAAACCCTAGTTCACCTCTTGTATTCAATCTTTGCCTCAAAACCTCATATTGGTACCTGTGGGTTGCTAGTAGTGTTGATTACTCCTTGTAGTTGATGCTAGTTGGTTTATTTTTTGGAAGATCATATGTTCAGATCATTAATGATATTTTTTACCCCTCTGATCTTGATCATGAACATGCTTTGTGAGTAGTTACTTTTGTTCCTGAGGACATAGGAGAAGTCTAGTTATAAGTAATCATGTGAATTTGGTATTCGTTCGATATTTTGATGAGATGTATGTTATCTTTTCTCTAGTGGTGTTATGTGAACGTCGACTATATGACACTTCACCATGATTAGGCCTAGGGGAAGGCATTGGGAAGTAGCAAGTAGATGATGGGTTGCTAGAGTGATAGAAGCTTAAACCCTAGTTTATGCGTTGCTTCGTAAGTGGCTGATTTGGATCCACATGTTTCATGTTATGGTTAGATTTATCTTAATTCTTCTTTCGTAGTTGAGTATTCTTGCAAGAGGGGTTAATCATAAGTGGGAGGCTTGTCCAAGTAAGGATATCACCCAAGCACCGGTCCACCCACATACCAAATTATCAAAGTAGTGAACGCGAATCATATGAGCATGATGAAAACTAACTTGGCGATAATTCCCATGTGTCCTCGGGAGCACTTTGCCTTATATAAGAGTTCGTCCAGGCTTGTCCTTTGCTATAAAAAGGATTGGGCCACCTTGTTGCACCTTTGTTACACTTGTTACTTGTTACTCATCACGAGTTACCTTGCTACCAAACTACTCGTTACCGATAATTTTAGTGCTTGCAGAAAATACCTTGCTGAAAACCGCTTGCCATTTCCTTCTGCTCGTCGTTGGGTTTGACACTCTTACTTATCGAAAGGACTATGATTGATCCCCTATACTTGTGGGTCATAAGCGGTGGGGATGGCCACTGGGCCTCCAAGTGCTTGCGAAAGTTCAAGAAGCCAGGATATGACTCCAAGTATGTCAATGAGACCATGAGCAACAATGGGAATCAGACATCTCGGTACAAAAATTTATTTACTATATTGTCAGTTTATCAGTATACCGATTGATAGATTGATACATGTGTAAATATTCATGTATGTGTTGCTATTACGCTGTTCTCTTCTTACCAGGTCACACTATACGACTCTATATTGATGGTGAATAGCATGACTGCTCCTGTTCATGGTGTTGGTATGGAAGATTTAAATTTTACTCCAGGAATGATCGTGCAACTGAAGAACATGCAGCATGTCCCGGCTATCAAGAAGAATCTTGTTTGTGGCTCCCTTCTATGTAAAGAAAGATTTAAGTTATTATTAGAGTCTAATAAAGTATTCACTTTGAAATATGGATTTTTGTCGGAAAATGATATGAATGCGGAGGTTTGTTCCGTCTTTCCCTAGCGGATTTTTGCTCTAAATTCATGAACCATATTCATCTAAATGTTAATGAATCTGAAGTTTGGCATTTGCGTCTTTGTCACATTAATTTTCATTGTATGACACGGCTAGCTAAGATGAATTTCATCCCGAATTTTACCTTGGCCAAAGGCTCCAAGTGTTATGTGTGTGTGTGTGTGTGTGTGTAAGCAAAGCAACATCGCAAGCCTCACAAGGTTGTGAAGGAGAGACACTTGGCATCATTGGAGCTCACACATTATGATCTATGTGAGAAGAATGGTGTGTTGACTACAAATGGAAAGAAATACTTCATGACAATGATAGATGATTCTACTAGATATTGTTATGTGTATTTGTTAAATACTCCCAATGTTCCATATTAGTACAACTTTGTACTTAATCAACAACTACTAATATGGAATGGAGGAGTACTAAAGATGAGGTTGATACGTCTCCAACGTATCTATAATTTTTGATTGTTCCATGCTATTATAGTATCAACATTAGATGTTTTATATGCAACTATATATCATTTTTTGGGACTAACCTATTAACCTAGTGCCTAATGCCCGTTGTTGTTTTTTGCTTGTTTTTGACTTTTCAGAAAATCAGTACCAAATGGAGTCCAAACGCTACGAAACTTCGGAAAACAGGTTTCTAATTTCTCTGCTGCAGACTTCAGAAAAACAGCACAAAAACCCCTAAGGATGGCCTCTAATGAAAAAACGTCCAACATGAAAGTTGTTCGTCTCGTCGAAACGGTTAAAATTGCTTTTGGGCTTGTTTCCAGACGAGATTGTTTACTGCCTCAAAAGTGACCCGGAAGGTGCAGTCAGCTTTTAAACCGAACAGTTTTGAAAAGTTTGGACTCCGAGTTGGACCCAAACTAGGGTTTTGGACGTGAATCCAAACCTTCCCTTTCACGAGAAGTATAGCCGCCTCTTATATACATAAGGGGTGACGGCCGATTGAACAACACACAATCGACCAAATCAATCTATCATACTTTTCATGTTCATCTATCTTTATCCCTCTCCCTTGTATTTTGCTTCTCGTTCTTCAGGATTGGAGGGCAGCAAATGTCGAGGCTCTAGGGGCGGTTAGGTCGACCTAGGGCAGCCCATAGCCACTGCACCATCCTGACGGGGTCCCTCCCGGGCGAGCGGGGCTTCGAGTCTACAAAAGCGCCTGTCGAATTGTCTCGCATATCGCGCTTCTGGCGAGTCTCCTTCGGCGTGTGCTGCCGCGCATCGCGCTCGGCGTCGAGGGTACATGGGTGATGTGTTCATGTGTGAACACACTTTTTGGCGAGTCCGCTGGGGAAGAAGCTTTGAACGGTCTCCCGCCCATTCTTGCTATGAAGAGATCATCATCTAGGGTTTCCAATCTACAAAGGTAATATGAATACTCAATTCCCTTTTGTAGATGTAAATAATTCATATGGTGTTACTAGATCGTTCAATGAGTATACTCGATAGGCCAGCCCTAGGTTTTTCAATGATGCTTCTAATTACATTCAAGGGCCAATTCAAAGTAATTTAATGCTTCAACTTCTTATGATACTAGTAACATGCACCTTATGTATTCCAACTCTCATACATCGGCAACCCCACAGATTGTTATGCCGATGAACAACATGGTGAGTTTGGTTAATAAATTTGAAACACCACATGTTAGAATTTCCAATGCCATGCAAGAAAGTGTTTCACCCTTTTATTCATCGGCAATTTTTTTTTGCAATATATTTGTCCAACCATGCCGATGAATGGGAGAATTGGCCATGCTACTACTAGCTATTCGGCCAGTTACTCTCAACCGTCATATGCTACACCTCATGTTAGCAATTTTTTAGCACTGTATGCAACTGTAGATGTTCATAATTCGGCACCGCACCTTCATGGTCATAGCCAAAAAAGTGAAAAATTTGCAGGAACACACATGCCATCATCTAATATTGTAGCATATAATGCATCCTCTATGTTATTGCGAATTTCGGCAACACCTCATTGTCGAAAGAATCTAAAAGTATTGTGGATCAATCAATCCCTTACAGAATGGGAAGTGACTACATTAAAAAGGTATATAGCCCGAAATAACAAGATTAGTGCTCTTTGCCTTGAAGAACATGATAAGGGGCTAGTTCCTGATTATAATTCAATAAAAGCTAGAGTTTTGCAAGAAGATGAATCTTTGCCAATTGATAGAATTGGCGAGCAAACATATGGTTCTACAACAATGCATATGCCTTCAGCTAGTACAACATCATATTATACACCCCCTACACAATTGCAATGTTTCGGCAACATCGATGTGTCATTACCGAAAGAATCTAATAGCATTGGGGGGCAATCGTATCCGGAGTGGGCTGAAATTGAGAAAAAGCAAAAAACTTATTTTTTTCGCTCGCCGCTAGGAGCAAATAGATAGTGGCTCAAAGAAAAGATGCCTTGCCAATTGATATAACTGATGAAAAGAATGCTGATTCAGAAACTAAAAGTGCTTCGTTTGAAAAAGCTGAATCAAGTAGTATATATTCTGAATCCATCAAATCCAAAGAGGCAAGCATCATTGAGAAAGGGCATGGCAAGCATAGGAAAACAACCGTGCTTGATTTTTCTAAAGTTAATGGAACCTAATTCCTGCCCTATGAGTTCTGTGCCATAGAAATTGACAAGTCTCAAGGACAAGAACAAGTAGCTAAACAAAGTTCGGTTGACAAGGATCTTCGAAGTAATGATGCACGAAATAAAGAAAAAGATGATGACAAGGCGTTGGGGAGCTATCCAAAGACGGAGCAAGATATTGTTCAAGTCACACCACCATCATGCTCTCCCAACATATTTGAAGAGGTATGCCTAGCACGTAATTTACCTATCTTCAGATTTGGTCACAACTTCATTATTGATGCATCTAGTAGAAAAATTCTCATAAGTAATTTTGAAAGACCAATGAAGAAGGGTAATTTACTTGGTAGCAATAAGATTGTTATAGAGCATATCGGTCAACCCATTGCGCCATTTATAAAGACCTATAGTGACTTATTATTGCAGCCAAGGCTTTCCCCATTACTTTATCTAAAGTTCATATCTAATTGGGTAGCTTTGCTTATTTCTTACTTGGCTTACACTTGGTCTCTATTGAGACATGCATGCTCTAACTATCTTCGTTTCAGAAATTTAAAGCCAAGGTTAAATTCTATTGAGAAAACCGATGCTAATATAATATCTTATCCAAAGACATCGGAGATAGAGTGCAAAACACAATGCATATCCGAATGAGGGGATGCCAAATCTAAACCATTCGTTTGCATACTTCCAAAGTCATCTCACAACAAGATCAGCTAGAAAATAAGAAATTTTACCTTCAATTTAAACATGTGTGATCAAATCTTTGATTTGTTGGTGAGAGATAATTATATTAGAATTCTTGATCACCATGTCAAGCCATCAATCCAAGGACGAATGTATTGTAAGTTGCATGATTTGTTTGAGCATATGTTTGAGGATTGTGACATGTTTCATCAAATAGTTAAATCGGTCATTGATAAAGGCATATTGAGGTTTGTTGAAACACCAAGGGATGACCAGTCTATTTTGATTGGTCCTGATGGCAAAAAGCTTTTGCATCAGCTTCTTCAAGCCGATCCATTACATGATGAGAAGGTAAAAACTACAGATAATGGGATCAAGTTTTCAAGAAAGGAAGTTGTTCAAGTGCACAATGATAATATTCTTGAGGGCAAAAATTCCATCAAAGTTGCAACAAAGACGCCAAGTACTAGGGAGCAACAAGAAAATCCAAAGATCGATACAAGCACAACCAACGGAAGAAAAGGCCGAGGTAAGCACAAAGGTAAAAGGCCGAAAGTCACTTTCGCGCAACTATTCAAAAAATATCAGAAGATAAGTGAAGAGAAGAGTGCTTATCAGTCAGGTAATTCAAAAGCATGAAGATCACCCTGTAGGCGCAAATATGAGGATCGGTATTGGCAAAGGGGAAATTTCAATGCATCGTATTCATATCCATATTTTGGGCCGCCAACGCCAATGCCATGGATACCTCCCTATGCTAATTTTTATCCATATTCAAGTGCACATTCTCTATCTTATTTTAGACTATCTCACAAAGATCATGCATCTCTAAGAAGATCAACATTTGAACAATCACATGTCAAAGACCGTTTCAATCATAAGGAATCGGTCTGGAGCTCAAGGAAGAATAAAGAGGTGGTCAAGCAAGTTTACCGCGTGAAAAGAGATGGTCTTAAGGGTGCTAATTCAGATTTGATCTTAAAAGATAAAGAGACAATTAAAGAGTTAACATTGATTACAAAAGGCAAATAAGTGAAGCAATCAATTGTTAAAAATCAAAGTGCCAAATCTGAAGAGAAGAACTTGAGAGTGCACAAGGCCAAAAAAGAGTTACCATTGCTTGAAACAAAATCACAGCCAAGGCACCCACTCGGCTTATCGTATTGGAAAAAGAAGGAATTACAAAAGCTTAGTGCACGAGAGCTGAGAAAGAAGAACATGGCATGGGTTCCCAAGGGGGGCAATCAAAAAAAAAATGATGTGCAGTCTTCTATTGCAACAAGTACAACAAAAGTGAAGAAGGAGAAGATTGAAAGCAGTAAATGATAGGATCGATATGGTTGACTTAACAAATTAGGTTAAGTAACAAGTAGGTTGTCTAGAAGTGCAACTAGGTGAGCAACCTATATGATGCTAACAACTACTACAACAAGTGCAAGAAAAGGATACAACACAATAATAGTTTTGCACAGAGTAAAGGTAAGAAATAACCACAAGTGGAACCGGTGGAGACGAGGATGTTTTACCGAAGTTCCTTCCCTTTGAGAGGAAGTACGTCTCCGTTGGAGCGGTGTGGAGGCACAATGCTCCCCAAGAAGCCACTAGGGCCACCGTATTCTCCTCACGCCCTCACACAATGCGAGATGCCGTGATTCCACTAGTGGTGCCCTTGAAGGCGGCGACCAAACCTTTACAAACAAGGTTGGGGCAATCTCCACAACTTAATTGGAGGCTCCCAACAACACCACGAAGCTTCACCACAATGGAATGTGGCTCTAAGGTGACCTCAGCCATCTAGGGTGCTCAAACACCCAAGAGTAACAAGATCCGCAAGGGATTAGTGGGGGGAATCAAATTTCTCTCGGTGGAAGTGTAGATCGGGGCCTTCTCAACCAATCCCTAGAAAATCAACAAGTTTGATTGGCTAGGGAGAGAGATCGGGTGAAAATGAGCTTTGGAGCAACAATGGATTTTGAGGGAGGAAGAGGTAAGTCTTCTTGAAGAAGAAGACCCCCTTTTATAGTGGGGAACAAATCCAACCGTTATGCTCTTCTCAGCCCGCACACAAGCGGTACTACCGCTCTGGGAGCGGTACTACCGCTTCCTACAGTATGCCAAGGAGAAAGAAGAAACAGGGGAGAACAGAGCACTGAGCGGTAGTAGGAGCGGTGGTAGGGGCGGTACTACCGCCTCCACTGCCGCTCTCACTTCTGCTCTCCTGCAGGGTCTACGATATTGCACGGTAGAGACCCAGGGGTACTATCGTAGAACCCGACACGAAAAAGTCGAGACCACAGCAGTGAGCGGTAGTACAAGCGGAACTAGCAGGGGTACTACCACTGCCGCTCGCGGTACTACCGCTTGCAGCTCTCCACTACTTCTTCAGCAAAACAGAGAGACTATTCCAGAGAAGCGGAAAGAGGCGATGGGTGCAAAATGAGTGTGTACGTGATGATTCCACCCAAACCTTTCCGAAGCGGACCCCCTCTTGATAGTACGGTATTCCCTATGACTCAAGTCACTGAAAAAGAAATGTAGGAAAGAAAACCGTCTTCACTTTGAAACTCTGAGGGGCTCGAATCGTCTTGTGCCATATGTTTGATAATTTGAAATGCTCAATGCACACGATTAGTCCGTGACCACATTGTCATCAATCACCAAAACCACTTAGGGAGAAATATGCCCTAACAATCTCCCCCTTTTTGGTGGATTGATGACAACATGGGATTTGCACTAAAGATATAGCAACGAGTCTACAAAATATAGACGGGCTCCCCCTAGATGTGTGCACTATTTTAGATATGCTTTTGGAATGCAAAGTGCACACAAATAGGATCAACACTCCCCCTATATTTTATAGACCAAGCAATACTTGTAGAAACATAATAAGTAGGATAGCAGGCAAGAGATAACATGTGAGCATACGAATAAGGGCATAACCATAAGATACATCTCACATGCAACGACAAGTAATAGCATGAAGTACTCGACATAATAGATAGAGATAGGGTAGCACATATGTCTCACACCAAATGGTCTCAAACTCTTAAGACAGACACTGTCTAAAATATGCCCTAGAGGCAATAATAAAATGGTTATTATTATATTTCCTTGTTCATGATAATTGTCTATTGTTCATGCTATAATTGTATTAACCGGAAACCGTAATACATGTGTGAATACATAGACCACAACATGTCCCTAGTGAGCCTCTAGTTGACTAGCTCATTGATCAATAGATGGTTGTGGTTTCCTGACCATGGACATTGGATGTCGTTGATAACGGGATCACATCATTAGGAGAATGATGTGATGGATAAGACCCAATCCTAAGCATAGCACTAGATCGTGTAGTTCGTCTGCTAGAGCTTTTCTAATGTCAAGTATTATTTCCTTAGACCATGAGATTGTGCAACTCCCGGATACCGTAGGAATGCTTTGGGTGTATCAAACGTCACAACGTAACTGGGTGACCATAAAGGTGCACTACAGGTATCTCCGAAAGTGTCTGTTGGGTTGGCATGAATCGAGACTGGGATTTGTCACTCCGTATGACGGAGAGGTATCTCTGGGCCCACTCGGTAAGGCATCATCATAATGAGCTCAATGTGACTAAGGAGTTAGCCATGAGATCATGTGTTACGGAACGAGTAAAGAGACTTGCCGGTAACGAGATTGAACAAGGTATAGGGATACCGATGATCGAATCTCGGGCAAGTAACATACCGATGGACAAAGGGAATTGTATACGGGATTAATTGGATCCCCGACATCGTGGTTCATCCGATGAGATCATCGTGGAACATGTGGGAGCCAATATGGGTATCCAGATCCCGCTATTGGTTGTTGGCCGGAGAGGTGTCTCGGTCATGTCTGCATGGTTCCCGAACCCGTAGGGTCTACACACTTAAGGTTCCGTGACGCTAGAGTTGTTATGGGAAAGTTGTTCGGAGTCCCAGATGAGATCCCGGACGTCACGAGGAGTTCCGGAGGTAAATATTTATATATGGGAAGTCCTATTTTGGCCACCGGAAAATGTTCGGGATTTTTCGGTATTGTACCGGGAAGGTTCTAGAAGGTTCCAGAGTGGGGCCCACCTGCATGGGGGGACCCACATGAACGTGGGTAGTGGGGGCAAGGCCCCACACCCCTGGTCAAGGCGCACCAAGATCCCCCCTTAGAAGGAATAAGATCATATCCCGAAGGGATAAGATCAAGATCCCTAAAAAGGGGGGATAACAATCGGTGGGGAAGGGAAAGGATGGGATTTCTTCCCTCCCACCTTTGCCAACGCCCCAATGGACTTGGAGGGCAAGAAACCAGCCCCCTCCACCCCTATATATAGTGGGGAGGTGCATGGGAGCTGCACCCCTTGCCCCTGGCGCGGCCCTCCCCCCTCCTACTCCTCCTCCTCCGTAGTGCTTAGCGAAGCTCTGCCGGAGAACCACGAGCTCCACCACCACCACGCCGTCGTGCTGCCGGAGTTCTCCCTCAACTTTTCCTCTCCCCTTGCTGGATCAAGAAGGAGAAGATGTCCCCGGGCTGTACATGTGTTGAACGCGGAGGCGCCGTCCGTTTGGCGCTTGGATCGGATCTTCCGCGATTTGAATCGCCATGAGTACGACTCCATCAACCGCGTTCTTGTAACGCTTCCGCTTAGCGATCTTCAAGGGTATGAAGATGCACTCCCTCTTACTTGTTGCTAGCATCTCCTAGATTGATCTTGGTGACACATAGGAAATTTTTGAATTATTACTACGTTCCCCAACAGTGGCATCATGAGCTAGGTCTATGCGTAGATTCTATGCACGAGTAGAACACAAGTAGTTGTGGGCGATGATTTGTTCAATTTGCTTACCGTTACTAGTCCTATCCTGATTCGGCGGCATTGTGGGATGAAGCGGCCCGGACCGACCTTACACGTACGCTTACGTGAGACAGGTTCCACCGACTGACATGCACTTGTTGCATAAGGTGGCTAGTGGGTGTCTGTCTCTCCCACTTTAGTCGGATCGGATTCGATGAAGAGGGTCCTTATGAAGGGTAAATAGCAATTGGCATATCACCGTTGTGGCTTTTGTGTAGGTAAGAAACGTTCTTGCTAGAAACCCATAGCAGCCACGTAAAACATGCAACAACAATTAGAGGACGTCTAACTTGTTTTTGCAGGGTATGCTATGTGATGTGATATGGCCAAAAGGATGTGATGAATTATATATGTGATGTATGAGATTGATCATGTTCTTGTAATAGGAATCACGACTTGCATGTCGATGAGTATGACAACCGGCAGGAGCCATAGGAGTTGTCTTAATTTATTGTATGACCTGCGTGTCAATGAAAATGCCATGTAATTACTTTACTTTATTGCTAACCGTTAGCCATAGTAGTAGAAGTAATAGTTGGCGAGACAACTTCATGAAGAGACGATGATGGAGATCATGGTGTCATGCCGATGACGATGGTGATCATGCCGCGCCTCGAAGATGGAGATCAAAAGCGCAAGATGATATTGGCCATATCATGTCACTTTATGATTTGCATGTGATGTTTATCATGTTTACATCTTATTTGCTTAGAACGATGGTAGCATAAATAAGATGATCCCTCACTAAAAATTTCAAGAAATGTGTTCCCCCTAAGTGTGCACCGTTGCGAAGGTTCGTTGTTTCGAAGCACCACGTGATGATCGGATGTGATAGATTCTAACGTTCGCATACAACGAGTGTAAGCCAGATTTACACATGCGAAACACTTAGGTTGACTTGATGAGCCTAGCATGTACAGACATGGCCTCGGAACACGAGAGACCGAAAGGTCGAACATGAGTCATATAGTAGATGCGATCAACATGGAGATGTTCACCATTGATGACTAGTCCGTCTCACGTGATGATCGGACATGGCCTAGTCGATTCGGATCATGTATCACTTAGATGACTAGAGGGATGTCTATCTGAGTGGGAGTTCATTAAATAATTTGATCAGATGAACTTAATTATCATGAACTTAGTCTAAAACTTTCTTTACAACCTATCTTGTAGATCCAATGGCCCACGCTAATGTTGCCCTCAACTTCAACGCGTTCCTAGAGAAAACCAAGCTGAAAGACGATGGTAGCAACTATACGGACTGGGTCCGTAAGTTGAGGATCATCCTCATAGCTGCCAAGAAAGCATATGTCCTTGAAGCACCGCTAGGTGACGCACCCATTTTCCCAGCAACTCAAGACATTATGAATGCCTGGCAATCGCGTAGTGATGATTACTCCCTGGTTCAGTGCGGCATGCTTTACAGCTTAGAACCGGGGCTCCAAAAGCGTTTTGAGCAACACAAAGCATATGAGATGTTCCAAGAGCTGAAAATGGTTTTCCAAGCTCATGCCCGGGTCGAGAGATATGAAGTCTCCGACAAGTTCTATAGTTGTAAGATGGAGGAAAACAGTTCTGTCAGCAAGCATATACTCAAGATGTCTGGGTTGCACAACCGCTTGTCTCAGCTGGGAGTTAATCTTCCAGATGACTCAGTCATTGACAGGATCCTCCAGTCGCTTCCACCTAGCTACAAGAGCTTTGTGATGAACTACAATATGCAAGGGATGGAGAAGTCCATTCCTGAGTTATATTCAATGCTGAAATCAGCGGAGGTGGAGATCAAAAAGGAACATCAAGTGTTGATGGTGAATAAGACCACTAGTTTCAAGAAAGGCAAGGGTAAGAATAACTTCAAGAAGGACGGCAAGGGAGTTGCCGCGCCCGGTAAGTCAGTTGCCGGGAAGAAGCCAAAGAATGGACCCAAGCCTGAGACTGAGTGCTTTTTATTGCAAGGGAAATGGTCACTGGAAGCGGAACTGCCCCAAGTACTTAGCGGATAAGAAGGCTGGCAACGCCAAAGGTATATATGATATACATGTTATTGATGTGTACCTTACCAGCGCTTGTAGTAGCTCCTGGGTATTTGATACCGGTGCGGTTGCTCACATTTGTAACTCAAAATAGGAGCTGCGGAATAAGCGGAGACTGGCGAAGGACGAGGTGACGATGCGTGTCGGGAATGGTTCCAAGGTCGATGTGATCGCCGTCGACACGCTACCTCTAATTTACCTTCGGGATTAGTTTTAAACCTCAATAATTGTTATTTAGTGCCAGCTTTGAGCATGAACATTGTATCTGGATCTCGTTTAATGCGAGATGGCTACTCATTTAAATCCGAGAATAATGGTTGTTCTATTTATATGAGAGATATGTTTTATGGTCATGCCCCGCTGGTCAATGGTTTATTTTTATTGAATCTCGAACGTGATGTTACACATATTCATAGTGTGAATACCAAAAGATGTAAGGTTGATAATGATAGTCCCACATACTTGTGGCACTGCCGCCTTGGTCACATTGGTGTCAAACGCATGAATAAACTCCATGCAGATGGACTTTTGGAGTGTCTTGATTATGAATCATTTGGCACGTGCGAACCATGCCTCATGGGCAAAATGACCAAGACTCCGTTCTCCAAAACAATGGAGCGAGCAACCAACTTGTTGGAAATAATACATATTGATGTATGCAGTCCAATGAGCGTTGAGGCTCGCGATGGCTATCGTTATGTTCTCACCCTCACTGATGACTTAAGTAGATATGGGTATGTCTACTTAATGAAACACAAGTCTAAGACCTTTGAAAAGTTCAAGGAATTTCAGAGCGAGGTAGAGAATCAACGTGACAGGAAAATAAAGTTCTTACGATCAGATCATGGAGGAGAATACTTGAGTCACGAGTTTGGCACGCACTTAAGGAAATGTGGAAATGTTTCACAACTCACGCCGCCTGGAACACCTCAGCGTAATGGTGTGTCCGAACGTCGTAATCACACTCTATTGGATATGGTGCGATCTATGATGTCTCTTACCGATCTACCGCTATCATTTTGGGGTTATGCTTTAGAGACTGCCGCATTCACTTTAAATAGGGCACCGTCTAAATCCGTTGAGACGACACTGTATGAATTATGATTTGGGAAGAAACCTAAGCTGTCGTTTCTGAAAGTTTGGGGATGCGATGCTTATGTCAAGAAACTTCAACCTGAAAAGCTCGAACCCAAATCGGAAAAACACGTCTTCATAGCATACCCTAAGGAAACTATTGGGTATACCTTCTACCTCAGATCCGAAGGCAAGATCTTTGTTGCCAAGAATGGATCCTTTCTAGAGAAAGAGTTTCTCTCGAAAGAAGTAAGTGGGAGGAAAGTAGAACTTGACGAGGTACCCCCTCTTGAACCGGAGAGTAGCGCAGCTCAGGAAGATGTTTCTGTGGTGCCTGCACCGACTAGAGAGGAAGTTAATGATGATGATCATGAAACTTCGGGTCAAGTTTCTACTGAACTTCATAGGTCCACGAGGACACATTCCGCACCAGAGTGGTACGGCAGCCCTGTCCTGGAAATCATGTTGTTAGACAACGGTGAACCTTCAAACTATGAAGAAGCGATGGCGGGCCCAGATTCCAACAAATGGCTTGAAGCCATGAAATCCGAGATAGGATCCATGTATGAAAACAAAGTATGGACTTTGACGGACTTGCCTGATGATCGGCAAGCCATAGAGAAAGCATCTCGGAGTTGGAACATTCGCTTTGATGAAATGATCAAAGCGTTTGGGTTTATACAGACTTATGGAGAAGCCTGTATTTACAAGAAAGTGAGTGGGAGCTCTGTAGCATTTCTCATATTATATGTGGATGACATACTGTTGATGGGAAATGATATAGAACTTTTGGAAAGCATAAAGGCCTACTTGAATAAGTGTTTTTCAATGAAGGACCTTGGAGAAGCTGCTTACATATTAGGCATCAAGATCTATAGAGATAGATCGAGACGCCTCATTGGTCTTTCACAAAGCACATACCTTGACAAGATATTGAAGAAGTTCAATATGGATCAGTCCAAGAAGGGGTTCTTGCCTATATTGCAAGGTGTGAGATTGAGCACAGCTCAACGCCCGACCTCGGCAGAAGAAAGAGAAAAGATGAGTGTCATCCCCTATGCCTCAGCCATAGGCTCTATTATGTATGCCATGCTGTGTACCAGACCTGATGTGAACCTTGCCATAAGTTTGGTAGGGAGGTACCAAAGTGATCCCGGAATGGAACACTGGACAGTGGTCAAGAATATCCTGAAGTACCTGAAAAGGACTAAGGATATGTTTCTCGTTTATGGAGGTGCCGAAGAGCTCGTCGTAAAGGGTTACGTCGATGCTAGCTTTGACACTGATCTGGATGACTCCAAGTCACAAACCGGATACGTGTACATTTTGAATGGTGGGACAGTCAGCTGGTGCAGTTGCAAGCAAAGCGTCGTGGCAGGATCTACATGTGAAGTAGAGTACATAGCTGCTTCGGAAGCAGCTCAAGAAGGAGTCTGGATGAAGGATTTTATCACCGACCTAGGAGTGATTCCCAATGCATCGGGCCCTATGACTCTCTTCTGTGACAACACTGGAGTTATTGCCATTGCCAAGGAGCCCAAGTTTCATAGGAAGACCAAGCACATCAAGCGCCGCTTCAACTCCATTCGTGAATATATTCAAGATGGAGACATAGATATTTGTAAAGTACATATGGATCTGAATGTCGCAGATCCGTTGACTAAACCTCTTCCACGAGCAAAACATGATCAGCACCAGAACTCTATGGGTGTTCGATTCATCACAATGTAACTAGAATATTGACTCTAGTGCAAGTGGGAGTCTGCTAGAAATATGCCCTAGAGGCAATAATAAAATGGTTATTATTATATTTCCTTGTTCATGATAATTGTCTATTGTTCATGCTATAATTGTATTAACCGGAAACCGTAATACATGTGTGAATACGTAGACCACAACATGTCCCTAGTGAGCCTCTAGTTGACTAGATCGTTGATCAATAGATGGTTGTGGTTTCCTGACCATGGACATTGGATGTCGTTGATAACGGGATCACATCATTAGGAGAATGATGTGATGGACAAGACCCAATCCTAAGCATAGCACTAGATCGTGTAGTTCGTCTGCTAGAGTTTTTCTAATATAAAGTATCATTTCCTTAGACCATGAGATTGTGCAACTCCCGGATACCGTAGGAATGCTTTGGGTGTATCAAACGTCACAACGTAACTGGGTGACCATAAAGGTGCACTACAGGTATCTCCGAAAGTGTCTGTTGGGTTGGCACGAATCGAGACTGGGATTTGTCACTCCGTATGACGGAGAGGTATCTCTGGGCCCACTCGGTAAGGAATCGTCATAATGAGCTCAATGTGAATAAGGAGTTAGCCATGGGATCATGCGTTACGGAACGAGTAAAGAGACTTGCCGGTAATGAGATTGAACAAGGTATAGGGATACCGATGATCGAATCTCGGGCAAGTAACATACCGATGGACAAAGGGAATTGTATACGGGATTAATTGGATCCCCGACATCGTGGTTCATCCGATGAGATCATCGTGGAACATGTGGGAGCCAATATGGGTATCCAGATCCCGCTATTGGTTATTGGCCGGAGAGGTGTCTCGGTCATGTCTGCATGGTTCCCGAACCCGTAGGGTCTACACACTTAAGGTTCCGTGACGCTAGAGTTGTTATGGGAAAGTTGTTCGGAGTCCCAGATGAGATCCCGGACGTCATGAGGAGTTCCGGAATGGTCCGGAGGTAAAGATTTATATATGGGAAGTCCTATTTTGGCCACCGGAAAATGTTCGGGATTTTTCGGTATTGTACCGGGAAGGTTCTAGAAGGTTCTGGAGTGGGGCCCACCTGCATGGGGGGACCCACATGAACGTGGGTAGTGGGGGTAAGGCCCCACACCCCTGGTCAAGGCACACCAAGATCCCCCCCTTAGAAGGAATAAGATCATATCCCGAAGGGATAAGATCAAGATCCCTAAAAAGGGGGGATAACAATCGGTGGGGAAGGGAAAGGATGGGATTTCTTCCCTCCCACCTTTGCCAACACCCCAATGGACTTGGAGGGAAAGAAACCAGCCCCCTCCACCCCTATATATAGTGGGGAGGTGCATGGGAGCTGCACCCCTTGCCCCTGGCGCGGCCCTCCCCCCTCCTACTCCTCCTCCTCCGTAGTGCTTAGCGAAGCTTTACCGGAGAACCACGAGCTCCACCACCACCACGCCGTCGTGCTGCCGGAGTTCTCCCTCAACTTCTCCTCTCCCCTTGCTGGATCAAGAAGGAGTAGACGTCCCCGAGCTGTACGTGTGTTGAACGCGGAGGTGCCGTCCGTTCGGCGCTTGGATCGGATCTTCCGCGATTTGAATCACCGCGAGTACGACTCCATCAACCGCGTTCTTGTAACGCTTCCGCTTAGCGATCTTCAAGGGTATGAAGATGCACTCCCTCTCACTTGTTGCTAGCATCTCCTAGATTGATCTTGGTGACACGTAGGATTTTTTTTGAATTATTACTACGTTCCCCAACAGACACAAACCAAAGCAAATGAAATAGTTCGAGCGAGGAAAGCAACAGCAAATAAGAGCGCACACACTCAACGCACGGCACAACAAATCCCTAAACTCTCTCCTCCTTTGGCAATGAGACACCAAAAGGGCAGAGAGTACACCTAAGAATGAAGGTGGTAGCAGTACACCACGACATCACGAATCGTGCTCCTCCTCCTCAAACTCCTCTGCAGCAGGTGGTGGACCTCCAGTTGCCACATCAGAATCAGTCCATGGGTAGTGCACCCTGACCCAAGAATCCTCCTCGGTAATCCTGTCCTCGGAGCCACTAGAAACATTGAGGCCAGCCTGCCTAATAATGGCCTTGTCACGACTTCGGGCCTTCTTTACTGCCACGTGAGCCTTGTACTGTCCCTTTGCCTGGAGGCAGAACAACTTCTTCATCTTCTGCTTGAGCTTCTTAGCCCAAGAGAGCTCCTCTGATGGTGGCTCATAGTCCGGCTCGTCATCCTCATCAGACCTGACAAAGTTACTCTCTGGGGGAGCAGGAGCGGAAGTCCCCCACTTCTCCTTCTGTCACAGCTGAATAACATCATGAGACACTAAGTCCCCAGTGATAAGCTCCTCATCTGGAAACGAAGAAGCCCACATCTCCTCAAGGAGCTACATCAAGTAAGGGCCATAGATGACGCACTAACGCTCCATGACCGCAGAGTGAAGTTCTGACCACATGACATGAGAAACATCCAACACCTCCTGAGAGCCCTGCTGCTGCTGCTGGCAAAAGAGAAGTAGGTCCACCAGATAGGAATGCACCATATCCTGGTTGCCAACATGAGGGAACAAAGTGTTCCTGAAGATCCGATGCATGATATCAAGAAAGGGCCAAAGCTCATAGGAGATGTGCCCAGTTTCAGAAACCTTCCTAGTAGAGAATGGCCAAAGTGCTTCCTTGTGAGTAGCAGTGGTTCCCCAGTGGGGACGAAACACAATTGGGTTCTGGGCCCCCTGATCATCATAAGATAAACTCTCCATGAAGCTCTTCCATGTAGCAGACAGACGCCAACCATTGGTCATCCAAGTGAGAGTCCTGTCCTCATCATGCCCAAAGTGCACTAGATGACCCACAAGTATAGGTGATCAATCATAGTCCTTTTGATAAGTAAAAGTGTCGAACCCAACGAGGAGCAGAAGGAAATGACAAGCGGTTTTTAGCAAGGTAATGTCTGCAAGCACTGAAATTGTCGGTAATAAGTAGTTTGATAGCAAGATAATTTGTAACGAGCAAGTAACGGTAACGGTAAATAAAGTGTAGCAAGGTAGCCCAATCCTTTTGTGGCAAAGGACAAGCCAAACGGTCTCTTATAATAAGCAAAGCGTTCTTGAGGGCACACGGGAATTTCACCGAGTCACTTTCACCATGTTGGTTTGATTCGTGTTCTCTACTTTGATAATTTGATATGTGGGTGGACCGGTGCTTGGGTGCTGTTCTTACTTGAACAAGCCTCCCACTTATAATTAACCCCCTCGCAAGCATCCGCAACTATGAGAAAATTATTAAGATAAAATCTAACCATAGCATTAAACATTTGGATCCAAATCGGTCCCTTACGGAATAGCGCATAAACTAGGGTTTAAGCTTCTATCACTCTAGCAACCCATCATCTAATAACTACTCCATAATGCATTCCCTTAGGCCTAAAGATGGTGAAGTGCCATGTAGTCGACGTTCACATGACACCACTAAGGGAATCACAACATACATATCATCAAAATATCAAACACATGTCAACTTCACATGATTACTTGCAACATGACTTCTCCCGTGACCTCAAGAACAAAAGTAACTACTCACAAATGATATTCATGCTCAAGATCAGAGGGGTATTAAATAGCATAATGGATCTGAACATATAATCTTCTACAAAATAAACCATATAGTAATCAACTACAAGATGGAATCAACACTACTAGTCACCCACAGGTACCAATCTGAGGTTCCGGTACAAAGATTGAACACAAGAGATGAACTAGGGTTTGAGAGGAGATGTTTCTGTTGAAGATGTTGATGGAGATTGGCCTCCTAAAGATGAGAGGGTTGTTGGTGATGACGATGGCTTCGATTTCCCCCTCCAGGAGGGAAGTTCCCCCAGCGGAATCGCTCCACCGGAGGGCAAAAGTGCTCCTGCCCAAGTTCCACCTCGAGACGGCGGCGCTCCATCCCAAAAGTCTTCCCCTTAATTTTTCTACGTCAAAAGACCTTATGTACCAAAAGATGGGCACCGAAGGCGGGCTGGCC
Organism: Thinopyrum elongatum; assembly: GCA_011799875.1. Classification (NCBI taxonomy): domain Eukaryota; kingdom Viridiplantae; phylum Streptophyta; class Magnoliopsida; order Poales; family Poaceae; genus Thinopyrum; species Thinopyrum elongatum. The sequence goes on from CM022303.1 coordinate 502,984,251, forward strand.
TGGCCACAACCCACCAGGGCACGCCTGGGGGGCCTGGCGCACCCTGGTGTCTTGTGGCCACCAGGTGGCCCCCCTCCAGTAGTTATTTGCTCCATTATTTTTTATATATTCCAAAAATAATTATCCATAAATTTTCAGCTCATTTGGAGATGTGCAGAATAGGTATCTCTGACATAGCTTTTTCAGGTCCAGAATTCTAGCTGCCGGCATTCTCCCTCTTTGTGTAAACCTTGCATATTATGAGAGAAAAGGCATTATAATTACTCCATAAAGCATTATTATGCATAAAAACATTATAAATAATAGTAGGAAAACATGATGCAAAATGGACGTATCAACTTCCCCAAGCTTAGACCTCGCTTGTCCTCAAGCGAAAGCCGATATCGAAAATCATGTCCACATGTTTAGAGAGAGAGGTGTCGATAAAAACAAAATATGGACATAGTAGCATCATGCTTATTATTATAACAGCAACAAACTTTATCATAAAATTTCTATCATAAAATTCCTATCATATAACTTTTATCATATAACTTCTCATGAACAAGTAACAATTCATCACAACATTGAAGTAAAAAGCATAAACTCTATTGAAAACCAACAAACTGTGTTCTCAGTCAACTTTGTAGCTACAATTCATCATATTTTTAGGAAGGGTCTCATATCGGAGCCTTTTGGCAAGTCCACATACTCAACCATCATTTAATCTTCTATGATTGCTAATAGTCATAGCATACATATGAGAAAAAGGTTTCAACCGGACACATAGAAAGATAGGGGCTTATAGTTTCGCCTCCCAACTTATTCACCTCAAGGGTGATGCCAGCAATAATAACTCATGATCACTCACATTCAACTGGATATATGTTCCTAGATCTTTCCTCACCACATGATGCTTGCAGAAAGAGAAAAATAAAAAGGAATAGGGAAGAATACTTTGACTCTTGCATAAAAGTAAATGCATAAAAGTAAAAGATAGGCCCTTCGCAGAGGGAAGTAGAGGTTTTCATGCGCTTATTGGTTTGTATGCACAATCCCTTAATGCAAAAGAACGTCACGTTATATTGCCCCTTATGATAGCAACCTTTATTATGCAGTCTGTCGCTTTTATTACTTTGCCATCACAAGTTCGTACAACGCTCAATTTTCTCTTACACTAAATGATCAAACACATTTAGAAGCAATTTTTATTGCCTTATTGCACCGATGACAACTTACTTGAAGGATCTTACTCAATCCATAGGTAGGTATGGTGGACTCTCGAAACATGAGTTTGGGTTTAGGGTTTTTGGATGCACAAGTAGTATCTCTACTTAGTGCGGAATTTTGGCTAGCAAAGATATTGAGCAAGCACCACATGTTGAAGGATCTATGACAATATAACTTCTATGTGAATATGAACAACCATAAATCATTACGTTGTCTTCCTTGTCCAACGTCAACAATTTTGGCATATAATAATTAATAGGGGTCACAATCATAAAAGATGTCCATGATAGTATATTTGCATGTGAATCTTCTCTTCCCTTATTAATTCTTTCATGAGTTGCATCATTGACCAATGCTATGTTTGTCAACTTCCAATAAATTTTATCACTTATACTTTTCCTTATGTGGTGTCATTACTTACCATAAGATTAGCATATGATCTTTTTCATTTATTTATTTCCTTTATTTGATAGCAACATAAAAGTAAAGAAGCAAAAACTCAAACTAAACTTTATTATATAACTCTCATCGATTACATAGATAGATAGATCACGGAACTAGCACTAGAAAATAGATCATACTAAACTTTTATTCAACTAAATCATGAAATAACTAAGGATCGAACTAAGAATGGTAAAGGTAATAAAAGTGATGGTGATACATTACCGGGGCATCTCCCCCAAGCTTGGCACAAGCCAAGGGGAGTGCCCATACCCGTGTACTCAAGTCTCCTTTGGTGGGGAAGATGATGAAGGTGGTGGTGATGAGGTAGTAGGTTTGTCCTCTGGCTTCCAGGGCAGGGGCTCACCATCAAAGAAGATGCACGAGTCTCCCGAGTCCTGCAATTGGCAGCTAAACTCATACCTCTAAATCCTGCTTCATACTCAAAAACTTGGTTTTGAAGGTCATAGATTTGGCTTTGCATAAAATTTATTTGCTCGTTGAAGGTGAAGACGATGTCCTTCATGGACCGGCCATCCACCATGTGGTCATGGGTGAATTCCGTGATCATGGAGTGATTGGCGCTAAGTCCACGCTCCACCATCCCTTGGCACTTGAAGATGTCTTGTTCCACCGCCTCGAGCTTGGCCTCCAAGCTCCCCGTCCTCTTGGGCCCCTGATCATCCCGGATATGAAGCACCCCCTCACACATCTCAATGGCTTGTGGGTGCTTCATCACCTCCGGTAGGTAAGGGTTGATGACCTTCTCGAAGAACTTGTCCTTGGAGGAGCTTGGTGGAGCCATGGTGATCTAGATCTGTTAGGAAAATAACATGAAGCAAAAACATGAGATTTTTCTGCGATGTTGTGGTCAAATCGTACAGGGGTATAAAGAGTTTTTATCTTGGGAAACAAGAATATGGAAGAAAAACAGAATCGGGAAGGTGCTCGAGGGGCCCACAACCCACCAGGGCGCACCAGGGAGGGCAGGCACGCCCTGGTGTATCGTGGACACCTCGGTTGCCTTCCTAGTTTTTTCTTATTTTCCTAATTTTTGTAATATTCCAAACCGACAGAAAATATTTTTGCGGATTTTTTGGAGTCCGTTTACTTACCATATCACATACCTCCTCTTTTTCAGGATTTAGGAGTGTTCCAAAAGGTTTCTTTTATGTGTTCCTCCGGTGTCATGGTTTGGATAATATTGCTTTCAACATTAATATGCGTACCTGAGATATAGTGTTTAATTCTTTGCCCATTGACCACCTTCGGGTTAGTATCTTCGGCATTATTAATCTTGATAGCTCCAGAACGATAAACTTCTTCGATGATATATGGTCCTTCCCATTTGGAAAGAAGTTTTCCTGCAAAAAATCTAAAACGAGAGTTGTACAAAAGAACATATTCTCCAACTTTGAATTCCCGCTTTTGGATCCTTTTGTCATGCCATCTTTTAACTTTCTCTTTGAATAGTTTGGCATTTTTGTAAGCTTGGGTTCTCCATTCATCTAGCGAGCTAATATCGAATAACCTCTTTTCACCGGCAAGTTTGAAGTCATAATTAAGTTCTTTGATTGCCCAATATGCTTTATGTTCTAACTCAAGAGGCAAATGACAAGCTTTTCCATAAACCATTTTATAAGGAGACATACCCATAGGATTTTTATAAGCTGTTCTATAGGCCCAAAGTGCATCATCTATTTTCTTAGACCAATTCTATCGGGACCTATTGACAGTTTTTTGTAATATAAATTTTATTTCTCTATTGCTAAGTTCAACTTCACCACTAGATTGAGGATGATATGGTGATGCAATTCTATGGTTAACATCATATTTAGCAAGCATTTTTTGAAAAGCACCATGAATAAAGTGTGAACCACCATCAATCATTAAATATCTAGGGACTCCAACCCTTGGGAAAATAACTTCTTTAAGCATTTTAATGGAAGTGTTATGATCAGCACTACTAGTTGGAATAGCTTCTACCCACTTAGTAACATAATCAACAGCAACCAAAATGTGAGTATACCCATTAGAGGAAGGAAAAGGTCCCATATAATCAAAACCCCAAACATCAAATGGTTCAATAACAAGTGAATAATTCATAGGCATTTCTTGACGCTTACCGATATTACCAATTCTTTGACATTCATCACAAGACAAGACAAACTTACGGGCATTCTTGAAAAGAGTAGGCCAATAAAAACCACATTGCAATACCTTGTGAGCAGTTTTATCTCCCGCATGATGTCCTCCATAGGCTTCGGAGTGACACTTCCATTGGATTTGTTCCTGTTCATGCTTAGGTACACAACGTCTAATAATACCATCTACTCCTTCTTTATAAAGATGTGGGTCATCTCAAAAGTAATGTCTTAAGTCATAGAAGAATTTTTTCTTTTGTTGGTATGTGAAGCTAGGTGGTATAAATTTAGCAACAATATAATTAGCATAGTCAGCATACCAAGGAGTGTTATGAGAAACATTTTTTGCAGCTAGTTGTTCATCAGGGAAACTATCATCAATAGGTAGTGGGTCATCAAGAATATTTTCTAACCTAGACAAGTTATCAGCTACGGGGTTCTCAGCTCCTTTCCTATCAGTGATGTGTAAATCAAATTCTTGTAGCAAGAGAACCCACCTAATGAGTCTAGGTTTAGCATCTTTCTTTTCCATAAGATATTTTATAGCAGCATGATCGGTGTGACCAATTACTTTGGAATCAACTATGTAAGATCTGAATTTATCACAAGCAAACACAACAACTAAAAATTCTTTTTCACTAGTAGCATAATTTCTTTGAGCACTGTCTAGAGTTTTGCTAGCATAATGAATAACATTTAATTTCTTATCAACTCTTTGTCCTAGAACAACACCAACAGCATAATCACTAGCATCACACATAATTTCAAAAGGCAAGTTCCAATCAGGTGGTTGAACGATAGGTGCAGAGGTTAAGGCTTTCTTAAGTGTTTCAAAGGCTTCTATGCAATCATCATAAAAAACAAATGGAACATCCTTTTGTAAAAGATTAGTAAGAGGCCTAGAAATTTTAGAGAGGTCTTTAATAAACCTTCTATAGAAACAAGCATGACCAAGGAAACTACAAATACCTTTAATATCTTTAGGACATGTCATTTTCTCAATTGCATCAACTTTAGCTTTATTCACCTCAATACCTCATTCAGAAATTTTATGCCCCAAGACAATACCTTCATTAACCATAAAGTGGCACTTCTCCCAATTCAAGACAAGATTAGTTTGTTCACATCTCTGCAAAACTCGATCAAGGTTGCTTAAGCAATCATCAAAAGAAGTTCCGTAAATGGAAAAATCATCCATGAAAACCTCAACAATCTTTTCACAAAAATCAGAGAATATAGCAGTCATACATCTTTGAAAAGTAGCAGGTGCATTGCATAAACCAAAAGGCATACGTCTATAAGCATAGGTTCCAAAGGGACAAGTAAAGGTGGTTTTCTCTTGATCAGGTTGTGAAACAGGTATTTGAGAGAAACCAGAATATCCATCAAGAAAACAGAAGTGTGTGTGCTTAGATAATCTTTCTAGCATTTGATCAATGAAAGGAGAGGGTAATGATCTTTTCTAGTAGCTTTATTTAATTTTCTAAAATCAATTACCATTCTATAGCCAGTCACTATTCTGATAAGTTCATTTTTATCATTAGGAACAATAGTAATACCTCCCTTTTTAGGGACACAATGAACATGACTTACCCATCTACTATCATCTATGGGATAGATTATACCTGCTTCCAGAAGCTTTAATATTTCAGTTCTTACCACTTCTTTCATCTTAGGATTTAAACGTCGTTGATGATCAACAACGGGTTTAACATCAAGTTCCATATTAATCTTGTGCTGACAGAGAGTGGGACTAATGCCCTTAAGATCATCAAGAGTATATCCAATAGCAGTATGGTGCTTCCTCAAATTTTTTAATAATCTTTCTTCTTCATGTTCTGAAAGGTTAGCACTAATAATAACAGGATATATCTTTTTCTCATCAAGATAAGCATACTTCAAAGTGTCAGGCAATTAGTTTAATTCAAACACAGGATCACCTTTAGGTGGAGGAGGACCTCCTAGAGTTTCAATAAGCAGATTGTGTTTTAGGATAGGTTGTTGTTCAAAGAATACTTTATCTATTTCATTTCTTTCATGCAAGTGCATATCATGTTCATGGTCTAGCAAATATTGTTCTAGTGGATCAGTAGGAGGCATGGCAATAGAAGCAAGACCAATTATTTCATCCTTCCTAGGTAATTCTTTATTATGAGGTTGTCTACTAAACTTAGAGAATTTAAATTCATGAGTCTCATCACCAAAGCTAACACTGACAGTTTCTTTATGGCAATCTATCGTACCATTGACAGTGTTCAAGAAGGGTCTACCAAAGATAATGGGACAAAACTCATCTTGTGGGGAACCAAGGACTAGAAAATCAGTAGGATATTTTATTTTCCCACACAAGACTTCAACATCTCTAACTATCCCAAGTGGTGTGATGGTGTCTCTGTTTGCAAGTTTAATAGTAACATCAATGTCTTCTATTTCAGCAGGTGCTATATCATTCATAATTTCTTGGTATAGAGTAAAAGGGATAGCACTCTGATACGTCCATTTTGCATCATGATTTCCTACTGTTATTTATAATGTTTTTATGCATAATAATGATTTATGGAGTAATTCTAATGCCTTATCTCTTATAATATGCAAGGTTTACACAAAGAGGGAGAATGCCGGCAGCTGGAATTCTGGACCTGAAAAAGCTATGTCAAAGTTACCTATTCTGCACATCTCCAAATGAGCTAAAAATTTACGGAGAATTGTTTTGGAATATATAAAAAATACTGGAGCAAATAACTACTGGAGGCGGGCCACCTAGTGAGCACAAGACACCAGGGCGCGCCAGGCCCCCCAGGCGCGCCCTGGTGGGTTGTGCTGAGCCCACCCCACCTCCGGTGCCCATCTTATGGTATATAAGTCATTTTGACCTAGAAAAAATAAGGAGAGGACTTTCGGGATGGAGCGCCGCCGTATCGAGGCGGAACTTGGGCAGGAGCACTTTTGCCCTCCGGCAGAGCGATTCCGCCGGGGGAACTTCCCTCCCAGAGGGGGAAATCGAAGCCATCGTCATCACCAACAACCCTCCCATCTTTGGGAGGTCAATCTTCATCAACACCTTCAACAGCACCATCTCCTCTCAAACCCTAGTTCATCTCTTGTGTTCAATCTTTGTACCGGAACCTACGATTGGTACCTATGGGTGACTAGTAGTGTTGATTACATCTTGTAGTTGATTACTACATGGTTTATTTGGTGGAAGATTATATGTTCAGATCCATTATGCTATTTAATACCCCTCTGATCTTGAGCATTAATATCATTTGTGAGTAGTTACTTTTGTTCTTGAGGTCACGGGAGAAGTCGTGTTACAAGTAATCATGTGAAGTTGATATGTGTTCGATATTTTTATGATGTGTATGTTGTGATTCCCTTAGTGGTGTCATGTGAACGTCGACTACATGGCACTTCACCATATTTGGGCCTAAGGGAATGCATTGTGGAGTAGTTATTAGATGATGGGTTGCTAGAGTGACAGAAGCTTAAACCCTAGTTTATGCGCTACTTCGTAAGGGACTGATTTGGATCCATTTGTTTAATGCTATAGTTAGATTTTATCTTAATACTTTTCTCGTAGTTGCGGATGCTTGCAAGGGGGTTAATCATAAGTAGGAGGTTTGTTCAAGTAAGAACAGCACCTAAGCACCGGTCCACCCACATGTCAAATTATCAAAGTAGCGAACACGAATCAAACCAACATGATGAAAGTGACATGGTGAAATTCCCGTGTGCCTTCAAGAACGCTTTGCTATTATAAGAGACTGTTTTGGCCTGCCCTTTGCCACAAAAGGATTGGGCTACCTTGCTGCACTTTATTTACCATTACTGTTACTTGCTCGTTACAAATTATCTTGCTATCAAACTACCTGTTACCGACAATTTCAGTGCTTGCAGAAATTACCTTGCTGAAAACCACTTGTCATTTCCTTCTGCTCCTCGTTGGGTTCGACACTCTTACTTATCGAAAGAACTATGATTGATCCCCTATATGTGTGGGTCATCAAGACTCTTTTCTGGCGCCATTGCCGGGGAGTGAAGCGCTCTTGGTAAGTGGAAATTGGTAAGGAAAAATTTATATAGTGTGCTGAAATTTATTGTCACTTGTTACTATGGAAAACTATCCTTTGAGGGGTTTGTTCGGGGTATCTTCACCTTGACCGGAAGCACAATTAGTTGCCTGTCAACGTACTGCACCTACTGAAAATATTGGTTATGAAATTCCTTCGGGTATGATAGAACAACTGCTAGCTAATCCTTATGCAGGAGACGGAACTGAACATCCTGATATGCATTTGATATATGTGGATGAAATTTGTGGATTATTTAAGCTTGCAGGTTTATCCGGAGATGAAGCTAAGAAGAAGGTCTTCCCTTTATATTTGAAGGGAAAGGCATTGACATGGTATAGTCTATGCGATGATATTGGATCTTGGAACTGGAATCGATTGAAATTGGAATTTCACCAAAAAAATTATCCTATGCATCTAGTTCATCGTGATCGGAATTATATATATACTTTTTTGCCTCGTGAAGGATAAAGTATCGCTCTAGCTTGGGGGAGGCTTAAGTCAATGTTATATTCATGCCCCAATCATGAGCTCTCAAGAGAAATTATTATTCAGAATTTTTATGCTCGGCTTTCTCATGATGATTGATCCATGCTCGATACTTCTTGTACTGGTTCTTTTATGAAGAAGACTATTGATTTCAAGTGGGATATTTTAGAAAGAATTAAACGCAACTCTGAAGATTGGGAACTCAACGAAGGCAAAGAGTCAAGTATTAAGCTTAAGTTTGATTGTGTTAAATCTTTTATGAATACCGATGCTTTTCAAAAGTTTAGCACTATATATGGACTTGACTCTGAGATAGTAGCCTCTTTCTGTGAATCATTTGCTACTCATGTTGATCTCGCTAAGGAGAAGTGGTTTAAATATCATCCCTCTATTAAATAAGAAATTAAAGAATCGGTTTTAGCTAAAGATGAGACTATCATTTACAATGTTGATCCAGCTGTGCCGACTGCTTATATTGAAAAACCACCTTTCCCTGTTAGGATATAGGAACATGCTAAGGTATCAACTGTGGTTCGCAAAAGTAATATTAAAGCACCTAAACCCTCTGAACAAATTAAAGTAGAACCTAGTGTTGCTATGGTTAAAGATCTCTTGGTAGAAAATATTGATGGGCATGTTATTTACTTCTGTGATGAAGCTGCATGCCTGTTGTCTCAGCTAAAATTGGAGATCATTGCTATCATGGTTTATGTGACTTGGGTGCTAGTGTGAGTGCTATTTCTTTTACTCTTTACCAAGAAATTATGAATGACATAGCACCCGCTGAAATGGAAGACATAGATGTTACTATTAAACTTGCTAATAGAGACACCATCACACCACTTGGGATAGTTAGAGATGTTGAAGTCTTGTGTGGAAAAATAAAATACCCCACTGATTTTCTAGTTCTTGGTTCCCCACAAGATGACTTTTGTCCCATTATCTTTGGCAGACCCTTATCGAACACCGTTAATGCTAAGATAGATTGTGAAAAACAAACTATCGGTGTTAGTTTTGGTGATAAGTCTCATGAGTTTAATTTCTCCAAGTTTAGTAGACAACCTCATAATGAAGAATTACCTAATAAGGATGAAATAATTGGTCTTGCTTCTATTGCCGTGCCTCCTACTGATCCACTAGAACAATATTTGCTAGACCATGAAAATGATATGCACCACTACGAAAAAAGACACATCCGTGACATTTTGGCCCGAACGAATTTTTTTTCCTGTCATGCTTATGACACTTCTATGACGATAATTGTGACAAAAACACGTATCATCATAGATGTGGTGGGCTCCTACTTCTATGACAAACAATCATGACAAAAAATAGGCTTTTCGTCCTGGGCGGGCCGGAGACGCACCTGCATGACATTCTTTGGGCCATCCATGATGGAAAAAATCATGGTAGAAGCGAGGGCGAGGAAAATATCAGGGAGTTCCCGGTTACGGTGGGTGGTCGGGGCCGAGCGATGCACTGTGGTTTGCACGTTTCTCTCGTGTACGCGCGTGTGTGTGGGGCGTTGGATAACTGAACCCGAGCGATCGCACTAGCTACGTTACTGAACCCGAGCGATCGATCCCTTGGCTGTTAACTAAACCCGATCGAGCGATTCATTCGCTGCCGACTGAACCCGAGCGATTCCTTCGCTGCTGCTGCTAACTGAACCCGAGCGATCGATCACTGCCGCTGCTTACTAAAGCCGATCGAGCCCCCTGTGAGACGTAGCCAGCCGTTGTTGGGTTGCCTCTCGATGAACAGTGACCGTTGCTAGTGTGCGCGGTACGTAGAACAAGTCGAGACGTGGTGAGTCGAGCCGGTTGGGTGGCTGTGGATGAACAGTTCCTGGTGGGGGTTGGATGAACAGGACCCCGTGGTAGTAGGCCGTTGCCGCTGGATGAACAAGACCTCGAGGAGGCCGCCGCACCCCAGCCGGCCGGTTGGGGGTGGATGAACAGGACCCCGTGGAGGCTCTATGAATAGTAGCTGGTGGAGGCTGGATGAACAGTAGCCCGTGGATGAACAGTAGTTGGTGGAGGCTGGAGGAAGTCAACGGTGGATGAACAGTAGCCCCATGGAGGCTGGAGCGAGGCAGCAGACAGTGGATGAACAGGACCCTGTTTCGACCATAGGCGCTCGAACATAAGTTCGTTTCCTCCGTTTTGCGGTACGCCACACCCCTCCCGATCAACAGGACCCCGTTTCAACCGTAGGCACTCGAACAGAAGTCCGTTTCCTTTGTTTTGCGGTACGCCAGACCCTTCCCGATGAACAGGACCCCGTTTCGACCATACGCAGTCAAACAGAAGGCCGTTTCCTCCGTTCTGCGGTATGCCAGACCTTGTTTTGGCTGTTTCATCCAAGCTGGTTGGCTCCCGATGAACACGCAACGCTGTTTACTCCGTTCCGACCCAGCCGGTTGGCTACCGATGAACAGGATGACGTCGCTGTACGCGTTAGAGACCCCGCCCGTATGTACGTACGTAGCCGTATTTACTATCTTGCAGCGTGGCTGTACGTACGTGTACACGATATAGATGGGACTGCGTGACATGCTCCATCGGCGCCTCTACTTCAACACATTCCACTCCTTACTCGGCCACGGTACATCGCTGCAGAGAGACCGATCGACCACTATGTACGTACATGTTCGCGGCTAGACAGATAAAGCTACCTTCGCTTTAACGTGGTGGGTCCCAACTGTCAGGGGGTAAGAAGGCACTTCCTTCCGTGCGAAGATAAAGTCGGTGGGTCCCAGCTGTCAGGGGGGAACATTTTTTTCGCGAAATACAGAGGCCTTTTCGGTGGGTCTGAGCTGTCATGTGGAGGAATCATTATTTTGCGCGTAATAAGGAGGCACTTCCTTGCATGCGGCCTTGGACCCAGCTGTCAGCCTCTCCACATACAGTCCTCTTCCGATGGCTGTCGTTCGTTGACCGTGTTGACGACGTTGTACCCTCCGAGAGCACCAAGGTGGTGGACGACGGTGCGACCTAGGAAGGGAATGACCCGGAGCTAGGGAATACGCAGCAGTGGATGCCCATGCGAGGGGAGTACAAGGGTTGACTGGTTCGGTTGCGGTTTGAGGCTGCCGTCGCCGGAGAATAACAGGGGGTGTAGGTGAGTAGAGGGAAGGCCTGGCCAGCGGTGGGAGTAGGGTGGGGCGGTGAGGCCTGCGCGGCAGCACAGCCGGCCACTAGAGGCAGGAGCAGGCGGTCCCGCCGGCGCTGGTTTGGGCGGCTGGTGCAAGAAGATCAGAGATTGAAGAAGCAGCATGACCATTCGATTAAAATCTAACGGTCACTGCTGCTAGAATCGTTTGTTGACTAAGTTGACAAAGCCCTGCGCATGCGTCAACTTAGTAGGCCCATAGGTCAGCCTCCGAACCGGTGCGCCCCAGATGTCAGGGGAGGAATCATTTTTTTCGCGTAATAAGGAGGCACTTGCTTGCGTGCGGCCAAGGACCATGGGGGTCCCTACTGTCAGCCTCTCCGCGTACATCCCTATTCCGATGGCTATCGTTTGTTGAATGTTGACCACGTTGAGCACGCCGCGCTTAGAGCACCAATGCGGTGGACGACGGTGAGGCCTAGGAATGGAACGACCCGGAGCCGGCGAAGACACAAGAGTGGATGCCCACGTTGAGGGGAGTATGACGGTTCACTGGTTCGGCTGCGGCGTGAGGCTGCCATTGATAACCCACAAGTATAGGGGATCAATTGTAGCCTTTCTCAATAAGTACGAGTGTTGAACCCAACAAGGAGCTAAAGGTAGAATTTATATTCCCTTCAAGTTCTATCGACCACCGATACAACTCTATGCACGCTTATTGTTCGCTTTACCTAGAACAAGTATGAAACTAGAAGTACTTTGTAGGTGTGAAGGGATAGGTTTGCAAGATAATAAAGAACACGTAAATAAAAGCTAGGGGCTGTTTAGATAAAGAAACAATTAAGTTAGTTTTAGTAAAGAGCTTTTTGTCACAAGAAAGTTATTTGTTCCTAGGCAATCGATAACTAGACCGGTAATCATTATTGCAATTTTATATGAGGGAGAGGCATAAGCTAACATACTTTCTCTACTTGGATCATATGCACTTATGATTGGAACTCTAGCAAGCATCCGCACTACTAAAGATCATTAAGGTAAAACCCAACCATAACATTAAAGTATCAAATCCTCTTTACTCCCATACGCAAACAACCTACTTACTCGGGTCTGTGCTTCTGTCACTCACGCCACCCACCATAAGCGAATCATGAACATATTCCAAACCCTACAACGGGGATCCCTCATGCTTGCGCGACACGGAGAGCACCATAGGATAGCACCAATAATAAAACATACAACTCAAACCAATCACGATCATCAATTAACCCATAGGACAAAACGGATCTACTCAAACATCATAGGATAGCCACACATCATTGGGAAATAATATATAGCGTTGAGCACCATGTTTAAGTAGAGATTATAGCGGGGAGAAGAGGTGTTACACCGCTGCATAGAGGGGGAGAGAGTTGGTGATGACAGCGGCGAAGTTGTTGGTGTAGATCGTCATCACGATGATGGCCCCGGCAGTGTTCCGGCGCCACCGGGAGAGAGGGAGAGAGAGCCCCCTCCTTCTTCTTCCTTGACCTCCCCCCCTAGATGGGAGGAGGGTTTACCCTCTGTCCTTGGCCTCCATGGTGGCGGAGGGGCTCGCCCCTCCGAGATTGGATCTCTCTCTTTGTTTCCTTCTGTTTCTGCGTTCCTGTTTTCTGGCCTTTCATCGTTTCTTAAATTCCCGGAGATTCGTAACTCCGATTGGGCTGAAATTTTAAATCCAGATATTATCTTTCTTGCGGCCGAATAAGGGCACCAACCGCCTTACGGGGTGGCCACAAGACTTCCAGCCACGCCCTGGGTAGGGGGCGCGCCCCTAGGGCTTGTGGGCCCCTCGGGCATCGTCTCGCATTGATTCTTTTTCCCCAAAATCACATATATTCCAAAATAAATCTCCATAAATTTTTATCGCATTTGGACTTCGTTTGGTATGGATATTCTGCGAAACAAAAAACATGCAACAAACAGGAACTGGCACTGGGCACTGGATCAATATGTTAGTCCTGAAAATAATATAAAAAGTTGCCAAAAGTATATGAAGGTTGTAGAATATTGGCATGAAACAATCAAAAATTATAGATACGACGGCGACGTATCAGCATCCCCAAGCTTAATTCCTGCTCATCCTCGAGTAGGTAAATGAAAAAAAGATAATTTTTGATGTGGAATGTTACCTAGCACAATCTTGATCACATAATCTAATCATGGCATGATTATTAAGACACGAGTGATTCAAGGCAATAGTCTATAATTTGACATAAAGACATCAATACTCAGTCATCCCAACAAACAATCATGTCTTTCAAAATATCAATGCTAAATAAAGTTATCCCTACAAAATCATATAATCTTGTCATGCTCTATCTTCATCACACAGAGTATTTATCACGCACAACCCCGATGACAAGCCAAGCAATTGTTTCATACTTTTAACATTCTCAAGCTTTTTCAACCCTCATGCAATACATGAGCGTGAGCCATGGATATAGCACTATAGGTGGAATAGAATATGATGGTGGAGGTTGTTTGGAGAAGACAAAAAAGGAGAAAGTCTCACATCGACGCGGCTAATCAATGGGAGATGGAGATGCGCCATCAATTGATGTCAATGCAAGGAGTAGGGATTGCCATGCAACGGATGTACTAGAGCTACAAGTGTATGAAATCTCAAAAGAAAACTAAGTGGGTGTGCATCCAACTCGCTTTCTCACGAAGACCTAGGGCAATTTGAGGAAGCCCATCATTGGAATATACAAGCCAAGTTCTATAATGAAAAATTCCCACTAGTATATGAAAGTCATAACTCAAGAGACTCTCTATATGAAGAACATGGTGCTACTCTGAAGCACAAGTGTGATAAAAGGATAGTAACATTGCCCCTTCTCTCTTTTTCTCTCATTTTTTATTTTTATTTTCTCTTTTTTTGGGCTCTTTGGCATCTTTTTTTGGGCTCTTTGGCTTCTTTTTTATTTTAAGTCCAGAGTCTCATCCCGACTTGTGGGGGAATCATAGTCTCCATCATCCTTTCCTCACTGGGACAATGCTCTAACAATGATGATCATCACACTTTTTTTTACTTACAACTCGATACAACTAATACATGATGACTCTATATGAATGCCTCTGGCAGTGTACCATGAACTGCAATGATCTAGCATAACAAAGAAATCAAAAAACAGATAAGCCATGAAAATATCATGCTAGCTATCTTACAATCATGCAAAGCAATGTGACAATGAATGCTCAAGTCATGTATATGATGATGATGGATGTTGCGTGGCAATATATCTCGGAATGGCTATGGAAATGCCATGATAGGTAGGTATGGTGGCTGTTTTGAGGAAGATATAATGAGGCTTATGTGTGATAGAGCGTATCATATCACCAGTTTTGGATGCACCGGCGAAGTTTGCACCAACTCTCAAGGTGAGAAAGGGCAATGCACGGTACCAAAGAGGCTAGCAATGATGGAAGGGTGAGAGTGCATATAATCCAAGGACTCACATTAGTCATAAAGAACTCACATACTTATTGCAAAAGTTTATTAGCTCTCGAAACAAAGTACTAATACACATGCTCCTAGGGGGATAGATTGGTAGGAAAAGACCATCGCTCGTCCACGACCGCCACTCATAAGGAAGACAATCAATAATAAATCATGCTCCAATTTCATAGCATAACGAGAGACTATATGTGCATGCTTCGGGAATCACAAACCTTAACACCAATATTCTTACTAAACCACAATCATTCACTAGTACCTCCCACATATTATCATCTCTATATCGCAAAACTATTGCAAGGAATCAAACATATCATATTCAGTGATCTACAAGTTTTATGTAGGATTTTATGACTAACCATGTGAATGACCAATTCATGTTGACTCTCTAAATAGATATAAGTGAAGCAAGAGAGTTTAATTCTTTCTAAAAAAGATTTGCCCATGCTCTAACAAATATAAGTGAAGCAAAAGAGCATTCTACAAATGGCGGTTTCCTATATATGAAGAGAAACACGCAATCCAAACTTCAAATGATATAAGTGAAGCACATGAAGCATTCTATAAAGCCGTACTCAAAAGATATAAGTAAAGTGCAAAGCGCATTCTATAAATCAGCCAAGGACTATCTCATACTAGCATGGTGCATTATTAAAATAAAAATAAAAAGCACACGACGCTCCAAGATTTACGCATATCATGTGACGAATAAAAATATAGCTCCAAGTAAAATTACCGATAGTCATTAGAAGAAAGAGGGGATGCCTTCCGGGGCATCCCCAAGCTTAGTTGCTTGGGAGTCCTCGAATATTACCTTGGGGTGCCTCGGGCATCCCCAAGCTTAAGCTCTTGCCACTCCTTATTCCTTCATCCATCGTGATCTCACCCAAAACTTGAAAACTTCAATCACACAAAACTTAACAAAACCCTCGTGAGATCCGTTAGTATAATAAAATCAAATCACCACTTAGGTACTGTTGTGAACTCATTCCAAATTCATATTAGCATTATATATACTGTAGTACAACTTCACCATGGTTCATACCCCCCGATACTACCCATAGATTCATCAAAATAAGAGAACAATGCATAGAAAACAGAATCTGTCAAAAACAGAACAATCTGTGAAAACCTGAAAATTTATAATACTTCTGTAGCTCCAAAAATTCTGAAAAATTAGGAAAAAATTATAAATTTGTATATAAATCTTGTGTAAAAAATTCAGAATTTTTCGTATTCTCTGTGAATTTTCAAAATTCTTCTTCTGGACATAAAAGTGTCTATTTTTCAGCAAAATCAAATCAACTATCACCATAGACCATCCCAAAGGCTTTACTTGGCACATTATTTTTATAATACAATAGATTTGTACAAGGGGTTAATTATTTTTTTTGAAAAGTTTCAGTAATTCAAGATCTGCAAAGTTTCCATGGGCATGAACAAAGTTCAAGGAGCTCTCCCACTTCAACGATGCTCGTCTTTCTTACTTTCACTTTCCTTTTTGAAAAGTTTTATGTTCCCCTCTATTTTTTTGTTTTTAAACTTTATAAAAGCACACAAAAGAATAAAATGACTCTCTAAAACTTCTGGGTTGTCTCCCTACCAGCGCTTTCTTTAAAGCCATTAAGCTAGGCATATAGTGCTCAAGTAATGCATCCACCCGGATCCCAAGGTATATCAAAGCCAATTTTAATTAACAATGATTTGTATTTTAGTAGTGAGCACAAAGTAATATATATATCATGCAAAAACAAAGTCTAACTCTCTTCCTATGCATTGGCATGTCATAAAAGAATAATTCATGCACACAAAGTAAAGGCCAATGCATAGTATAAACAGTTTCTTGCAATTTTATCATATTGGAAACATAGAGAGGTGGAGATGTAGTTCCTCTCTCATAATAATCGCAAGTAGGAGAATCAAGCACATGCATATTATATCTATCAAAATCATCATGTGTAATGGTAAAACGCAACCCATCAATATAATCCTTAATAAGCGCAAACTTCTCCGATATAGTGTAGTTGGGAGAATTAAAAAAGATAATATGACTATCATGTGTGGGTGCAATAGCAACAATTTCATGTTTAACGTAAGGAACTATAGCAAGTTCATCTCCATAAGCATCATTCATATTGGCATCATGGCCACAAGCATAGCAAGCATCAATTTCATCAAAAAGGGATATTTCAAACGAATCCAAGGGATCATAGCAATCATCATAGCATTCATCCTTCGGTAAGCACGAAGGGAAATTAAATAATGTATGAGTTGAAGAGTTACTCTCATTAGAAGGTGGGCATGGGTAGCTAATCCGCTCTTCCTCCTTTTGTTCTTCGCTCTTCTCGTTCATCTAATGAGCTCACACTGTCATCAATTTCTTCTTCCATAGATTCCTACAAAATATTAGTCTCTTCTTGGACAGCAGAGACTTTCTCAATAAACTCATTAATATCGGCATTATATTCATAATTCTCATAGCAATATTTAAGTATAGCATAATTTTTAGGTCTGTAAACAGCATCATCATAATTTTCACACTTTTCAAACAAAGATTCAATTTCATAAGCACCCTTAAAAGCAACAAATTCTTCTATTCGTTCCACATCATAGTAATCATATATACCATTAGCATAAGAAGCCAAGGTTTCATTATCATTAAATTTACATGAAAAGGGAAGGTGTGGAGCCTTCATCCTAGAGCAACAAGTATAATCATATCTCAAGCATAAATTCCAAGCATACCAATGCAACATATGAATTTGATCCCATAAGAGTTTCCCTTTTTGAGTCAAGAGATAATCCCTAAAGTATTCACGTTGATCCAACGTGTCCCCCATTATCAAGTTGAATGGGGTTTTCTCAGGATTATCAAAGTAGTGTTTAATATTTTTCACAAAATGAGCATCGAGGGTTTTAGGAGGTTCCCCATCTCCATGAGTAGCAAGTACACCTATCTTTTTTGGTATTTTGTGTTCCATATCCATAACTAAAGATATAAAACAACTAAGAACAGCAAATAAAATCTACTTAGTGATAAAGCAAACAAGCACACACGAGAATATTCACCCCACGCTATTGCTCCCCGGCAACGGCGCCAGAAAAAGGTCTTGATAACCCACAAGTGTAGGGGATCAATTGTAGCCTTTCTCGATAAGTAAGAGTGTCAAACCCAACGAGGAGCTAAAGGTAGAATTTATATTCCCTTCTAGTTCTATTGACCACCGATACAACTCTACGCACGCTTATTGTTCGCTTCACCTAGAACAAGTATGAAACTAGAAGTACTTTGTAGGTGTGAAGGGATAGGTTTGCAAGATAATAAAGAACACGTAAATAAAAGCTAGGGGCTGTTTAGATAAAGAAACAATTAAGTTAGTTTTAGTAAAGAGCTTTTTTTCACAAGAAAGTTATTTGTTCCTAGGCAATCGATAACTAGACCGGTAATCATTATTGTAATTTTATATGAGGGAGAGGCATAAGCTAACATACTTTCTCTACTTGGATCATATGCACTTATGATTGGAACTCTAGCAAGCATCCGCACTACTAAAGATCATTAAGGTAAAACCCAACCATAGCATTAAAGTATCAAGTCCTCTTTACTCCCATACGCAAACAACCTACTTACTCGGGTATGTGCTTCTGTCACTCACGCCACCCACCATAAGCGAATCATGAACATATTCCAAACCCTACAGCGGGGATCTCTCACGCTTGCACGACACGGAGAGCACCATAGGACAACACCAATAATAAAACATACAACTCAAACCAATCACGATCATCAATTAACCCATAGACAAAACGGATCTACTCAAACATCATAGGATAGCCATACATCATTGGGAAATAATATATAGTGTTGAGCACCATGTTTAAGTAGATATTATAGCGGGGAGAAGAGGTGTTACACCGCTGCATAGAGGGGGAGAGAGTTGGTGATGACGGCGGCGAAGTTGTTGGTGTAGATCGTCGTCACGATGATGGCCCCGACGTCGTTCTGACGCCACCGGGAGAGAGGGGGAGAGAGCCCCCCTCCTTCTTCTTATTCTTCCTTGACCTCCCCCCTAGATGGGAGGAGGGTTTCCCCTTTGGTCCTTGGCCTCCATGGTGGTGGAGGGGCGATCACCCCTCCGAGATTGGATCTCTCTCTCTCTTTGTTTCCTTCAGTTTTTGCGTTCCTGTATTCTGGCCTTTCACCGTTTCTTAAATTCTCGGAGATCCGTAACTCCTATTGGGCTAAAAATTTAACACGATTTTTATCTGGATATTATCTTTTTTGTGTCCGAAGAAGGGCACCAACCGCCTTACGGGGTGGCCACAAGCCTTCCAGCCGCGCCCTGGGTAGGGGGCACGCCCCTAGGGCTTATGGGCCCCTCGAGCATCGTCTCGCGTTGATTCTTTTTCCCAAAAATCACATATATTCCAAAATAAATCTTCGTAAATTTTTATCGCGTTTGGACTTCGTTTGGTATGGATATTCCGTGAAACAAAAAACATGCAACAAACAGGAACGGGCACTGGGCACTGGATCAATATGTTAGTCCCAAAAATAATATAAAAAGTTGCCAAAAGTATATGAAAGTTGTAGAATATTGGCATGAAACAATAAAAAATTATAGATACGATGGAGACGTATCAGCCGTCACCGGAGAATAACAGGAGGTGCGGGTGGGTAGAGGGATGGCCAGGCCAGCGGAGGGAGTAGGGTGGGCTGGTGAAGCCTGCGCGGCATCACAGCCGGCCACAAGAGGAGGGAGCATGCAGTCCCGCCAGCGCTGGTTGAGGAGGTTGGAGCAGGAAGATCGGAGATTGAAGAAGCACGTCGGCCGTTGGATGGACATCCAACAGTCACTGCTGCTAGAATCGTGTGTTGACTATAAGTTGACAAAGCCTTGCGTAAACAAGTCAACCTCGAAATCTATGGCGTGTACAACCCATTTGCTATTATTTTTATAATTTATAGCCCATTTGCTAATTCATATGGAATTTCTTGCAGCCCATTTTCCAGTTTTAGAATTGCTGCCCATTTTTTGGTCAACACCAAGGTTAAAAATTTGAAGTAAAAAATATGCAAAATTTTAAAAATTCGCATGTTTTTGCTGGGACAAAATATTTTTAATCCAAAAATTAGTAGCCATACTAAAACTAATTTTAAAATAAAGTAATACTATGTTATGCTAAAATCCAATGAAATATAAAATATCAATGAAGAACAAAAAGAAAAAACGGAACTAATTGCCCATTTGCTATATTTTTTTTGGAATTTGCAACCCCTTTCATATTACTTTTAAGATTTACTGCCCATACTCTCTGGCCAGGCCGGAATGCATCCCTCCTCGTCTTGAAAGATTTGCAGCCCAGTAAGTCAGAGAAAACAAATAGGCCTAGCTTGGGTATTCTTCAAAAAGAAATAGTGGGCTACCTATTTTCCCAAAGAATCCAGTTTATAGCCTGCTCCTGTTGTTAGACGGGCCATAGAGACCGCACAACCCAGTTTATAGCCTGCTCCTCTGAACAAATCCTCAAAAAAATGTTGTGCAATTATGTCGTTAATTGACTATACATTGACAATGATGTGGGTCCCATATATCAGCAGGGTGGATTAGAGTTAAAAAAAATCGAGGGGTGCATCTGAGTAGTAAAGAGGCGCTTGCTTGTGTTCGGGAGTGTACCTGGTGGGTCCGTACTGTCATACTCACAACTACAGTCCTCTCCCGATTCACTATGTTGACAGGGTCGGATGGCGGCGCCGCTGCGAGTGCACCAAGGCGGAGGATGACGGCGAGGCCTCGGACGGGAATGAATAGGAGCCGGGGAACATGTGGCAGTATGGCCGTAGGCGGAGGGGAGTACGAGGGTTCACTGGTTCTGGTGCGAGGTAGGCTGCCGTCGCCGGAGAAGAATAGGATGTCGGGGGGAGTAAAGGGATGGCCTGGCCAGCATTTTAGGGTACGACAGGGTGGCGATGCGTGCACGACAGTGCAACCAGCCGTAGAAGGTGATACGTCTCCAACGTATCTATAATTTTTTATTGTTCCATGCTATTATATTATCTATCTTGGATGTTTTATATGCATTATGATAATATTTTGTACCATTTTTTGGGACTAACCTATTAACCTAGTGCCCAGTGCCAGTTGTTGTTTTTTTCCTTGTTTTTGACTTTTTCAGAAAGGAATATCAAACGGAGTCCAAACGGAATAAAACTTTCGTGACGATTTTTCTTGGACCAGAAGACACCCACGTAGCTTGGAGAGGGGGCCAGAAGAGTCCCGAGGAGCCCACAAGTCCTCAGGGTGCACCCTAGGGGGGGTGTGCCCCCTGGCTTGTGGACCCCTCGAGAGTCCCCCAACCCTAATCTTTGCACTATAAATTCTCAAATATTCCCAAACCATCAGAAGCTTCCACCAAAATAATTTTCCGCCACCGCAAGCTTCTGTTCTCGTGAGATCCCATCTTGGGGCCTTTTCCAGCAATCTGCTGGAGGGGGATTCGATCACGGAGGGCTTCTACATCAACCTTGCTGCCCTACCGATGATGTGTGAGTAGTTTACCACAGACCTACGGGTCCATAGCTAGTAGCTAGATGGCTTCTTCTCTCTCTTTGATCTTCAATACCATGTTCTCCTTGATGTTCTTGGAGTTCTATCCGATGTAATCTTTTGCGGTGTGTTTGTTGAGATCCAATGAATTGTGAGTTCATGATCAGATTATCTATGAATATTATTTGAGTCTTCTCTGAACTCTTTTATGCATGATTAGGATATCTTTGTATTTCTCTTCGAACTACCGGTTTGGTTTGGCCAACTAGATTGGTATTTCTTGCAATGGGAGAGGTGCTTAGTTTTGGGTTCAATCTTGCGGTGTCCTCACCCAGTGACATAGTAGGGGTAGTGAGGCACGTATTTTATTGTTGCCATCAAGGATAAAAATATGGGGTTTATATCATATTGCTTGAGTTTATCCCTCTACATCATGTCATCTTGCTTAAGTCGTTACTCCGTTCTTATGAACTTAATACTCTAGATGCATGCTGGATAGCGGTCGATGTGTGGAGTAATAGTAGTAGATGCAGGCAGGAGTCGGTCTACTTGTCACGGACATGATGCATATATTCATGATCATTGCCTTAGATATCGTCATAATTATTCGCTTTTCTATCAATTGCTCAACAGTAATTTGTTTACCCACCGTATGCTTTATTCAAGAGAGAATCCTCTAGTGAAACCTATTGCCACCGGGTCTATTTTCCATCATATATTTTCAGATCTATAAAACCAAAAAACCCAAAAAATACCTTGCTGCAATTTATTTATATTTACTTTATTTTACGTTTTAGTAATCTTTTATATCTATCACTATTAGATCTCATCCTTGCAAGTGACCGTGAAGGGATTGACAACCCCTTTATCGCGTTGGGTGCAAGTGTTTGATTGTTTGTGCAGGTGCATATATTGGAGACTTGTGCCTCCTACTGGATTGATACCTTGGTTCTCAAACTGAGGGAAATACTTATCTCTACTTTGCTGCATCACCCTTTCCTCTTCAAGGGAAAAACCAACGCAAGCTCAAGAAGTAGCAGGAAGAATTTCTGGCGCCGTTGCTGGGGAGGTTCTACATCAAGCCTACCAAGTACCCATCATAAACTCTCATCTCTTGCATTACATTATTCACCATTTGCCTCTCATTTTCCTCTCCCCCACTGCTAAAACGTTTTCAGAAAAATGCAAAAATATTTGCCTTTTTATTCGCCCTTCTTACGTTTGCTTTTTTGCTGGTGTGCTAGATTTCTTGCTTTGCTATCATGGCTAGCTCCTCTATCATAGTTGATACCCCGGAAAATGAAGTTCTTAATTTTAAACAAAGGGGTTGGGAGAATCTAAAAGATGCTTGGTATAGAATTTGCAATGCTGAAAGTAGATCTACTCGTAAGCAATCCACTGCTGTTCTTCTTCAAAAATTTTATGTGGGTGTTACTACTTGGTATAGATATGTGCTAGACACTATTACTGGGGGTAATTTCTTGGGTAGTCACCCGATGGATGCTTACAATGCTATGATAAATTTAGTAGGATCGCCACCACTTATGGTTAATGAAACAGTTTTAACTTTGGAACATGTGATGCAAAGGCTTGATATTAATGAAAATAAAATTTCTACTGTAGAGCTTATTGAGAATTTGGATAAAAAGATCCATAATCACATTACCCAACTTGGATCAAAAGTAGGGTCACCTTGAAGAACTTTAAGGAAAAAGAACCCATAGTTAATGAGAAAATTGAGCAAGAATCCACTAGAATCGATAAGATAGAGGATATTATTACCAATTTGGGTTCTGCCTTTGCCGCTGTTAAAACTACTCCAAAATTTCCTCCTACTAAAGCTACTAAGTTTATTTATGCTCCTAAAAATAAGGGTGAATCATCTAGTAAAGAAGACGAAGATCTTAAGATGATAAGTATTTGCCCTAGCTTTATCAATATTATAAAGGAACCGGTTGCTACAAATGAATTTCTTGATTTTTTACCTAGGGGAACGACCTTCATGAAATCTAATAAAATTCCTAGGGAGCATGGGTGTGTGATTGAAGAATTAAATACCAAAGATGACAACACCTAGATCTATTGCAATATGCCTAGCTAGGGGCGTTAAACAATAGCGCTTGTTGGGAAGCAACCCAATTTTATTTTTATGTTTTTTGTTTTTGGTTATGTTTTTCAATAAATACACATTATTACCTCTGTAGTAATTGTTTTTTAGTTTTTTAATTAGTGTTTGAGCCAAGTAAGACCTTTGGGATGGCTTACGGTGATAGTTGATTTGATCTTGCTGAAAAATAGAAAATTTTGCGTCCATTAGGAGAATTTTTATAATTCACAGAAGTGATGAAAACTTCTGAATTATTTACACAAGATTTATATACAAAATTTCCAAGTTTTCCTAATTTTTCAGAATTTTTAGAGTTACAGAAGTATGAGTAATATTCAGATCTTAGAAGACTGTTTGGCTTTTGACAGATTCTGTTTTTAATGTGTTGTTTGCTTATTTTGATGAATCTATGGGTAGTATCGGGGGGTATGAACCATGGAGAAGATGGAATACAGTAGATATAACACCAATATAAATTTATAATGAGTTCACAATAGTACCTAAGTGGTGATTTATTTTATTATACTAACGGAGCTTATGAGTTTTCTGTTGAGTTTTCTGTTGTGAAGTTTTCAAGTTTTGGGTAAAGATTTGATGGACAATGGAATAAGGTGTCGGGGATATCGTGCGACATATGCCAGGGGGTGGCTTATCGTGGATGGGGACAAAAGTACGTCGCCGGGCTCTAGAGGCGGGAGTGAGCGAGACCGCGTACGCTTGCGAATCTTACCCAGGTTCGGGGCTCTCCTAGGAGATAACACCCCTAGTCCTGCTCTGCGGGGTCTCCGCATGATCACTACTTCACAGGTAGCTACAAGCTTGCTCCTCGAGCTGTTTGGCCAGAGGAGGGAGAAGGGCAAGGCTAGCTCTACTCCGCTCTCTCTGCGTGTGTGTGTGTGGGTGCTCGACGAGGCGTTTGCCAAGGTGCCCACCGCCAACCCCTTGCATGGGGTGACCTGGGGGGTTTATATAGGCCTACCCCCCAGGGATACAATGGTAATCCGGCCGGGCGTAGGACCCGGCCGTCAGTGTCTCTGGTTGCCGGCTTCTCCGCCGACTGCAGGGGCCCGCCGCCTGGTGGGTCCCCCCGGCGGTCTCGTACTTGGCCGACAAGCTGGGCCCGCCGCTTACGGGTCCTGTCGGCTGTGCAGCACTGTAGCCGTGCCACTGATGATGCATGCTTGGTCGGGGAGAGCGTGGCTACAGTTCCGCCGCCTGGCGGGCGTTTCACTGTAGCCACTCCCCGTCTCTTCTGGTTAATGGCTCACAAACTTCAAGGAAGGGGGAGGGCCACCTGCCAGGAGCCGACCTCCCACTGAGCCGACTGGTCTGGGCTCGCCGCCTTCTGGCTTGTCACGGACAGGTAGGGCCCGCCGCCTACGGGCCGTACTGGCCGCCCGTCGCAGGAGCATGGCTTCCTCTACCATGGATGATGTCATGAGCGGCATGGCAACAATCCTGCGCTGGGCGCAGGATGCCTGCTTGATACGCTGTACTATGGCCACATTCTGCCCTGGATTCGGGGGTGGCAGGCCTGTACTGTAGCCATGCCCTGTCTCATCGTGTTTATGTTGGCGCTGAATCTGAGGGTGCGAGGGGCCGCCTGCTAGGACTCGGCTTCCCAGGAGGCCGCCTGCTAGGAGTCGGCCCACTTCATGGCCGTCTTGTGGACTCCGCCGCCTCCTGGCAACCGGCTGCTTGGGCCAGTCGGCCTCAAGAAGGCGGCCCTTTGTCCTTGATGTTTGAGGGGCGCAGCCTGCCCCGATGTCTTGAAATACCAAAGGGAGCTGATGGGGCTACCCGTGGTCATTTACTCCGACAGTAGTCCCCGAAGCTGATGAGGCGCTGCGGCTGAAGGGGCGAGAAGCCTTAGCAGCTTCATATTCCGGGTCGCCTGGTGTTCTGCTTCGTCCGTCTTCCGAGGTGCCGACTGGTAGGTGTCGGCCATGACCAGGCAGGCCGCCTGGCGATTTCGAAACGTCGTGGCGGGGACCAGGTGGCATGCCAGCCAGACGTCAGGCGCCGCCGCCCACGCATGTCGGCCATGTGGCGTCATCAGGTCAAGCCGGCCTGCCGGCCCATGCGCGTGACGGGACGGTGCCGCAGGCCGAGGCCCGCCACTACAGTGCTTCGGCGCGCGCACGGATCCGCTGCGGCCAAGGTGAACGGTTGGGCTCCCGCGGCAGTTAATTCGCGCCTTTACTGGCGCCGCAATCGTGGGAACGTGGGGGAGTGGGCGTAGTTAATCCCACGATCCCCCATGCCCCCGCCCCCTCAGCTTCGCCGCCTGGGGCTATAAGTAGGGGGGGAGGAGGGGGGCGGCAGATGAACACGCGCCCTCCTCTCCCTTCGCCGTTCTTCATCTTCTCCGCTGCCGCCGTGCCCTTTCCTCTCATTGAAGTGCTGCCGCAGCCCGCCGTCGTCAAGCGTCCTCTCACTGCGGCCTCCTTGCTCCGCCGCAGCCTCGCCCGCTCGCCACCGCGCCGCGCCTGTGACGAGCTCCTTCATCCATGGCGCGCTCATGAGCCGGCGACTGGGACGGCTCCAACGTCCATGATGATCACCTCTCCTTCCTCCGTCAAACACGGCGGCTGCCCCGGGAGGCGAATGTGCAGGTGCGCGTTCCCCCCGAAGCAGAAATCTCACCGGCGCCAGAGGACGATGAACGCGTCGTCTTCCGGTCCCATTTCCTTCGCGGCTTCGGCCTTCCGGCAAGCGGCTTCCTCCGCTCCTTCCTCGACTTCTACCAAGTCCAGCCGCACCACCTCATGCCAAAAACGGTGGTGCTGCTGGCCGCCTTCGCCACCATGTGCGAAGGGTACCTCGGCACTCTCCCCACCCTTGAACTCTGGGGGGAGTGCTTCTACCTCAAACTTGGCACCGCCGCCAAGGGCCAGGCGGCTCGCGTGGCGGTGGGGCGCCCGGGCGCCGGGAGCCGCTTCCCGCCCATCTCCCTGCTGTAGTCGGCCAAGCTGTGGCAGAAATCCTATTTCTACGTCAGGAGCATCCACCCGACAAGCGACTACATCAACTTGCTGGCCTACGCAGCCGGCCCGCCAGCCGAGCCACGCGCCAACTGGCAGTACAGGCCGAGTTCCCTGTCGGCCGCCTCCTCCGCCGCCCTTGCCCGACTTCAGGTGATGACGGAGTCGGAGGGCCTGAAGGGCTCGAACTTGCTGGCCGCCTTGTGACGCGTCGGGTGCTCCCCCTCCAAGCCCGGCCTCACATCATCAACTGCATGAGTGGGCACCGGGACTCATGCCGGATGTGCACACGGGACCTGCCGGACATGGAGGTGGTCTGGCTGGTCAACTATATCTCCAACTGCAAGCTGTCGGAGGCAGACTGGCGGTTCGGCATGCGGCCGTACGACCGTGCACATCCGCCGCCTACGGTGAGTCTTGTAATTCTTTTCTCTTTGCTGGCCCGAGTTCTTGTTCTGCCGCCTGACCAGTCGGCCAAGGTGTAGGTCCTCCCGGCCCAGTCGGCCGCCGGTGCTCTGGATCCAGGTCAGCGGTATATGCCGTACCGAACGAGGAGCGGCGTGGAAGACCCCGACTTGGGGGCGGCCGCCATGGAGGAGGACGATGCCACAGGCGGCAGCGGTGGAGCAGACGGCTCCGGGGGAGGAGGCGGCCTTGAGGACTGGCCGGATGATGATGAAGAGGAGAACAAGCCGCGCCGCCCGCACGGCACCGACAGGGCGGGCGCGAGCTCCTCAGCCGCGCCGACCGCACCAGGCGGCCCGCATAAGCGCCGAGCCGGCTCGTTGCTGTTCGGCAGCCGGCCGAAGAAGTCCAAGAACGCGGCCGCCGCGACCAGGCGGCAAGAGGCCGCCGCAAGAGCGGCCCAGTTCCAGAGGGCCCCGAAGCAGCCCCTGATGGTGTCCGCGTAAGTGCTTGGTTGTGTTTTCCTTTTTTCTTCCTTGCAAACTTTTTCTGAGTTTTCTCTTGTCTTGCTTGAATCAGAGCCCCACTCACTCTTGAGTGGTCTGCCGCTGCTTCCGTGATCAGGGAGGTGGAAGGCTCCGCCAATACCCGCCGCTTGGACCCACTCGCCGACCTCCGGGCAGCGATGGAGAGGAACACGTGGGAGGCGCGCGAGAAGCGGGAGAAGGCGGAAAGGCAGGAGGCGGAGGCGGCCAAGGCAGCGCGGGTGGACATGGATGCGGCGGCCAAGGCTCAAGCTGCCGCCGCCGCCAAGGCTCAGGCAGACGCGGCCGCTAGGGCGCAAGCGGAAGAAACCGCGCGCGGCCGGACCCCGCGACTTGTCATTCCGTTGCGCGCGGCGCCGCCAGCGCTAGAGATCCCAATGCCGACTGGAGGAGCCGGCGATGACCAGCCGGTCGTGGAGAGGAGAGGAGGCGACGCCATCTTCTCGGAGGCGGAGGCGCCCCCGCAAGCGCCGATTGCCGGGGCCCGAGGCAATCAGCCTGACGTGCCACCGGCGCCGCCGGTTAGTGGCGAGTTGGTGTTGGGGGCGACTCCCGTGGTCCGCCCTTCGGTGCGCCGGCGTGCGACGAAGGCGGCCTTGGCGCCGCGGGCGCAGGAGATCGAGGCCGCGAGCTCGTCGGCCCCAGACGCAGAGGCCACCAGTGCCGCCCCACCAGGATGGACGCCTGGGGGCGGGACGGGCGTGCTGAACAAGGCCGCGCAGGACGTTCAGGTCCAGCTCTAGGCCCAAGGCGCCGCCCTCCAGCAGTGCACGAAGGCGTTCTTGGCGACGCGGACGGCCGTTCGGGTATGCTTCTTTTCTTTGTTTTTTTATTCTTGCAGTCTTCCGTGGGGGCGCGCCAGCGCACCCACTAGGTGTAGCCCCCGAGTTCCAGGCCGGCTGCTGAGCAGGCGGCTCGGAACTTTAAGGTAGGTTCCGAGTGCTAACTTGTTTTCTCTTCTTTTGTCTTTGTTGCAGGACTACCACAACATCCGCGCAGCTGCCTTCAACTCCCAGGTCCAGGAGTTGGCTAAGCGGACCGCCGACCTCACCGAAAGCCGACATAAGCATTCTGTCTACTTCCTTGCGGGGGCGTGTCAGCGCACCCGCTGGGTGTAGCCCCCGAGATTCGAGCCGACTGCTGAGCAGTCGGGCTGGATCTTCTGGCAACCACTTTCCTTTTTAGGTCATCCTTGTTGATTGTCCTCTCTTTCTCATTTTTGCAGGAGCCAATGCCACATTGCAGCAGCATCTGGGCGAAGTCCAGACCGAGCTGCGCGTCAAGGAGGAGGAGCGCCGTAAGGCGGCCCTAGAGCGCGACCGTCTGGCCAAGAAGTTGGCGGACCAGCACAAGGCGGAGCTCCAGGAGCTCAAGGAGGCGGAAGGCGCCCTTCAGGACGAGTTTGAGGTCGAACGCTCAAAGTGGGCCGAGAAGGAGGCGATCCTCACCGCTGGCTACGGCGAGATTGAGGACATGATCGACGGTAAACTTCTTTCTTTGGAATAGCTGCCGACTGCATCGGGAGTCGGCTTCTGATCTTTGTTTTTCTTTTGCGTAGACTTCTTTCCTGGCCACGCCGTCACCGTCAGCCAGGCCATCAAGGCGCGGCGCGACCAGTGTAGGAGGGAAGGAGTGGAGATCCCGCCCGACGCGCCTCGGAACATGAACGAGCAGCTCCTGGCCGTCAGGACGCGTTTGCAGCCGATTCACCGTCTCCTCCGCCGCCTTCAGCGTGCCGGGTCTCAGCTAGTTTCCGCCCTCTGGCCAGGCGGCCAAGCTCCACGCACCCCAAGTCGGATCGCCGACTGGTTGGAGGCGGCAATCGGCCGCTTCGAGGCTTGGAAGGGCTCCTCCGCTCGGGCAGGCGCCCGAAGAGCCTTGGAGTTTCGTCAAGGCGTGGTATCCTGGGCTGAACCTAGCCCAGTTGGCCACGTTCCGGCAGGAGGCCATGGAAGAGTTGGTGGCAGCGGGGCCTACGCTCACCCATCGTGCGGTGGCGATCGCCGAGTACACCGACACCAGCGTCTTCTTCCCCGAGCTGGACGAGGAGGGTGCCGAGGTGCCGATGAACTGGTTCGGGCTGAACCCGGATGATGGCGAGGACTCGGCGGAAGAAATCGCCTCAAGCGACGAAGGCGAGGACGAGGAAGATGAGGATGGTGAAGGCGACACACTGGAGAGCGGAGCAGACGCCCAACCTCAGCTTGATCGGGCCTCGAGCAACGAGCCGCGTGCGAGTGCACCGACTGCTGCTGAAGGCGACCAAGCCGAGACTCGCCAGACGGCGACTCCACCAGCTGGCGCCGCCGACTCCACCAACCTGCCAGACTCGCCTGTTGCTCCTTTGGCCTAGGCTGCCAACTTATCTTATCTTTTCCTGCTTTGGTAATCTTTAGAACAAACTTTGTTAAATTCGCGCAGTTCCACCCGCTGGGGGTGTATTCAAACTTTGTTGAATGCTGGCCGAGGGCCTCTTGCTATGTGATTTAATTCTCACACAAGATGTGCTTCGCCGAGCTCTGACTTGTCTTGCTTTCTGTTCTTTTGGCTTTTTCCTTTGCCGCTTTCCCTTGGCTGCCACCTTGCCGGCCAGACAGCCATTCTTCGGTCTGCTGGCCGGGTCAAGTACTTGGCCATTTTGGGAAGACAAGTACTTTGGCCGCTTAGAACATAGCAATTTAAGTGAGAAGCCGGCCGGCCGGCTGCTCAGCAACCAGACGGCTAGGCGAGGAGCCGACTTGGCCTATGTGGGTGCTTTCATCCTTAGCCATTTTTCATGTGAGCACCATTTCCTGCCTCTCACTCTTGCCTGCCAGACAGTCGCTCTGCGAGCTGCGGCTTATGGCAAGGGTGGGCTTAGATGCCGGCACACTACTTGTCCGACTACAGGTAGAGCCAACATAGTACAAGGCGGCAAGCCCCCGGGCCGACTGGTCAGACCCGGTGCCGGGCGGAGGAATGAAATAACATACTCACAGGCATGAAACTTATCATACAGATAAGAAAGGTAGCCCCCGAGTGCTCCTCGAGGGACCCGGTGCCTTTGCCCTTAGTACAAAAGGTAGCGTGGTACATACTGCATTTAACTGTAAAATCTTCGGAGGAGATTTGCATTCCATGGGCGCTCTGTTTCCTTGCCGGAATCATCCCTTTTGCGCGCCCTGGGCTTCTGCGCGTCGATGAGGTAATAGGAGTCGTTTCCCAAGGCTTTGCTGATGATGAAGGGGCCTTCCCAAGGGGCCGAGAGCTTGTGCTGGCCGACTGTTCGCTGGATCAGCCGGAGCACAAGGTCTCCCTCTTGGAAGGATCGTGGCTTGACCTTCCGACTGTAGTAGTGGCGCAGGCTCTGCTGGTAGATGGCGGACCGGCTGAGTGCTAACAGCCGGCCTTCTTCCAGCAGATCGATGCCATCTTCTCGTGCTTCCTTCGCCTCCGCCTCCGTGTACGTGGTGACACGAGGCGAGTCGAACTCGATGTCAGCTGGGATGACGGCCTCGGCCCCGTACACAAGGAAGAAGGGAGTGAAACCGGTTGATCTGTTCGGGGTGGTGCGGAGGCTCCAGAGGACGGCCGGCAACTCGTCAATCCAGCAGCCGGCCGAGCGCTCCAGTGGCTCGACCAGTCGGGGTTTGATGCCGGATAAGATGAGGCCGTTTGCTCGTTCTACTTGGTCGTTTCACTGCGGATGGGCAACGGACGCTAAGTCCAGTCGGACGCCCTGCGTTGCGCAGAAACGGGCCAAGGCACCTTTGGCAAAGTTAGTGCCATTGTCGGTGATGATGCTGTGTGGTACACCGTACCGGACGGTGATATCTGCAATGAAGGTCACAGCGGTCGGACCATTTAGTTTCTTGATTGGTTTTGCTTCAATCCACTTGGTGAATTTGTCCACGGCGACAAGCAGATGGGTCATGCCACCGCATGCTGTCTTGAATGGGCCCACCTTGTCCAACCCCCAGACAGCAAAGGGCCAGGTAAGGGGGATGGTCTTGAGTGCAGAAGCCGGCAGATGTTGCTTGGAGCTGAATTTTTGGCACCCCTTGCATTTCTTGACTAGATCCTTGGCGTCCTCCAAAGCAGTTGGCCAGAAGAAACCATGGCGGAAAGCTTTGGCGACAAGGGATCTGGAGGCCGCGTGGTGGCCGCACTCGCCTTGGTGTATGTCTTTGAGGATTGCCTTGCCTTTCTCTGGTTCGATGCACCGTTGGAAAACGTCGGTTACGCTGCGCCTGACAAGCTCTCTGTTTACTATCGTGTAAGCTCCTGCCCGGTGTTGCACCTGCCGGGTCGAGATCTCATCAACTGGCAGCTCTCCGCTTACCAGAAAGTTGAGGATGGGATGCGCCCATGATGGTGCTTCGACTTCATCCACTGTCATTACGGCCACTGAAACTAGGGCGGTTGGGTTGGGAGGTGGCGGGGGGGAGTCGGCCGCGTCTTGCTGCGTTGTTGGAGTCCCTGGGACGGCCGCTGCAGCCCCCGGGCCGGGTTGAAGAACCCCTGGGCCGGGTGCAACTGCCGCAGTCCCCGAGCCGCTTGGTGAAGTCCTCGGGCCGGCTGCTGCAGCCCCCGGGCCGGGTTGCGAAGTCCTCGGGCCGGGTGCGACTGCTGCAGTCTCCATGCCGTCTGCCGAACTCCCCGGGCCGGCTGATGCAGCCCCCGGGCCGGGTTGCGAAGTCCCCGGGCTGGGTGCAACTGCTGCAGTCCCCGTGCCTGTCACACCCTAGCTAGTTCAGGCATTAGAGTGTTGCATCATGTTTAAGCTTTTCCAGAAACTTGAAATGGGGATGATAGAACCCCCAGCCCCCCCTGGAAACAACTAGGGTTTACTAAAATCTTTTTCAATGAACCTGAAATGCCTTCTAAAATGTCCATCATTTTTGTCTTGGGTTAGAACCTCTGCCAAAACTGGTTCACATTTTTCTAGGTCATCATAAGGTCATTGAATTAAATCATATGTAACCTGCATTTGGGCATTTAAATGCTAGTAAATATTTTAAATGTCCAAATAATCCCAAACTGAAATGTTCCATGTTGGATATACTCTATACAGTGGGCATGAGCAGTTTGGTGATTTTTGAAAGTGCCTAGGTATTTTTAGAAATGCCACAAACTTGCAGAAATTAGAAAACAAATAAAAAAAAGGAAATAAACTTACCTGGCAAAGTCACCAGCCGGCCCACCTGGCGGCCCAGCGCTGTGCTGGCCCATGCCAGCCAGCTGCTTCGTCCCCGCCAGGCAGGCAGGGAGGTGACGCCGGCGTGCGCGAGCCCGCCACGGCGCCAGCTGCTTGCCGCTCGAGCCGCTGGACGCCTGGACGTCCTCCACGTCGTCGCCTCGACCCCCTGGACACCTCATTCCCCCCCTGCGCCTCTCTCTCGCTCTCTCCCCACCATGGCCAATGCAGCCGCAGCCGCGCCACCGTGAAACCCGCGTCCACCGTCGTCCCCGAGCCGCGCTGCCGTGTCCACGAGCTCCGTCGTCGTCCTCTCCATCGAGCAGACCGAGCCCCAAGCGCTTGTTCGCCTCGGAACCACCGCAACAGCCCCGCCCGACCTCGCCGTCGCCGGAGATCCCTTTCGCCGTCACCACCACAGCAGCTCGTCCCCAACCTCGCCGTCTGCTCCGTCGTGACCGCCGTGAGCTCAGCTACCTCCCCATCCTTTCCGTTCTCGCTCTTGAGCCCTGCATCGACTGCACCAAGCTCGGCCGCACCCGCCGCCGCCTCAGCACGTCGCCGTTGTGGCCACAGCCACGTTGGCTCGATTCCGAGCACGCCATCGTCTTCGCCGCACTCGCAGGAGTCCACAGAACCACTCCACGCACCTCGCCGTGCCCCCTAGCGACGAGCCCGAGCTCGCCCGAACTCCGGCAGCCGCACAGCTCGTCGCCGGCGTCGTTTCCGGCCACCCCAGCTCCACCCACTGCCACCACTCGACGCGGCTCACTCCCCGCATCACGTAGATGTGCTCTGCCGTCGTTTTGGTCGCCGGAGCACGAATCCCGCACTGCGCCGCCGTGTCTGGCCTCGCCGGCGGCTAAACACCGGCGGGTTTGACCCCGCTGACCCAGTTTGACCCCCGTGGGTCTATGACAGGTGGGACCCGCCTGCTAAATAACTTAGGATTAGGACTAAACAAAAAATTAGTTAGACTAATGACACTGACACGCGGGACCCACTGGCCAGGTTTGACCTGGACCGGCCCCGTTGACCGCTGACGTCATCCTGACGCAATGCTGACGCAATAAGTATTTCTCTGGTTTTATTTTTATTCAGGAAATTCCAGAAAATTCTTCAAACTTCAAAAAATTCATAGAAATTAATCTGTAGCTCCAAATCAAACAAATTATATATGAATTTGGATCAGAAAAATCCAATCTTTCCATCTGTACTGGTTTCATGCATGTCAGAACACTTTAACCTTGCTGATTAGATGAAACAAGTTAATGCACTAATATGACCTCTTATTTTGGGTTTGCATTTGAATCCTTGATTCAAATGAACTCAAATCAACCTGTTCTAAGATGCATTAGCCAAAACACACTCATTTTGCCATGTCATAGCATGCATCATATTGTTGCATATTGCCATGTGATGATTGTGTTTCGATGTGTTCTTCGTGGTAGGTTCTGCCTCCGAGGATATTCACGAGTATCCAACTGAAGGGCAGTATTCCACTACCACTCTGTCAGGCAAGCAACCCCATTGATCATTTCGATACCAACCCATCTTCTCGCTTCTGCTCTCATTTACTGCATTAAGACAACGGGTTTCAAACTGTTGTGTGTTGCGGTAGTTGAACCCATATCCTCTGCATGACCTGTCATTGCCACAGTAACTAGATGAAACCCACTAGCATGTGTAGGAGTTGATTGAGCCAAGTCTGTGTTTCCTACCATGGTTGTGTTGTGTCAGGTCTGGCTCATCAGGGTGATGAACTAGAGTGAATGGTTGTGTTGGTAATGAGAGTGAAGTGTTGAACATGATTTGGTAAAGGTATCGATGGAAGGCCATGTAGGAGTACATGGTGGGTTGTTTCATTGAGGCCGTCCTTAAGAACTGAGATCTGTATGCGTGATTTAAGATTCAGCTACTACCACACGTTGGGCCCTGAAATATGACCCCGCTCGACTTACTGACCCCTCTCGTCCTCTGTCCATGAGTTGCAAGTAGTTACTGGTGTTTGTAGTTGCTGGAGGCCGTGCGCAGCGCTGACCTTAGGGGTGGGCTGTGATGCGGTAGGCACGTGACCGGTGTACCGAGTCGCCCGTTTGGTGTCTCGGGAACCCTGCACACATCGTTTGGGGCCGTTGAGGACACCCCGGCCGGATTTCCTTGCGGATGGAACCCGAATAGGCGATAAACCTGGACTAGAGACTTGTGTGGTTAGTCAGGTCGTGGTCTACACCCACGTCGGCTTTCGCTTGAAGTCTGCCGAGCACATGTCGTGTGCAGACGCTAAGTGGTGGAGACATGTGTGACGAAGTACACCCCTGCAGGGTATAAAACTATTCAAATAGCCGCGTCCATGGTAAAGGACTACTTGGTCGCTTATGCAGTTCATAGACAAGTTAATGGTTACTACTAAAAGACTCAAGATAAGTGTGAGTACCGCGGATGGCCCTCTCGTAGGATTACGAGGGAGGATCCACGGTGGAGTATTGTGATGGTGATTAGTGGACTCGTGTGCGAAAGCTAATTTCTCAAGTGGTGTCTCGTAGGATAGTGTAGCCAAGAGTCAAAGCTGGCTTGCTGCAATAACTCCACCACCCTTCTTGAGAATGTGCATATATATTAGGATCTGTTGTAAGACTTGCTGAGTACCTTTGTACTCATGTTGCTTTAATAATTGTTGCAGACGAGAACACCGCCCCCTCCGATGGGTTCTATGTAGATCTCGACGTTGACGAGTGACTTGCCACCCAGGTGGTGACCTGAGCTTGTGAAGGGCCTATGTAGATAGACAGGCTTCGTCAAGCCTTCTTCTTTCTAGTGTCTGTACTCAGACTAGTTGCTTCCGCATGTGCTTGTATGTTTGTATGACTTGAGTGTCGGGTCGTGTGACCCCTATCTGTATGAACATGTTATGTATGGCTCCCCGGAGCCTTTAAATAAAGTACTTTGAGTTGTAGAGTTTTGTTGTGATGCCATGTTGTATTTATACATATCGAGCATATTGTGTGTATGATTGAAATGCTTGGTATGTGTGGGATCCGACTATCTAGTTGTTTATCCTTGGCAGGCTCTCTTATGGGGAAATGTAGTCTGGTGTCTCCACTGAGCCTTGGTAGTCCGCTACAGCCCGGTTTACCGGAGTCCTGCTAGCCCAGCACTGCTGCTCCGGAACACTTAGACTGGCCGGCATGTGTTTCACTTCGTTCCTGTGTCTGTCCCTTCGGGGAAATGTCACGCGGTGATATCCGGAGTCCTGCCTAGCCTGCTACAGCCCGGTTTCCCGGGGTCCTGCTAGCCCAGTGCTACAGCCCGGATTCACACGCTGCTGACCGACATGCTCGATGTTGATTCATGTATGCCTGTCCCTGTAAGTTAGCGCCGCTTTGGGTTCACGACTAGCCATGTCATCCCGGGTTCTCTGTCATATGGATGCTAGCAACACTATCATATTCGTGAGCCAAAAGGCGCAAACGGTCCCGGGCCATGGTAAGGCGACACCCGTGGGAATACCGTGCGTGAGGCTGCAAAGTGATATGAGGTGTTACAGGCTAGATCGGTGTGACTTAGAATCGGGGTCCTGACAGCGTTGGTATCAGAGCCGGACCGCCTGCAGGTTCGTTGAGCCAAACTGGTCGATGTCGAGTCTAGAAATGCTTTAGTTATATGTAGGGGAATTGATTGTGGGAGGGACGTAAGGCTCTTTTTACTCCTTTACCTTATGCCTTCTGATCTGAGTCATCCTTTTCTCTTTCTACGTGGGTTAAGGACTAGGCTCTCTTCTCTCTATCAGGTTCACGTGTTACTAATCCGTAGTAACTTATAGGATTGTTGGTTACAAGCCTCAGTTCAGTTTCTACTACTTCTAGTATGTTGTCAGTTGAACTAGAACCTTGATATGATGTTGTTGAGTGGCTTGCAAACTGTTGTGAATGTCTCAAATCTTTTTCTGAGCATTTACAGCCGTTATGCTGTCCGATTTCTCCTAGAAAATTCTAATGCCTTTGCCTTATTTCGTGTTTCCAGGTGGTCACTCGCACCCAGAATCAAGTGGTTCGTCTGACTCGGTGCCTCGATGTACCTGGTCACACGGCCATGCTGGTCCGAGTGATGATCGAGACAGGCTATCGATGGTATCCAGAGTATACCGTCGAAGAGCAGTTTCGAGACTTTAATCAAAGCCAATACCTTTGTACAGTCAGGATATACCCTTCCTATCCTGGAGCTACTGAACCCCTCCATTGCTCATATGGACTTGGGGTTACCATCGAGATGTCCGTGCAGGACGCTGCTTATTCGATGATGACTGTCATGCGAGCCAGACTTGCCTTGCTTCGGAACACTGATTTCCGCTATATGCCAGCATCACTCCCTGGGGCACAAGGGTACTATCAGGCCCTTTACACTGACTCTATCCATGAGGATTCACTACTCCGCACCACCACCGAGTTGCTTGAGGACAAGGACCGTGAGAATCGTGCCTTGCGAATGGAGCTCTTCAACACTCGTTCTGATCACTGGGCCACTCTGACACGGTTTGCACCCGCCGTGCAGGCTGGGTATATGGACATGAGGGACTTGTACCCCGTGCGGTCTGGTCTGCCAGATTGTATGGATTGGCGTGATGTAGGAGGCATCACCCCTCCCCGTGGACCCCGTCTGCCACCGTTTGTTGGACCAAGGCCACATCCGAGTCCTTTTGGACCGCAAGCTCCACAGGACCGACTGTTTCCAGATGATCATGTTCAGCTCCCAGGACATGGTGGTAATCTCTATGAAGATTACTACGGAGACGCCTGAGTTGGTAGCAGCTTCACTAGTATTGTAACAGTTGTATTTTCCACAGTCCTGCATGACTTGTGGGATACGACTTGGTGTGTATCACGTTTCGAAGGTGTAGAAAAATAATGTATAGGAGCTTGGAATGCCTCCGATGAGATGTAACGTCTTTCACCGTAGTTGTACTTTAGCCTGGGCTTGTACTAAACTATGTACGGTGTGTATGACCGATGGTATATATATGGCAGTTTCTATATTACCATGTCGTGCAAAGGACCATCTCAACATTTCATGTCATCCATTACATTCTGCACTTCCTTGCCAGCATTTTGCCATCCTTGTCTAAGCCGTTGTCTTGTCTCTCCTAGGATGGTTAATACCCGCAACAACCCTGCTGCCCCGGAGCAGGGTGAAGCCAGTGCAGCTAGGGATGGGAATCTGCCTCACCCGCCTTCTCTGGCCGAAGTTATGCTGGAGGCAGAAAGAAACAAGCATGAGACCAACCGCTTGCTAGCCCGCATTGAGGAGAATACTGCACGTCATCAGAGGAACGAATTGGTGTCAATCAATGACTTTATCAAGTTGTACCCACCGACATTCCATCATTCCGTCGAGCCCCTCGATGCGGATGATTGGCTTCGCAACATCACCAATAAGCTACGTTCTGCCAACGTAGCCGAAGCTGATAAGGTTATCTACGCTGCCTATCACCTCGAAGGCCCTGCTAGCCTTTGGTGGGAAAACTATGAGGCCATGCGCCCGGCTGGCCAGATTACCACTTGGGCTGACTTCAGTGAGGCTTTCCGTGAGCATCACATCCCGGAAGGTCTCATGGATCGTAAGAGGGAGGAGTTCTGCAATTTCACCCAAGGTAGACTGACCGTGGATGCATACAGCCGTGAGTTTGGAAATCTAGCACGATATGCTCTTGAAGAGGTATCCACCGACGCCAAGAAACATGCAAGGTTCAGCAAGGGACTTAGCCCCGAGCTTCGTCGTGATCTTCGTCTGCACGAGTGCACCTCTTTTCAGAAGTTGGTGAATAAGGCCATCAGTGCTGAGACAGGTCAGACTGATTATGACGCCTCACGCAAGCACTCCCGTGACTTTGGTTCGTCATCCGGCTCTGGACATCAGAAGCGCCGGGTGTGGATTCCAAACACAGCCCTGCCACCCAGGTTCACTTCGAGGCCATCCTTTGAGGCACCTCGCCCCAATCAGCAGTTTGCACCGTCCAAAGCCTATGGTGGCCCCGCTGCTAATGCTGCTCCACGCCCCAATGTTGTGACATGCTTCAAGTGTGGAGAGACGGGTCATTACATACGTGAGTGTCCCCAGAACAACAACCCCAATCAGCCCGGCAAGTCCGTTGGTCATGACAAGCCAGCGGGAAAGACATATTACGCTAAGCCAGCCACCACTGCACGTGGCCATGTCAACTATGTCTCAGCTGAAGAAACTCATGAGGATCCCAACGTCGTCCTTGGTACGCTCCTTGTTAACTGCCATCCGGCAACTGTTCTTTTTGATACTGGAGCATCTCATTCTTTTATCTCTGAGAGCTATGCTCGATTGCACGACACCACCTTTTGTGACATGCCCACCTCCATGGCAATTCAAACCCCTGGTTCTAGATGGCAAACCTCTAGAATAAGCCATGGAAATGAAATTCTTGTCGATAGATTGGTCTTCCTTGCATCACTGATAGCTCTCAAGTCCTCGGACATAAACATCATCTTGGGTATGGACTGGATGTCAGCCCATTATGCTAGGATTGATTGCTCTTCTAGAACTGTTCAACTCACCCATCCATCGGGCAAGACAGTCAATGTTTTGACCCGAGTGTCTAAGCGTCAGCTCTACTCCCTAAATGCCAACCCTCTTCCAGACCTTGAAGATATTCCGATAGTCCGCGGCTTCCCGGATGTCTTTCCAGAAGAACTGCCAGGTGTTCCACCTGACAGGGATGTCGAGTTCGTGATAGACCTTGTTCCAGGAACCGTCCCAATCTCTAGAAGACCCTATAAGATGGCACCCCTAGAACTAGCCGAGCTTAAGAAACAACTCGATGAGTCCTTGAAAAAGGGTTTCATCCGTCCTAGTTCATCTCCATGGGCTTGCCCCGTCCTCTTCGTCAAGAAGAAGGATGGAACGGATCGGATGGTTGTAGATTACCGACCTGTCAACTTGGTCACAATCAAGAACAAGTATCCGCTCCCCAGGATCAACGATCTATATGATCAGCTCGCTGGATCCTCAGTCTTTTCCAAAATGGATTTGCGGTTGGGCTACCATCAAATCAAAATCAAGAACGGGGACATTCCTAAAACGGCCTTTGTTACTCGTTATGGCCAATACGAGTACACCGTCATGTCCTTCGGTTTAACCAATGCTCCAGCCACCTTCTCTCGGTTAATGAACTCGATCTTCATGGAGTATTTGGATAAATTCGTCGTGGTATACCTCGATGATATACTCATCTACTCCAAGAATGAGGAAGAACATGCCGAGCATCTAAGGCTAGTATTGATGAAACTTCGAGAGCATCGTCTTTATGCCAAATTCTCCAAGTGTGAATTTTGGTTGCCAGAAGTGACCTATCTAGGCCACGTAATCTCTGGTAAGGGTATTGCTGTCAATCCCGAGCGAGTTCAAGCCGTCCTTGATTGGACTCCACCTGAAACAGTCAAGCAAGTTCGGAGTTTTCTTGGCTTAGCGAGCTATTGTCGCCGCTTCGTCGAGAATTTCTCCAAGGTTGCTAAACCTCTAACTGAACTTCTCAAGAAAGATAAAAAGTTCGAGTGGACCCCACAGTGCGAGTTCAGCTTTCAGGAACTGAAAAGACGCCTGACATCTGCTCCCGTACTTGTGCCACCAGATTTTTCTAAGGACTTTGTTATCTATTGCGAAGCCTCGCGACAAGGACTAGGTTGCATACTCATGCAAGATCGTCATGTGATTGCCTACGCTTCTCGACAGTTGCGTCCACATGAGGATAATTATCCCACACATGATCTAGAGCTTGCAGCTGTGGTTCATGCAC
This sequence comes from Thinopyrum elongatum, assembly GCA_011799875.1. Taxonomy (NCBI): domain Eukaryota; kingdom Viridiplantae; phylum Streptophyta; class Magnoliopsida; order Poales; family Poaceae; genus Thinopyrum; species Thinopyrum elongatum. The sequence goes on from CM022303.1 coordinate 503,024,798, forward strand.
TCAAAACATGGTGACATTACCTTCTTGGTAATCGTTGCGAAATTTACACCGATCACCAAAGTCTGAAGTACATCTTCACCCAACCGGATTTGAATCTCAGGCAAAGACGTTGGGTCGAGTTGATTACGGATTATGACTTAGGAATAACTTACACCCCGGGCAAAGCCAATGTCATGGCTGATGCGCTAAGTCGTAAATCTTATTGTAACAACTTGATGTTACAACAAAGTCAACCACTTCTCCACGAGGAATTTCGCAAGTTTAACCTTCACATTGCTCCTCGAGGATTCTTATCCACCCTGGTGGCGAAACCTAACCTTACGGATCAAATCATAGCTGCCCAGAAGCGTGATAAGGGCATATCCCGCATCCAGGAGAACATTGCTAGCGGAGCTGCTAAGTGTTTCTCTATGGACGATCGAGGTGTTGTCTTCTTTGAAAATCGTCTAGTGGTTCCCAAGAAACAACAGCTACGGCAATTGATCCTTAAGGAAGCTCATGAATCCCCTCTCACCATTCATCCCGGTAGTACTAAAATGTATCAAGACCTACGCCAGAGGTTTTGGTGGACTAGGATGAAGAGAGAAATCGCTCAATACATTGCTAACTGCGACGTCTGTCGTCGTGTTAAAGCAGAGCATCAACGGCCTGCTGGCACCCTTCAACCTTTGGTTATTCCTGAATGGAAATGGGATAAAATCGGTATGGATTTCATTACCGGGTTTCCCAGGACCAAGAGAGGGAATAATGCTATCTTCGTCGTTGTCGATCGTCTTTCCAAAGTAGCCCACTTCCTACCTGTTCGTGAGAGTATAACCGCTAGCCAGCTAGCTGATTTGTACATCTCCCGAATAGTGTCTCTTCATGGTATTCCATTGGAGATTAACTCAGACCGTGGAAGTCTTTTCACCTCTCGATTTTGGGAAAGTTTCCAAAATGCTATGGGAACTCGTCTCTCCTTTAGCACCGCCTTCCACCCTCAATCAAGTGGTCAAGTAGAACGAGTCAATCAAATTCTGGAAGATATGCTCCGAGCTTCTGTCATCTCTTTTGGTATGGATTGGGAGAAATGTCTTCCATTCGCTGAATTCGCTTATAACAATAGTTATCAAGCTAGCTTGGGCAAAGCCCCTTTCGAAGTTCTCTATGGACGAAAATGCCGAACGCCTCTTAACTGGTCAGAAACCGGGGAAAGACAACTCTTTGGCCCGGATATGATTCAGGAAGCAGAAGAGCAGGTTCGCATTATTCGTGAGAAATTGAAAACAGCCCAATCTCGTCAAAAGAGCCAATATGACCGCAAACATAAGCTCATGACTTATGAAGTTGGCGAGAAGGCTTACCTTCGGGTTACTCCTCTGAAGGGAACCCATCGATTCGGTATCAAGGGTAAATTGGCTCCTCGTTACATTGGACCCATTCGCATTCTTGCCAAACGAGGAGAAGTTGCCTACCAATTGGAACTACCTCCGCATCTCTCCAGAGTTCATGATGTCTTCCACGTTTCTCAACTCAGGCGTTGCTTCTCGGATCCTATCCGTGAAGTGGACCACGAAACGCTTGATCTCCGAGATAATCTCACATATCGAGAATATCCCGTTCGTATCCTTGACCAAGCCGAACGTACCACTCGACGCCAGAATATCAAGTTTCTCAAGGTTTAATGGTCACACCATTCCGAGAAAGAAGCTACTTGGGAAAGGGAGGATCGTCTTCGACTTGAGTACCCCACCTTCTTCCCGGAGGATCCTAAATCTCGGGACGAGATTCTTTTGAGTGGGGGTGAGTTGTCACACCCTAGCTAGTTCAGGCATTAGAGTGTTGCATCATGTTTAAGCTTTTCCAGAAACTTGAAATGGGGATGATAGAACCCCCAGCCCCCCTGGAAACAACTAGGGTTTACTAAAATCTTTTTCAATGAACCTGAAATGCCTTCTAAAATGTCCATCATTTTTGTCTTGGGTTAGAACCTCTGCCAAAACTGGTTCACATTTTTCTAGGTCATCATAAGGTCATTGAATTAAATCATATGTAACCTGCATTTGGGCATTTAAATGCTAGTAAATATTTTAAATGTCCAAATAATCCCAAACTGAAATGTTCCATGTTGGATATACTCTATACAGTGGGCATGAGCAGTTTGGTGATTTTTGAAAGTGCCTAGGTATTTTTAGAAATGCCACAAACTTGCAGAAATTAGAAAACAGATAAAACAAAAGGAAATAAACTTACCTGGCAAAGTCACCAGCCGGCCCACCTGGCGGCCCAGCACTGTGCTGGCCCATGCCAGCCAGCTGCTTCGTCCCCGCCAGGCAGGCAGGGAGGTGACGCCGGCGTGCGCGAGCCCGCCACGGCGCCAGCTGCTTGCCGCTCGAGCCACTGGACGCCTGGACGTCCTCCACGTCGTCACCTCGACCCCCTGGACACCTCATTCCCCCCCTGCGCCTCTCTCTCGCTCTCTCCCCACCATGGCCGACGCAGCCGCAGCCGCAGCCGCGCCACCGTGAAACCCGCGTCCACCGTCGTCCCCAAGCCGCGCTGCCATGTCCACGAGCTCCGTCGTCGTCCTCTCCATCGAGCAGACCAAGCCCCGAGCGCTTGTTCGCCTCGGAACCACCGCAACAGCCCCACCCGACCTTGCCGTCGCCGGAGATCCCTTTCGCCGTCACCACCGCAGCAGCTCGTCCCCGACCTCGCCGTCTGCTCCGTCGTGACCGCCGTGAGCTCAGCTACCTCCCCATCCTTTCCGTTCTTGCTCTCGAGCCCTACATCGACTGCACCGAGCTCGGCCGCACCCGCCGCCGCCTCAACACGTCGCCGTCGTGGCCACAGCCACGTTGGCTTGATTCCGAGCACACCATCGTCTTCGCCGCACTCGCAGGAGTCCACACTCCACGCACCTCGCCGTGCCCCCTAGCGACGAGCCCGAGCTCGCCCGAACTCCGGCAGCGGCACAGCTCGTCGCCGGCGTCGTTTCCGGCCACCCCAGCTCCACCCACTGCCACCACTCGACGCGGCTCACTCCCCGCATCACGTAGATGTGCTCCGCCGTCGTTTTGGTCGCCGGAGCACGAATCCCGCACTGCGCCGCCGTGTCTGGCCTCGCCGGCGGCTAAACGCCGGCGGGTTTGACCCCGCTGACCCAGTTTGACCCCCCTGGGTCTATGACAGGTGGGACCCGCCTGCTAATTAACTTAGGATTAGGACTAAACAAAAAATTAGTTAGACTAATGACACTGACACGCGGGACCCACTGGCCAGGTTTGACCTGGATCGGCCCCGTTGACCGCTGATGTCATCCTGACGCAATGCTGACGCAATAAGTATTTCTCTGGTTTTATTTTTATTCAGGAAATTCCAGAAAATTCTTCAAACTTAAAAAATTCATAGAAATTAATCTGTAGCTCCAAATCAAACAAATTATATATGAATTTGGATCAGAAAAATCCAATCTTTCCATCTGTACCGGTTTCATGCATGTCAGAACACTTTAACCTTGCTGATTAGATGAAACAAGTTAATGCACTAATATGACCTCTTATTTTGGGTTTGCATTTGAATCCTTGATTCAAATGAACTCAAACCAACCTGTTCTAAGATGCATTAGCCAAAACACACTCATTTTGCCATGTCATAGCATGCATCATATTGTTGCATATTGCCATGTGATGATTGTGTTTCGATGTGTTCTTCGTGGTAGGTTCTGCCTCCGAGGATATTCACGAGTATCCAACTGAAGGGCAGTATTCCACTACCACTCTGTCAGGCAAGCAACCCCATTGATCATTTCGATACCAACCCATCTTCTCGCTTCTGCTCTCGTTTACTGCATTAAGACAACGCGTTTCAAACTGTTGTGTGTTGCGGTAGTTGAACCCATATCCTCTGCATGACCTGTCATTGCCACAGTAACTAGATGAAACCCACTAGCATGTGTAGGAGTTGATTGAGCCAAGTCTGTGTTTCCTACCATGCTATGCCTGCTATGCTTAGAGTTGTGTCAGGTCTGGCTCATCAGGGTGATGAACTAGAGTGAATGGTTGTGTCGGTAATGAGAGTGAAGTGTTGAACATGATTTGGTAAAGGTATCGATGGAAGGCCATGTAGGAGTATATGGTGGGTTGTTTCATTGAGGCCGTCCTTAAGAACTGAGATCTGTATGCGTGATTTAAGATTCAGCTACTACCACACGTTGGGCCCTGAAATATGACCCCGCTCGACTTACTGACCCCTCTCGTCCTCTGTCCAGGAGTTGCAAGTAGTTACTGGTGTTTGTAGTTGCTGGAGGCCGTGCGCAGTGCTGACCTTAGGGGTGGGCTGTGATGCGGTAGGCACGTGGCCGGTGTGCCGAGTCGCCCGTTTGGTGTCTCGGGAACCCTGCACACATCGTTTGGGGCCGTTGAGGACACCCCGGCCGGATTTCCTTGCGGATGGAACCCGAATAGGCGATAAACCTGGACTAGAGACTTGTGTGGTTAGTCAGGTCGTGGTCTACACCCACGTCGGCTTTCGCTTGAAGTCTGCCGAGCACATGTCGTGTGCAGACGCTAAGTGGTGGAGACATGTGTGATGAAGTACACCCCTGCAGGGTATAAAACTATTCGAATAGCCGCGTCCGCGGTAAAGGACTACTTGGTCGCTTATGCAGTTCATAGACAAGTTAATGGTTACTACTAAAAGACTCAAGATAAGTGTGAGTACCGCGGATGGCCCTCTCGTAGGATTACGAGGGAGGATCCACGGTGGAGTATTGTGATGGTGATTAGTGGACTCGTGTGCGAAAGCTAATTTCTCAAGTGGTGTCTCGTAGGATAGTGTAGCCAAGAGTCAAAGCTGGCTTGCTGCAATAACTCCACCACCCTTCTTGAGAATGTGCATATATATTAGGATCTGTTGTAAGACTTGCTGAGTACCTTTGTACTCATGTTGCTTTAATAATTGTTGCAGACGAGAACACCGCCCCCTCCGATGGGTTCTATGTAGATCTCGACGTTGACGAGTGACTTGCCACCCAGGTGGTGACCTGAGCTTGTGAAGGGCCTATGTAGATAGACAGGCTTCGTCAAGCCTTCTTCTTTCTAGTGTCTGTACTCAGACTAGTTGCTTCCGCATGTGCTTGTATGTTTGTATGACTTGAGTGTCGGGTCGTGTGACCCCTATCTGTATGAACATGTTATGTATGGCTCCCCGGAGCCTTTAAATAAAGTACTTTGAGTTGTAGAGTTTTGTTGTGATGCCATGTTGTATTTATACATATCGAGCATATTGTGTGTATGATTGAAATGCTTGGTATGTGTGGGATCCGACTATCTAGTTGTTTATCCTTGGCAGGCTCTCTTATGGGGAAATGTAGTCTGGTGTCTCCACTGAGCCTTGGTAGTCCGCTACAGCCCGGTTTACCGGAGTCCTGCTAGCCCAGCACTGCTGCTCCGGAACACTTAGACTGGCCGGCATGTGTTTCACTTCGTTCCTGTGTCTGTCCCTTCGGGGAAATGTCACGCGGTGATATCCGGAGTCCTGCCTAGCCTGCTACAGCCCGGTTTCCCGGAGTCCTGCTAGCCTAGTGCTACAGCCCGGATTCACACGCTGCTGACCGACATGCTCGATGTTGATTCATGTATGCCTGTCCCCGTAAGTTAGCGCCGCTTTGGGTTCACGACTAGCCATGTCGGCCCGGGTTCTCTGTCATATGGATGCTAGAAACACTATCATATACGTGAGCTAAAAGGCGCAAACGGTCCCGGGCCATGGTAAGGCGACACCCGTGGGAATACCGTGCGTGAGGCTGCAAAGTGATATGAGGTGTTACAGGCTAGATCGGTGTGACTTAGAATCGGGGTCCTGACAGTGCCGCTTGCCGAAGTCCCCGGTCCGGCTGCTGCAGCTCCCGGGCCGGGTTGTGAAGTCCCCGGGCCGGGTGCGACTGCTGCAGTCTCCATGCCGCCTGCCGAACTCCCCGGGCCGGCTGATGCAGCCCCCGGGCCGGGTTGCGAAGTCCCCGGGCTGGGTGCGACTGCTGCAGTCCCCGTGCCGCTTGCCGAAGTCCCCGGGCCGGCTGCTGCAGCCCTTGAGTCAGATCCGACTGCTTCGGGAGCAGCCGGCACGAAGATGGATTCTGATTCCGGGGAAGGCTTGATAGACGGCTTGCCGAGGCACTGAAGGGACACACCGGCTGGTATGGCTTGCCTGGTGGAGCTGATCTGTGCCAGGGCCTCTGCTTGCTTGTTGTCGGCCCGTGGCACGTGAAGGAACTCGCACCCATCAAAATATCCGCTGATCTGCTGGACGAGGAAGCGGTAGCTCGCCATATTTGCATCCTTGGCATCCCAGTCGCCAGACGACTGTTGGACCACCAAGTCCGAGTCGCCGTAGCACAGAATCCAGCGGATGCCAATCTCCTTGGCCAGCCGGAGTCCGTGTACTAGCGCCTCGTACTCGGCCACGTTGTTGGAGGCGGCAAAGTGGATTTGCAACGTGTATCTGAGCTTGTCGCTTTTGGGAGAGGCGAGGACGACGCTGGCTCCCAAACCGGTGCGCATCTTCGAGCCATCAAAGTGCATCCGCCAATGAGTGGAGTCTAGAGCTGGCGGCAGGTACTGGGTCTCGGCCCAGTCGACGAGGAAGTCGGCCAGTGCTTGGGACTTGATGGCAGCGCGAGGCTGGTAGAAGATGGTGTAGGGGGCCAGCTCGATGGCCCACTTGGCCACATGGCCCGATGCGTCTCTGCCGCCTATGATCTCCGCAAGCGGGGCGGTGCAGACGACCGAGATGGGATGCTCTTGAAAGTATGGCTTGAGCTTCTTGGCGGCAAAATGCACGCCATAGCACAACTTTTGGTAGTGGGGGTAGTTCTGCTTGGAAGCTGACAGCACCTCACTCAAGTAGTAGACGGGCCTCTGGACCGGCTGTGCCTTGCCGTCCTCTCGGCGCTCTACCACCATAACTGTACTGACCACCCGGCTGGTGGCGGCGATGTACAGAAGCATGGGCTCCTTGGCAGCCGGAGCGGCCAGGACGGGCGGCGTGGTCAACATCTTCTTGAGTTGGAGGAAAGCCTCGTACGCCTTGTCGTTCCACTCGAAATGAGTGGTTTTCTTCATCAAATGGTACAGTGGAAGAGCCTTCTCGCCCAGCCGACTGATGAAACGGCTGATGGATGCCAAGCAGCCGGTGAACTTCTGAATGTCTCGCAGTCGGGTGGGCCTCTCCATCCTCTCGATGGCCTTGATCTTGACGGGGTTGCACTCTATGCCGCGCTCTGAGACAAGGAAGCCGAGGAGCTGGCCGGCTGGTACTCCAAAGGCACACTTTTCTGGGTTGAGCTTGATTTGAAAACGGCGTAGGTTATCAAAGGTTTCCTTGAGATCTTCTAGGAGGGTACCGTGCTTCTCCGTCTTCACCACAATATCGTCCACATAAACATGGGCATTTCTGCCGAGTTGCTTGAGGAGGCACTTCTGCATGCAACGCTGAAACGTGGCGCCAGGGTTTCTTAAGCCGAACGTCATGGTCAGGTAGCAGAAGGCTCTGAATGGTGTGATGAAGGCGGTCTTCAGGCGGTCGGCCGGGCTTAACTTGATCTGGTGGTACCCCGAGTAGGCATCCAAAAAACTCAACAACTCGTATCCGGCTATGGAGTCTATCACTTGGTCAATCCGAGGCAAGGCGAACGGATCTTTCGGGCAAGCTTTGTTGAGGCTGGTGTAGTCAATACACATGCGCCATTTGTTGTTCTTCTTTAGTACAAGGACTGGGTTGGCAAGCCACTCTAGGAAGAATACTTCCATAATGAAGCCGGCTGCTAGAAGCCGGGCTATCTCTTCACCAACAATTCCTCTCTTCTCCTCCGACAGGCGGCGGAGGGGTTGCCTGACTGGTTTTGCATCTGCTCTGACATGTAGCTTGTGCTCGGCGAAATCCGTCGGTACACCCGGCATGTCCTTTGGAGACCATGCAAAGATGTCCCGATTCTCACGGAGGAAATCGACGAGCTCGCTTTCCTATTTGCTATCGAGGCGGGCTCCTATGACAGCGAACCTCTCCGGGTGCTCCGGGTCCAAGGGTATCTTCTTGGTTTCTTTGGCCGGTTGGAAAGAGCCCTGAGCTTCTGACCCCTTGGGATCTGGCGACAGGTCCGGCTGCTCGCCGGCCATGGCCACAACCCGGTCAAGGAGCCGTTTCTCGGCAGCAATCACAAGGGACTCGGCCAGCCGACTGCTGGCAGTGGCACAGGCGGCGGACTTCTGGTAGTTGCCGGCTATGGTGATAATGCCCTTGGTGCCCGGCATCTTCATCTTGAGGTAGGCGTAGTGGGGGACCACCATGAACTTGGCCAGAGCAGGCCGGGCAAGCAACACGTGGTAGGGACTCTCAAGGTCGACCACCTCGAACCAGATTGGCTCTCGGCGGAAGTGATCCTTGTCTCCGAAGAGGACATCTATCTTGATTTTGCCAATTGGTGAGCAGGATAGGCCAGGCACGATGCCATGGAAGACAGTCCAGGTGGACTGGAGCTGTTTCTCTTTGATGCACAACTTCTCCATGGTGTCGCGGTAGAGGATGTTGATGCTGCTTCCGCCGTCTATCAGAATTCGGGAGAAACGAGCAGCTCGCCTCTCTGTTGCAAAGGTGGCATCCAGCACCAGGGCATAGGAACCCGGAGAAGGCATCACCTCCGGGTGGTCAGCTCGGCTCCAACTGATCGGCTTCTCCGACCAGTGCATGAACTCTGGGGCTTCAGAGGTGACAGTATTCACTTCTCGGTGCTGTTGATGCCGGCTGTGCCTGTCGTCAGTCACGTTGGTGAAGACGACGTAAGCTCCATGTTCTTTAGGAAACTCATCTTGGATCGCGCCGACTGGTCAGACCGCCGGCCGCTGGGGAGGCGGAGGTGGCGGGCCAGCAGGCGGCGGAGGCAGTCCTTCGCCTCTAGCGATGCGGGTGAGCCAGTGGCACTTCCGGGTGGTGTGGTTGGACGGCTTCGCGCTGCTGTGGAACTTGCATGGAGCGTTGAGGGTTTGCTCAAACAAGAAGGCGGGCAACCAGGCAGACTTGCTGCCCTTCTGGCGTTTGGGGCCGGGCTGCTCCTCTGGCTGCCGGTCTTCGACTGTTGCCACCTGCCGGCTGGTAGTAGCCGGCTGCGGGGTCTTGCGCTTATTGTCGTTTGACTGTTGGCGCTGACTGGAATCACCAGCCAGTGTCTGAGGGGCCGGAGGGAGCATCTTTCCTGATGCGTCCACTCGGAGCTCCGACTTCATGGAGGAGTCAGCAGTGGCGTACTTGTCCGCTATGATTAGCAGCTCGTCGAGGGTGGCCGGCTCGTCACAGAGGAGTCGGTGCTTGAGTAGGGTTCCTTCCCGGCACCCCGCAGTGAAGTATTCTATGGCTTGCACCTCATGCACCCCTTCGCAGGAGTTGCGCAGCTCGGTCCACCGCGTTAAGTATTCGCGGGTGGACTCGATCGGGCCTTGGACGCACAGGGAGAGCTGGCGAGGCTTGGGCGGCCGCTTGTAGGTGCTGGTGAAGTTGCGGATGAAAACTTCGGTGAAGTCTAGCCAGCTGTTGACGCTGTAGGGCTTGAGGCTGTTCAACCATGTTCGGGCCGTGCCCTGGAGCATGAGCGGAACATACTTCATGGCGACACGCTTGTTGCCGTTCGCTATGTTGACGACAGTGGAGTAGTCGACCAGCCAATCTTCCGGCTTCACAGAGCCGTTGTACTTAGGAGTGTCCCGAGGAAGCGAGAACCCTTTGGGGAAGGGCTCGTCGTGAATGCGGGGGCCGAAACAAGGCGGGCCGATTGCATCTTCTTCTTCCAACGCCAGGGACCAAGCCAAGCGGTCGATCCGGTTGCGGGCGTCGTTCTCTCCGACTCCTTCGCGGGGGCCCAGCCGGCCTCCGAGAGTCGGATGCTCAACAGGCGGCGGGGAGGCGCGCCTCTCCCTGCGCGGGAGAGGCGGACGACTGTCCCGCCGTTCCACTGCTCGTGGGCGGCCGTCTTGGTCGCGCTCGATGGAGATGTGGGTGCGGCTGCGGCTAGCACCCGGCTCTTGGTCGCGGGCGCCGGCTGTCGGCGTCCGGGAGGTCACGCCGTGCTCTCGGCGAGGGGGAAGGTTCCCAGTCTGTAGGCCGGATTCCACCATGCGGCAGCCAGCTTCTTGCTGCACGGCGGCTGCGTCGATGAGCTGCTGGACGCGCTCCGTCATGCAGCGGCGCTCGTCGCCCTCCAGGCGGTCCTGCTCATCTGCCGCTGCCTGGGCGGCGCGCAAGTTCTCCATGGGCGTGGCGTAGACCGGGCGGTCGGCCCCCAACATGCTGGCGATGGCGGTGCCGCGCTGCCGGACCATGCCCACGCGGCTGGGTTCGCCAGGAGCCGGCGTGCCGCAGACGGCACAGTCGATCTCGCGGTGGTAAGCCTCAGTGAGGCGTCTCATGGCCGCCAACTTGCTGGCGCTGCCGAGAAGTGCGATACGGCATGCTTCCAGCGTTTCACCGCTCGCACCGGGCGCTACGGGAGCGGACAGGTCCCGCATTGCCGCCTGCAACGGGTCCCGGCCGGCCTGGTCGGAGGTTCCGTCGTGGCTGATGACCAGCACCTCAGTGACGGTGCGGGTGCTGGCGCTGCCGTCTGCAGCGGGAAGCGGGTCGTCAAATATCACCATGTCACCGGGGAAGGCATCAGGGAGCGCGACGTCGGCGTCGATGACCATGTCGACGAGCAGGTCGGTGGAGCCAACGGACTCCGGGTCGGAGACCGGCTCGTCGGCGATGTGAAGCTTGCCGAGGAGGTCGACGAGGCAGCTCTCGGAGCTAGCTGCGCCTGCGTCGAGTGCGGGCTCGTCAAAGAGGCGGATCCCGCCGGTGAGATCAGCGAGGCTGCTCGCGGCGCAAGCCGCTTCCACGCCGTGCAGCGTGTTGGCGCAAACGCCGTCAGGCGTACCGGGCTGGCTGCGCTCGCCAGGGAGGAAAAGGGTTCCCGTCCAGAACGTGTTTCCGGATGACGGTGCACCTAGCCCCACGGTGGGCGCCAAATGTCGGGGATATCGTGCGACATATGCCAGGGGGTGGCTTATCGTGGATGGGGACAAAAGTACGTCGCCGGGCTCTAGAAGCGGGAGTGAGCGAGACCGCGTACACTTGCGAATCTTACCCAGGTTCGGGGCTCTCCTAGGAGATAACACCCCTAGTCCTGCTCTGTGGGGTCTCCGCATGATCACTACTTCACAGGTAGCTACAAGCTTGCTCCTCGAGCTGTTTGGCCAGAGGAGGGAGAAGGGCAAGGCTAGCTCTACTCCGCTCTCTCTGCGTGTGTGTGTGTGGGTGCTCGACGAGGTGTTTGCCAAGGTGCCCACCGCCAACCCCTTGCATGGGGTGACCTGGGGGGTTTATATAGGCCTACCCCCCAGGGATACAATGGTAATCCGGCCGGGCGTAGGACCCGGCCATCAGTGTCTCTGGTTGCCGGCTTCTCCGCCGACTGCAGGGGCCCGCCGCCTGGTGGGTCCCCCCGGCGGTCTCGTACTTGGCCGACAAGCTGGGCCCACCGCTTGCGGGTCCTGTCAGCTGTGCAGCACTGTAGCCGTGCCACTGATGATGCATGCTTGGTTGGGGAGAGCGTGGCTATAGTTCCGCCGCCTGGCGGGCGTTTCACTGTAGCCACTCCCCGTCTCTTCTGGTTAATGGCGCACAAACTTCAAGGAAGGGGGAGGGCCACCTGCCAGGAGCCGACCTCCCACTGAGCCGACTGGTCTGGGCTCGCCGCCTTCTGGCTTGTCATGGATAGGTAGGGCCCGTCGCCTGCGGGCCGTACTGGCCACCCGTCGCAGGAGCATGGCTTCCTCTGCCATGGATGATGTCATGAGCGGCATGGAAACAATCCTGCACTGGGCGCAGGATGCCTGCTTGATACGCTGTACTGTGGCCATGTTCTACCCTGGATTCGGGGGTGGCAGGCCTGTACTGTAGCCATGCCCTGTCTCATCGTGTTTATGTTGGTGCTGAATCTGAGGGCGCGAGGGTCCGCCTGCTAGGACTCGGCTTCCCAGGAGGCCGCCTGCTAGGAGTCGGCCCACTTCATGGCCGTCTTGTGGACTCTGTTGCCTCCTGGCAACCGGCTGCTTGGGCCAGTCGGCCTCAAGAAGGCGGCCCTTTGTCCTTGATGTTTGAGGGGCACAGCCTGCCCCGATGTCTTGAAATACCAAAGGGAGCTGATGGGGCTACCCGTGGTCATTTACTCCGACATAAGGAGTGGAAAGAGCCTAAGCTTGGGGATGCCCAAGGCACCCCAAGGTAATATTCAAGGACAACCAAGCATCTAAGCTTGGGGATGCCCCGGATGGCATCCCCTCTTTTTTCTTTAATCCATCGGTAAATTTACTTGAGGCTATATTTTTATTCACCACATGATATGTGTTTTGCTTGGAGCGTCTTGTATGATATGAGTGTCTTCTTTTTAGTTTGCCACAATCATCCTTGCTGTACACACCTTTTGAGAGGGACACACATTAATCGTGAATTTATTAGAATACTCTATGTGCTTCACTTATATCTTTTGAGCTAGGCAGTTTGCTCTAGTGCTTCACTTATATCTTTTTAGAGCACGGCGGTGGCTTTATTTTATAGAAATTGATGAACTCTCATGATTTACTTATATTATTTTGAGAGTCTTAAATAGCATGGTAATTTGCTTAGGTTATGAATTTAGTCCTAATATGATGGGCATCCAAGAGGATATAATAAAAACTTTCATATAAAGAGCATTGAATATATGAGAAGTTTGATTCTTTGCATTTGTTTTGGGATATAAAGATGGTGATATTAGAGTCATGCTAGTGAGTAATTGTGGATTGGTAGAAATAATTGTGTTAAAGTTTGTGATTCCCGTAGCATGCACGTATGGTGAACCGTTATGTGATGAAGTCGGAGCATGATTTATTTTTTGATTGTCTTCCTTATGAGTGGCGGTCGGGGACGAGCGATGGTATTTTCCTACCAATCTATCCCCCTAGGAGCATGCGTGTAGTACTTTGTTTCGATGGCTAATAGACTTTTGCAATAGGTATGTGAGTTCTTTATGACTAATGCTGAGTCCATGGATTATACGCACTCTCACCCTTCCACCATTGCTAGCATCTCTAGTACCGCGCAACTTTCGCCACTGCATTAAACCCACCATATACCCTTCCTCAAAACAGCCACTATACCTACCTATTATGGTATTTCCATAGCCATTCCGAGATATATTGCCATGCAACTTCCACTGTTCCATTTATTATGATACATACCATCATTGTCATATTGCTTTGCATGATCATGTAGTTGGCATAGTATTTTTGGCAAAGCCACCGTTCATATTTTTTATACATGTCACGCAAATCATTGCACATCCTGTTACACCGCCGGAGGCATTCATATAGAGTCATATCTTGTTCTAGTATGGAGTTGTAATTCTTGAGTTGTAAGTAAATAAAAGTGTGATGATCATCATTATTAGAGCATTGTCCCATGTGAGGAAAGGATGATGGAGACTATGATTCCCCCACAAGTTGGGATGAGGCTCTGGACAAAAAAAAAGAGAAAAAAAGAGGCCAAAGAGCCCAACAAAAAAAAAGAAAAAAAAGAAAAAAAGAGAAAAAAAGAGAGAAAAAGAGAGAAGGGACAATGTTACTATCCTTTTTCCACACTTGTGCTTCAAAGTAGCACCATGATCTTCATGATAGAGAGTCTCCTATTTTGTCACTTTCATATACTAGTGGGAATTTTTCATTATAGAACTTGGCTTGTATATTCCAATGATGGGCTTCCTCAAAATTGCCCTAGGTTTTCGTGAGCAAGCAAGTTGGATGCACGCCCACTTAGTTTCTTTTTGAGCTTTCATACACTTATAGCTCTAGTGCATCTGTTGCATGGCAATCCCTACTCACTTGCATCGATATCGATTGATGGGCATCTCCATAGCCCATTAATTTGCCTAGTTGATGTGAGACTTTCTCCTTCTTTTTGTCTTCTCCAAAACCACCATATTCTATTCCACCTATAGTGCTATATCCATGGCTCACGCTCATGTATTGCGTGAAAGTTGAAAAAGTTTCAGAACACCAAAAGTATGAAACAATTGCTTGGCTTGTCATCGGGGTTGTGCATGATGAAATACTTTGTGTGGTGAAGATGGAGCATAGCCAGACTATATGATTTTGTAGGGATAACTTTCTTTGGCCATGTTATTTTGAGAAGACATGATTGCTTTATTAGTATGCTTGAAGTATTATTATTTTTATGTCAATATTAAACTTTTGTTTTGAATCTTATGGATCTGAACATTCATGCCATAATAAAGAAGATTATATTGAGAAATATGTTAGGTAGCATTCCACATCAAAAATTCTGTTTTTATCATTTACCTACTCGAGGACGAGCAGGAATTAAGCTTGGGGATGCTTGATACGTCTCCAACGTATCTATAATTTTTTATTGTTCCATGCTATTATATTATCTATCTTGGATGTTTTATATGCATTATGGTACTATTTTATATCATTTTTTGGGACTAACATATTAACCTAGTGCCCAGCGCCAGTTGCTGTTTTTTCCTTGTTTTTGACTTTTTCAGAAAGGAATATCAAATGGATTCCAAACAGAATAAAACTTTTGCGATGATTTTTCTTGGACCATAAGACACCCACGTAGCTTGCAGAGGGGGCCAGAAGAGTCCCGAGGAGCCCACAAGCCCTCAGGGCGCGCCCTAGGGGGGGCGTCCCCTAGCTTGTGGACCCCTCGAGAGTCCCCCAACCCTAATCTTTGCAGTATAAATTCCCAAATATTCCCAAACCATCAGAAGCTTCCACCAAAATACTTTTCCGCCGCCGCAAGCTTCTTTTCTCGTGAGATCCCATCTTGGGGCCTTTTCCGGCAATCTGCCGGAGGGGGATTCAATCACGGAGGGCTTCTACATCAACCTTGCTGCCCTACCGATGAGGTGTGAGTAGTTTACCACAGACCTACGGGTCCATAGCTAGTAGCTAGATGGCTTCTTCTCTCTCTTTGATCTTCAATACCATGTTCTCCTCGATGTTCTTGGAGTTCTATCCGATGTAATCTTCTTTTACGGTGTGTTTGTTGAGATCCGATGAATTGTGAGTTTATGATTAGATTATCTATGAATATTATTTGAGTCTTCTCTGAACTCTTTTATGCATGATTAAGATATCTTTGTATTTCTCTTCGTACTATCGGTTTGGTTTGGCCAACTAGATTGGTATTTCTTGCAATGGGAGAGGTGCTTAGTTTTGGGTTCAATCTTGCGGTGTCCTCACCCAGTGACATAGTAGGGGTAGCGAGGCACATATTGTATTGTTGCCATCAAGGATAAAAAGATTGGGTTTATATCATATTGCTTGAGTTTATCCCTCTACATCCTGTCATCTTGCTTAAGGTGTTACTCCGTTCTTATGAACTTAATACTCTAGATGCATGCTGGATAGCGGTCGATGTGTGGAGTAATAGTAGTAGACGCAGGCAGGAGTCAGTCTACTTGTCACGGACGTGATGCCTATATTCATGATCATTGCCTTAGATATCGTCAGACTTATTCGCTTTTCTATCAATTAATCAACAGTAATTTGTTTACCCACCGTATGCTTTATTCAAGAGAGAAGCCTCTAGTGAAACCTATGGCCCCCGGGTCTATTTTCCATCATATATTTTCAGATCTATAAAACCAAAAAACCCAAAAATACCTTGCTGCAATTTATTTATATTTACTTTATTTTACGTTTTAGTAATCTTTTATATCTATCTCTATTAGATCTCATCCTTGCAAGTGACCATGAAGGGATTGACAACCCCTTTATCGTGTTGGATGCAAGTGTTTGATTGTTTGTGTAGGTGCATATATTGGATACTTGCTTGTGCCTCCTACTGGATTGATACCTTGGTTCTCAAACTGAGGGAAATACTTATCTCTACTTTGCTGCATCACCCTTTCCTCTTGAAGGAAAAAACCAACACAAGCTCAAGAAGTAGCAGAAGGCGGGAACAGGCGCTCCCATCGGCGCAGGTTTGGTTTTGGTGGCTGGACCGGTCAGACCCAAAAACTCATTATGCTGGATTATAAGAATTAATTTTATATGGCTACAACTTATTGTAAAATGTTGCGGAGCACCTTTTTCTTCTTGAGGTTTTTTTGAGACAATTTTCTTCTCGAGGTGTGAAGCCGAGCACATTCAGAAGCCCTGGGATAAAGTGGTGTCGCCAATGTGTTGGGCTGGATTGGGCATTCTTATCGAAAAATAATAATGGACCGGAACTATTTACGACGTTGACTATGATTTGCAAGGGTCCACTGGTTGCAGGAAGAAAATGGTGGGAGAAAATAGTCTGGCCGCTATCTTTGCCTAAGAATAATATCGACTGAATGTAACGCCACTCTCATAGGAAATAATATCCTCCTGTTAAAATTTGACTATTCAAATCGTAAATTTAAAGAACTAGTGCATGAGCATTTAGCTTTATTTATTTATTTATGTTTAGGGGACCATGAGCATGTACCTGGGCCGGATTCATGTGAGAGCCTCCCTTCCAGTTAATTATGGGCTCCTCTATTGGGCCTTCATCACTGGGCTGCATGTGATCGACAAGTGGAAAATGTGTTCCGTACCAAAATTAGTATGCGCTACATATGGGGCACTAAAGGATCAGACCGTGCAGCGACTTCCAAAACATTGTGCTTGTAGTTCTAACAACACATTTATTCAACCAACAGACGAAATATATTACTGATTGTACATTGAAAACAGCAGCAGTTACCAGGGCTGGGGGTGCAACAGAAGCGGTAAGCATGCCAGAAGAGTAAAGACGCAGCTCTCTCTTACAAACCAAACATCAGCCAACATTACAAAATGGCTACCAAAAAGGAACAAGTGTATGCATCAAACTAAATAAAGATCCTACTACACCAACTGTACGCATCTAACTAACTGGCTCAGTTAGACGTTACTATTTATTAAGCTGTGGAGATTGGCTGACGGCTTGAACCAGATGGGTGCCTGACGGGGTAAACTCCAGCCAGCAGGTTGAAGTCTGATACTTGCGGCCCTCTCTCCTACTTTGGTCTACAGAGCGTGGCGGCACATATCAGGGTATGGTGCATGGAGAGACGCATGGTACGCTGTGTGCACACAATTTTGCCTGATGAACGAAACCGCGCTGCCATCATGATCCTTGCCGTCGGTTATCTCCTGGTTAATTGGGTAATTCAGTCTGAGAAACAGAGAGCGTGTACCAAGGCTACTTACCGGCCTCCAGTCAAAAATTCCTGAAGGCCCAGAGAAGCTGGGATCCTGCTCAAACACCTTGCAGTTACTGTGATCGTATTCCGCGAAACAACATGTCCGGTACGTGCGAACGATCAACAATCGTTCACCGTCGTTTGATCGATCCAGGAACCACCTATAACTGCCATGCCACTTTTCTGTGAAAGGTTCTGGGATTAGGAAGGTGTCGCAGGAAACCATGGCCACCTATGGGGCCAAGGGTCCCCTTGCTGGTTCGGCAGGGGAATGTCGCGTTGCGCAAAGAGCAGAAGAATGTGGGGGCAGCACGGCAGAGATCACACGGGCAATTTTACCCAGGTTCGGGCCGCCGCGAGGCGTAAAACCCTACTCCTGCTTTGGTGGATTGATGGTGGAAAAGTGGTGGTGGAGCGTAGTACACTTGCCCGGCAGGCTCGCCCTGGGGAGGCAGTGACTACGCGCGTATGAGCGTGGGGGTGTTCAACTTTCCAACAACTCCTGCTACGATTGCCATGGGCCTCCTTTTATAGGTTAAGGGGTCACCACAGTGCCAAAACAGTCATTATGCACTGATAAGATAACAAATAGTGCTATCATACCTAATTCTGCAGGCTGACAGAGTGCATTAAATGCACCGCTCAACGTCACATCGTTGCTCGCCCGGCAAGCCTTGTCGGGCTCGTCTTGCCAGCTCCATGCCTGCTTGCTTGACACGCCGCAGGACGGGTGTCATCTGTAGGTATTTTCTGTAGAAAGAGGCTGCCATGTGGCGAATGGCTGCCACTTAGTCACTTTGCGGCTTGACACCGCATTGATCAACGACGTGGGTCATGGTGAGATGGCTTGGTGAGGTGTCTTTTGCCCTCGTGAGTCCCGGCAGGCCCTGCCGGGATGTCTTGAATGCTTTCTTCCGGGGGAGCCCTTGTCCTTGCCAGGTCCGCCTGCCCGGCAAGGGAGGCTTTTCTCCTGGTGGTGCCTCGCTTCTCTGTCATGGTCTTGGCCTTCTTAATCTGCCTGCTGGTTCTTCGAAGATCTTGGTCTCTTGTATCTTGACACGGCCTTGGTGTTGTAATCTTGTTCCCATGCCTGTGCACAGTCAGGGCAACAGACCCAGGGTTTGTTGCACCGACAGAAGCCCCCGGGCCTGCCCCGATCGCGCTGCCGGGTGTCGTCGGGGTAGGTCCTAATAAGTGCACAGGCAGGGGCGCTGAAGAGGCTGATCTCTTGGAGTCTTCTTTGCTTCTTCATTAATTTTGACTTTGGGCCAGTTTCCGGTTTTCCCGCGCGTCATGTAAAGCCAATCGTGGTGGGGCCATCTTTGCAATGGCCCGTGAATGACTTTAACGCACGGGGTAGAAACTGCCAATTCACTCTTCCCACCATGCCCTCATCCTTAGTCACATATGCGACAGGCATCACGCGGGGTAGGTAACGAAGGCGCGTGGCGCGGGAGAGCATCAAGGCGAGGGCCCGGTCTTTCTTGAATTGGTGGAGAGGGGCGGCGATTGCTTGTTGAGGGAGCGGCTCCCTTTCTTGCTCCGCTAATAAAAGGAGGGGCGGAGGGAGAGCCGAGCCATCCATCTCCGGATCCTTTCTTCCCCTGTTTCTGCCTTTCGTTGGTCATGTTGAAGAGAAGGGCCCGGGGCCAAGCTCTGGGCTCCAGCTTGCACCTAGAATTGTTGAGTTTTGGCGTTCGGGGAGTGAGCCTGGTCCATGCTTAGAGAAGGCATCGTGGACGGGCTGCTTGTAGTGCGGGAGATACCAAGCTCTCCCGTTGTGAGGGAATGCTCGCTCCTTTTGCCACGGTTGTCTGCCCGTTGGGTAGTGTGGTGCCCAGCCTCGGGTCACCGCCACTCGTGATCTTGGCGATTGGGTCCTTGGCGTCTCCGGGGCGTGCCCGGGAGGCAGGGCTGGGAATCATCGGTAAACCCAGCACTGCCCCATCCGGGAGTCGCGAGGATGATGTTGACGAGAGGTGCACCTTCCTGCCCGCCAAGGCGGGGAGGGGCATGTCTCGAGCCCCCTGGCCATCTTGGTCGCTCACTGTCTCTCCGGGGAAGGCGTCGGTTTGGAGTCCTGGCGCTCCCCCGGAGCGGTGTTGATGACGATGAAGCTGGGGAAGACGGGGAAGGCGGGAGGCAGGCCGTCCAGTAGGAGCACGACTGCATCGACGCGTTCGTCTGGTACTGGCGACCTACTGCCTTATCCCTCCGTCCTCCCTTCCCCTTCCCCGGCATTGTCATCACCGTCTTCTTGGTGATCGGGGAAAGGGTTGCTCCCTTGGTGCTTCCGCTTCCTCCAGTGGTCTCCTGGCCGACCCCCGGCGCCCCTCTCTGTTGGCGCTTGTGCTGGAGCCTTCTGCCTGATTCTGGAAGTGGTGACCATGGAGCCGCTGAGGTGCTCCGTACGTCTTCCTCCTTCGCAGCCTCGCCACTCCCGATCTTGCCAGGCTATGCTCTGTAGCCCTTGACGGGGATCGGGGTGGCGTTGTGTCGATGCGTTGCCTATCCTTTTCTCTTCCCACCGCATTACCTGGGATAAGAGGGACAGGGAGAGGAGTTTACGGAGCATTTATCTTTTTTTCAATCTTAAACTTGCCGGCATTTGCCAAATTTTAGTTCAAATAATGTAATCTCTCGAGTCCATGTCTGTGTTCTGTAAGGTTTGTACTTGTATGACCAGCATATTAATGAAAAAGATTTACCTTGCCGGGAACTCGTGCATGTAAATGTCCATGCAGAGGTGAAATGCCTCTTTATTTTAAATAAACGAGTTTTCCCCGGCAGGCTATCCTGCCGGTACCCTTTCTTCGTTGCCGGGGAACTGAGCCTACCGGCAAGAAATAGAGGGACCAGCCCCCCGCCAACTTCTTTTCATCAAAGGCCACTATGACCATCCAGGCCGAAGCAACGTTCGAGCCAGGGATGGGAGCACCTAAGTTTCTAAGAGTGGCGGGGTTTTCTTATGCACAAGTTTTAGCTTACAGAACACTTATGGACAAGTGGTAGAACTTATCTGTTTGGTTCGCCGGGGATCGCAGCGTTGGTTCATCTCCCCATCTTCTTGCAGAAACCGAGTTCTCGGCAGGAACCTGCAGCTTTATGCAGATGAGAATGATGCAGGATGCGATCCTATCTATATGCATATGCAAATGGATGCGATCCTATCTATATGCATATGCAAATGCTCATGAAATGCTTATGCATGCATGCAACTTGGTCGGGGCCCCCCCAGCGCTTCGTTTATTTCTCTGGTGCTCAGGGTCATCGCCTGGCTTTGTACAAGGGGTTACATGCAACTGAGGCAAGGCCTGTACAAAAGGGTGGTTGCCGGGCAGGGCCCGACAGCCGCGCCTTATGGGTAGAACTTGCGAAGATGCTCAATATTCCATGAGTTTTGCAATTGAATGCCATCTCCGGTCTCCAGACGGACTGCGCCAGGTCTGGTGACTCGTACTACCCGGTAAGGGCCTTCCCACTTTGGCGTCAACTTGTTTGTACCCTTGGCGGACTGAACGCGCCTAAGGACAAGGTCGCCTTCCTCAAAACACCGGGCATGAACCCTGCAGCTATGATAGCAATGCAGGGCTTGCTGATAGCATGCACCACGCGTAGCAGCCCGGAGACGGTTCTCCTCGAGTAGCACAGCGTCGTCACGTCGGTGCTGAACTTGCGCTACTTCATCGTAGGCAAGCACTCAAGGCGACCCGTAAATGAGTTCCGTGGGGATAACTGCTTCCGCCCCATAGACCAGGGAAAAAGGAGTCTCCCCGGTAGCTCGATTTGGTGTCGTTCTGAGGGACCATAGAACTACCGGCAGCTCATCGATCCACCGCCTGCCGTGCTTTTGCAGCGTATCAAAGGTTCTTGTTTTGAGTCCCTGCAGCACTTCAGCGTTTGCCCTCTCAGCTTGCCCGTTGCTTCTGGGATGTGCGACAGAAGCAAACGAGACCTTGCTTCCGAGGGTATGAACATATTGCATGAAGGCGCGGCTCGTGAATTGGGTGCCATTGTCGGTAATGATCCTTGCCGGGATTCCAGAACGACACACCAAATCTTTTAAGAACTTGATAGCTGATTGAGCAGTCACCTTTCTCACGGCAGCAACTTCCGACCACTTTGTAAACTTGTCGATAGCAATGAACAAGAATTCAAAGCCCCCGATCACTCGAGGGAAAGAGCCGAGGATGTCGAGCCCCCAGACCAAAAATGGCCATGATAAAGGGATTGTCTGAAGAGCTTGGGCAGGCAGGTGGATTTTCTTGGAATGGAACTGACAGGCTTCACATTTGGTGACGAGCTCAAACGTATCTTGGAGGGCTGTGGGCCAATAGAATTCTTGCCGGAATGCTTTCCCAACCAATGCCCTTGATCCAATGTGGGAGCCGCACATGCCTTTGTGTATCTCAGCCAGCAGTTCCTTCCCTTCTTCCTGGCAGATGCACTTCAATTTCACACCGTTGGGCCTCCTTATGTACAGAGTATCATCGACAAACTGGTACATACTAGCCCTCCGGGCTACTCTTTCAGCCTCATCTTGGTCATTGGGGAGTTCTCCGGTTTGGAGAAAGTGGACTATGTGCCTTGTCCAAGTTGGAGCCTGGGGCTCGGCAACAAGGACTAGCGGCACCTCCTCAACTACGGGGGCACATTCCTCGTTCACAGGGACCATGGGTCCGGCTGGAGGGTGCGGTCCGACAAGTTGTGAGGAGTTGTTTCCGGCAGGGTCCCTGCCAGGAGCGGATGGCTCTACCGGGAGAGGCTTACCAGAGTCCAGCTTTCTCCTTTTCTGGGCCATTGTTACTGGGGAACGGAGGGCTGAGTAAGATGGAGAACAAAAATTCCTAGTTCCACAGGAAGCTTTTGGGCAGCACACTTTGACAGGTGATCAGCTATGTTGTTTTTCGCACGAGGCATGTGCTCTGTTTGCAACCCGTCAAAGCACTCCTCCAATCTTCTCACTTCCTCAACGTATGCCTCCATCAATGGATTTTGGTAATCCTTGTTGACTTGTCTCACCACAAGCTGTGAGTCTCCTCGAATGATCAGCTTCTTGATTCCCAATTTTGCGGCAATCCTGAGCCTGGCAAGGAGCCCTTCATACTCTGGTGTATTGTTGGTTGCCTCTTCCCAGGCAAAATGCATCTGGACGATGTACTTCAAGTGTTCCCCGGAGGGAGCAACGAGAAGCACGCCAGCCTCTGCACCTTGTAGGGAAAAAGCACCATCAAAATACATGATCCATTCTTGGGGTGCCTCCTTGCCGGGGATGACTGTTTCTGGCACTTCCTCGTCAGGGGTTGGCGTCCATTCTGCAATAAACTCTGCCAATGCCCTGCTCTGGATTGTTGATATGCTCTCAAACTTCAAACCAAAACTGGATAACTCCAAAGCCCACTCCACTATTCTGCCAGTAGCCTCAGGGTTTCGGAGTATCCTTTGCAACAGGAAGCGAGTGACAACCGTGATCTCATGGGCTTGGAAGTAGTGGCGCAGTTTCCTTGAGGCCATGATGAGGCCAAAGATCAACTTTTGCATGCCAGAGTACCTCGATCTAGCCCCCTGTAGCAGGGAACTGACGAAGTACACTGGGCGCTGCACCACTTTCTTCCTTGCCGTGTCCTTGGGGTTGTCTTCGCTGCCGTGCTTATCTCTGTCCCGATCCCTATCTGACTCTGCCGGTCTTTGCTCACTCTCTGTTTCATCCACTTCCCGCTGCGCCACCAAGGCTGCACTAACCACTTGATTGGTCACTGCCAAGTATAACAGCAACGGCTCTTGTGGTTTGGGAGCAACCAAGGTAGGCACAGAAGATAGGTATGCCTTCAACTCCTGCAAAGCCGCATCTGCTTCTGAAGTCCACTTCATGGGCCCTGCCTTCTTCAAGATTTTGAAGAACGGCAAGGCGCGCTCGGCAGACTTGGAAATAAATCTGCTTAGCGCGGCAACACACCCTATCAGATGCCTTACATCTTTGACCGTCTTTGGTGCTTGGATCTGTTCGATGGCTTGGATATTATCGGGGTTGGCTTCGATCCCCCGATGGGATACAAAGTACCCGAGCAGCTTGCCGGAGGGAACACCAAATACACACTTCTCCGGGTTGAGCTTTAAGTTGATCTTGCGCAAATTGGCAAATGTCTCCTCCAAATCCTGGATAAGGGTTGATCTATCCTTGGTTTTGACCACAATATCATCCATATAAGCCTCAATGTTTCTGTGCAGCTGTGGCCCAAAACCAATCTGGACTGCCGTTGCAAAAGTAGACCCGGCACTCTTTAATCCGAAAGGCATGCGGATAAAACAGTACGTACCACACGGGGTGATGAACGAGGTCTTCTCTTCGTCTTCCTTGGACATGAAGATTTGATGATACCCAGAATATGCATCCAAAAAGGAGAGCAAATCGCAGCCTGAAGTGGAGTCCATGATCTAGTCGATGCGCGGCAAGGGAAATGGGTCTTTCGGGCAAGCCTTGTTGAGATCTGTGAAGTCTATGCAAAGTCTCCATTTCCCATTGGCCTTCCAGACAACCACAGGATTTGCTAACCACGTTGGATGCAGCACTCCTCTGACCAAACCAGCTGCCTCAAGTTTCTTGATCTCCTCTATAATGAACTGCTGCCTCTCCAAGGCCTGCTTCCGGACTTTCTGCTTGACAGGTCGGGCATGTGGGCAGACAGCAAGGTGGTGCTCGATTACCTCCCTGGGAACACCGGGGATATCAGATGGTTGCCAGGCAAACACATCGATATTCGCCCACAGGAAGGCAACGAGCGCGCTTTCCTATTTGTCATCGAGGGTGGCGCTGATGGTGAAAGTACCATCAATGCCAGCCAGCCCTGCCAGGACCTTCTTCACTTGTGGAGCAACAACCTTGGATTTCTTGCTGTTGGAACTCTCCGGCAAGTCATGAACAGGCGCAGCGCACTCCGAAGAGGCACGCTTCCTGAACTCCTTGCCGGAGCCCTTACTATCCTTCTTCTTCCCTCTGTTCTCCTTGGCGGGAACTGCCGCTGCTGCTGCCTCTGCCGCGACTGCGTCCCGGTACATCTTGTCCACACAAATGATTGCGTCTTTCTCATCTGATGGGACGGAAATGACTCCAACTGGCCCTGGCATCTTCAAGACGTTGTAGGCATAGTGAGATGCCGCCATGAACTTAGCCAGGGCTGGGCGTCCAAGGATTCCATTGTACGGCAAGGGGAGGTCAACCACATCAAACACAATCTTTTCAGTCCGGTAGTTCAGCTCTCCCCCAAACGTCACATGCAACGTGATCTTTCCCTTAGGATGACTCCTGCCGGGATTAACTCCTTGAAATGTGCCGGTGACTTTTAACTCATCCTCTGCTATCTGAAGCTTGCTGATAACCTTTGGGGAGATCAGATTCAACCCAGCCCCGCCGTCCACCAACATCTCGTGACCTTGAGGTTGTGGATTGTTGGAGAGACCAACAACGGCAAACATCCTACAGCGGTGGTGCGGTCAGGATGATCCTGTTCGTAAAAAATGATGCATGTGAGTGACCATTTGAGTGGTTCCCGGGCCCCTGGTGTTGGTTCCACGGCATTAACCTCACGCACCCACCGCTTGAGTTGGCGGTGAGAAGCGTGTAGGGACGCACCCCTGTCAATGCACAGGGCGTCAGTGGCCTTCTGGAACTCCTGCTCACTGGTTTCCTCTTTATCCCCTTTATCACTCTCATCACCGCAGGCTTCCTTCTCTCAATCCCTGGCGGGTTTTCTTTTGTTCTGAAGAGGTCTGCCAGGGCGATTTACTTCACCGCCACGACCCTTACCGCCAGCAACATTCTGTCCCTTTTCCTTGTCACGCTTCTCACATTCTGCTTTCTGTCTCTTGACAAGCTGCTCAACCTGATAACACTCTTGAAGGTCGTGGCCCTTGGTCCGATGGATCTTGCAGTACGGTCCATCACCTTTCCCGGCCTTTTCGGTGGCCACGGCCTCCCAGCAGTCAGAGCATACGGTAGCTTCCTTGCCGGGGGTTTCGGCCTTAACCTTCTTGCCGGTACTAGGGATACCTGACCCTTCAACAGACATTACCGTCTTATCCTTGCGCTTCTTATTGCGCTTCTTGCTCTTCTTCTGACTGGTGGACTCGTCATCATCCTCTGAATCAACATTAATGCAATCCTCCTCTCCGAGCAATATTCTTCCCTCCTCCGTCCGAGCACACTTATCCACCAAGGTGTAAAGTTCCTTCACAGTCTTGGGCAACCGTACATTCATCTTGGAACAAATCTTTCGGTTGTGCACATTGGACTGGAAGGCGGCTATCACAGCTGCTGGATGGATATTTGGGATGTTTCTGTGGACTCTGCTAAATCTCTGCAAATACTTTCGGAGAGTCTCTCCTTCTTTCTACTGAAGAAGCTGTAGATCGCTGGGCCGACCCGGTTCTTGATGGCCGCCAGTGAAGGTGCCAATGAACTCATGGCACAAATCAGCCCATGACGAAATGGAGTTCTCTGGCAGGTGCATCAGCCAAGACCTCACATTGGACTTGAGAGCCAAAGGGAAGTAGTTGGCGAATACCTTCTCATCTCTTCCCCCGGCAGCTTGAACAGCGATGGTGTAGATGCTCAGAAACTCTGCCGGGTTCAGCCTCCCATCGTACTTCTCGGGTATCTCTGGCTTGAACGTGCGGACGGATGGCCAACGGACTTGCCGTAGCTCATGAGTAAAGGCAGGGCACCCAACCTCGAAAGGTAGGTACCTGCCAGCATCGAGTGCAGGCTTGTCGACGTTGGGACCATCACACCCATTGGCCCGGCGGTGGGCGTCGCGGCGTTGCTCAACGACAATGCGCGCGTCTCCCCTCCGCCTATCCTCCGGGGCACGCTGCCAGCCTGGACGCGCTCGAGGGTCAGAAGAGGCCGTCGAGACGCCATCAGGTTCTTGATTCCGCTGCGCCCGCGCTAGCTGCCGTGGCGGCGATTGTACCGTGGGGGTGGCCCCTTCCGTACGACCAGCAGCACGGGCCGTTGTCGTTGCTTGGGGAGGCCGTGGTGGGCCAGCTCACTGCGAGCCCCCAGCCTCGATGAAGCCGAGCCGGCTCTAAATGGTGGCACGCCATTCATCCATCTGCTCGGCCGCTGGCGGAAACCTCAGCAGCAGTTGAGCCCGCGCCATGGCCTCCGTAGCAGTACTTGGTAGGGCGATGATGATGCAGATCGCGCCGTCGCTCGGCTCCTGACGGGGCCAGCAGCGTCCGTATCACGTCCCCGTTGTTGCGGGGCGGCCACTTGGATGGCATGGCGGCGCGGTGATGGCGCTTGAGGGTCAGCAGCTCCACTAGGCGCAACAGCCTGGTCGACTCGTCCCGGGGGAGGTGCACGCGCTGCGGCCGCCCCTGTGGTGGGGGCGGCCGGAGGGCGGCGATTCGCCCCGGACCGAGCGCCATCACTGCGGCTGTGCCCGTCGGCGAGGGGAAGGAGTGTGGATGGAGTAGCCCCTTCACCCGTACCTCGCGGAGCGTGGCCATCGGAGTGTTGCTGATGTTGCTCTACTCCGGCGTCTCCTGCTCCTGCTTCGACCGCGGGGGAAGTGGTGACGGTGCCGCCTGCCCCGACCACAGCCCCAGCGGTGTCCACACCCTCGTGCGCCTCCGCGTCCCCCACAGCATTGGTGGCTGCGGGTGGCCGCGCCTTCGAGGTGGATGGGTGAACAGCAGCACCGGGCTTCTTCTTGGGCGCTATTGCCGACGGCGCCATCGAAGACGAAGATGGTGATGAAGATGATGCACGGCACACGCTTTCAGGTTCGCGCAAGCGATCCCCCTACCTGGCGCGCCAAAGATGTCGCGGGAAACCACGACCACCTATGGGGCCAAGGGGCCCCTTGCTGGTTCGTCATGGGGGATGTCGCGTTGCACAAAGAGTAGAAGAACGTGGGGGCAGCACGGCAGAGATCACACGGGCAATTTTACCCAGGTTCGGGCCGCCGCGAGGCGTAAAACCCTACTCCTGCTTTGGTGGATTGATGGTGGAAAAGTGGTGGTGGAGCGTAGTACACTTGCCCGGCAGGCTCGCCCTGGGAAGGCAGTGACTACGCGCGTACGAGCGTGGGGGTGTTCAACTTTCCAACAACTCCTGCTACGGTTGCCATGGGCCTCCTTTTATAGGTTAAGGGGTCACCACAGTGCCAAAACAGTCATTATGCACTGATAAGATAACAAATAGTGCTATCATACCTAATTCTGCAGGCTGACAGAGTGCATTAAATGCACCGCTCAACATCACATCGTTGCTCGCCTGGCAAGCCTTTCCGGGCTCGTCTTGCCAGCTCCATGCCTGCTTGCTTGACATGCCGCAGGACGGGTGTCATCTGTAGGTATTTCCTGTAGAAAGAGGTTGCCATGTGGCGAATGACTGCCACTTAGTCACTTTGCGGCTTGACACCGCATTGATCAACGACGTGGGTCATGGTGAGATGGCTTGGTGAGGTGTCTTTTGCCCTCGTGAGTCCCGGCAGGCCCTGCCGGGACATCTTGAATGCTTTCTTCCGGAGGAGCCCTTGTCCTTGCCAGGTCCGCCTACCCGGCAAGGGAGGCTTTTCTCCTGGTGGTGCCTCGCTTCTCTATCTTGGTCTTGGCCTTTTTAATCTGCCTACTGGTTCTTCGAAGATCTTGGTCTCTTGTATCTTGACACGGCCTTGGTGTTGTAATCTTGTTCCCGTGCTTGTGCATAGTCAGGGCAACAGACCCAGGGTTTGTTGCACCGACAGAAGGGTAGGGACACCATGCGTCCAACAACATCATATCCAGTTGGAGTCAAATAAAAAAGGGTTCATACTGTAGTCAATCTGAAGAACAACATGTTATGAGCATGAATAATTTTTCAGTAAATGTTGACAGTAATATAAGCAAGCCCTCATGATATCATAGGAAAGTAACATACTACTGTAACAGCCAGTTGTAGCGATGACTGGAGTAGGCCAACAATACGTCCAGCCATAGAAGGAGTCCGCAGCGTAAATGAAGCCCTTGTGTTCAATGGCATCAGAGAGACATGGAGGATGTATGATCCTGCGATGGACGTGCAGATTTATCCACTTACCCTAGTGGCCTGTCAAATAGGCGAGACCGCGGTTGAAGAATGCAATTAGCCAGAAGTCTTTATAATTCACAGATCTTGTGGGCACTTGGCAGATTACAACCTTGAGCAAATCAAACTTGGTATCATGTTGGCTACTGTAAGATTCCGAGTATTCTAGGCCACGGTGCCAAAGCAGTGCAGTGTTAATCAAAGGAAGGGGGATCAATCGCCAGGTGTAGACCTCCACGAGCATCCAGCTGCCGCGACTGTCGATGAGCACCATCCAAGACGTGTTCATGCCAACCCAGTACATACCGTTAATGTAGTTGAGGGTGACGAGGATCGGATCACAGTCGAGGGGGTTGATGCTCGCCACCCTACAATCGTTATGTTGCGTGACATGCCGTTTCTGAAGATCAGGCGACATCAACAAGCAGGGAGCTGGCTTAAAAGCTCCAGCCTGAGGGCTTTGAGTAAATGGTACAGCCCCGACGAGCACACGGTGAGCGGCATGGTACTGAGATTGTCCACACGCGAAACAATGAACTTGATTACCTCTGTGGGGAGCGAATTCCAACCACTCTTTCGCCGGACGCTGCTCGGTTCTGCCATTGTTAGTGTTTGTGTTTCAGAAGAGGGGGGAGGTGCCTAGCGGGGATGGAAGATTAGACGATTATGTGCAGACGAGGATGGAGAAGTGAATATGTGCTGCGTGTAGTGGACAGGTGATGATGACATTGTAGCAGCAGCACGCCGCTTGACTTACGAGACACATCCCAGCAGCGTAGGGTCATATCGATGCCAGACAACTTGAGTGATCACAGTACTAGTACAATAAAGTATAGTACCTACTACTATGCCTGAGTAGTATAGTGGAGTAGGACTCTGCTCTACTACTAGCACCGGAGGAGTAGTATATTGTAAAATAGTTACAAACTTCAATGCCCGAGCGTGGAACGACTACGAACCGCCATCGGTGCTAACTCCAATCCCCAGCAAACGTTCACTGGGAGACATGGCAGTTGCAAATGCCCGCATGGCAGTTACAGTACGTCAAATACTATGGCTTAAAAACAGGCCACCATCCGATGGAAATATGACGGTTATGTGGGATTCGCTAGGATTGCGCTTGTGGCGAACAATCGCCAGATATCATTACTAAAAAAAAGGTTAAAACACCCGGGGCTAGAACTTGCACCGGCTGACCACTAACAATGATACTAACATAGTTGTAAAATGGTTAGAGAACGTGTCTACGTGGTGTTTGGAATTATATGCAAACTAGCAAGATGCCCGTGCATTGCACGGAACATCAAGATGCATTTTTTTTACAAAACACCTGTTGTGATTTACCCATGAAGGAGTAATCCCATGTGTAAAAACTAATGATATCTCGAGAATTTCATCGAAAAAATGGTATCTCGAGAATTTCATCGAAAAAATGATATCTCGAGAAAGATGAGAGATAAGGTGAGGAGGAGTGGGGCGCGATGGTGATTGGTGGTCGGACTTAGCAGAGGCATGGGGATGGACGACGTTGGCAGTGGCCACCATGCTAGATTGTTCCAGAGGCTTCCCTTTTTAATTACTCAACAATGAAGTTGTGGGAGATAAGGATGAACGAGAGAGGTGCGGGTATCCTTTTGCAAAATTGCCATAGTTTTCTTTCTATCCATCAAATATAGATCGGACGGTCTATATTGCAAGATCGCAGGCACACGATCATCACCAACTCGGTTTTTTATAAGAGTAGAGAGTAGAGAGTAGAGACTAGTAAAAGAAACAGAGGGAGTACTAGTAAGTACACCATCTACCGCTTCGTGTGCTACTCCTGCGCTCCATGCGACGGGCGCAACATCCCCTACAGCCACTCCCGTTTCATGGATGGCCTGGTCGATGCCTGCAAGGTGCCCTGCGTCTACAAGAGTTTCGGCTGCGAGAGGTACGTCGACCAACACTCGCTGGCAGAGCATAGTTCCAGATGCGCGCACGCGCCCTGCTACTGCTATGAGTGCATGCCACCATTTGAGGGCTCGTCGGCGAGCCTCGTGCATCACCTCACGGCACCGTCCGGCAATCACTACTGGCCCGCGGTGAACATCAAGTACGAGACATGCTACCCGTTCGTCGTGCCAGAGTCGCTGGAGGATCACCACCGCCTGCTAGTCGTGGAGGAGGATAACAACGTCTTCTTCTTGGCCGTGGGCACTGGTAAGGCCCACGCAGGCCGCCACCCCGTCTCTATAGTGTGCGTCAGGGGCAACGCTGCTGACGCTGACACGAGGCCGCTGTTTAGGTGTGTGATCACTATTGCTGTCCCTCCGGTGTACGAGGGTGACCTCGGCGCCTCCCTCACACTGAATGGGACTGTGGCGAGCTGCTCTGCTCCCGGCAATGTGGACATGGAAGAGGCCTGGTATCATATTCACCCCAAGATGGTGCATGGGGACTCCAAGGAGGTTCACCTGAGCATATGCATTACCAAGTTAACTATTCATCATTAGTCTTCGCTCAATGTAAGCCGCTGTCTAAGCATGTGGACACTTCTTATTTATATAGTATAGAACCTTCCATGCATGATCTTGCTCTATTAGAGTATCGCGCTTGAATAGAAGTGTATCCATTTATGGTTTAGTCTAGAATCTTCCGTGCATGCTTTTGCTCCATTAGAGTTCTCGCTTGCCATTTATGAGATTAATTGTGAATTTTTACTACAGTAATGGTGAAAGACTTATGATTAACCATTTCTTACATCTCCTATGCCCCCTTCCAAGTCATCCTGATTTACATTCATGGTGGTCTAGAAAAAATAAACAAAATCGATACTCAAAAAATAATTCTTAAAGATCATTTCTTGCAAAGCACAATAAGTGTTATTTCTTCAAAAGTTTTGGATGCAGGTTGAACAGTTGAACGCTTTTGTTTACAAAAGATACTTTTTTATCTATTTAGCCTACATTTACAATTCACCCGGATGCTTGTGTGCTCTACAGAAGAAATAATATCCGAAGAAACCTATCAATATTTGTTACACATGAGATGACCCCCACATACTTTGTCAAAATAAACAACTCCCCGATCAATGCATTTCACTTTTCCATGCAACACACGGGCACCTTACTATATATAGTACGACCATAAATTTAACTAACAAAATGATCATGCATGTCACTAAAAATTATATCATTGAAAACTATGTTCAAATACAAATCCAACGATATAGTTTTTGTTGACATGCACTAACATTTTGTCAGTTAAATCTTCAGTCGAATTACATGGGGGACTAATAAACCACGACGAAGGTACTAGTACTAGTGTAGAGGGCGGCGCTACACCGGAGTCTCACCCTGCTCGTGGCGCGGCAGTAAAGCCGTCATATCACAAAACTCCACCACTCCCAGTAATAAGTGGTCTGGTAAAATGAACGGACAAGCAACCATCACATCCCTCCTGTCTTTTTTGCATTTCATCTCTCTGTATTTACTTTGTCCGGTTCATCATGCACACTCGATCCCTAGCTACTACTCCTAGTACTAGTAGTAGTACTCAAGTTGGAATTCCAATTGCACGGCACAACTTCTTAGGCACAAAATTCGGTACAGGGTGTACGAAGCGGTTTGGGAATTTGCATGCCTTCCTGACCAGTGAGATACTCCGTACAAAGTACGATAGAGAAAAAACCACAGAGCGAAGGAAGCTAAAGTAAACAATCAAATGAGCATTTTTGCATTTCTGTTGCATTGAATGGTTTCACAAGCTTGACTAGTGCTATTTTTCTACTTTTACGAAAACCGCATCGTAATGTTAAAACATGCATTTGAACGTATGTATACATACAAGTAGTAGTACAGTCTATGAGGGAGTCATGGACTAAGGGGTCCTTGGGGCGATGACCCATTATACATGGGCCGGACTGGTGGAGCCGTATAGGGACAGAAGATCTATGAAGCCGTGGTGTGCCCTTCAAGTCAAGAAGGTGCAAGATCTCTTTAAACCCTTATTGTAATCTATCTTCGGTAACCCTAACCCTACCGGTGTCTATATAAACCGAGGGTTTTTAGTCTTTAGGGCTAGAGCTACATTCATCACCTCATCTCCTTAGGGTTAAGCTCATGCTGATCTCGAGGTAGATCTACTCTATAAACCACATTATACATCCAATACAATCAAGCAGGATGTAGGGTATTACCTCTCCGAGAGGGCCTGAACCTGGGTAAACACTGTGTTCGTCGTCCCTTGTTCCCCATCGATCCTAGATCCACAGCTCGGGACCCCTACCCTGAGGTCTGCCAGTTTTGACACCGACATTGGTGCTTTCATTTAGAGTTCCACTGTAGGGTCGCCTAGAGGATCGATGGCTCACCTGATCATAGGAGAAGGCATAGGATCCGGGGACCTCTTCGTCCCCGGACAACTCTTCGCGTTCGGCAGCATCGTGCTGCACGCAGACCCGACCGGCCGTCTGGGTCAGGTCGACGCCTTCGCCCCCGGACACCGAATTCGATTCGGTGGTCTGGAATATGTTGCGGACGCACGGGGCGTTTTGGTTTTCACCGGATTCACTTCCCCCTCCCACACCCTCGCCACGCCAGCTCTGGAGTTCCTTTCCGATCCGATCGGCAGATCGGCCTCGATAGCTTCGAGCCAGGAGAACTCCGCTTCGAGCAGGGGCCAGACTCCGCTTCCGTCCGGACATGTCATGACTGCAGAAGACCTATCCTCGACCTTTGAGGTAGAATCAGGAGGCAGAGGCCAAGAGTCAATCTCCGCCGAACCTTCCTTTCACAACACTCGCCCGGCCTTGAGCCCTTACAACAAAGCGGCAGCCAACAGCCAGGGGTCACCCCCAGCCCAAAGCAGCTCGATCTTGAACCCCGACGGGGAGGCCACAAGCAAGGACCAAAGCCCGTCCTTGACCTCCAGTGACGGCCCGGACCCCCTCAAGGATCCGGCTCCGCACCCCAAGCTCAGCACGGCCAGCGGAAATCAGGGACCGGCCAGGGCATTGATCGCCCCCCACGCCGTTACAACAGAGTTCGGCCCGGAGCCCTCAAGCTCGGCGACCCTCGCAATGGTAAATTAGGTGCTAGACCGAATTCAGAAAATGACCATCAAGGAGGACCTGCCCTCCGCCTTCAATCATCGACCCTTCGAGGCGTACGATAGGGAATTTCGTGTCCCACCCACCACCCACTTGGTAGCCACTATCGATGATTTAACTGATATGCTAGACTATAACTCAGAGAATGCCGAATACATGGACGAGGAGGACGGAGCCACGGCCAATGCCAATGTTGCCCCCCCCGTCACCAGCCGCTAGTCGGTCACATCCACCTATGACATTTACATGGTGGACACCCCCAATGTCGTGGTAAAATCTCGACAGATGCCAGGGGGTGGCTTATCATGGTTGGGGCCATGAGATCGTTGTCGGGTCCTGGAAGCGGGAGTGGGCACAAGCTCGGATGGACACGAGATCTACCCAGGTTCGGGGCTCTCCTAAGAGATGAAACCCCTACTCCTGCTCTGCGGGGTCTCCGCATGATCACTATGAAGCAAAGAGTACAATGGTGCTCCTAGAGCTGTTCGGCCAGAGGAGGAAGAAGGGCGAGGCTAGCTCTCTCCTTTCCCTGGCTATGGTGTGTGTAGAACTGAGGTGGAACATGAGAGGAACCCCTTGCATGGGTGTGGCCTGGGGGATCTTATAGGCTAATCCCCCAGGGGTACAATGGTAATATAGCCGGGTGATAGGCCCCGGCTGTCAGCGTCTATGGGGGCCGGGTTCTCCGTTGGTTGCTGGGGCCCGCTTTGCTGGGCCATGCCGGCTGCCAAGGAACCGGCCGACAGGTGGGGCCCGCCGCCTGCGGGCCCCACTGACGGCTCTTCAATATGGCACCGTCCGTGCTGACGAAGGCCGTGTCGAGCGCGCCATGGCTACAGCTCCGCGCCGGGCGGGTCGGCGGCCGCCTGGCGGCGCCTACTGTAGCCATGTGGCCGTGATTGGGGGAGGCATGGCGCACTGTGGCCATGCCCCAGCTTGTCTCCCGGTCGGGCTCAAACCCCTAGGGAGGGGACGGGCTGCCTGCTAGGAACCGGCCCATACCCTCGCCGCCTTCTGGAGCGTGTCGTCTTCTGGGAGGCGGCCTTCTAGCTTCAGCCGCTTTCTTGGGGGCCCGCCGTCTTTTAGGAGACGGCCCTCCGGTCCCGGAGGCCGGTCTTACGACCAGTCGGACTAAGGGGCTTGGCCAGCCCCGATGTCTTGAAATGTGGTTAAGTGCTGATGAGGCTACCTGGGGTCTATCTCCCCGACAGTAGTCCCCGAAGCTGGTGAGGCTCTACAGCTGACCGGCGAAGTGCCTCAGCAGTTTTCCCTTCGAGAGATCTTCCGCCTTCCACTCCGTCCGGCTGGGAGCAGCCGGACGCCAGTAGCCGGCCGCGGCGGCGGCCGCCTGGTGGATTCGAATCGACGAGGCGGGAGCTGGGGTGGCGCCGCCCGCCACGCTGCGCCAGTGGGTCAAGCCGGCCTGCTAGCCCACGCGCGCGATGGGACATCGCCGCAGGCTGGGGCCCGCCACTATAGGGCCTCAGCCCGCGCGTGGATCCGCTGCGGCCGAAGGGGGCGGTTGCCCTACTGCGGCGCGATTAATGCGCCTTTACAGCGCGGGATACACGGGGGCATGCGGGGCATGGGGCGCAGTTAATCCCATGCCCCCACTCGCCTCGGCTTCGCCCCCGCCGGCTATAAATAGGGGGGAGGAGGAGCGGCGGGGCGCATGCGCACCCCCTCCTACTCCCTCTTCTTCCTCTCGCCGCCGCCGCTGCTGCTCTTCTGCTGCCGCTCCGCCGCAGCCACTGCTCCGCTGCGGCCACCACGCCGCCCCCGCTGCCCTGCGCCGCTGCAGCGTCGCCTGTCGTTCTCGTCCCCGAGCTTCTCCTGCCGTCCTCAAGCCATGGCGAAGAGCGGCTGGCTAGGCTCCAATGTACATGAAGACCACATCGACTTCCTCCGCGCGACGCGGAGGCTTCCCCACGCTGACAACGTGGGCGTGCATCTTCCCCCTGAGCGGGAGATCTCGCCGCGGCCGGAGCCCGGTGAGTTCGTTGTTTTCCGCACGCATTTCCTTCGCGGCTTCGGGCTCCCGGTTAGCAACTTCTTCCGGGCCTTCCTCGACTTCTACCGCCTGCAACCGCGTCACCTCACCCCCAACACGGTGGTGCTCATGGCGGCCTTCGTCACGCTCTGCGAAGGGTACCTCGGCGTCCTGCCCACGCTTGAGCTCTGGGGTAGATTCTTCTACCTCAAGCTGGGCACGTCGGCGAAGGACGAGCCGGCCCAGTGCGGGGCATGAGTCGCCGTGAGGCGCTCAGGAGGCGGCACCTGCTTCCCGGCCATCCCTCTACACGAGTCGACCAAGCTCTGGCAGAGGTCCTATTTCTACGTCCGAAATCTCCATCAGGTCAACGACTACATCAACCTGCCGACTTTCGTGCCTGGGCCGCCTGCTGGGCCGCGGGACAACTGGCAACAGCAGCCGCCCAAACGACTGCCGGCCCTCATCGTCAGCGTCCTCGCCCGGCTTCAAGAGATGACTGACCAGGAGGGGCTCAAGCCGGCCGACCTGTTGGCCGGCTTCGTCATGTGCCAGGTGTCGCCCCTCCAACTTCGGCCGCATCTCATCAGTGAGATGAGCGGCCGCCGGGACCCATGCCGGATGTCCACCAAGGAGATGCCGGAGGTGGAGGTGGTCCGCCATGTGAACTACTTCTCCAACTGCAAGCTCAGCGAGGAGGAGTGGCACATCGGCAAGGAGCCATACAGTCGGGCCAACCCGCCCCCAGCGGTAAGTACCAGGTCCGACTGCTTTACTTATAATGCTCTCCTTGCCTCCGTCCTGACCAGCCGGCCTTGAGGCAGTGCTTCCCGGGCCAAGGCGTGCCAGCCGCGGACCGAACGTGGATGCCGGACCATGAAAATAGCGACGTGGGCGACCCCGAGCTGGGGGCGGCCACCATGGAGGAAGGTGGCGATGACGAGGCCACCGGAGGAGGCAGCGCTGGAGCAGGCGGCTCCTCGGGAGGTAGAGGAGTCGGTGATGTCCGGTCTTGGCCGAACGACGACGAGGACGACGAGAAGCGGCGCCGAACTGGCGGAGGCACGGGGCCGGGAGCCGGCCCTTCTGCCCGGCGGCCGGCTGCTTCAGCCGCCGGATAGAAACGCCGCCTCCTTTTGGGGAGGTTTGGCAGCCACCCGGCGAAGAAGGCCAAGTAGGCGGACGCGACCAGGTGGCAAGAGGCCCAGAAGGTGGCTGCCGCCCGGAAGGGGCCCAAGCCCATGCCGTACACATCCGGGTACGCGCGCTTGCTGCCCTGATTTCACATTTTTCTTCTCCCCTAGGGGTTTCCAAATCCTTGCTTTCTTGTTGAGCAGGACAGCCTGTGTCATCACGCGGGCTCCATCCGCCTTATTGATGGACGCAGCTGGCGGCTCCGAGGAGGCCAGGCGCGTGGATTCGGCCGCCGCTC
Source organism: Thinopyrum elongatum (assembly GCA_011799875.1). Taxonomy (NCBI): domain Eukaryota; kingdom Viridiplantae; phylum Streptophyta; class Magnoliopsida; order Poales; family Poaceae; genus Thinopyrum; species Thinopyrum elongatum. Next base: position 503,061,667 of record CM022303.1, read on the forward strand.
TTCAAGAGGCGACGGCGAGGAACACGCGGGAGGCGCGCGAGGAGCAGGAGGCCGCGAAAAAGGCGCGGGCCGACGCCCGGGTGGAGGAAGCGGCGCAGGCGGAGGCCCAGGCTGAAGAGAGGGCGGAGGCGGAGGCCTCGGCCAAGGCGCAGGCGGAGGCCGACGCCAGGGCTACGGTGGATCCAGCTGGTGGTGAGGTCCCGGAGACCATTACTCTTGAGCAGCCGGAAGTGCAGGTGGCGGAGAATCGAACGCCGCCGGGGGCAGCCGTAGCCGACCGGTCGGCGCCGGGGCTGGCGGTCGCCAACGCCGCCATCCCGTAGGCGGGGGAGGTTCGGCGCGCGCCAGATGCTGGTGGTCGAGGAGGTGGCGGGCCCGGCCAGCCGGAGGCGCTGCAAGCCAGCGCTGGGCAGGCGGCGGGCTGGGTCTTGGCGGTGCGCGTTCTTGTGCGGGCGCGCCCGCGTGCGACGCAGGCAACCTCAGAGCCAAGGCGGGTGGAGGCCGCGGCCTCGAGCTCGCGGGGGGCCAGCACCAGGGCTACGAGCGCTGCTCCTTCAGGTTGGGTGGCAGGGGCCAGCCCAGCCGCCCTGAACTTGGCGGTGCGGGACGTGGAGGACCAGTTCCTCGCCCACAACGCGACTCTTCTGAAGGCGAGGGGAGAGCTGCTGGCGCTGCGGTCGTCCGTCCGGGTAGGCGCATCTTGTTTTTGCTTTTTCGTCTTGTAACCTTCCGTGGGGGCGCGCCAGCGCACCCACTGGGTGTAGCCCCCTAGTTCCAAGCCAGCTGCTGAGCAGGCGGGTTGGAACTCAAAGGTATTCTTTCTGTTTGCTGAAATGCTTGTTTTTGTTGCAGGACTACCACAACATGCGGGCGGCCGCCTACAACACGCAGATTCGGACACTCGCCACCCGGACCACTGAGCTGACTCAGAGCCGAGGTACGTAAGCCGGCTTCCAGTGGGGGGCGCGCTAGCGCACCCACTGGGTGTAGCCCCCGAGATTCAGGCCGACTGCTGAGCAGTCGGGCCAGATCTTCTCAGGCGGCTTGTTCTTGTTTTCGTTGGAGTAGATTGTGACGTCTCTTGCTTGTTTCAGCGGCTGCCGCCCAGCTGAGGGAGTGCGTGGCCGAGCTCGAGGGCCAGCTCCGGGTTGCGGGGCAGGAACGTGACTAGGCGGCCTCAGCGCACAACTGGTTGGAGAAGGAGCTGGCGGACTAGGCCGAGCGGCACGCGGAGCGGGTCCGGCAGCTGAAGGCGGACGAGGAAAACCTCATGGCCGAGTTCGAGATCCGGCGCTCGGACTGGTCCGAGAGGGAGAAGATCCTTCGGGACGGCTACACCGTGATCGAGGATCTGCTCGACGGTGCGTCCCTTTATTTTTGTTGCCGACTGCTGGCTGCCAGCTATTGCTGGAAGCCGTCTTCTGACACTTTTGTCATTTTTGAACAGAGTTCCTCCCGGGCCACTCTGTCGTCGTTTGTAGGGCTATCGAGGCCCAGCGTGAGGAGGGCAGGCGGCGGGGCAAGGAGATCGCACAGGACCGGCCCTGGACCTTGCGCGAACAGCTCATGGCCGTCCGATGCGCCTCGAGCCAACGCGCCGCCTACTCCGCCGGCTTTAGCGGGCCGAGTCGCAGGTCTTGGAGGGCTTGTGGTCGGGTACTCGGATCCCGTGGACTCCTAGTCGGACGGCCGACTGGCTGGAGTTGGCGGCCGACCGGCTCGAAGCGTGGAAGAGCTCCGCGGCGCGGTCTGGGGCTACGAAGGCGCTGGAGTTCGTCAAGGCCTGGTACCCCGAGCTGCGCCTGGCGCAGCTGGCCACCTTCCGCCAGGAGGCGCTGCCGGAGCTGGCGGTGGAGCGCGACGCCATCGCCATCCGAGCGTCGGCTCTTGCCGACTATGGTGATGTCAGCGTCTTTGTCCCGGAGCGGGGAGATGACGGCACCGTGGTTCCTCCGTCCTGGTTCGGTCTGAACCCGTCGGACGGGGAGGACTCGGCGGAGGAGATCGCTTCCAGCGACGAAGGCGATGAGGGCGACGAGGACGAGGAAGGCGGCCGTGTCTCACAGGACGGCGGAGCTACCAGCCGGACTCGGTCCGACCCGACGCCGACTGGCGACCAGCCGGAGACCATGTCAGCCGCCGCCGACCGCCAGGCCGAGACTCCGCAGCCAGCAACCCCACCAGCCGGAGCTACGCCTGCTGCCGACCAATCCGTGCGGCTCGAGGGGCTGTCCGCCTAGATGGCCTGTTATCTTTTTTCGAGTTTTCCTGTCTCGTGCTTAAAAACAATGTCAGTTATGCGCAGTTCCACCAACTGGGGGTGTATTTTTAAACTTGATGAATGCTGGCCTTGGGCCCTTTTGCAATGTGCAAAGTTTAAATCCCCACATTTTGCATGTGTTGTCGGGTTCTAGCTTGAGTTTGCTTTTGCCCTCTTTGGCTTTTTCCTTCACCGCGTTCCCTTGGCCGCCTCCCTGCCAGCCGGACAGCCACGTTGCGGTCTGTGGCTGGGTCAGGGACTTGGTCGTTTTAGAACGGGCAAGTTACTTTGGCCGCTTAGAGCGTAGCGTAGTCGAGCGAGAAGCCGGCCTGCCGGCTGCTGAGCAGCCAGACGAGGGAGGCGAGAGGCCGGCTTGGCCGTAGTCGGCGTTTCCTTGGTCGTTTTTCGTGTGGACAGCGTTTCCGGCCTTTGACTCTTGCTAGTCGGACAGCCGCGCTTCGAGCTGCGACATTGAGCGAAGAGAGGGCTTTGGCGTCGGCACACTACTAGTCGGCCCAGCTGGTGCGGACTTAGGCCAAGGCGGCGAGCCCCCGGGTCGGCTGGCCGGAACCCGGACGGGGCAAGAATATACAAAAAAACTCAATTCATGGTAAAAGCTTATCTCGTGGATAAAAAGGTAGCCCCCGAGTACGTCTCGGGGGACCTGAGGTCTTTACTTTAATACAAAAGTTGGCGTGGTACATACACTCGCTTTAACTGTGAAATGGATGGAGTAGGTTCGCGTTCCATGGCCGCTCCGTCTCTTCGCCGGCTGTGCTTCGCTTGAGTGCCCTGGGCTTTTGGGCATCGATGAGGTAGTACGAGTCGTTGCCCAGGGCCTTGCTGACGATGAAGGGGCCTTCCCAAGGTGCTGCGAGCTTGTGCTGGCCGGCTGATCACTGGATCAGGCGGAGCACAAGGTCGCCTTCGTAGAAGGTACGCGGCCTGACCTTCTTGTTGTGGTAGTGGCGCAGGCTCTGCTGGTAGATGGCGGACCGGCTGCACGCTAGCAGCCGGGCCTCTTCCAGCAGGTCAACGCCGTCTTCTCGCGCCTCCTTTGCTTCCGCCTCCATGTACATAGTGACGCGAGGCGAGTCGAACTTGATATCCGTGGGGATGATAGCCTCGGCGCCGTACACGAGGAAGAAGGGCGTAAAGCCGGTTGATCTATTGGGCGTGGTCCGAAGACTCCAGAAGACAGCCAGCAGCTCGTCGATCCAGTAGCCGGCCGATCGCTCCAGCGGCTCGATCAGGCGGGGCTTGATGCCGGACAGGATGAGGCCGTTTGCTCGCTCCACCTGGCCGTTTGACTGCGGATGGGCGACGGACGCTAGATCCAGTCGGATACACTGGTTTGCGCAGAAATGGGCCAAGGCGCCTTTGGCGAAGTTGGTGCCATTGTCGGTGATGATGCTGTGGGGGACGCCGTATTGGACGGTGATGTCGGCGATGAACGTGACGACAGTCGGACCGTTCAGCCTCTTGATTGGCTTGGCCTCTATCCATTTGGTGAATTTGTCCACGGCGACCAGCAAATGAGTCATGCCGCTGCATGCTGTCTTGAAAGGACCCACCATGTCCAAACCCCACACGGCAAATGGCCAGGTGATAGGGATGGTCTTGAGGACAGAGGCCGGCTGGTGTTGCTTCGTGCTGAACTTCTGGCACCCTTTGCACTTCTTGACCAACTCCTTGGCGTCGTCCAATGCAGTCGGCCAGAAGAAACCATGGCGGAAGGCTTTGGCTACGAGGGACTGGGAGGCGGCATGGTGGCCACATTCGCCTTGGTGGATGTCTCTGAGGATCTCCATGCCCTTCTCCGGCTCTACGCAGCGCTGATAAACGCCGGTCACGCTCCGCCTGGCGAGCTCTCTGTTGACGATGGTGTAGGCGCCTGCCCGGCGCTGGATCTGCCGGGCTAGCACTTTGTCTGCTGGTAGCACGCGGCTTACCAGATAGTTATGGATGGGCTGCGCCCAAGATGGGGCCGCCACCACTGTGAAGACGGCAACTGGCACAAGGGTGGCCGGGTTGGGAGGCGGCAGGCTGGAGCCGGCCACTCCTGGAGGTGTCGATGAAGTCCCCGGGCAGACTGCTGTAGTCCCCGGGCCGCCTACTGGAATTCCTAGGGCGGGTGCTGGTGGTGCAGCCCCCGGGCCGCCTGCTGAAGTCCCCGGGCCGGCTGCTGGAGTCCCCGAGCCGGATCCGACTGCTCCGGGGGTCAGCCGGCACGAAGATGGAGTCGGACTCTAGCGACAGCTTGATAGACGGCTTGCGCAGACACTCGAGGGAGACGCCGGTTGGTATGGCCTGCCGGGTGGAGCCGATGCGGGCGAGGGCGTCTGCTGCGTCGTTGTCGGCTCTTGGTACGTGTAGGAACTCGCACCCATCGAAGTGCCCGCTCATCTGCTGGATGAGGAAGCGGTAGCTTGCCATGTTGGCGTCCTTAGCGTCCCAGTCGCCGGACGACTGCTGGACCACCAAGTCCGAGTTGCCGTAGTAGAGGATGCGGCGGATGCCGATCTCCTTGGCCAAGTCAAAGCCCAAAGATGAGTGCCTCATACTCGGCTACATTGTTGGAGGCGGCGAAGTGGATCTGCAGTGTGTACTTTAGCTTGTCGCCCTTGGGAGAGGTGAGGATGATGCCGGCTCCCAAGCCGGTGCGCATCTTTGAGCCATCAAAGTGCATCCGCCAATGCGTAGAATCCGACGCTGGCGGTAGGTACTGGGACTTGGTCCAGTCGACTAAGAAGTCGGCCAGCGCTTGGGACTTGATGGCTGTGCGGGGCTGGTAGAGGATGGTATGGGGAGCCAGTTCGATGGCCCATTTGGCCACCCGACCTGAGGCATCTCTGTTGCCCATGATCTCGGCAAGGGGGCGGTGCAGACAACCGTGATGGAGTGCTCTTGGAAGTATTGCTTCAGCTTCTTGGCGGCAAAGTACACGCCGTAGCACATCTTCTGGTAGTGGGGGTAGTTTTGCTTGGAGGCGGACAAGACCTCGCTCAGATAATACACTGGCCTCTGGACCGGCTGCACCTTGCCGGCCTCTGGGCGCTCGACCACAATCACCGTGCTGATGACTCGGCTGGTGGTGGTGATGTAGAGGAGCATCGGTTCCTTGGTAGCCGGAGCCGCCAGGATGGGCGGCGTGGACATCATGCACTTGAGTTGACAAAAAGCTTCGTCCGCCTGGTCGTTCCACTCGAAGCAAGTGGTTTTCTTCATTAGCTGGTACAGGGGGAGAGCCTTCTCACCCAGCCGACTGATGAAGCGGCTGAGGGATGCCAGGCACCCGGTGAACTTCTGGACGTCACGCAGCTTGGTGGGTCTCTCCATCCGCTCGATGGCCTTGATCTTCACGGGGTTGCACTCGATGCGGCGTTCAGAGACAAGGAAGCTGAGGAGCTGGCCGGCTGGTACTCCGAAGACACACTTCTCCGGGTTGAGCTTGATTTGAAAACGGCACAGATTTTCGAAGGTCTCCTTGAGATCCTCTAGGAGGGTGCCGCGCTTCTCCGTCTTCACCACAATGTCGTCTACATAGACGTGGGCGTTTCTGCCGAGCTGCTTGAGGAGGCACTTCTGCATGCAACGCTGAAATGTGGCGCCGACATTTCTCAAGCCGAACGTCATGGTCAGGTAACAGAAGGCTCCGAAAGGTGTGATGAAGGAGGTCTTCAGCCGATCGGCCGGGTTCAGCTTGATCTGGTGATAGCCGGAGTAGGCATCCAGGAAAGACAGCAGCTCGCACCCGGCCATGGAGTCAATCACTTGATCTATCCGGGGCAAGGCAAAAGGATCCTTGGGGCAGGCCGAAGTTGAGGCTCATGTAGTCGATACACATGCGCCACTTGTTATTCTTCTTCAAGACGAGGACTGGGTTGGCAAGCCAGTCCGGGTAGAACACTTCCATGATGAAGCCGGCTGCCAGAAGCCGGGCAATTTCTTCACCAACGATCCTTCTCTTCTCTTCTGATAGGCGGCGGAGGGGTTGCTTGACCGGCTTAGCACCCGGTCTCACATGTAGTTTGTGCTCGACGAAATCCGTCGGGACACCTGGCATGTCTTTGGGGGACCATGCGAAGATGTCTCGATTCTCACGGAGGAAATCGACGAGCTTGCCTTCCTATTTGCTTTCGAGGTTGGTCCCTATGACAGCAAACCTCTCCGGGTGCGCTGGGTCCAAGGCGATCTTCTTGGTTTCCTTAGCCGGCTGGAAGGAGGCCCCTGCTTCCGTCTCCTTGGGATCAGTCAGCATGGCCGGCTTCTCACTGGCCATGGCTACCATCCGATTAAGGAGACGCTTCTCTTGAGCGATGATGAGGGACTCGGCCAGCTGGCTGCTGGCGGCAGCGTAGTCTAGCGACTTCTGGTAGTCGCCGGGGACAGTGATGCTGCCCTTGGTGCCCGGCATCTTGGCCTTCAGGTAGGCGTAGTGCGGGACCATCATGAATTTGGCCAGCGCCAGGCGGCCCAAGAGTGCGTGGTAGGGGCTGTCCAGGTCGACCACCTCGAACCAGATTGGCTCGCGGCGGAAGTGGTTCTTGTCGCCGAACAGGACATCGATCTTGATCTTGCCGATTGGAGAGCAGGAAAGGACGGGAACTATGCCGTGGAAGACAGTCCGGCTGGGCTGAAGCTGCTTGATCTTGATGTCCAACCGCTCCATGGTCTCGCGGTACAGGATGTTGATGCTGCTGTCGCCATCTATTAGAACTCGGCTGAAGCGGCAAGTTCGCCTCTCCGTTGAGAAGGTTGAGTCCAGCACCAAGGCGTATGCACCCGGCGAAGGCATCATGGTCGGGTGGTCGGTTTGGCTCCAGGTGATGGGCCTCTCGGACCAGTGCATGAAGGTGGGGACCTCTGAGCTGACGGCATTCACCTCGCGGCGCCGCTGCTGTCGGCTGTGCTTGTCGTCGGCTTCGCTTGTGAAGAGGATGTAGGTGGCGTTCTCTTCAGGGAACTCATCTTGAAGCATGCCGGCAGCTCGGGCCGGTTGCTGAACAGCCGGAGCTATCTGGCAGGCCGGTGGAGGAGGCGGCAGGGCCTTGCCCTTGGCAATCCGGCCGAGCCAGTTGCACTTCTGGGTGGTGTGGTTGGACGGCTTCGCGCCGCTATGGAACTTGCACGGGGCATCGAGGGCTTGCTCAAAGGAGAAGGCAGGCTGCCAGGCACCCTTGCCGCCCCGCGGACGCTTGGGGCCGGGCTGCCCGGCCGGCTGCTGATCCTCGACAGTGGCCACCTGCCGGCTGTTGGAAGCTGGCTACGGGGCCTTGCGCTTGTTGTCGTTCGGAGGTTGGCGTCACCAGCCGGAGTTTGGGAACCCGGCTGGACCACCCTGCCGGCTGCGTCAACCCGGATCTCTGACCCCATGGAGGAGTCGGCGGTGGCGTACTTGTCGGCCACGACCAGGAGCTTGTCCAAGGTAGCCGACTCGTCGCACAAGAGCTTGTGCTTGAGCAAAGTGCCCTCTCGGCACCCGGTGGTGAAGTACTCGATGGCCTGCACCTCGTGGAACCCCTCGCAGATGTTGCGCAGCTCGCCCCAATGCGTCAGATAGTCGTGAGTGGACTCGGCCGGCCCCTGAATGCACATGGAGAGCTGGCGTGGCTTGGGGGACCTCTTGTATGTACTGGTGAAGTTGCGGACGAAGGACGTCACTGAAATCTACCCAACTGTTGATGCTGTTGGGCTTGAGGCTGTTCAGCCACGTCCGGGCCGTGTCCTGAAGCATGAGCGGGACGTACTTGACGGCCATGCGCTTGTTGCCGTTGGCGATGCCGACTGCTGTGGAGTAGTCGATCAGCCAGTCTTCCGGCTTCACGACGCCGTTGTACTTTGGCATGTCTCTGGGGAGCGTGAACCCTCTGGGAAAGGGCTCATCGCGGATACGGGGGCCAAAGCAGGCCGGCCCGATTGTGCGCTCCTCTTCCAACAATTGGGACCGAGCCAGCCGCTCGATCCGGTGGCGTGCATCGTTTTCGCCGACTGCTTCGCGGGGGCCAAGCCGGCCGCTGAGCGTATGGTGATCGAGCGGCGGCGCGGGATTGGACGCCCTCTCTCTCCGAGGAGGTAAGCGCTCTTCCGGCCGGCGCCGAGGCTCCGGGTTCTGGAGCTCTTGGTGGCTGTCCGCTATCGTGCGGGGCGTACGTCGGCTGTTGCTAGCAACCGGCTCTGGGTCTCACGACTGCCCGCGGCCTCCGCCGCTAGGGGACTGAGAGGTCGCGCCGTTCTTGCGACGGGGCACGTGGGTGTCGACCCGCCGGCCCGATCCCACCACGCGGTTGCCCGTGTCCTGCTGCGCGTTCGCAGCGTCGATGAGTTGCTGGAGGCGCTCCAGTTGCTCGCGTAGCTCGTCGCCCCGCAAGTGCTTGAGCTCACCTGCGGCCGCCTGGGCGGCACACATGTTCTGCGCTGGGGTCTTGTAGACCGGGCGTTCGACCCCCAGCAAGCTGGCAATCACAGCGCCGCGTTGCCGGATGGTGCCGGCCTGGCTAGGCTCGGCCGCAGCCGGCGTCCCACCGACCACGCGATCGATCTCGCGCTAGTGGCTTCAGTGCGGCGCTTCAGCGCCGCCATCTTGGAGGCGCTATCGAAAAGCTTGACACGGAACTCCTCCAGCTCCTCCTGGCTGGCGCCAGGGGGAGGAGGCGTCGCCAGGGCATGTATGGTCACGTCTAGCGGATCCTGGTCGGATCCGCCAGCGCCCAGGCCGTCGCCGATGACCATCACCTCCACAAGGGTGCTGGCGTCGAGCGCGCCGACAGGAGCATAGCTGGCGGCAGGAGGGAGGGGCTGGAGCTCCTTCTCTGCCTTGGATAGCCGGGAGGATTGCTCCTCCTGCCCCTTCTCAAGGGCCTCCAGCTTCTCGGCGGCATCCTGGAGCTCCACTTGGACTTTGGTTACTCGAGCCTCGTGTTGCTCAGCAGCAAGCTTGACCTTCTCAAGCTCGGCCACCACCTTCTCAGTGGCAGTCTTCTTCATGGCCGCCTCGTCCTTGGTTTTCTTCAGGGCCTCCCTCAAGCCCTCGACCTCGGCGGCAGCAGCTGCAGGATCATCAAGATAAAGGATTAGCATACAGTCCGGATGGTCAATATCCGGTGTCAAGCAAAGTACACATCTTCTCACAGGGCTTACCTTGCGCCTCGTCAAGCCGTTTGTTGACAAGGTCAAGCTCTTTATCGGAAAGCTTGAGCTTCCGATCCATCTCCTCTAACGCCGTGGCATCAGCAGCCGCGGCCACGGAAGATGCCTGCGCCAGCAAAAGAAATGTCGACATCATTAATCGGCCTACCGATTTTGATCCTCTGCAGTTTTCTTCGAAGTCCTTGCAGAGTCGCGGGGGCTGCTATGTATACGGCCTACCCAAACTAACAATTACAACCACATTATGAGGAAAGATCATTACTTGACTTACCTTAAAGCCTGTTAGAAGGCCTTGGACAGCGTCGTTCAGTCCGGATTGGACGGACCGAACACCCTGCATTACCGCACTCATAAGAGTGCGGTGCCCGTCAATGATGGCGGAGTTGTCCACCAGCTCCTCCAGCATGTCTGGCCAGCCAGCCGCCGCCTGTGTAGAGGTGTTTGGCGCTGACATTGGCTCCCTAGCCCATTCCTCTCTGGGAGGAGCCTGGGCCGTCGAAGGCCTTGGGGGCTCAGGAGGGGTCGACGGATGGGGTCCGGATGGTCCGGACTCCTCTCCTGCGTCAGCCAGGAGGGATGCTCCCTCCTGGTCTTCGGTGATCGAGGTGTTAACCTCGGCCATTATGGCGTCGGCCTCTCCCTCTGTGTTCAGAGGAGGAGGAGGAGTCTTTCGGGACCGCACCTCCTCAACCTCTTCGGGGACCAGGGGAGGCGTGGAGTGCGCCATAGACCCACTGTCCGCTAGTTTGGTGGGCGGAGACATCCCCTCCAAAGTCTGCTTGGTGGGGCATTCATGTGGGGGGATGCAATTCAGAAGGGTTAGCCTTCAACTAAAATGAATTACTGAAAACAGGATAGCTAAAAATACTAACGCCTTACCTGCTGGCTGGGGGCTTGACCCTGGGTCCCTTCTGTGGGATCTCCTCGGACGCCTCGGACTCCTTGTCAGAGTCTGAGCTATCGGATAGGACCAGCTTAGGCCGGCATCATCTCTTCAGGGCCGGAGAAGGTTGGACCTCCACGACGTCCTCGAACACCGCCCTCTTTTTGGAGCGCGAGGAGGTGCTCTCCTCCTCGTCCTCATCCTCTTCCCCATCCTGTACGGATGAAGCCGCAGCGTCTCCGGACCGGTTCCCAGACGAACCCTGCGGCGGAGGCCCTCCCTGGCCTCCGATACTTCTTTTTTCTTGCCCTTCTTGACGGGCGCCTTATAAGGCACTACGACTAGCAGCTTTTCTAGCTGCTCTGATCGGGGCTCTTCCGGCAGTGGCACCGAGCTGCTGATCTTCTTGGCCTTGGCAAGCCAGCCCTGCAAAATCCGCATAACAAGGTCAGGCTGAATCAAATGCGGTATGAATATCCAAACACTCCTCGTAGAAGAGTTCCGCTCACCTCCTTTGGGGGGTTCGCGGCGTCGAGGCCGATATCCTTCCCCTCGACCGGCCACTCCTTCTGGGGCTGGAATAGTTGGCCCCATATTTTGTCAGGAGTCGTGCCGTAGAGGTGTCACACGGTGGCCGGATCCTCGGGCTTATGCTCCCACATAGGCTTGGCCCTCTCCTGGCAAGGGAGGAGCCGGTGGTGGAGCATGATCTGGACCACGTCGATCAGCTTCACGTCGGTCTCTATTATGCTATCTGCGCGCTTCTGCAACGCCTTCGTGTGAGTGACACACCCCCAGTCCAGGCTCTTGGTGGTCCATGAGGCCAATCTGGTAGGGGGTATGGACCTGAATGCGGGGGTCGCTCCCCAGGCGGCCTCCCTTGGCTCGATGATGTAAAACCACTCCTTTTGCCACATCCGGACGGTGTCGACGAAGTGGCTGTCCGGCCACTGGACCCACGTCAATTTACTAATCTTGGCCCCTCCACAGTCTGCATGCTCGCCGCCAACCACCTTGGGCTTGATATTGAACACCTTCATCCATAAACCAAAGTGCGACTGAACTCGAAGGAGCGCTTCGCAGAAGACGATGAAGGTCGAGATGTGGAGGAGGGAGTTGGGGGCTAGATCATGAAAATCTAGCCGTAAAAGAACATCAACCCCCTTATGAAGGGGTGCAGAGGAAATTCAAGCCCCCTAAGAAAATGGGGAAGGAACACGACCCTTTTGCCTGGCTCGGGCGTGGGGATAAGCTGGCCCTCTTTGGGGGCCCGATGGGCGGTGTTGGCCGACAAATAGCTAGCCTCCTTCAGCTTCAAGATGTCCCCCTCGGTGACGCTAGAGGCCTCCCACTTCCCATTGGCTCCGGATCCAGCCATGGTCGAGGGAGGCAAAGAGGGATTCACTGTGGAAGCATAGAAAAAGGGCGCTGGAGCTCTGGGATGCAGACTATCGCAGCCCTCCCTTTATAGACTGTTGACAGGCCTGGGATTCCTTTTTCCACGCTGTTGGCTTCTCCACTTCCTGATATGCCCGTGACGTTATGTGCGGGGAGGGGAATCGAAATCATTAACCATATCCCCCGAAAAGCGGGGCACGATCTCCACCTCGAGGGGACGTGCCGAACATGGCGTCGGCCTCGAGCCGCGCTTCGAGAAATAGTAACTGCTCGGTGTTATGGCCGGAAGCGACTCTTCGTTGGAGGAGAAAAAGTTGTCAGATGAAGACACCATTTACAATTGAACGGTATTTGTTTATTATTGCCTTCGGTGTTAAGTAAAATTGCCGTTTCAGATTCCGGACATCACTTGGTTCCGAACATGGGTAAAACATACTGAAGAACTCGCCTCGCAAGCCGAATACTGGGCGGATGAGTGGATGCCGGATACAAGTCTTGGCATTGGAGGCAAGTTCGGGGGCTACTGAGGGAGTCATGGACTAAGGGGTCCTCGGGGCGACGGCCCATTATACATGAGCCGGACTGGTGGAGCCGTATAGTGACAGGAGATCTATGAAGCCGTGGTGTGCCCTCCAATTCAAGAAGGTGCAGGATCTCTTTAAACCCTTATTGTAATCTATCTTCGGTAACCCTAACCCTACCGATGTCTATATAAACCGAGGGTTTTTAGTCTTTAGGGCTAGAGCTACATTCATCACCTCATCTCCTTAGGGTTTAGCTCATGCTGATCTCGAGGTAGATCTACTCTATAAACCACATTATACATCCAATACAATCAAGCAGGACATAGGGTATTACCTCTTCGAGAGGACCTGAACCTGGGTAAACACTGTGCTCGTCGTCCCTTGTTCCCCATCGATCCTAGATCCACAGCTCGGGACCCCCTACCCTGAGGTCTGCCGGTTTTGACACCGACAGTCTACAAGCATATATAGAGAGAGAGACGTGTACTGCGATATATAGTTAAGTTTGTACTATATGCACGTACTTACAAATGCGTACGGATACAAAAGGTTTCCAAACTTTTCCTTTTACATAATTAAGGACGCTAATAATTCCCGAACGTTCGGGATTTATCATTTCCGTCCCAAAACTAATGAGATCGCCTTACAACACTAAATTATTCCTAATAAAAGCCACGTCGCTCGTAGGAGCGCTTGCGGCACGCCATGAGTGCCCTGATGTGCGGCTGTTTCCCAGCTCGGCGACACAACGCCTCTTCCTCGGCCTCGCAACTCGCGAGGTGCTGATTGGCGACTTGCCGGCGGGCGAGCGTGATCTCATCGGTCTGGTGATCTGGCGCCAACAGGTACTCCTCCTCGTTGGAAGCGTGCACCTGGTCCATGTACCGCCAAGTGTAGATGAGGCGCTTGGGCCCAATTGTACTCAGGGCTTTGGCACGGGCATCCTCTGCCACCCAGACGGTCCTCGCACGAGCCTTCTACCAAAGAGCCAATTGCCTAACTCTCTCGGACGCGACATAGGCCTGCCAGGCAGTATGCCTCGCGGCGCGCTTCTCTTCATCGACCTTCTTCTCTGCCTCTCTTTTGCCGCGCTCTGCCGGAGGCAAAGCCTCCCACATGGCGACCTCCATTTATTTCCAAAGCTCCTCCAAGCTGGGGGGGGGGGGCGGCTCGGCGGGCGGCGCGACGTTCTCCTCGTAGCGGGGAGCCGACGCATCCTCTGATGCGCGTGGTGGCGAGACTGGGAACGCCGACCCATAATCCTCCACTGGTGGCAGTGAGGGATGCCTAGGGCTTGGGAGGAGCGATGCCATGGTGGTCGACGGGTCCTTAACTGAGAGGGAGGGGGAGGAGATAAAGGCGATGAACATGAGCGTGCTTCCGAATGCCGTGGGAGGCGCAGTATTTATAGCGAGCAATGCCACACCTACGTAAGATATGTTGTGTGATTAACGTAATAGCTAGGTGGGCATATTTTTGTTGGAGTAAATTACGGCGGAGGGGAGGGGTGGAAATATTGCTGGTCACAACAGATTGGACGAGCGCGGGGGGACGAGAGTCATGCATGCAGATTGTTTTCACACGGGGAGGAGTGGTGGGACTGCCGGAGGGAGGAGTGGTGGGACAGGGACTATATATGACATGGCAATATCATAACGCACCTGGACGGAGGAACTAGTCTGCATAGTGCATATAAGTTTTGTTTGAAGTCAAAATACCACTACTTTGACCAAACTTATAGAAAAATGTATCAACATTCACAATGTCAAATCAATATTTTTATATTCATTATGAAATGTAGTTTCATAAAATATATATTTGGTATTGTAGATATTGATATTTTTAATATAAATTTGGTCAAACTTTGACTTGACACAAATCTTACGCGGAGTAAAAAGGACCAGAGGGAGTATCATGCATGCGGAGTAGGCAAAAGAAAATTGCTCATTTATAGCTGTCCGAAGTCTCAAAGGGTGCGACCGCGCAAGGGAGGCGAACGTCGTGGGAGGCGCGACGGTTGACGGAATTAAGTGAAAGTTACATGCATGCGCCGGCATGGCGTGCGAACACGCAGAAGCTATACCGTCAGGCCTACGATGTGGGTCTAGTAGACATGAGATCTAGTGGGTCCCACATAGTACTCGAGAACTCTTTGGGGGCATGCAGCCGTTTATCCACCGGGCAAGCCACCACCCCACGCAGCTCACACGCCCTACTCGTCCCCGTACCTTACAACAGCTCGCTCCCAGTCATCCCGTCCTTTCACATTACACCAGTTCCACTTCTCCTAACCCGCCTCCAAAATCCATGGCCTCCCAAATCTCCATGATTGGCGGTGTGTACAAGGTTAGAACCATCACCGGCGATGAGTTCATCATCATCTACACCCGTAGATCCGTGACGGTGGAATCATGCCTTGGTCGCTTCCTACACATGTTCCAAAGTTCAAAGGATGAGTGGGTCGCTGGGCTAGATGTTGAGTACACCACAGTCCTGGAAGAGGAGAAGCTTCTAACGGAGGCAGAGATGAAGAAGCCCGCCGTGATCCAGGTTTGCGTACATAACGTCTGCTTGGTCTACCACATATGCCATGCCGATGTTAGGTGCCAGGATTTTGAGGTCTTCCTCAAGGACAAAAGAGTGAAATGTGTTACAGTAGACTTTACGAACGATAGGAGAGTCCTGGGTCGGATAGGCCTCGTTGTAGGCTAGCCCTTCGATCTCCAGAAGGAAAGCCTGGTGTCCTCCTCTCAGGCTTCAATGCTGACACTGGCAGCAACCATGATTGATCCTTCATACGATGAAGTGAAGAAACCTCACCCCAAGTTTCATCATGCATGGGAGTCGAAGACAATAGATGAAGATCACATCATGTACGCAACAACGGATGCCTACCTTTGTTTAAATATCTACAAGGGTTGGATGAAGAAGCAGAGCCCAGTGTCCGGTTCAAGCAAAGAAGTGTCGGCGAAGAGGAAGAGGAAGAGGAAGAGGAAGAGGGACGAGGACGAAGTCGAGGACGTGGACGAGGACTCCGAGTAAGGTGGCAGTGCTGTTGCTCATGCTGGTTCTACTACAGTGTCAAGCGGACTAGTTGCTTAGTTTTATTTCAGGGGTGTGATATGCTGAGCCCCCAGGAGAGCTATGTTATGTTCTTTCTCGTTATTTGAACTATTTAGTTCGTACTAGTATGTCTTACTACTGTTCTTCTTGTAGTTGGTAGTACTACTCGTTTCTTTGTGTTCCTACTGTACTTAATACATACTAGTAGTGTAATTTGGGTCAGTCGATTTTTGAAAGGAGAAGTTTGCCGGAGGGAAGGAAGAAGACGGCAGAGAAGCTACCCCAGTATCTATATTAGGGTGGCAGGGTGCCCATGATCTATCTTATGAGTGTTGAGTGTGGAATGCAGTTCGCCGGAATAAATGGATCGTGCCCCGGGTTAAATGGATGGCGGGGGTGGGGGGAGCATGGCGGTGGCAGGCGGTTCAGGGGAGGGTGGGGCAGAGGCGGCAGGCAGTTAGGCCTGTGGCGGGCTGGTGGCTCGATGGTTGAGAGAGAAGATGAACAGTGCATCATTTTCGGAGGTTGAAGAAGCCCTTCTGGGCGTCCATGTTGCATCCAATGGCTCACAAGAGTCGACTGACCCAAATTGTTCCTTCAGATTGCATGATCCATGTGGCATTCAAGGTCTCAAAGGTAGATTCCACGTCCGCACCTGGTTTGCGGGCTTGGCGCGGGCGCGACCGGCTTCCACCGCGACAGCCACCGTGCGAGCCTCCTCCGGGCGGGCGGAGACGACAATGACATGCCAGCTCCTCCTCACCGGCATGCTAGAGCACGCGCTCGACCTCCTCCTCTTTGTACGCTGTGGGCATAGACATGGCTCGACCTGCTCGCGTGCTTGGCAGCGCGGCGTCATCACAAGGAGGGACTGTAGACGACGTGAACGGGCGAGGGGTTGAGATCCTCTGTAGTACCGTACGACACTGTAGTGCAGATGACATGTGGGACCAGGTCCCACATGGCAGCAACAGTACTGCACCGTATAGTACTGCAGCGACTGTATGCATGCGCAACGGTGGTGGCAGCATACTGATGAGTGCGCTTATGGGAGCTTGGTTATAGGGTTGCTCAAACTTAAAAGAACACCGTACTAGTACACGTAATCCTATGCAAGCACGTGCATCGCGGCCGCACTTATACACCACATTAGTTAGCACAACATCGACATGGAATCCTGTGCAAGTGCGTGCACCGCGGCCGCACAGTCGATCGAAAGGTGTGTCACGGTGTCACGATGGAAGGACATCGACCAAACCTTTTTGTGTGTGTGAAAACAATCTCCGAATATTACTCTACTTTTTTTTTGCTGGAAAAGTTCCTCATGCTACAATATTTCCATATATTTGTATTTAGCTTCAATTCGTGATTATTTGGATTTGGACATTTTAGGTGCCCCCTACAAAAAAATTAATAGAGATTGTGTGTGTAACAGAGAGAGAACGCGTGTATGTGTCTACATGTGTGTTGTGGCGGAAGGGCAATGTGGATACGGTGTGTGTGTGTGTGATAGTCATAGAGAGGTGTGAATGTGCAAATGACCACGTATGAGCGAGACATAGAGATATACCGAGATGTTGTGTATACATGAGAGAACGTTCTTCTATTTGTGTTTTTTGTGTGTGCGTGAGAGAGAGAGAGAGGAGCATCCGTAACACAACAACCATCTCTCTCGATTCGACTGTCCCTCACACAATCGCATGTAACACATGCATCAACGCACACATTTTAACACCCTCACCCAGCCCCTGCCCGCCTCAAGGCCCCTACATCGCTCTCTATCTCGCACACACAATCTCTTCATGAAAACCCTATTTGGCATGCATGTACCTCTCTGTCCCATACACACCATGTACCACGCACACACATTTATCTTTCGCTATGTCTCTTTGCCTAGCAAACACACTCCCCATAGTCCTATCTTTGTATCCCGCACACGATCTCTCTGTATTGCTTAAACATTGACCCACACGATGTATCTGTCTTGCACCATTAGCCTCTCTCGCATGCTCACTATGCACACACATTCTCTCCATATGTTTGATTTCTCTCAATATTTGACACACACACGAGACCCTCCCCCCACCACACTATCCATCCCCATCCAAGGTTATATAGCGACCACTGTCGCTTGTGCTTATCTGCACCCCCACATGCACACCACCTTGATCTTCAAGGAGGGCATTGGGAAGAACAAAGACGACGACCAGACTGCACTAGAGACCATGGGGCCATTTGGAAGCATGATGATGTGGCAACAGCTGAGTAACTCCTTCCCCCCTCTCTCTCTCCTTCTCCCTATCCACCCCCCCCCCCCCCCGCACAAAATTATTAATCCCTTAGCCCACAAGATTACCCTCTATTCCATGTTCTTTTGAGCTCTCTCATCAAACCTTTTGTCTCTTCTCCTTCCACATGTACAAAATCTCGATGCACACGCATCTCACTCCTTATATATTACATGTCTCTATCTTACTCACAGACCTAACTTCTTCCTCTGTATACATCCCTTTCTCGCACACTTCCTCTCTCTCCCTCTCTCCCTCCCTCCCTCCCTCTCTCTCTCTCTCTCTCTCGGTTTCTCTCCTACTCCCTCGCCCACATATATACAATCTTTCCCATCCTCTGTCTCTTTCTTCCACTGGGTGTATATCTTGTGTGTTGAGCACACACATCTCTCTCCCGCCATTGCTCCATCTCCACAAACTATCTACGTTTCATTCACAAATTGGGATGTGTTCTGAAATTGCTTTAGACCGGATCATGTAGAGTTATGGTTGGTTTTGTTGCATCCAACAAATTAATAACTATGAAATGCATTTAGATTTTCATTTGAGTTGGATTATGTGAGTTTGAGCATATTGTGAAGTACTATAGACCTGGTATTCATCTTGCAATTAAACAACGATTCTAAATATTTAATTGTACAAACCATTACATTCGAAGTCAATAGCTTAATATATTTATTTCACAATTACAACAAATAATTAATGCCACGACAAACTAAGAAAACAGATGTGTACTCCCTCCATTTTTATTTAAGTCCGCGTATTAGCATTGGTCAAAGTCAAGTTTTGTAAACTTTGACAAAGTTTATAAACAAAAATATTAACATATACAATAACAAATCAATACCATTAGATTCATTATTGAATGTACTTTCACATCATACAGATTTGTTATGGTAAATGTTTATATTTTTTCTATAAACTTGGTCAAACTTTAGGAAGTCTGACTTCAGTCAAACCTAATATGCAGAGTAAATAAAATTGGAGCAAGTACTAGTAGTACTACTCCTAGCTACTCAGCCCAATCACCCAACACGCCAGATGGGGAGTAGGGAGTAGTACAGTGTTACAAATTTTCAGGTCGGGGGCAAAATCTCCCGCTTCCATCGAGATCTCTCGCGACTCAGGTTCGACCAATGCAAAGTTACCATCATACCCTTGGTCGAACAGGCCGACGGATGCTGGTTGGTCGGGGGCTGTTTTGGTAACTTCATGTTCACCCCACCCATCCAACCCACTCCGGCACCCAGAGTACTCCTCATTTCTCCACATTTTCTATCCCCACCGCAAAATAGACTTATCCACGGCACCACACCACCTTCGAGCCCCTCCCCTTCTTCATCGGCACACTCGTCCACCGCAGCGCATCTGCCTCATCGACGATGTCGTATGCCGCACTGGAGATGGTCCGCCGTCGCCGTCGTACACGGAGCCTCTTACCCAGTGCCGTCTTCCACGGTCTCGGATCTGCTTCCTGGAATTCGACGCCAAGCGCAGCAGCACCACTGTCGTCGACAATGAACTGACTCCCATTGCCGAGCATGATGCAGAGACGCCGCCGCGCCCTTCATACTCCTCCTTGATTGGTAATGTGTATATTGATTCTCTAAGCAGTACATGTGCAGTTCTGATTATGTTCATACCTACCCTTCAAATTTCCTGGCTGCTATTGTTCCGGTAAAATTGGTTATAGCTTGCATTGTCCAACAGAATTTCATCTTGTAATTGTGCGTCGCTCCTGTATTGCGCTGTGCTTGGGTAGGTTCTTCATCTGTAACCAGTAGTGTCGCAAATGATGGAAAGTTTTTTTAGAATAGCAGGGAGGTGACCCCCTGTTCTATTTCACTCAAAATGAAACCACAACGTAGTTGTAGCAAATTGAAGAGCCACATTGTAGGATATTAAAAATCACTCATGCTAACATGGTAGATGAGTGCTTTAATGTTGCCCACAAGATGCGTGAGTATTACTATATTTTTCTTGCCATGTTGAGATTTTAAAACTACGAATGCAAACATGCAGAGGAGCAATCAAGACCAAATACGGGATGTTGGGGACATCTTCAAGGAACGTCGCAAGTTAAAGAGGAGATGCACTGAACCTGTAAAACGAGCTTTGGTAAATAACAACCTTTCAATTACTTTGACATTGAGAACCTGACTAGCAGTGGTGGATGTTTTGTGTGTCCTTGATAGTTTCGTTAATGAAATCAGAGGGAGCCCCTATTTTGACCATTTTTTTATTTTGACACGAAATGTGTCTGGCAGCAGTAGTGAACACAGGACCAGACCAGGCCTTGGGAAAGCCCCGAGCCAAAAACAGCGTCAAACCACGTTGTCTGCTTGGCTAGGGTTCTTGCCATGCAATCTAGCAGTGTGGCAGATTATTAAACAATAATAGGTGAGACAAACAATTTCCTGTACACTTGATTAGGCTCTCAATCATTTGTAGGATCTCAATTTACTCAGTGGACCCACCATGCCGTAGGATGAATCTTTTGTAATTTAGTGTTGAAGCTAGTCAGTCAAACGCGCCTACAAACGCCCTGGAGATCATCTGCTTGCCGGTTGTTTTGCTGCAGCAACCCTTGGCTTAGTGCACCACTCTACTAGTTTTTATATTTGTCTTAGCCTTGTGTTCTTCGATGTATATGTCGTAGTTTCTATAAGCTGGCTCTGTTTGATATGTAATAAGCACAGTCTTAATCGTCCTAATGCTTTCGTTTTTAGCTTGATGTAGAAAGTGGGTGTTCCCACCTTGCAGTCTATTTTTATATTTCTCCTTTTGAATTCACTTCTCCTAATCCTGTTTATCGGGCTTCTACTTAATGGATCTGGGGAGCTCTGACCATTGATCTAAAAAAGAAGTAACTTCTTCATGTCAGGAAGCAGTTCCTGCGAGGAGGGAAGTATGGTCAACCTCGAGATCATGTTTCAAAAATGAGGCTGGATTACACACAAGGTGCCATTTCCCTAATGATGCCGGATTAGACACAAGGTGCAAATTCCTAAATGATGCTGGATTACTCACAAGCCAGGTGGAGTCGTCAAGTGTTCGTGTCCTCGTTGCTCTAGTAAAGGCTGAAAGAAAGCAAGCAGCAGCCCTTGAGAATGTAGCTGAGTTCCTAAAGAAGCGAAAAGAGCAATAAGATGCTCTCTTCACCCAAGCCAAAGAAGAGATGGAAGAATCCAGAAAGAAGCTAGCAGAGGCAGAGTAGGCTAGGCGTCTCCTGCTATCTAAAACTGTTGTCAATACAAATTTTCATTAATAATAGCTAGGTTCAAATGTTTATCCAGTCAGCATGCATGTTGTGATGTCCGTGCATCTACTTAGATGTATGTAAGTCTGTGATGCCTAGATGTGGCACAAAATAATTTTTTGTGGGTCATGTAATAACAACCATTACTTTCCGAACAATAATAGACGACCCATTGGACAGGGTATAGTTCACACGCAAGCCCAACATTCCAAGTTCAACTTCCACATCAAACTCATGTTCACAGATATCTGCACATTCATAGATAATGTCCACAACCATGATTAACTTCAAAGCCAAAAAAAATGTGAGGAGAGTTATAAATAAAGAAAAATCTCTAGTTCCTACTACCAGTGCGAGCACATCAAATCAAGACCATACGTAACTAATTATATTTTGGACCTTTTTTAACTAAACACGAATAACTTCTGGAAGCAGGTATAATCTCTAATGCCGGCTGTGGCTGGGGTCCATGATGTTTTGAGCCAAACCAGGCAACACACCGGGTGTCTATGCCGGCGACGCGGTGGTCGTAGCCTTCATGGTTCTAAGCGGCGGTGGCTCCCGTGGTCTACTATTCCTCGGTGTCGACGGTGGCTGCGGACGTGTTGGCCACCTCCGCCGGCATGCCGCAGTTCCGCCAACGTTTGCGTTGGATGGCGCGGCCAGCCACGGTGCACTGGACGCCATGGTCCCCCGTGTGCCAGTGCGCAACAACTGGCCACTCCTCTGCAAGCAGGCTTGGAGCGTCGACTTGATGCACCAGGGGCCAGCTTGGAGCGGCGCCTTGCTCGTCCGCTTGCCCGCCTGCAGCCTCACGCATGGTACTGACGGCCTGGGGCGGGGAGGAAGGTGGGGCAGTGAGTTGCCTGGCTCGTCGAGGCACCCAGCTGGCTTTTATGCCAGAGAACTCGTCTTCCTGCTCACCGGATGTTACAGAGAGTGTGGAGAAATTAGTGCAAGGAGGATATGGGGAGCGGCGGTGTGGTGCGGTTCTTGCCAGGTGTCTGGCCTCATTTAAATAGCGGGCGGACGAGAGGAGCCAACCGGCGTTGTGTTCTAAAATGCCGGCCGACTCGTGGAAGGACGTGTTGCTGACACACGCGCGGATTCAATTGAGGTAGGCGGGGCAGTCTAAAGCCGGTTGAACGCGGTGAGGAGGCGTGTTCGGCCTGGCGTGCAGTGAGTGGGGCCCTCTTGGCCGGTGTGCTGGTTCAATGCCTACGCTAGTGAGAGGTCGCGTCCATGTGAGAGCAATCACTCCCTCAGGTCCTTTTTGTTTGGGTATAAGAAAATCTCATTTTCCATTCACATTTTACAAGTAAAATTCATGGACAAACTTTGACACAAAATACGATGGGGACTAGTAAACCTGGGCAGAGGTAGTAGTGATGAATTCCATTTTCACTCCATACCAATCATTCTAAAAACTAGTACACGCGCCATTGAAAATCAGAACTCTTACCCCGCTAAAAAAAATGATATTTTAAATGTGGCAACTCGATCAGTGGCGACTGGCGAGCCACCGCCTCCAGGTCGTTCACCTATGGTCCCCGACCATCAACTCCAATGGATCAAATTATCACGCGAGTTGACTATTCCTACAAAGGTGCGCTCCACCACGTACCCGGCGAAAATGCTAGACCTAGGTAAATTTACATTGTCCCCTTACGTAACCTTCCTAACAATCCACTTCACCCCCTGATTTCAGGTGGGTGGGGCCCCCTCCCCTAATTCGTCCAACAAAAAACTGCCACACAGATCATTACGTTAATCACGTAAAATTGTTTACGTAGGTGCCCGGTACACGCGCATGCAGCAATCGTGCACCTATGGGTTTATTTGTTTACCGTGCCTTACGTAACTCTCATGTGTGCGAGACAGCGAGAGACCGACTGTGTGCGTGCGCCTCTTCTCTTCGTATATGTACTGCAGCGTTTGTCTGGTGTCCAAAAAATAATACAGTAATAACTAGCAATGTGCCAATGCGTTGCAACACATCCAGAGTAGAGTAATACATATTCACCAATTTGATAGAAAACAGTCTAGTTTTGATATACATATATCACTAAAAATATCTTATGTTTCACTCAAAATATATTCCTTTGGCTGTTTTGATGAGATAAGGGAGGAATGTGGTTTGTTTCAAGATTCGAGAAGTGGGATATTGTTGCAAAAGCCCATGTGTGTGTGTGTGAGAGAGAGAGAGGGAGAAAGGAGGAGGACAGAGTGCGTGTGTGACAAAGCCATGAAGAGTGTGTGTGCGAGAGGTATTACCATAAAATGAGATGATAGTGTGCGTGTGCACGATCGAGATGGCGTGTCTCAAGAAGGGACAAAAAATCTACATAGATACAAGGAGCGAAAGTGTGCGGTCGATGGATAAACCTATCTAGAGGCTGGCCGATCAATGTTTGTGAGAGAGATACGCGTCAGGGGTGCGAAAGCGAGAGTTTTGTGTGTGTGAGAGAGACGATAGTTGGTAGGGGGATCCAAAGCGGGAGTTGTGTGTGTGTGAGTGTGAGTGTGAGAGAGAGGGGGGAGAGAGAGAGTTTGCCTGATCGGTAAACAAATGAATAATGTTAGTTTTGGAATAGAGATGAAGACAGAAAGGAGACCCCAATAAACGATGTGTGTGCGGGAGAGAGTAATTTTAGTGGTAGGAGTGCGTGAGAGAACCCTGGAGAGAAAGGAAAACTGAAAGACGAGCGAGAGTGTGTGTGGCGGTGAAAAAGAAAGCTTAGGTAGCTATAGTGATACCAGAGAACGATAGGGACGTGAGAGATGATGAAAACCATGTAATCTATGAAGATAGAGAGAGTGTGACACTTCTCGAGGGAGACGACGAGAGACCGTGTTTGCAAAAAATGGAGAAGCATGTAGTGAGTGTGCGGGTGAGATGGAGAAAAGAGAGTGATAGCTACATGAAGGAGCACGCGAGAGAGACCTAGAGAGAGATGGGCGTGAAACAAGATTCAAATATTTAGTTGTGTGCATAGATGATGTCAACATAAAAGGGATTCAAATATTTTAATTCCAGATGATGATACATGTAATTCATACTCGAACCAAAATTGATCTATCAAACATGCATACTAATTTGAATTTGTGCGTGTGTATGTTATTTAATATATTGATATTACCGATCCATACATTTCAGCTGAACATAATTTATTTTCAAAATTTTGAATTCAAAGTCGAACATAATTTGGTTTCAAAAATTTGAATTCAACCTTATGATTTTGAGATCATTGCATGTGTAAATCATATTTTATATATAAAGGAGCAGAATTCTTTGTTGTGCTTTTGAAAGTATATATAAAAAATGATGTATATAGATTTGTATTCGAATACAAAATGGATCCTACCCGAAGAAAAAAAGGATACAAAATGGATTCGAATTGAGTTGGCACGGTAAACGTGCAATATTTTTCTGCAAAAAATTGAACGAAGCGGGGAAACTCGCACTAACCGCCCGAAACCAAAATCTGCGAGATGGAAATCGCTACTGCCTATCCCTGACACGCAAAGCCAATCGGCTCGATTTCTATAGGTTTTGATAGGGGTAGGCTTGTAATTTCACTCAAACATGACATAACCGTCTCCGCCTTTCACCTCCCCGGATTCATACACAGTGGGCGCCAAAACACAGCTTCTCCTCGGCCCAAATCGCCTCTCACCCCGATTCATACACGGTGGGTGCCAAAACACAGTTTCTCCTTGGCCGAAATCTCCGTCGGCAAATATGCGGTGTATGCGAGATTACCATCCTATCCCCAACCGACCAATATTGCTGTGATGTAGGAAATTGTAAACGGGGGCTAAGTTTGTAAATTTCCTCGCATTTGAGACAAGCGCGTCCTGAAGACATGGTTCCCCCTACCTCTCTCCCTCCATTTCCCCATTCGTACTCCGTGGGCGCCAAAACACCCTCTCCACCCCAGTCTCCTCCGTCTGCCACCCCATCCACCGCCGTCCTCCTCCACCATGCCGGAGCTGATACCCCGACGTCGTCGTCCATTACAAGAGATCGACCTCTCTCATCCACGGCTTCAGACTAGGATCCTTGCATCGCGTCCTCTCGCTTCATCCGCATTGTCGTCCACCTTGCCGAGGCCGCTTGTATCACCATCTCGTCCACCGCGCCGGGATATTCCCCTCGCCGCCAGCGTCTGCCCTCCTAGATCTGCTTCCATGCCACTGACAGCCATCGCTACCGCAACACCCTTAACGTCTCAGAAGATGCTTACACGGCGCCACACCAGAGGTGGTACTCTTTCATATCTTCTCAAGTTATTTATCTCAACAAGAAAATAGATTGCCACTGCTTTACTGTGATTTCTTGTCCATCACTTAGAATCTTACTTGTTAGTTGAAAGCAAACATTGGTTGCAAAGTTGCCTTTGTCCGGTTTGCACCTTCAGATCTGCCATGGCACGCTCACCACTATACTCGCAATGCTTATGGTTTTCCCCTTTTATATTCCACATTAGCTTAAATGACAGTCGACTGAATTTCAATTTGTGGTCAGTCCATTTTTGAGTGTTCGTCGGAGTTTGCCGGAGGGCTGCCCCATTATCTATCTTAGGGTTTTGGATGGGGACAGTGGTTGTAGGGGGGGTTGTCGTCGGGATATGGTGGGGCCTCGCCGGAGGCAAAACTCAACGCGGGTGGCGGGCTGGGGGTGGGGTTGGCTAGAGGGATGGCCGGGGGCGGCGGAAGAATGGAGGTGGTGGCCGGTTCAGTGGAGGGCGGGGGACGATGGTTTGGCTGGCGGCCCGTGCGGTGGTCTGTAGGGGAAGAAAAAGAGGCGAGGAAGAAGAAGGGTTAGGAGACGTAGGATCTTCATCGAACCGCCTGAAATCGTCGACTAACCCGAATGATGATAGTCAGACGACTTGCATGTAGACATTCCCTTTATATTCAGTGTACCATCATCCTAGGTGCTTCGAGATGTGCTAGCACTGCTCCTCAACCCATCAAGCTAAACAACATGCCACTCATAATTCCAAACTTTGTTGCTCAAATACGAATCTGATATGATGCTGATATTACTAAAATAGAGAACGTTTAATTGGTCAGCTAATGTTCCTACTTTACTTTCAAAAAGCACGTGCGCCACATATAGAGAGACAGTAGGGAGTTGCATTCTTTATGCTCTCTGGTTCATCATGTGTGGGCAACGAACATTTTATTATCCAAAATCTGCTTGCTCTTCATTAGCATGTTCCTCTTCTGTTCTTCTTTAATAAGTACTCTCTCTGTCATGGTTTTATCACAGCAGATGTCCTCGGGTTAGGACTTAAGCGTGAAGCCATCGCAACGGTGATTAGCTTGTCGGGGTTGAGCGGGACGAAAGACACGGGTTTACCCAGGTTCAGCCCCTCACGATGGAGGTAAAAGCCTACTCCTGCTCCTGTTGTTATTGCTTGATTATCGATTACAAGGGAGCGGAATCGCTTTACCGAGCTATCGATTGATCGTAACATGTATATACTATGCCGGGGACTCACCTTTATATACAGGTCGAGGCCGCCGGCTTACAAGAGTCCGGGTCGGGTTATGATACGTGACCGAGCCCTACTCTAAGTCGCCTTGCTTTACAAGGTAAGTCATTACATGGTGGGTTACACCCCTGGGTTACCTTATGACCTTGGGTTCTAAGTCGGCCCATCTCTTGAGCCGCCCTCCTTAATACTACGCCCTCTCCATCTTGGCCCATCTAAGGCCTAGTTCCATAAGTCGCCAATAATCTGACCCGGCCCTACTAGGGCGGGTTATATCGTGGGGTTACATCCCCAACATTAGGCCCCAGATTGATTTGAAGTTGTTCATGTCAATCTTAACCCTTCCATTTAATGAGTCTTCTCTTCATTTCTTTTAGCCGCAACCTTGAAAAATCTTCGTAACCCGCCATAAAAAAGATGATGTCATCTATTTGATTTTGGGAAAACCTTCATGACGTCATGACGAATCTTTGTAAAATCTATCATTCCGAAAATCGAGGCATCCCTTTGTTGCGAAATTTATTGTGCCTCCTCGATCTTCGCACCTGTCATTCACTATTTCCCCTTCTCCCTTATAAATAGGCACGAGGGCCCCTCTTTTACCTTTTTACCTTGCCTCCTCTGCTTCTTCTTCCTCCTTGTGAGCCCCTTCATGACCAGAGCTCCGCCGCGCGCATCGAGCCGCACCAGCCTTCTCCAGTCAGTGCTGTGACACCGCTCTACCACCATCGGGATTCAGCGGCACACCTTCACCACCCCCCACTGCCAACGGGTACTACTTCTCTTCTTTCTCAGATCTGCATTAGGTCACCTGAGTTCGTAGAGTTCATCGGTGTTCATCCTTTCCTAGTTCATCACATCTTTGAATAGAAACTATTTTTGATCTAAAAACACCATAGAAGTATTGCGGTAGTAGTTTTTGGCACCATCTGACACTTTGAATAACTTGTATCTCCTTTTAGAATCAATGGGTAGCTTGCTAGTTCTTCCATCCTCGCCTTTTAGGGTTAGCAATTATTTTTCTTTTTTGAACTGCCTTCAAATCTGAAAAATAGCTGCTCCATACTGAATCTTATTTGCTCCATACTTAGCAAAATTTTAGCAATCCTAAACTTCAACTGACCCGCCCATTGAATCTTGGGCGGCTTATCAATGTATTTGTAACCCGCCAAAGTTCTAGAAATTGCCTTTTTAGTTAACCCGCCATTAGCTTAAGGCGGCTTATCTTTATACTGCTCGTTCATGTACTGTTGATGAATCAGTATCCTTCTTTAAATAACTCGCCTTCCTATTTTCTTTTAGGCGACTCAATATTACAAAAACCACCCTTTGCAATTGGGGCCCTTCTCTAGTCACTGAACAAATTCTCAAAGATTATGTGGATCAAGGTCTCTTGGCGACTCGGGAGGAGATTGGCTGGCGACTCAGCCAAGGAGAAAATGTCCCCAACCCCGCTGAAGGAGAGGCGATAGTTTTTACTGATCATATCCTCAGAGGCTTTACTCTGCCTGGGTCGGAATTTTTTCGGGATGTCTTGCACTATTTCAATCTCCAATCTCAAGACATAGGCCCAAACTCAGTAACAAACATCTGCCACTTTCAAATCTTTTGTGAAGTTTATTTGCAAGTAGAACCCACCATTGCTCTCTTCAAGGAATTTTTCTATCTAAACCGCCAGACTGAGTGCGCTAGCGGTCTGACTCAAGAACTAGGCGGAATCTCAATCCAGAGACGCACAGACAGCTGCTTTCTCGCAGCTGTCTTCTTAAGCCATCCCAAGGGATGGGTAAAACCTGGTTCTACTGCAAGAACACCGCCCCGGCCAATGAAAACCCTCTGCCGGGTTATTGGGTTGATCGCCTCCCCATCAACTTTAACCCGCCAAGCCAACTTATTCCAGCTGAACATACCGAAGTACTCCAATATTATCCCAAGGTAACAACTTTGTTAGCCAATGGATTGACCGAAGTTGACTTAGCCCGCTGCTGGGTCTCATGGAAAATTCTTCCCCTAAGTCGCTGGCCTAGTTTAATGTGAGAATATTCTGGCGAGTCAGATGACCCTCAACGGTACAGCTCTGACAACTTTACTGCTGAGGAGGTCTTTCAAGCTGTGAACTCCTTACTCGGGGAGTCACAAGAAAATTGTAACAAGATAGGACTACCTCCATTCTTCAAGCTGAACCCGGCCCCAGCTGCAAGCACTATTCTATGTCTGGTTTTAAATATCCTTGATTATGTTCTGTGTCTCACTTGTCAATCTTTTGTTATTACATAGCCCGACTCTGCTTTTTGGAAGAAGAAGATAAAGACAGCCGTGGCCAAAGTCAGGACTGGCCCAAAGTCTAAGAAGAGCAAACCAGTTGTTGTGATTATGCCGGCTACTGTGGGCAAGTCAGCGGATGCTGACGATAAGTCTGAGGTAGAACTTGACTCTCTTGCCACCTTTTTAATGACTTAGCTGACACTTCTTACTCTCAGGATGAGGGTGCATGTAACACCCCCGATGGTTAACTACAGTAATCACCCTTTTGATTATGCCATGTCATCATGTTTAACAGTGCATGATCATCATTAACATCATATTGCATTTCAACTCCTAAGTCAAAATCCAAATTTAAATGAAAGTGGAAAATAGAAGTTGTCCAACATAGAAACTAAATTGTTCATTAAATAGCAAATAAATCAGAGACAATTCTAAAATTGAAACCAACATCATTGGAGTTGGGTAAGTGACTCAAACATCCCCAAACAGTGACTAAAGACAATATTTAATTACCTTTTATTTAATCTAAAATAAATATGAAAATATATTAACCCCAAAATAGTTTTTGGTGGTAGGATATATTGTGCTGTGATTTGTGGGCCAGCTCTCATATTTTACAAAACTCTAATGGGGGCCACACATTTTGCAAAACAGAAAAGAAAAGAAAAACAAAACAGAAAAGAGAAAAGAAAAAAAAGAAAGGAAAAATTCCCCCGGCCCAACTGGGCCTCAGCCCAGCCGGCCGGCCCAGCTGCCTTCCCCCCTGGCCTATATCCCCCCCCCCCCTTGGGCCGAACCCTATACCCCGTTCGCGACAACGCCGTCGTCGAACCCCGCTGGACTACCCCGTCCCCGTCGCTCGCGTCCCCGACCTCCTCCTCAACCGCGGCTCCATCGAGCCTCACCGGCGTTCCCCTGCACCGGCGGTGAGGCACCGCGCGCGCTACTCCTATTCCTCCTGCCATTGCTTCAGCCCGCGCGCGGTACACTGCTCCGGCCACGCCTCTGCGCGCGCGCCCGCGCTCCCGACCACGTCGCCGCGCCGATCCGCTGACCCGCTCACGCCCCTCGCCTGCGCCCGCGTCGGCCTTCGCCCGACCGCGCTCGCGTCGCCTGGCCCCGACCCTGCTGCTGCTCGCGCCAGTCCGCGCGCGCTCGCCTAGCCCCGCTCGCCCCTCGCTGATGCTGTGCTGCTGCTCCACCGCCACCCTGCTGGTCGCGCGCCATCGCAGCGGCGCCAGCCCGCGCCTCGCCGGCTCCCACCTCCGGAGCTCCGGCGCCCCGCCTGCCCCGCCCCGCAACCGGGCGGGTTCGGCCTCCGCACGGGCAGCGCCCGTTCGCACAGCCGCGCCCGCGCCCGCGTCCGTGGCCCTGGGCCACCGACAGGTGGGGCCCAGTGCCCAGTGACGCTGACAAACGGGCCCCACCCGAAAAATGTTTAGAGAAAAAGAGAAATAAAAATAAATAAAATAAATAAAATAATTAATTAGTGATGAATTAATTTAATTAATCCTGATTAGGTTAATTTAATTAAGTAGTTAGTGTTAATTAAATAGTAAATTAATTAAGTTAATCCTAATTAGCCTAACAGTCTATGACAGGTGGGACCCACCCTGTCAGGACGCCTGCTGACGTCAGCATGATGCTGACATCATCAAGACACTGTTTCGGATAATGTTGATTTAATAAATTAAATAAATTCCAGGAAATTAATAAAAACTTTAGAAAATCATATCTTTTAATCCGTAACTCCGATCGAAAAACTTTGTACATGAAAATTGCTCAGAACGACGAGACGAATTCGGCAACGCGGTCCGTTCGTCCGTCACGTGTCCCTAACTACCTGAACATGGAACCGTTCCCCTCCGGTCATCTGTCCGACAAATGTCCGAAACCGGGAATACTTTCCCGGATGAATTCCCCCTTCGCCAGTATCACCCGGCACTGCGTTAGATCACCTCCGTCACCGCGTATTGCCATGTTATGCTTTGTGCTGCACTTGTTCGCTGTGTATTTATACTGTTTCCTCCCCCTCTTCTCTCTCGGTAGCCTCCGACACCGACGTCGTCCCCGAGACCGACGCAGCTCCGGAGCCCGAAGACACCATTGACGACCTTGCCCTTGCCGCCGAGCAACCAGGCAAGCCCCCCCTTTGAGCATACCGATATCGCCCATTCTATTTCTCATGCTTGCATTAGAATTGCTGCTGCTGCTGCTTTACCTATTCTGATGCATAGCCTGTTTGTTGTAACCTGCTGTTGATAATTACCTGCATATCCTAAACTGTTTAGTCTAGGCTGGGTAGAGACCTATCAGTGACCCCACTTATCCCGACTGCTGCGCTGGATTGTCAGAAGACCTGATCAACGGGATTGAAGACCAGGCCCCGACACCGCACATCACCCCCTTTAGTTGTAACGACACTACAGCGTTACTATCGAGTGCCGAGGGTGAAACCTCTTGTAGAACTTTTGATGTTAACTCTGTAGAGTAGCTATTCGGTCGTGGTCATCGAGGGTGATTCCTCCTTCACCGCTTCCGATAACGACGCCGTCGTACAACACCTCAAGTGTGAACCAAGTGAGGGTGATTCCTCCGAGTTCACCTTGACGGATACATCGAGTAGGAATCCAACGAGGGTGATACCTCGGATTCCCCTGATGTTATGGACACACGGATACTTGGACTTTACACTGTTACTTGGATAGGCGGGTCGACCCTGAGGGGTACCCGCGTGCGCCTGAGAGGCGAGTGTTGTGAAGACGGGTGCCTGTATGGTGCCCGAGTGCTGAATACGAGGCGCGGCCGGGCATTCTTAACCCTTGCAGCAAGTCCTCGAGACGGGGCGACGGGGTCACATCTTTCGTGAGTCTCTACTCATTACCGCAAGCCCCTAGTCCTAACGATTTGGATATTTGATCCGAGCAGGCCTCTGGTCTGATAGCACTAACCATCACGTGGGCATAGTATGGGCGTTCTGCATCATATGCATCAGCCGAAAGCTCTGTCAGACGTCTAGTTCAGCATGGCGGCACGGACGGACCGGCGCCTTCCTGTAGTGTTGGTGCCTGGCTTCACTGTGTGCGCAACGACCCGGAGGGCGAGGGGCGATGGCCAAGACCCCCTTGCGCTTAGGATGTAGACCGGCGGGGACCTCTCTGCTGAGCTGTAGGTAGGGTTGCGATGTGTCGTTTGACCGAGGCCGGGCATGACCCAGGAAAGTGTGTCCGGCCGGAGTTAATCGAGCGTGTTGGGTAAGTTGGTGCACCCCTGCAGGGAAGAACACTTCTATCGATAGCCGGTCCTACGGTAAAGGACACTCGGAGTTGTATCCTGATTGATACAATTTAGAACTGGATACTTGGATACTATGGCTCTGGGATTGCTTCTCGCAGGGAGTCGAGAAGGGATCTCCGGACGAGGTTGATGACAGTATGGCTCTGGGATTGCTTTCTCGCAGGGAGTCGAGAAAGGATCTCTGGGTGAGGATGAGACTTAATGATACTGCTACATTATATTGTACTGTTCTACTCTCTTCTACTGCTGCAAGACCGCTGAAGATGCTAGTCTTCGATAGGACTAGGCCTTCTCTCTATTCTGGCATTTCTGCAGCCCAGTCCACATATACAGCCTTCCCTTTGAAAATGTTGCATATGTAGTGTAGATCCTTGCTTGCTGAGTACTTCTGAGTACTCACGGTTGCTTTGTTTTCCTTTTCTCCCCATATCAGTTTGACGTGACCAGAGGACGGAGCCCCCTGAGACAGATGCCCCGACGATCACTACTACTACTACCCAGAGGATGGATACTACTATGAGTTGACTGACGACCAGGAGTAGGATCGGAGGGTCCCAGGCAGGAGGCCTACGCCTTTCGATCGTAGTGTTTTATTTTTGCCCCGCCTTTCTAAAGGCCTTTCTGTTTCTGTTTCATATCTGTACTCAGATATCTGATGCTTCCGCTGACGCTTGTACGCAAGCTTATGTATTCGAGCCCTCGAGGCCCCTGGCTTGTAATATAAAGCTTGTATGACTTTATTTATGTTTTAGAGTTGTGTTGTGATATCTTCCCGTGAGTCCTTAGGCTTGATCGTGTGCATTTGCGTGTATGATTAGTGCACGATTGAGCCGGGGGCGTCACAGTGCATCAAGCCGGGCTAACAATCCTGAGGTAATTCCCATATCTTCCGGCCCAGACTCATCACCTCCACAGAGAATCAGGCAGGTTGTCCGGAAAGTTTTGTTTTCTCATACGCTCATTTAGACCCAAACTTTGTTTTGAAAAAGGCTCAACATGATATGAGACGTCAAACATGGAGCAGCGGCACTGAAGAATTGGTGGCCGGGTTAACTCATAACCCTTCTCGCAAGCGACAAAACGAGGTGCCGCACAGCCCAACTCTGTCTTTACCCAAAGCAGGTCTTATCAGACAACCCCTTAACCTGTCTGACTCAAATTACCAGGATTCGTCACCGTCCTCAGGCGGCTCATCCTCCACTCATCTACCAGCCTTTGTCATTAACCCGGGGTGAGTAATCATACTTGATAGCTTGATACCTTTAATTTTTGTTTGTCATATATATTTGACTCCTTTATTTCTGATCTCAGGGCTCAGGCAAAAAGTAAGAAACAAAAAGTGGGCGACTCTTCCAAGGTCCCTGAAACCTCTGAACCTGAGAAACAGGTGTTGGAAACCCCTGAGGTTCAAACCCAAAACCCTGAAGAACCTGACAACCAAAAAAATGACCCGCCTCCACAGACTGATGCAACAGCTTCTAAGGCCATGGATACTGATGCTAACCCAGCAGATAGTCATGACCCGCCAAGTCCTATTCTGTCTTCAACTCCTGTCAAACCAGTTGAAGAAATTCCTTCTGAGAAGAACACTGATGATATTGCAATCACTAGGGCGAGATATAAGATGCGAGGAATCTCCAAAGTGCTAGCTAAGCATACTGCTAAGGAAGAAACACTTTTATTGGAGAAAGGCAAGACAAAACTGGATCTGCAAAGCTACACAGAGTTCAGTGCAGGCGAGTTACATGCAGGCTATCTAAGCCGCCTTCATACAAGCCATGATATGGAAGCCGGCTTAGTAAACATGATGAAGCAAAAATATGAGGTATGGATGAACTTAACCCCTCTTAGTCTTGTACATATATACTCTTATAGCCCCCAAGTCTTAAACATAGGAAAATCATTGAGTATGTTTGAGACTTATGAAGATTTCCAAAATGCAGCACCCAAGGGCCGGCTTATCTTTATAAGATGAGCCGGGTCTTTCAAATGACCACTTAAAAAATCGCCTGTAGCCCCCAAGGGCCGGCATATCTTTATAAGATGAGACGGGTCTCTTAAATGACCACTTTGAAGAATCGTCTATAGCCCCCAAGGGCCGGCTTATGTTTATAAGATGAGCTGGTTCTTCTGTATGTCAGACTTAAAAAATCATCGTACATTAGCCCCCAAGTGCCAAGGATATTGCTTGCATTGTGCTTGGGACTTGAATATTTTCGACCATAACACAACTGCTCAATGCTGATTCAACCAACTTAGTAATCATTTGAATGACATTATTGTTTGTAACCCTTGGCAGGAAGCTTTAAGCCTGGGCGAGTCAAACATAGCCGGCTTAAAGAAAAACTTGGAAACAGAACAAGCTGAACGCGCCAAGGCTGAGTCAAATTTGAAATCTTCTTTGGAAAAGATTGAAAAGATCAAGGTAAGCTGTTAAAGCTCGACCGAAAGAATCTGGCCTTTTAAGGCTCAAATTCTTGCTTTAATGAAGCATGGCTTAAAATCCTTGGTTTATCCTCGCTATTGGTAAGCTGGCCCTCACATGACTTTAAACCGTCGTTTTAACCTTGACTAGTTCAGGGTCACAAAGGATTAACTGTAAGAGTACGGTGGGTCATCTTGTTCAGAGTAGCATCAAGCATACAGGTAGGTATAACCAATAATGTGGCATTTCGCCGGGTCAAAAGGGTTTTGTAAGCTAAACTCATCGAGTTGGAAGCCCCCTAGTGCCCTTATGATCAATTAATCAAGACTCATGCTCAGAAAATATGAGATGAAACGACAGAGGCCCCGATTTGGGGATGCCGGCTTTATTATTTTGATCATAAAAAGATATATACATTGACAAAAATATGTACAATAGTGAGAGCCAGTGGCTCAAGTATAGTAAGGCCGAAGATGAGCAATATTCCAAGGCATGTTGGTCTCCTCCTCGGAGGTACGTGACTTCTTGTGCTCATGTATGTCGATAAGATAATATGACCCATTGTTAAGGTTTTTGCTGACCACAAAGGGCCCTTCCCAAGGAGGTGAGAGCTTATGCATGCCTGTCTGATCTTGAATCAGATGGAGCACTAAGTTGCCTTCCTGAATGTTCGGCTTCTAACCCGGCGGCTATGATAGCGACGCAGGTCTTATTCATAAATCGCCGAGGGAGCCGCCGCCTGATCACGTTCTTCTTCCAAAGCATCAAGGGCATCTTGATGCGCCTTTTCATTATCTGCTTCAACGTAAGCCGCCACCCTGGGCGAGTCATGACGAATATCACTTGGAAGAACCGCCTCTGCGCCCTAAACCATGAAGAAAGGCGTGTAACATGTTGATCTATTGGGGGTAGTCCTGATACTCCAAAGAACTGCAGGAAGCTCTTTGACCCAACAACCTGGAGTTTGCTCCAAAGGTACCATAAGCCAGGGTTTGATCCCTTTTAAAATCTTCTGGTTAGCACGCTCAGCTTGCCCATTGGACTATGGGTGAGCTACTGAAGAAACATCAAGCCGGGTGTGCTCTCTTTGACAAAATTCTTTCATAGCCCCCTTGGACAAGTTTGTCCCATTATCAGTAATGATACTGTGAGGATAACCAAAATGGAAAATCAGCTTTTTAACAAACTGAATAGCAGTTGCCTCCTCACAATTGCTTACAGGCTCAGCTTCCACCCACTTTGTAAACTTATCAACCGCTACAAGCAGGTGAGTCTTCTTATCCTTGGACCGCTTAAAAGGCCCAACCATATCAAGCCCCCAGAGTGCAAACGGCCAAGTTATTGGGATCAACCGGAGTTCTTGAGCTGGCACGTGAGCCTGTCTTCCAAATTTCTGACACCCGTCGCACTTACGCACAATATCCTCAGCATCAGGATGAGCCGTCAGCCAGAAAAAACCATGCCTAAATGCCTTAGCCACTAGAGATCGTGACCCGGCATGATGACCACAATCACCTGCATGAATTTCATGTAAGATCTCACGGCCTTCTTCAGGGGAGACACAATGTTGGAACACGCCAGTCACACTGCATCTGTGTAACTCGCCATTGACTATAGTCATGGACTTAGACCGCCTGGTGATCTGCCTTGCCAGATTTTCATCTTCTGGTAACTCACCCCGGGTTAGATAAGCTAAATAAGGGAGCATCCAGTCAGGAATAGCATGTAGAGCCGCCACCAGCTGCCCCTCCGGGCCAGGAATAGCAAGATCTTCCTCTGAGGGCAACTTAACCGAAGGGTTGTGCAACACATCAAGGAACACATTGGGTGGAACCAGCTTGCGCTGAGACCCAAGTCGAGACAATGCATCAGCCGCCTTGTTTTTCCTGCGGTCTATGTGATCCACCTGGTACCCCTTGAAGTGATCAACACTATTATCGACTGCCTGACAATAAGCCACCATAAGCGGGTCTTTAGAATCCCACTTCCCTGAAACCTGTTGTGCAACAAGATCTGAGTCGCCCGGGCATCTAACCCGGCTCAAGGTCATCTCTTTGTCCATGCGGAGCCCATGTAACAAGGCCTCATACTCAGCTACATTGTTAGTACAAGGGAATATGAGCCTTAAGACATAACAAAATTTATCACCTCTTGGAGATTCCAAAATGACTCCAGCCCCCGAGCCTTCCAACTGCCTAGACCCATCAAAATGTATGGTCCAATATGTATTGTCAGGCTTCTCCTCAGGTGCTTGCAGCTCTGTCCAATCATTAATGAAATCTACCAAAGCCTGAGATTTGATGGCCGTTCTAGGTACATACTTAAGATGATGTGGCCCAAGCTCAATGGCCCACTTAGCAGGCCGGCCGATAGCCTCTCTATTTTGAATTATGTCGCCAAGTGGAGCAGAACTGACCACTGTGATTGGATGTCCAAGGAAATAATGTTTAAACTTGCGACTGGCCATGAACAACCCCAAACACTAGCTTCTGCCAATGTGGGTATCTTTGCTTGGACTCCGTGAGCACTTCACTGACATAATAAACCGGCTGCTGGACTGGATACTCCTTACCCGCCTCCTTGCATTCCACAACAATTGCCATGCTGACTGCTTTATTATTAGCCGCCACGTATAGGAGCAAAGGCTTTTTGTCTATGGGAGCCGCCAAGACCGACGGCTCAGCCAACTTCTTCTTGAGCACCTCAAATGCCTCGTTAGCAGCATCGCTCCAGACGAAGTGATCAGTCTTCTTCATCATTTGATAAAGGGGAATCGCCTTCTCTCTGAGGTGGCTTATAAACCGGCTCAGAGCTACAATACGACCCGCCAAACATTGAACATCATTAATGCACGCCGGCTTGGAGAGAGAAGTAATTACCTCAATCTTCTCTGGGTTAGCTTCAATGCCCCTCTCTGAGACCAGGAAACCTAACAACTTGCCTGCTGGCACTCCAAAAACACACTTGGCCGGGTTAAGAATCATCTTGTACACCCTGAGATTATCAAAGGTCTCCTTGAGGTCATCAAGCAAGATTTCCTTCTTCCTTGACTTAACCACAATATCATCCACATAGGCATGAATGTTTTGACCAATCTGCTTGTGAAAACAATTTTGAACACAATGCTGGTAAGTCGCCTGGGCACTCTTGAGCCCAAAAGGCATAGACACATAACAGAAAGCTCCAAAGGGGGTGATAAAGGCTGTCTTTTCCTGATCTTCCACTGCCATCTTAATCTGATGATAACCAGAATAAGCATCCAGAAAGCGTAAACTCTCACAACCCGTCATGGCATCAATGATTTGGTCAATGCGAGGGAGAGCAAATGGGTCAGCTAGACATGCCTTGTTAAGATCTGTGTAATCAACACACATACGCCAAGTGTCGTTCTTCTTAAGCACAAGCACCGGGTTAGCCAGGCACTGAGGAAAAACCTCAACTATGAACCCGGCAGCTAGGAGCCGGGCCACTTCTTCCCCAATAGCCTTACGCCTCTCTTCATTGAAATGATGAACGAATTGGCGAACAGGTTTCATCTTAGGATCAATATTAAGTCGGTGCTCAGCGAATTCTCTCCGTACACCTGGCATGTCAGAAGGCTTCCATGCAAAAATGTCCCGATTCTCACGGACGAACTCGATGAGCGTGCTTTCCTATTTAGGATCCATCACTGTCCCAATGGTGAACTGCTGAGAAGGGTCGCCAGGGACAAACTCAACTTGCTGTTTATCCTTCGCCGACTTAAATTTGAGGGACGGGTCATACTCTGTGGTGGGTTTCTTTAGAGGGGTCATAGCAGTCGGGTCAACATTGTCCTTATAGAACTTGAGCTCTGCAGTGGCACAAGCCACTTCTGCATAAGCAACATCACCTTCCTCACACTCCAGGGCGACTTTCCGATCACCATGTACCGTAATTGTCCCCTTTGGCCCTGGCATCTTAAGCTGTAGATAAATTTAACAAGGGCGGGCGATAAACCGAGCATAAGCCGGCTGTCCAAACAAGGCATGATATGCACTCTTGATTTTGACCACCTCAAACCACAATGTCTCTACTCTGTAATTGTACTCATCACCAAAGGCCACTTCTAGTGATATCTTTCCAACAGGGTAAGCTGACTTGCCAAGCACCACGCCATGGAACACTGTGGAGGACGGCTTGAGATCCTTGTCAGTCAGATTCATCCAGCGAAAAGTATCATAATACAGTATGTTGATGCTGCTTCCACCGTCCATAAGCACCTTGGTGAATTTATAACCACCCACCTGGGGGCCACCACAAGGGCTAGGTGACCCGGGTTATTAACCCAAGGTGGATGATCCGCCCTGCTCCACGTTATCGTGTGCTCAGACCATCTCAAATACTGCGGAACAGCCGGCTCTACTGCATGAACCGCCCGCTTATGAACCTTCTGGTCACGTTTACAAAGACTTGTAGTGAAGACGTGGTATTGACCACCATTGAGCTGCTTAGGGTTACTGGGATACCCAGACTGATTATCCGACTGATGATTCCCATGACTAGACTGTTGATTTCCCTGGTTCTGATAATTGGAGCTTGAGCCGCCACCACCAAAGCCGGTGCCTTGCGACCCGGGGCCTGACCCGCCGGGCGGCCCATTACCGTTTCCGTGATGCCGTGAAAACCCTTGATTCCTGAACTCCTTCATAACATAACAATCCTTCCAAGCATGCTTGGATGGCTTATTTTTATAACTATGCTTGGGACAGGGGGCATTAAGCATCTCCTCAATACTCTGTGACCTTCCTGGATTGAAGGGCGGCTTGCCATTGCCATCACGTCGCTGATCCTTGTACCCAGGGTTGGTATTAGCAACTAGATCTGACCCGCTGCCAGGGTATTTTCGCTTGCCGCTATTACTCTAGTTATTGCCATTGTGCCCTCCCACATTCTGCTACTGGCCCTTGCCAACATCATTTTTCTTACCCTTATTGGATTTATCATCATTTCAACTTGGGTCCTTTGTGCTATCAGAGTCTGCATATTTGGTGAGGGCACTCATAAGGTCACCCATATCCTGACACTTACGCTTGAGCCGCCCAAGCTTCTGTTTAAGAGTCAAGAAATGACAGTTCTTTTCTAGTTAGAACCACCTGAGCAACCATGATGTTGTCTGAAGAATGGATGATAGCTGAAACCCGCCGGACCCAATGATGGGCCGACTCATCTTCATGTTGTACACAATGATCCAAATCAACAATCATCAACGGCTGCTTACATGTTCCTTGAATTTTTTTGATAAAACATGCCTTTAACTCGGCCCATGAGCTAATAGAATTAGGAGGCAGGCCTTTCAACCATGTACATGCAGGTCCTTCAAACATCATGGTGAAATATTTGGCATACACTGCATCACTGACCTCCAACATATCCATGGCTAACTCATAACTATCGATCCAACCTGCAGGCTCTAGATCAGCTGTATAATTAGGTATCTTATGGGGACCCTTGGAATCCTTGGGCATACGCTCATTGCATAGGGCCGGCACTAGACACAGCACTCCGAGACTCCTAGTGCTTAAACCGGCTTCTGTTGAAGTTGAAGGAATCACAGGGGGCGGCTCACAAGCTCCCTGGTTTGCTGCCTCTGCCTCTCGATGGGCTCTCGCATAGTCCACGAGCGCTTGAGCAGCGCCCTGTGGATCAGGCGGGTTGACATGGGGTGGGTTTCGACGCCGCTCACGGCTGGAGACTGCGAGCGACTCAATACACCGGCTGTAACTATGGCTCGGGCGAGGAGTCTAGTGCACATGATCACGACTGTATGAATAAGCGGCCTACTGCGCAATGGTTGTCTGCAGGAGCTCGACTATGTTCCGGGTTTCCACCGCAACTGGTGACTCGCCAGTAATAGGAATTGCCACCAACCGGGTCGCTGCCGCTACCATGTTATCCACCGGGTTAGAAAAGTGCCCTGGTGGTGTCAGGAAACGTTGTGGCGGTGTCTGATTGGGGGGGGGGGTGGATTGGGTGCCGGCTCTTCCCTTCGTATTGGCTCAATCTGACGAGGTTGAGCCGCCACCCGACTCCCTGGCATCTTCGGATTTAACTGAGGGTTCACTCGGGCATCTGGAGTACTTGGTCCTGCTCCAGGAGTGTCAAACAAATGCCTCGGGTCATACGTCAACGGTAAGCGACTCTGGTGCCTTCTCTAGAATACCACATTGGATGTGCTCTGGTCCAGATTTAAGCGCCAAGCCTTTGCCCTCACACGCTCTGCCTTTGCGTCAATCTGAGCCTTCAGCGCAGCTGTCTGGATGTTCTCAGCCACGATATCCTCTTGGGCCTTGGTTATCTCCTCACGAATCTTTGCAATTTCCGCATTGCGCTCTGCCTGATTTGCCGTAGTAACCTCTGTTGCCAACAAAGCTGTCAAGGTGCCCATGAGATCCAATAGTACCTGAGTCGGTGGCCTTGATGAGCCGGATCCACCAACCCTTGCGGCAGCCGGGTCAGAAGTTGTTGCAGCCGCCGTAGAAGAGTTGAGAGCCAGCCCTATGCCAGCCATGAAGATAGCAGTCCTGCACGGCGGCTCATAAGGGTCCAGAATACTGTGGCCATCGGAAAAGCCCCCGTATGTGATCCATAGTGGAATCTCTACAAAGACTTATATTTAGGAACAGAGGGAGTATAATAGTTGTACAGTATGTTCCTTGTAGTGAAGAGGAGTTGTGACATTTGCAGTGTACAGGTCTATTAGGTCGCCTGTCATGGACGCTTTCAACTCTTCGTGTTGGTCTGCCCTAATATCCAGGAAATGCTGGGAGCTATGTCGCCTTTGAGAGTTAGACTGATAGTAACAGTATTGCGCCTTCAGTTGTAGAGAGCTGGTATCCGAAGCCTTTCTAGCCGTACGGGCAATACTAGCACATATTTTCCAGCAAGTTCCACTTTCCTAATTTTACTCGTGATGCTTAGGGTTTTCCCATTATATCTACACTATGATTTGCGTAGGTGCTTTGTGTCCTACTAGCAGCAGTCCACCCTTTAAAGCTAAACAACACACCAATCATAATTCCAAAGCTTAGTTGTTCCAATAGGAATGTGACATGATATTCATATTAGTTAACAGACATACATTTAATTGGTCAGCTAATGCTCCCACTTGAGTTTCCAAATGCCTGTGGCCACATAGAGAGAGACAGCATGGAATTGTATTTCTTTGAATGCTCTAATTCATCATGGGTGGGCAACCAACATTGTATAGAAAGAAACAGAATCTCCATAATATGCTTCCTCTTCTATTTTTAAAATGTTCCTCTCATGTTCTTCTTTAATAAGTAAAGTATGTTCCTCGTCAAGAAGGCAAGCAGGGACATCTGCAGTCGACAGGTCTATTTGGCCGCTTCTGTAAGTTGCTTTCAGCAATTCGAGTTGGTCTGCCATAATATCTAGGAAATGC
This sequence comes from Thinopyrum elongatum, assembly GCA_011799875.1. Taxonomy (NCBI): domain Eukaryota; kingdom Viridiplantae; phylum Streptophyta; class Magnoliopsida; order Poales; family Poaceae; genus Thinopyrum; species Thinopyrum elongatum. The sequence goes on from CM022303.1 coordinate 503,103,405, forward strand.
TGGGAGCTGTGCGGCCTTTGAGAGACTAGACTGATTGTAACAGTAGTGCGCTCTTAACTATGAACAATGCATATTATGTTCATGTTATTTAAATCATGTCTCTTTATTTACCAATCTGAAATAGGATAAATTGACAGTACACTCACCATCGATGCTTATACATTCTTTAGCACTACATGTATGCTTGTGTTCTTGATTTATAATCCAGTGGTGTAGCGAAGCTGGCCACTCCTGCACAATGCCATTTCCTGCCATGTCTTAACTGTGAACATTTTTTATTCTATTGTAATCCAGGTCTCTTTATTTGCCACTAAGAAATGGGATGAATCGATAGCACTGTTGCTTATATGTGCAAAGCATGTTATCAGTCTGCTTTTTTCTCTTTCAGGGTGATATCACTGATGCCAAGAACTGCCATTGATGCTATGCATCTAGAATTGGATATAAACGTCAAACAAGTGCAATCATCAGCTTGCTCAGCTGCTTGCGCTGCAGCTCCCAGGCAGGGCTAACCTTTCTTGAACTGTGTTGAATTGCTGTCGGTTCTGTATATTATTTTAGGCGGTGTGTTTATTTGCACTGGTGGCGTCCTTTGATGCCCAGTGTATGTAATCTGCAGTCTGGTTGCGCTTTATTATCGCTGGTGGTGAACTTTTATGCCCAGTGCATGTAATATGCAGTAATTTCTTTGTTGTATAGTCTAGGTATATTCTTCATCATGATGTTGTAATTTAATTTCTGTATATGCTGTCGTCGCTCCCTGAAAAGGCCGTAAGCTTTGACGGAGCACAATGGGCCTAAACGTTCGGTTTATTATATAAAAAAATTACGATACTAAAACTGGCCGACTCGCCAATCGCTGTAAATGGGCTGAAATGTGGGCCTACAATCATGTCCGGCCAATAGCAATCCTAGACGTAAACTAGTTGCCTAAGTTGGGCCAGAAAAAATGGGCTTTTAACAGTTCGAAAAGTAGATTGGGCCTGAACAGTGTCGGAGGCCCATGATTGGCTCAACCACAAGACAGGCCGTTAACAGGCCAAAATATTTGTTGGGCCATAGTTGGCCGAATAACATAATGGGTCGTAAGCAGGCCGGATGCAAAGCGGGCCATCATTAGGCCCAGTTATCTCACAGGCCTTTAATGGGCCAATAGTCAGGTTGGGCTAAAATATATCCACGAAGACTATAGGCCTTTAAGAGGCCGAAAGTCACTTCGGCCCAGAAATAGGCCCACATGCAACATAGGCCGTTAAATGGCCGAAAGTGAAACCAGGCCGACAACGGCCCATATGTACCAATGGCCATTAATAGGTGGAAAGTAATATCGGACTGAACTATTACATGGGCCTTTAAGAGGCCGTACTTCAAATGGGCCCCCAATGGGGCCGAAAGCACAGTGCCTATTAATGGGCCAGATCATATATGGGTCATAATTTGGCCCAAAGAATGTTAGGCAGTTAATGGGTCGAACCCTATATGGGCCGTCATTTGGCCCAAAACATCGCAGACTATTAACGGGCCGGATCCGATGTGGGCTGTCATTTGGCCCAAAACATGACAGACATCTAACGGGTCGGATCTTATGTGGGCCATAATTTGGCCCAAATTGTGGCAGGCTGTTAACGGGCCAGCCCAGTAGAGTATGACAAAATCTTGTGGGCCCTTGGCTGGGCCGGCCTTTTAATCTTAAATGGGCTACTGTTGGGCCCTGCCACGTGTCGAGGTAACATAGGCGCGTTACCTCCAATGTACGGATGACATCTGTCCCAAAGCTAAGCCGACACGTGGATCCTCCGGCGAATGAGAATTTTACGTGTGGAAAATCCCCATTGGTCGGGCTGTTAGCGGGTTATCGGATCCAAGCCGGAACCCGATAGCTTAATGGCGACCCATTACGGTGGATGCCACGTGTCGGTTATCCATGACGAAAACACTTCCATGACGCGGCACTTATCGTCATGGAAGTGGACACTTCCGTGATGATAATTTTGGTATTGTCATGGAACACTTCTACGTAGCACAGGTATGACTATCTTGATTCTGTCATAAAATCATCATGGATGTACATGCATGACAAAAAACGTGACCTACTATGACAAACACGTATCATCATGGAAGTGGTTTTTTTTGTAGTGCACTTGCGTTAAAGAAATAAAATAGATAAAATATTCTTTAAACAACAACCTATCCTAAAACACAATTTGCGTATTGAAACTCTAGGAGGGCCTCCTCCACCTAAAGGTGATCCTGTGTTTGAGTTAAAATAATTGCCTAACACTTTGAAGTATGCTTATCTTGATGAGAAAAATATATATCATGTTATTATAAGTCCTAACCTTTCAGAACATGAAGAATAAAGATTATTGAAAATTCTGAGGAAGCATCGTGCTGCTATTGGATATACTCTTGATGATCTTAAGGGCATTAGTCCCACTCTATGTCAGCACAAGATCAATATGGAACCTAATGCTAAACCCGTTGTTGATCACCAACGACGGTTGAATCCTAAAATTAAAGAAGTGGTAAGAACTGAAATACTAAAGCTTCTGGAAGCAGGTATAATCTATCCCATAACTGATAGTAGATGGGTAAGTCTTGTTCATTGTGTCCCTAAGAAAGGAGGTATTACTGTTGTTCCTAATGATAAAAATGAACTTATTCCACAAAGAATTGTGACTGGCTATAGAATGGTAATTGATTTTAGAAAATTAAACAAAGCTACTAGAAAAGATCATTACCCTTTGCCTTTTATTGACCAAATGTTAGAAAGATTATCTAAGCACACACACTTTTGTTTTCTTGATGGATACTCTGGTTTCTCTCAAATACCTGTGTCACAACCTGATCAAGAGAAAACCACCTTTACTTGTCCTTTTGGAACTTATGCTTATAGACGTATGCCTTTTGGTTTATGCAATGCACCTGCTACCTTTCAAAGATGTATGACTGCTATATTCTCTGATTTTTGTGAAAAGATTGTTGAGGCTTTCATGGATGATTTTTCCGTTTACGGAACTTCTTTTGATGATTGCTTAAGCAACCTTCATCGAGTTTTGCAGAGATGTGAACAAACTAATCTCGTCTTGAATTGAGAGAAGTGCCACTTTATGGTTAATGAAGGTATTGTCTTGGGGCATAAAATTTCTGAACGAGGTATTGAGGTGGATAAAGCTAAAGTTGATGCAATTGAGAAAATGCCATGTCCTAAAGATATTAAAGGTATTCATAGTTTCCTTGGTGATGCTGGTTTCTATAGGAGGTTTATTAAAGACTTCTCTAAAATTTCTAGGCCTCTTACTAATCTTTAACAAAAGGATGTTCCATTTGTTTTTGATGATGATTGTGTAGAAACCTTTGAAACACTTGAGAAAGCCTTAACTTCTGCACCTATTGTCCAACCACCTGATTGGAACTTACCTTTTGAAATTATGTGTGATGCTAGTGATTATGCTATTGGTGTTGTTCTAGGACAAAGAGTTGATAAGAAATTAAATGTTATCCATTACGCTAGCAAAACTCTAGACAATGCCCAAAGAAATTATGCTACTACTGAAAAAGAATTTTTAGCAGTTGTGTTTGCTTGTGATAAATTCAGATCTTACATTGTTGATTCTAAAGTAATTGTTCACACTGATCATGCTGCTATAAAATATCTTATGGAAAAGAAAGAAGCTAAACCTAGAATCATTAGGTGGGTTCTCTTGCTACAAGAATTTGATTTACATATCACTGATAGGAAAGGAGCTGAGAACCCCGCAGCTGATAACTTGTTTAGGTTAGAAAATATTCTTAATGACCCACTACCTATTGATGATAGTTTTCCTGATGAACAACTAGCTGCAATAAATGTTTCCCATAACACTCCTTGGTATGCTGACTATGCTAATTACATTGTTGCTAAATATATACCACCTAGTTTCACATACCAACAAAAGAAAAAATTCTTCTATGATTTCAGACATTACTTTTGGGATGACCCACATCTTTATAAGGAGGGAGTAGATTGTATTATTAGACATTGTGTACCTGAGCATGAACAAGGAACAAATCTTACGGAAATGTCACTCCGAAGCTTATGGAGGACATCATGCGGGAGATAGAACTGCTCACAAGGTATTGCAATCTGGTTTTTATTGGCCAACTCTTTTCAAGGATGCCCGTATGTTTGTCTTGTCTTGTGATGAATGTCAAAGAATTGGTAATATCGGTAAGCATCAGGAAATGCCTATGAATTATTCACTTGTTGTTGAACCATTTGATGTTTGGGGTTTTGATTATATGGGACCTTTTCCTTCCTCTAATGGGTATACTCATATTTTGGTTGCTATTGATTATGTTACTAAGTGGGTAGAAGCTATCCCAACTAGTAGTGTTGATCACAACACTTCCATTAAAATGCTTAAAGAAGTTATTTTCCCAAGGTTTGGAGTCCCTAGATTTTTAATGACTGATGGTGGTTCACACTTTATTCATGGTGCTTTCCATAAAATGCTTGCTAAATATGATGTTAACCATAGAATTGCATCACCCTATCATCCTCAATCTAGTGGCCAAGTTGAACTTAGCAATAGAGAAATAAAACTAATATTACAAAAAACTGTTAATAGGTCCCGAAAGAATTGGTCTAAGCAATTGGATGATGCACTTTGGGCCTACAGAACAGCTTATAAAAATCCTATGGGTATGTCTCCTTATAAAATGGTTTATGGAAAAGCTTGTCATTTGCCTCTTGAGTTAGAACATAAAGCATATTGGGCAATCAAAGAACTTAATTATGACTTCAAACTTGCCGGTGAAAAGAGGTTATTTGATATTAGCTCACTAGATGAATGGAGAACCCAAGCCTATGAAAATGCCAAACTATTCAAAGAAAAAGTTAAAATATGGCATGATAAAAGAATCCAAAAGCGGGAATTCAAAGTTGGAGAATATGTTCTTTTGTACAACTCTCATTTTAGATTCTTTGCAGGAAAACTTCTCTCCAAATGGGAAGGACCATATATTATCGAAGAGGTGTATCGCTCTAAAGCTATTAAGATTAATAATGCCGAAGGTACTAACCCGAAGGTGGTCAATGGACAAAAAATTAAACACTATATCTCAGGTACGCTTATTAATGTTGAAAGCAATATTATTCAAGCCATGACACCGGAGGAACACATAAAAGAAACCTTCCAGAACACTCCAGAACCCCGAAAAAGAGGAGGTACATGATACGGTAAGTAAACGGACTCCGATAAATCCGCAAAAATATTTTCTATCAGTTTTGGAATATTACAAAAATTAGAAAAATAAACAATAACTAGGAAGGCAACCGAGGAGGGCACAAGACACCAGGGCACGCCTGCCTTGCCTGGCACGCCCAGGTGGGTTGTGCCCACCTCGGGAACCTTCCCGACTCCGTTTTTCTTCCATATTCTTGTTTCCCAAGATAAAAAATATCTATATATACCCCTGAATGATCTGACCACCACATCGCAGAAAAATCCCCTGTTCTTGTTTCGTGTTGTTTTCCTGATAGATCTAAAAATATGTCGTCTCAAGATTCCGAGGGAGAGAGCCATGTTTCTTACCAACCCCTCGATCCAAATGTCTTTAAGAAGACCTTCCTATACTTTTGGTTCACGGATGAGGAGGAGGACACCGATCCAGAGGATGCATCCTCAGATGAAGATGAAGTTCCACTACCTCAACCTGGAGATACACACGTGGGGTTCAAGAAGTCAAGCCTCCCCAGCAAAACTAAAACCCAATCTATCCCTTCTTGTTTTCTGCAGGATAGCAAGGCCGCACTATGCAAGAAGATATTAAAGCTTGAATTAGAGAATGAGGATCTTAGGGAGGATAATTTCAGCCTCCGACGCAAGCTGGAGAAGAAGAACATGACTATATCACCACCACCTTCATCATCTTCCCCACCAAAGGAGACTTGAGTACACGGGTATGGGCACTCCCCTTGGCTTGTCCCAAGCTTGGGGGAGGTGCCCCGGTATCGTATCACCATCACTTTTATTACCTTTACCTATTTTGGTTCGATCCCTAGTTATTTTGTGATTTAGTTGAATAAAGTTCAGCATGATCTAGCCTCGAGTTTTAGTTTCGTGATCTATCTTTCTATGTAATCAAGTGAGAGTTATATAATAAAGTTTAGTTTGAGTTTTTGCTTCTTTACTTTTATGTTGCAATCAAATAAAAGAAATAAATGAAAAAGATCATATGTTAATCTTATAGTGAGTAATGACATCACATAAGGAAAAGTATAAGTGGTAAAATTTATTGGAGGTTGACAAACATAGCATTGGTCAATGATGCAACTCATGAAAGAATTAATAATGGAAGAGAAGATTCATTTGCAAATACACTATCTTGGACATCTTTTATGATTGTGAGCCCCCAGTAAATATTATATATCAAAATTGTTGACGTTGGACAAGGAAGACAACGTAATGAGTTATGTTTGTTCATATTCACATAGAAGTTATATTGTCATAGATCCTTTAACATGTGGTGCTTGCTCAATATCTTTGCTAGCCAAAAATTCCGCACTAAGTAGAGATACTACTTGTGCATCCAAAAATCCTAAACCCAAACTCATGTTTTGAGAGTCCACCATACCTACCTATGTTTATGCTTTATACTTCGATGTTATGATGAATTGTTACTTGTTCATGAGAACTTATATGATAGATTTATATGAAAAAGTTTTATGATGAAGTTGTTGCTGTTATAATAATAAGCATGATGCTACTATGTCCGTATTTTGTTTTTATCGACACCTCTCTCTAATCATGTTGACATGTTTTTCGATATCGGTTTTCACTTGAGGACAAGCGAGGTCTAATGTTGGGGGAGTTGATACGTCCATTTTGCATCATGATTTCCTACTGTTATTTATAATGTTTTTATGCATAATAATGCTTTATGGAGTAATTCTAATGCCTTTTCTCTTATAATATGCAAGGTTTACACAAAGAGGGAGAATGCTGGCAGCTGGAATTCTGCACCTGAAAAAGCTATGTCAGAGTAACCTATTATGAACATCTCCAAATGAGCTGGAAATTTATGGAGAATTGTTTTGGAAAAAAAAAATACTGGAGCAAATAACTACCGGAGGGGGGCACCTGGTGAGCACAAGACACCAGCGCGTGCCAGGCCCCCCAGGCCCGCCCTGGTGGGTTGTGCTTAGCCCAGCCCACCTCCTTTGCCCATCTTCTGGTATATAAGTCATTTTGACCTAGAAAAAAAATAAGGAGAGGACTTTCGGGACGGAGCGCCACCATCTCGAGGCGGAACTTGGGCAGGAGCACTTTTGCCCTTCGGCGGAGCGATTCCGCCGGGGGAACTTCCTCCCCGGAGGGGGAAATTGAAGCCATCGTCATCACCAACAACCCTCTCATCTTTGGGAGGCCAATCTTCATCAACATCTTCAAAAGCACCATCTCCTCTCAAACCGTAGTTCATCTCTTGTGTTCAATCTTTCTACCGGAATGGTACCTGTGGGTGACTAGTAGTGTTGATTACATCTTGTAGTTGATTACTATATGGTTTATTTGGTGGAAGATTATATGTTCAGATCCATTATGCTATTTAATACCCCTCTGATCTTGAGCATGAATATCATTTGTGAGTAGTTACTTTTGTTCTTGAGGTCACGGGAGAAGTCATGTTGCAAGTAATCATGTGAAGTTAATATGTGTTCGATATTTTGATGATGTGTATGTTGTGATTCCCTTAGTGGTGTCATGTGAACGTCGACTACATGGAACTTCACCATCTTTGGGCCTAAGGGAATGCATTGTGGAGTAGTTATTATAAGATGGGTTGCTTGAGTGACAGAAGCTTAAACCCTAGTTTATGCGCTACTTCGTAAGGGACTGATTTTGATCCATATGTTTAATGCTATGGTTAGATTTTACCTTAATACTTTTCTCGTAGTTGCAGATGCTTGCGAGGTGGTTAATCATAAGTAGGAGGTTTGTTCAAGTAAGAACAGCACCTAAGCATCGGTCCACCCACATATCAAATTATCAAAGTAGCGAACACGAATCAAACCAACATGATGAAAGTGACATGGTGAAATTCCCGTGTGCCCTCAAGAACGCTTTGCTTATTATAAGAGGCTGTTTTGGCCTGTCCTTTGCCACAAAAGGATTGGGCTACCTTGCTGCACTTTATTTACCGTTACCGTTACTTGCTCGTTACAAATTATCCTTCTATCGAACTACCTGTTACCGACAATTTCAGTGCTTGCAGAAATTACCTTGCTGAAAACCACTTGTCATTTCCATCTGCTCCTCGTTGGGTTCAACACTCTTACTTATCGAAATGACTACGATTGATCCCCTATACCTGTGGGTCATCACACTCACACTAGCACCCAAGTCACATAAAACATGATAGGAATGATCTCTTATTTTAACTGAGACAACAGGCATGCCAACTACGGGTCTGTGTTTATCTTTTTCATCGAGTTTAGCAATTCTAGCAGCTTCATCACAGAAGTAAATAACATGCCCATCAATATTTTCGACCAAGAGATCTTTAACCTTAGCAATAGTAGGTTCTACTTTAATTTGTTCAGAGGGTTTAGGTGCTTTAATATTACTTTTGTGAACCACAGTTGATACCTTAGCATGTTCCTTTATCCTAACAGGGAAAGGTTTTTATTAATATAAGCAGTAGGCACAACTGGATCAACATTGTAAATGATAGTTTCATCTTTAGCTATGACCGGTTCTTTGATTTCTTCTTTAATAGGGGGATGATATTTAAACCACTTCTCCTTAGGTAGATCAACATGAGTAGCAAATGATTCACAAAAAGAGGCTACTATCTCAGAGTCAAGTCCATATTTAGTGCTAAACTTGTGAAAAGCATCGGTATTCATAAAAGATTTAACACAATCAAAATCAAGCTTAATACCTGACTCTTTACCTTCATCGAGTTCCCAATCATCAGAGTTGCATTTAATTCTTTCCAAGAGATCCCACTTGAAATCAATAGTCTTCTTCATAAAAGAACCAGTACAAGAAGTACCGAGCATGGATTGATCATCACGAGAAAGCCGAGCATAAAAATTCTGAATAATAATTTCTCTCAAGAGCTCATGATTGGGGCATGAATATAACATTGACTTAATCCTCCCCCAAGCTAGAGCGATACTTTCTCCTTCACGAGGCCAAAAATTATATATATAATTCTGATCACGATGAACTAGATGCATAGGATAAAACTTTTGATGAAATTCCAATTTCAAACGATTCCAGTTCCAAGATCCAATATCATCGCATAGCCTATACCATGTCAATGCCTTTCCCTTTAAAGATAAAGGGAAAACCTTCTTCTTAGCTTCATCTCTGTGTAAACCTGCAAGCTTAAATAATCCGCAGATTTCATCCACATATATCAAATGTTGGGGAACGTAGTAATAATTCAAAAAAATTCCTATGTGTCACCAAGATCAATCTAGGAAATGCTAGAAACAAGTGAGAGGGAGTGCATCTTCATACCCTTGAAAATCGCTAAGCGGAAGCGTTACAAGAACGCGGTTGATGGAGTCGTACTCACGGCGATTCAAATCGCGGAAGATCCGATCCAAGCGCCGAACGGACGGCGCCTCCACGTTCAACACACATACAGCTCGGGGACATCTCCTCCTTCTTGATCCAGCAAGGGAAGAGGAGAAGTTGAGGGAGAGCTCCGGCAGCACGACGGCGTGGTGGTGGAGGAGCTCGTGGTTCTCCGACAGGGCTTCGCCAAGCACTACGGAGGAGGAGGTGTTGGAGAGGGGGAAGGGCTGCACCAGGGAAGGGGTGCAGCTGCCCTCCCACCCCCCTTCTATCTATAGGGTGAAGGGGAGAGGGGGCCAGCCCCCTTAGATGCATCTAGAGGGGGGGGGGGGCGGCGGCCAGGAGGGGGTGACTTGCCCCCCAAGCAAGGTGGGAGGCGCCCCCTCCCCTAGGGTTTCCAACCCTAGGCGCCTTGGGCCCTTGGGGGGGCGCACCAGCCCACTAAGGGGCTGGTCCCCACCCATATTCAGCCCACTAGGCCCTCCGGGGCAGGTGGCCCCACCCGGTGGACCCCCGGACACCTTTCGGTGGTCCCGGTACAATACTGATAACCCTCGAAACCATTCCGGTGACTGAAACTGGACTTCCCATATATAAATCTTCACCTCCAGACCATTCCGGAACTCCTCATGACGTCCGGGATCTCATCCGGGACTCCGAACAACCTTCAGTTACCACATACAATTTCCCATAACAACTCTAGCGTCACCGAACCTTAAGTGTGTAGACCCTACGGGTTCGGGAACCATGCAGACATGACCGAGACATCTCTCCGGTCAATAACCAACAGCGGGATCTGGATACCCATGTTGGCTCCCAGATGTTCCATGATGATCTCATCGGATGAACCACGATGTCGGGGATTCAATCAATCTCGTATACAATTCCCTTTGCCCATCGGTACGTTACTTGCTCGAGATTCGATCGTCGGTATCCCCATACCTCGTTCAATCTCGTTACCGGCAAGTCTCTTTACTCGTTCCGTAACGCATGATCCTGTGGCTAACTCCTTAGTCACATTGAGCTCATTATGATGATGCATTACCGAGTGGGCCCAGAGATACCTCTCCGTCATACGGAGTGACAAATCCCAGTCTCGATTCGTGCCAACCCAACATACACTTTCGGAGATACCTGTAGTGCACCTTTATGGTCACCCAGTTACGTTGTGACGTTTGATACACCCAAAGCATTCCTACGGTATCCGGGAGTTGCACAATCTAATGGTCCAAGGAAATGATACTTGACATTAGAAAAGCTCTAGCAAACAAACTACACGATCTTGTGCTATGCTTAGGATTGGGTCTTGTCCATCACATCATTCTCCTAATGATGTGATCCCGTTATCAATGACATCCAATGTCCATGGCCAGGAAACCACAACCATCTATTGATCAACGAGCTAGTCAACTAGACGCTCACTAGGGACATATTGTGGTCTATGTATTCACACATGTATTACGGTTTTTGGTTAATACAATTATAGCATGAACAACAGACAATTATCATGAACAAGGAAATATAATAATAAACATTTTATCATTGCCTCTAGGGCATATTTCCAACAATCTCCCACTTGCACTAGAGTCAATAATCTAGTTCACATCACCATGTGATTAACACCCAAAGAGTTCTGGGGTTTTATAATTTTTGCTTGTGAGAGAGGTTATAGTCATTGGGTCTGCAACCTTCAGATCCGCGTGTACTTCGCAAATCTTTATGTCATATTGTAGATGCTGCTACCATGCTCCACTTGGAGCTATTCCAAATGGCTGCTCCACTATACGTATCTGGTTTGCTACTCAGAGTCATCCGGATTGGTGTTAAAGCTTGCATCGACCTAACCCTTTATCACCTCCATAACCGAGAAACATTTCCTTATTCCTCTAAGGATAATTTTGACCGCTGTCAAGTGATCCACTCCTGGATCACTCTTGTACCCCCTTGCCAGACACGTGGCAAGGCACACATCAGGTGCGGTACACAGCATGGCATACCGTATAGAGCCTATGGCTGAGGCATAGGGACGACCTTCGTCCTTTTTCTTTCTTCTGCCGTGGTCGAGGTTTGAGTCTTACTCCACTTCACACCTTACAACTCAGGCAAGAACTCCTTCTTTGACTGATCCATTTTGAACTCCTTCAAAATCATGTCAAGGTATGTGCTCTGTGAAAGTCTTATCAAGCGTCTTGATCTATCTCTATAGATCTTGTCGCCCAATATGTAAGCAGTTTTACCTAGGTCTTCCTTTGAAAAACTGCTTTCAAACAACCCTTTATGCTTTCCAGAAATTCTACATCATTTCCGATCAACAATGTGTCATCCACATATACTTATCAGAAATGTTATAGTGCTCCCACTCACTTTCTTGTAAATACAATTTTCTTGGAAACTTTGTATAAACCCAAAAGCTTTGATCACCTCATCAAAGCATATATTCCAACTCCGAGATGCTTGCTCCAGTCCTTAGAAGGATCGCTGGAGCTTGCATACCTTTTAGCATCCTTAGGATCGACAAAACCTTCTGGTTGTATCACATACAACCTTTCCTCATGAAAACCGTCAAGGAAACTTTGTTTTGACATCCATCTGCCATATTTCGTAAATGAAAATGCAGCAACTGCTAACATAATTCTAACAGACTTTAGCATCGCTATGATTGAGAGAGTCTCATCACAGTCAACTCCTTGAACTTGTCGGAAACTTCTTTGAGACAAGTCGAGCTTCATAAATGGTGACATTACCATCAGCGTCTACCTTCTTCTTAAAGATCCATTTATTCTCAATGGCTTGCCGAGCATCGGGCAAGTCCACCAAAGTCCATACTTTGTTCTTATACATGGATCCTATCTTGGATTTCATGGCTCCTAGCCATTTGTTAGAATTCGGGCCCACCATCGCTTCTCCATAGCTCGTAGGTTCATCGTTGTCCAACAACATGACCTCTAAGACAGGGTTACCGTACCACTCAGGAGTAGTACGTATCCTTGTCGACCTACGAGGTTCGATAGTAACTTGATCCGAACCTTCATGATCACTATCATTAGCTTCCTCTTCAACTGATGTAGGTGTCACAGAAACATCTTTCTGTGCTTCACTACTCACTGGTTGAAGTAAAGGTTCAACAACCTCATCAAGTTCTATCTTCCTCCAACTCAATTCTTTCGAGAGAAACTCTTTCTCGAGAAAGGACCCGTTCTTAGTGACAAAAACTTTGCCCTTAGATCTAAGATAGAAGGCATACCCAATCATCTCCTTTGGGTATCCTATGAAGACGCATTTATCCGCTTTGGTTTTGAGCTTATTAGGCTGAAGCCTTTTCACATAAGCGTCGCAGCCCCAATCCTTAAGAAACGACAACTTAGGTTTCTTGCCAAACCATAGTTCATACGGTGTCGTCTCCACGGACTTAGATGGTGCCCTATTTAAAGTGAATGTATTTGTCTCTAATGCATAACCCCAAAATGATAGCGGTAGATCGGTAAGAGACATCGTAAATCGCACCATATCCAATAGAGTGCGATTACGATGTTCGGACACACCATTATGCTATGGTGTTCCAGGTGGCGTCAACTGTGAAACGATTCCACCTTGTCTTAAGTGATTGCCAAACTCATAACTCAGATACTCTCCCCTTGATCATATCATAGGAACTTGATCTTCTTGTTATGATGATTCTCAACTTCACTCTGAAATTGCTTGAACTTTTCAAAAGTTTCAGACTTATGCTTTATTAAGTAAACATGCCCATATCTACTCAATTCATCAGTGAAGGTGAGAAAATAACGATATCCGCCGCACGCGTCAACACTCATCGGACCGCACACATCAGCATGTATGATTTCTATGAAAGTCACTTGCCCGTTCTATTGTTCCAAAAAAACGGGGTTTTAGTCATCTTGCCAACGAGGCATGGTTCGCATGTGTCAAGTGATTCAAAATCAAGTGACTTCAAAAGTCCATCGGCATGGAGGTTCTTCATGCGCTTTACACCAATATGACCTAAGCGGCAGTGTCACAAGAAAGTGGTACTATCATTATCAACTCTACATCTTTTGGCATCAATGTTATGAACATGTGTATCACTACGACCGAGATTCAATAAACCATTCACATTGGGTGCATGACCATAGAAGGTGTTATTCATGTAAACAGAATAACCATTATTCTCTGACTTAAATGAATAACCGTATTGCAATAAACATGATCTAATCATGTTCATTCTCAACGCAGACACCAATGCAAACAACATTTATCTAGGTTCAACACTAATCCCGAAGGTAGAGGGAGCGTGCGATGGTGATCACATCAACCTTGGAAACACTTCCAACACACATCGTCACCTCGCCCTTAGCTAGTCTCCGTTTATTCCGTAGCTTTTGTTTCGAGTTACCAATATTAGCAACTGAACCAGTATCTAATACCCATGTGCTACTAGGAGTACTAGTAAGGTACACATCAATAACACGTATATCAAATATACTATTGTTGAAGTTGCCAACCTTCTTATCAATTGGGGTAGTTCCACTACCAGTGACCGTTCCCCTTACAATAGAAGCACTTAGTCTCGGCTTTAGATTCAACCTTGGGTTTCTTCACTAGAGCGGCAACTGGCTTGCCATTCATGAAGTTTCCCTTCTTGCCCTTGCCCTTTTTGAAACCAGTGGTCTTGTTAACCAACAACACTTGATGCTCCTACTTGATTTCTACCTCCGCGGCCTACCGCGAACTGCTCCGGGATCATCTCCATCCCTTGCATGTTATAGTTCATCACGAAGTTCCAGTAGCTTGGTGATAGTGTCTGGAGAACTCTGTCAATTAGTATCTTATCTGGAAGATTAACTCCCACTTGATTCAAGTGATTATAGCACCTAGACATTCTGAGCACATGCTCACTGACTGAGCTATTCTCCTCCATCTTGTAGGCAAAGAACTTGTCAGAGGTCTCATACCTCTCAACACGGGCATGAGCCTAAAATACCAATTTCAACTCTTGGAACATCTCATATGTTCCATGGCATTCGAAACGCCTTTGGAGCCCCGATTCTAAGCTGTAAAGCATGGCGCACTAAACTATCAAGTAGTCATCAGAACGTGTCTGCCAGATGTTCACAACATCCACGGACGACGCTAGAGGGGTTGGCACACCGAGCGGTGCATCAAGGACATAAGCCTTCTGTGCAGTAGTGAGGACAATCCTCATACTACGGCCCTAGTCAGCATAATTGCTTACAAAACCTTTCAACTTAGTATTTCTCTAGGAACGTATTAACACAGGGAGCTACAGCGCGAGCTATGGATCTACAACATAAATTTGCAAAGACAATTTTAGACTAAGTTCATGATAATTAAGTTCATCTAATCAAATTATTTAATGAACTCCCACTCAGATAGACATCCCTCTAGTCATCTAAGTAATACATGATCCGAATCGACTAGGTCGTGTCCGATCATCACGTGAGACGGACTAGTCATCAACGGTGAACATCTCCATGTTGATCGCATCTACCATACGACTCATGTTCGACCTTTCGGTCTCTCGTGTTCCGAGGCCATGTCTGTACATGCTAGGCTCGTCAAGTCAACCTAAGTGTTTTGCATGTGTAAATCTGGCTTACACCCGTTGTATGCGAACGTTAGAATCTATCACACCCGATCATCACGTGGTGCTTCGAAACAACGAACCTTTGCAACGGTGCATAGTTAGGGGGAACACATTTCTTGAAAATTTAGTGAGGGATCATCTTATTTATGCTACCGTCGTTCTAAGCAAATAAGATGTAAACATGATAAACTTCACATGCAAATCATAAAATGAAATGATATGGCATATATCATCTTGCGCTTTTGATCTCCATCTTCGAGGCGCGGCATGATCACCATCGTCACCGGCATGACACCATGATCTCCATCATCATGATCTCCATCATCGTGTCTTAATGAAGTTGTCTCGCCAACTATTACTTCTACTACTATGGCTAACGGTTAGCAATAAAGTAAAGTAATTACATGGCGTTTTCATTGACACGCAGGTCATACAATAAATTAAGACAACTCCTATGGCTCCAGCCGGTTGTCATACTCATCGACATGCAAGTCGTGATTCCTATTACAAGAACATGATCAATCTCATACATCACATATATAATTCATCACATCCTTTTGGCCATATCACATCACATAGCATACCCTGCAAAAACAAGTTAGACGTCCTCTAATTGTTGTTGCATGTTTTACGTGGCTGCTATGGGTTTCTAGCAAGAACGTTTCTTACCTACGCAAAAGCCACAACGGTGATATGCCAATTGCTATTTACCCTTCATAAGGACCCTCTTCATCGAATCCAATCCGACTAAAGTGGGAGAGACATACACCCGCTAGCCACCTTATGCAACAAGTGCATGTCAGTCGGTGGAACCTGTCTCACGTAAGCGTACGTGTAAGGTCGGTCTGGGCCGCTTCATCCCACAATGCCGCCGAATCAAGATAGGGCTAGTAACGGTAAGCAAATTGAACAAATCATCGCCCACAACTACTTGTGTTCTACTCGTGCATAGAATCTACGCATAGACCTAGCTCTGATACCACTGTTGGGGAACGTAGTAATAATTCAAAAAAATTCCTACGTGTCACCAAGATCAATCTAGGAGATGCTAGCAACAAGTGAGAGGGAGTGCATCTTCATACCCTTGAAGATCGCTAAGCGGAAGCGTTACAAGAACGCGGTTGATGGAGTCGTACTCGCGGCGATTCAAATCGCGGAAGATCCGATCCAAGCGCCGAACGGACGGCGCCTCCGCGTTCAACACACATACAGCCCGGGGACGTCTCCTCCTTCTTGATCCAGCAAGGGAAGAGGAGAAGTTGAGGGAGAGCTCCGGTAGCATGACGGCGTGGTGGTGGAGGAGCTCGTGGTTCTCCGACAGGGCTTCGCCAAGCACTACGGAGGAGGAGGAGGTGTTGGAGAGGGGGAAGGGCTGCGCCAGGGAAGGGGTGTGGTTGCCCTCCCACCCCCCTTCTATTTATAGGGTGAAGGGGAGAGGGGGCAGGCCCCCTTAGATGCATCTAGAGGGGGGCGGCGGCCAGGAGGGGGTGACTTGCCCCCCAAGCAAGGTGGGAGGCGCCCCCTCCCCTAGGGTTTCCAACCCTAGGCGGCTTGGGCCCTTGGGGGGGCGCACCAGCGCACTAAGGGGCTGGTCCCCACCCATATTCAGCCCACTAGGCCCTCCGGGGCAGGTGGCCCCACCCGGTGGACCCCCGGACACATTTCGGTGGTCCCGGTACAATACCGATAACCCCCGAAACCATTCCGGTGACTGAAACTGGACTTCCCATATATAAATCTTCACCTCCGGACCATTCCGGAACTCCTCGTGACGTCCAGGATCTCATCCGGGACTCCGAACAACCTTCGGTTACCACATACAATTTCCCATAACAACTCTAGCGTCACCGAACCTTAAGTGTGTAGACCCTACGGGTTCGGGAACCATGCAGACATGACCGAGACATATCTCCGGTCAATAACCAACAGCGGGATCTGGATACCCATGTTGGCTCCCACATGTTCCACGATGATCTCATCGGATGAACCACGATGTCGGGGATTCAATCAATCCCGTATACAATTCCCTTTGTCCATCGGTATGTTACTTGCCCGAGATTCGATCGTCGGTATCCCCATACCTTGTTCAATCTCGTTACCGGCAAGTCTCTTTACTCGTTCCGTAACGCATGATCCCGTGGCTAACTCCTTAGTCACATTGAGCTCATTATGATGATGCATTACCGAGTGGGCCCAGAGATACCTCTCCGTCATATGGAGTGACAAATCCCAGTCTCGATTCGTGCCAACCCAACAGACACTTTCGGAGATACCTGTAGTGCACCTTTATGGTCACCCAGTTACGTTGTGACGTTTGATACACCCAAAGCATTCCTACGGTATCCGGGAGTTGCACAATCTCATGGTCTAAGGAAATGATACTTGACATTAGAAAAGCTCTAGCAAACGAACTACATGATCTTGTGCTATGCTTAGGATTGGGTCATGTCCATCACATCATTCTCCTAATGATGTGATCCCATTATCAACGACATCCAATGTCCATGGTCAGGAAACCACAACCATCTATTGATCAACGAGCTAGTCAACTAGAGGCTCACTAGGGACATATTGTGGTCTATGTATTCACACATGTATTATGGTTTCCGGTTAATACAATTATAGTATGAACAATAGACAATTATCTTGAACAAGGAAATATAATAATAAACATTTTATCATTGCCTCTAGGGCATATTTCCAACATCAAATGCATATCAAGATGTATAGTTCCGTCTCCTGCATAAGGATTAGCTAGCAGTTGCTCTATCATACGCGAAGGAATTTCATAGATAATATTTTCAGTAGGTGCAGTAGGTTGAGGGGCAACTAATTGTGCTTCCGGTCGAGGTGAAGATACCCCTAACAAACGCCTCAAAGGATTGTTTTTCATAGTAAGAAGTGACAATAAATTTCAGCACATAATATAAAAATTTTCTTACTGATTTCCACTTACTGAGAGCGCTTCTCTCCCCGGCAACAGTGCCAGAAAAGAGTCTTGATGACCCACAAGTATAGAGGATCAATCATAGTCCTTTTGAAAAGTAAGAGTGTCGAACCCAACAAGGAGCAGAAGGAAATGACAAGTGGTTTTCAGCAAGGTAATGTCTGCAAGCACTGAAATTGTTGGTAACAAGTAGTTTGATAGCAAGATAATTTGTAACGAGCAAGTAACGGTAACGGTAAATAAAGTGCAGCAAGGTAGCCCACTCCTTTTTTGGCAAATGACATGCCAAAACAGTCTCTTATAATAAGCAAAGCGTTCTTCAGGGCACACGGGAATTTCACCGAGTCACTTTCATCATGTTGGTTTGATTCATGTTCGCTACTTTGATAATTTGATATGTGGGTGGACTGCTGCTTGGGTGCTATTCTTACTTGAACAAGCCTCCCACTTATGATTAACCCCCTCGCAAGCATCCACAACTACAAGAAAAGTATTAAGATAAAATCTAACCATATCATTAAACATTTGGATCCAAGTCGGTCCCTTACGGAATAGCGCATAAACTAGGGTTTAAGCTTCTGTCACTCTAGCAACCCATCATCTAATAACTACTCCCCAATGCATTCCCTTATGCCCAAAGATGGTGAAGTGCCATATACTCGACGTTCACATGACATCACTAATGGAATCACAACATACATATCATCAAAATATCGATCACATATCAACTTCACATGATTACTTGCAACATGACTTCTCCCGTGACCTAAAGAACAAAAGTAACTACTCACAAATGATATTCATGCTCAAGATCAGAGGGGTATTAAATAGCATAATGGATCTGAACATATAATCTTCCACCAAATAAACCATATAGTAATCAACTACAAGATGTAATCAACAGTACTAGTCACACACAGGTACCAATCTGAGGTTCCGGTACAAAGATTGAACACAAGAGATGAACTAGGGTTTGAGAGGAGATGGTGCTGTTGAAGACGTTGATGGAGATTAGCCTCCCAAAGATGAGAGGGTTGTTGGTGATGACGATGGCTTCGATTTCCCCCTCCAGGAGGGAAGTTCCCCCGGTGGAATCGCTCCGCTGGAGGGCAAAAGTGCTCCTGCCCAAGTTCCGCCTCAAGACGGCGGCGCTCCATCCCGAAAGTCCTCCCCTTAATTTTTCTAGGTCAAAACACCTTATGTACCAGAAGATGGGCACCGTGGGTGGGCTGGGCTGGCCACAACCCACCAGGGCGCGCCTGGGGGGCCTGGCACGCCCTGGTGTCTTGTGGCCACCAGGTGGCCCCCCTCCGGTAGTTATTTGCTCTAGTATTTTTTATATATTCCAAAATAATTCTCCGTAAATTTTCAGCTCATTTGGAGATGTGCAGAATAGGTATCTCTTACATAGCTTTTTCAGGTCCAGAATTCCAGCTGCCGGCATTCTCCCTCTTTGTGTAAACTTTGCATATTATGAGAGAAAAGGCATTAGAATTACTCTATCAAGCATTACTATGCATAAAAACGTTATAAATAATAGTAGGAAAACATGATGCAAAATGGACGTATCAGCACTGTGGCAAAGAACTGGGCCACAAGCTCCGCATCAAAGTCCTTGTTGAACGAAATGATCCTCTTGATATCAAGCTCCTCACACCTCTGTAACGCAGCCCCAAAGTACGAGAAGTCCCTCTCCATGTGAGAAAGATCAATAGACTTGACTTTCACATACAAATTCTTCTTGCCCATCAACACATCATGATAGATAGACTGCTACAACTTGTTCCAAAATGGGCGACTGACAAGCGAAGGATCCTGAGGCACCCGGTACAGATTGCGCTTACGCGCCAAACAGAACTCCTGGGTAGGCATCTGATGAGCACCCTTGGTACCCTTGCCCTTGAAAGAAATCACTTTTACCCTCTGTCTTGGCTGCTCACTAGGGCCACTCTTTGGCATGGAGCCACTCTCTGGCACATCAGCAGAATGGTAACACTTGGAGCCACCAGTACGAGCGGGGTTCTTGCGACGAGCCTGATGCTCGGAGCCACTACCACCTGGAACACACACACAAAAGCATGAAGGAAGACAAATTGCATAAGCCAAGGAAAGAGAGAAACACAAGAGTGAAGGTTGAACGGTAAAAACTGAAAGTTGGCAGCTCGAGGCGGTAGTACCGCGCCTCCCGGCAGAAGTACCACCCACAGGCGGTAGTACTGCTCTGGAGGAACGGTAGTACCGCTCGAGGCGGACGTCAGTGGGGCTGACAACTGCCGCGGAGAGATCCAGTACTACCGGAGGTGCCAAATTCAAATTTTTGTGGTTAAACCTTTAATCTACCTACTCTAGCAGTCTCCCAAGTCCTACTCATGCCTCGATTTAACCAAAAATCGATGAAAGCAACAGATAGAGCCCTAGACCTAGATTCAAGAAATAGAATCATAGGAGAGAGGAACGGGGGCAATATCGGCTTCCATAGCAAGAGGAGATGGTGGGGATCGATCCCACCAGTAGTAATCAAGGAAGACGGCCTGGAACCGGTGGCTCGGCGGCGGCCCTCCTGTGCTTGCTCGTCGCCTGTGAGAGGAAAGGGAGAGGTGGAGAGAGGCGAATGGTTATGGGGGAGTGGAAAACTCCCCCTTCTTGACTCATAACCCCCCACACCCAGCCACTAAGTGGTAGTACCGCTTAGGGAGCGATAGTACCACTTCGGTACGAATCCAAGTCAGAGGGCCTGGTAGTACCGGGGAGCTAGGCGATAGTACCATTGACAAGCTATAGTACCGCCCGAGCTCCGCGGTAGTACCACGCAGACGACAGCAAACAGGAACACAAAGACGGAAGAGGAGGCTTATGCAAGGAGAAGGGAAAGAGACAAGAAACAACAGCAAACGGAAGAGACACTCCAAGAACTAAACACAAGAGAAAAGCGAAAGCGCACTTGAAGTGACTCAAAACACACACAAAGTACTCAAGACTAGATACAATAGATAGCCAACTTGAGGAGAAACCTCTCAAAGAGGGGGCGATGGCCGAAGCCACCTATGTTTGAGTCAATTGGTATGGCACCACGAAGATTTTAACCTTGGGCCCATGACCAAAACTCATCTTTGAAGCACAAGTACCATCAAAAATGGCTAATGTGAAAGACTTGGTTGATTTATTCATAATGGGGGAGGGAGAGTTCATTGAGGAAACAACACTCCCCTTATGTCCATGCCTACATCTAGAACAAGATATAATGATGAATGCGGAGTGGTGTGCCTAGATTCAAGCCACACTGCTGGAATCAATGATAGTTAGCTCATGCCTTAACTCGCGAAATCTTGCTTCATCTAGAGGCTTGGTGAAGATATCTGCTAGTTGCTCTTGAGTGTTGATGTAGATGATCTCAATATCTCCACGCTTGATGTGGTCCCGAATGAAATGATGACGAATCTCAATGTGCTTCATCTTGCTATGTTGCACCAGATTGTATGAAATCTTGACAGCACTTTCATTGTCACATAGAAGAGGCACTTTGTCACAAGTGACACCGTAATCCTTTAAAGTTTGCCTCATCCATAACAATTTTGCACAACAACTTATGGCTGCTACATACTCGGCCTCGGTGGATGAGAGAGACATACAATTTTGCTTCTTCGAAGACCAACTCACCAAAGAGCGACCAAGGAATTGGCACCCTCTGGAAGTTGACTTCCTCTCCACACAGTCTCCCGCCCAATCCGAGTCCGAATAACCCATGAGATCAAAGCTTTCTCCTTTGGGGTACCATAAGCCAAAGTTTGGGGTATGAGCCAAATATCAAAAGATTCGCTTGACCGCCACCAAGTGGCTTTCCTCAAGTGCGGCTTGAAACCGCACACAAATTCCCACACTTAACATGATATTCGGTCTAGATGCACAAAGGTAAAGCAAGGATCTAATCACGGAGCGATATACCTTTTGATCCACCACTTTACCATTGGGATCACTGTCAAGCTTGCATTTGGTGGGCACGGGAAACTTAACCAGCTTGACATCATCTAGCTTTAATCTCTTGAGCATGTCTTGGGTATACTTGGCTTGGTTGATGAACGTTCCTTCCCTCCTTTGCTTGACTTCAAACCCAAGAAAGAACTTCAACTCTCCCATCATAGACATCTCAAACTTCTTGGTCATTAGTGCAGCAAACTCATCATTGAAAGATTTGTTAGGAGAACCAAATAATATCATCAACATATAGTTGGCATATGAACAAATTCCCTTTGACCCTCTTAGTAAAAAGAGTGGGATCAATTTTCCCAATTTCAAACCCATGATCTTACAACAACTCGGTAAGGTGCTCATACCACGCACGTGGGGCTTGTTTAAGGCCATAGAGTGCCTTCTTGAGTTTGTATAGATGATTGGGGATCTTAGGATCCTCGATCATGGAGGTTGTTTGACATATACCAACTCATTCAAAGGACCATTAAGAAATGCACTCTTCACATCCATTTGTTGCAACTTAAAATCATGATGAGATGCATATGAAAGCAACATGCGAATAGATTCAAGACGAGCAACGGGGGCAAAGGTTTCACCATAGTCAATACCCTCGACTTGGGAGTAGCCTTGTGCCACCAATCTTGCCTTGTTTCGAACAACCACACCGTTCGCATCTTGCTTGTTCTTGAAGATCCATTTGATCCCAATGACATTGTGTTCCTCCGTTGGCCTTGGCACTAATTCCCAAACTTGGTTGTGCTCGAAGTTGTTGAGTTCATCATGCATGGCTTCGAGCCAATCCACATCATTGAGCGCCCCATGTACCTTTTGGGGTTCAACACACGAAACAAACACGTGATGCTCACAAATATTTGACAATTGTCTACGAGTAGTTACCCCATTTCTCAAGCTTCCAAGCACATTCTCCATGACATGTTGTTGTTGCTTGAGCTTGGAAGCCACCTTGGCGGCATGACGCTCCAAAAGTTCCTCAATGGACATTTGGGGATTATCATCTTGATTATCTTGAGCACCGTCTTGAGCTTGTTCTTGATCATGGGCTTGCGCTTGATCTTGAACTTGCTCGGAGTCATGAACTTGATCTTGGGCATCATTTGGTGCACCGCCATCTTCATGGGTTTGATCTTGCCCTTGATCTTGTTCATTTGGTTGAGGGCCTTCACTTTGTTCTTCGGAAGCGTGTGGGTTTTGAGTTGGTGATGACTCTACTTGAGTAGAGCATTGTCCTTCTCCTTCAGCCACAAGGGGTTCCTCAATGGGGAGTATTTGAATAATCCCCATTCTTCTTATGGCTTGAGGAGGAATTTCATCACCTACATCACAAAGACCACTTTGCTCCACTTGGGAGCCATTATTTTCATCAAACTCCATGTTACACGTCTCCTCAATGAGTCCATTGGACTTGTTGAGAACACGATAAGCATGAGAGTTTGTAGCATAACCAACAAATATGCCCTCTTGAGCTCTAGGTTCAAATTTAGACAAACGAGCACCTTTCTTGAGAATAAAACACTTACAACCAAACACCTGAAAGTACTTGAGGTTGGGCTTGTTACCGGTAAGTATCTCATATGGAGTCTTGTTCAAGCCTTTGCGGAGGTAGAGCCGATTGGATACATGACATGCGGTGTTGATGGCTGATACGTCTCCAACGTATCTATAATTTTTTATTGTTCCATGCCATTATATTATCTGTTTTAGATGTTTTATATGCATTAATATGCTATTTTATATTATTTTTGGGACTAACCTATTAAACTAGAGCCCAGTGCTAGTTTATGTTTTTTCCTTGTTTTTTAGTTTTATAGAAAAGGAATATCAAACGGAGTCCAAACGGAATAAAACTTTCATGATGATTATTATTGGACCAGAAGACATTCACGGAGCTTGGAGAAGGGGCCAGAAGGTTCTCGAGGAGGCCACAAGCCTGCTAGGCGCACCCCAGGGGGGCGCGCCCTGAGGGCTTGTGGGGCCCTCGGGAGTCCTCCAACCCTAATTCTTGCACTATAAATTCCCAAATATTCCCAAACCACCAGAGGTGTCCACCAAAATACTTTTTCGCCACCGTAACCTTCTGTTCCCGTGAGATCCCATCTTGGGGCCTTTTCTGGTGATCTACCGGAGGGGGATTCGATCACGGAGGGCTTCTACATCAACCCTATTTCCCTACCAATGATGTGTGATTAGTTTACCACAGACCTACGGGTCCATAGCTATTAGCTAGATGGCTTCTTCTCGCTCTTTGATCTTCAATACAATGTTCTCCTCGATGTTCTTGGAGATCTATTTGATGTAATACTTTTTTGTGGTGTGTTTGTTGAGATCCGATGAATTGTCGATTTATGATCAGATTGCCTATTAATATTATTTGAGTCTTTTCTGAACTCTTTTATGCATGATTAAGATATCTTTGTATTTCTCTTCGAACTATCGATTTGGTTTGGCCAACTAGATTGGTTTTTCTTGCAATGGGGAGGTGCTTAGTTTTGGGTTCAATCTTGCGGTGTCCTCACCCAGTGACATAGTAGGGGTAGCGAGGCACGTATTGTATTGTTGCCATTGAGGATAAAAAGATGGGGTTTACATCATATTGCTTGAGTTTATCCCTCTATATCATGTCATCTTGCTTAAGGCGTTACTCCATTCTTATGAACTTAATACTCTAGATGCATGCTGGATAGCGGTCGATGTGTGGAGTAATAGTAGTAGATGCAGGCAGGAGTCGGTCTACTTGTCACGCACGTGATGCCTATATTCATGATCATTGCCTTAGATATTGTCATAACTTTGCGCTTTTCTATCAATTGCTCAATAGTAATTTGTTTACTACCGTATGCTTTCTTCAAGAGAGAAGCCTCTAGTGAAACCTATGGCCCCCGGGTCTATTTTCCATTATATATTTTTAGATCTATAAAACCAAAAACCCAAAAATACCTTGATGCAATTTATTTACTTTTATTTTGTTTTATGTTTTAGTAATCTTTTATATCTATCTCTATCATATCTCATCCTTGCAAGTGACCGTGAAGGGATTGACAACCCCTTTATCACATTGGGTGCAAGTGTTTGATTGTTTGTGTAGGTGCATAGATTGGAGACTTGCTTGTACCTCCTACTGGATTGATACCTTGGTTCTCAAACTGAGGGAAATACTTATCTCTACTTTGCTGCATCACCCTTTCCTCTTCAAGGGAGAAACCAACGCAAGCTCAAGAAGTAGCAGGAAGAATTTCTGGCGCCGTTGCCGGGGAGGTTCTACATCAAGCCTACCAAGTACCCATCATAAACTCTCATCTCTTGCATTACATTATTTGCCATTTGCCTCTCATTTTCCTCTCCCCCACTTCTAAAAGGTTTTCAGAAAAATACAAAAATATTTGCCTTTTTATTTGCCTTCTTTCCGTTTGTCTCTATGTCTTACTTGGTTTGTTTGCTTGGTATAATTGTGTATTTATTGAAAATCAAAAAGCAAAAAGTTTATGGATCCTCATCCACTTGCTAATATTTTTAAGAGATCCAATTATGATGAAGCTATTGCTAGTGAGTTGAGTGCACTAGATTATCTTTACGAAGTTTTGCTTGAAATTCGTGAATCTTAAAATTATGATAAAGTGTTAAAAGAAGAATTTTAAGAAGTGATTCACGATAGCTCCTTGAAAGAAAAGCATGATTGCAATGATTTTATTATAAATTCTATTAATGTCAATTGTGCTAATAATATGCAAAACCCTAAGCTTGGGGATGCTAATTTTCCTATGTCCACTACTTGTTGCAATGATCATGATTGGGGTGATTCTTCTTATGATCTTGAAAATTTATTTAAGCCTCATGATGAATATGTTTGCAATAACATTGAAAGTGGGTTTGGAAGAGTGTTAACTCTAGGTAATAATGATCCCACTATTTTGGAGATTGATCAATCTTATGAAATTTTTGATAAAAGTGGGCTTGGAGAGGTCATGACTTTATTTGATGATAATCCCACTATTTTGGAAGAGTGTGAACTTTGCATGCATGTGGATCATGAAGAGAATATTTTATGTGATAGTTATATTGTTGAATCTGATTATGATCCTACATGTAATTATTATGAGAGAGGAAAATATTGTGGTAGAAATTTTCATGTTACTAAATTACCTCTCGTTATGTTGAGATTGCTATTGTTTATTTCTTCTTCCTTGCATATGCTAGTTTTTGCTTGTCTTGATAAATCTTTTCCCTATAAAATGCCTATGCATCAGAAGTATGTTAGACTTAAACTTGTTTGTCTCATGCTATATGATGCTATATTGTGCTTCAATTTTTTATCTTTCATGTGAGCATCATTAAAATTATCAATGCCTAGCTAAAATGCTTTAAAGAAAATCGCTTGTTGGGAGACAACCCAATATTTTTCCTTTCTGTTTTTATGATTTTACACATTATTACCTCTGTAGTAATTGTGTTTTAGTGTTTTAATTAGTGTTTGAGCCAAGACCTTTGGGATGGCTTACGGTGATAGTTGATTTGATCCTGCTGAAAAACAGAAACTTTTGCGTCAGTTGCAGAATCTTTCCCTAATAATAAAGCACGGATTGAGTTTGTCGGGTTCACTGTAGCGTCCTTTTTACACAAAGGTCCCTGTGGTTTTTAGGAATTAAACCCGCCGTCCCTGTTTTAGTGAATTTTTAAAAAACTTTTTGGGAGAAAATAACGTTTAATCATGATTCATCGCACCTGCTTGGCTTCGTACGCCTCCCCACCTCTGGCTAGGTCGCGCGAGCCTGGGCCACCTCTGGTCATATGGGCCTCAGCCCCAATGTTATGTAAAGAAGCGGTTCCTTTAGATTCTAAAAAAACTAGGTTCGTTTATATTTTATTGTCCCACCTCGCCCCTTTGCACAAAATCGCACCGATTTATATACATCTACCAATTTATGTCAATAAGCCGCCTAGAAAATTGGGAAGGAGCAGAGAAAATTGTGGATTCGGTGGAATTAATGCGAGAGAGAGACGATCAATGAATCGGCGCCTGCACATACATACGGGGGAGAGAAATCGAGGATTCTCGAATTAATGAGAGAGAGCCGATTAATAACAAATGAGCAGCTCCTATCGACGACAGGAGGTGGCGGATCCGGCTGCTCTGGCTTGGATTTGGCGGTGAGGCGAACGGATTGAGTCGGGGAGGCTCCACAGAGAGGTGGAAGACGGACGGGCACTCTCTCGTCGTCCTCCTCCTGACGGCACGCGAGGAGTCGGACAGGCCGACGGAGAGAGAGGTGGCTGGAGGTGACAAGCTCCAAAACACGGGGGGTTGCTGCGGGGGGGGGGGTGTTGTTCCATGGTGATCCTTCCCTGGAGAAAACAGAGATTAGAGAGAAAGAAGAACGAGTAGGAGAGAGAGGAGGAGAGGGCCAGCAGCTAGTGGCTGGGCCTGCTTGAGAGGTGGCTCTAGGCAGAGCGGGTGAGGCGGGGGCTGCTGGAGTGGAGGGTGTGAGAAGGGGAAAAGAAACGAGTGGGGCTCCACGAGTTGCTGGATTTTTGTTTCTTCGGTGATTTGCCTCCGTTTGTTACCTTACGAACACAATATATATACACAAGTTACGAACCACAATGTCAGAGTAAATGACCACAGGTAGCCCCATCAGCTCCCTTTGGTATTTCAAGACATCGGGGCAGGATGCGCCCCTCAAACATCAAGGACAAGGGCTGCCTTCTTGAGGCCGGCTGGTCCAAGCAGCCGGTAGCCGGGAGGCGGCGGAGTCCACAAGACGGCCATGAAGTGGGCCGACTCCTGGCAGGCGGCCTCTTGGGATGCCGAGTCCTAGCAGGCGGCCCCTCGCGCCCTCAAAGTCAGCGCCAACATAAACATGATGAGACAGGGCATGGCTATAGTACAGGCCTGCCACCCCCGAATCCAGGGCACGGCGTGGCCACAGTACTGCGTACCGAGCAGGCATCCTGCGCCCAACGCAGGACTGTTGCCATGCCACTCATGACGTCACCCATGGCAGAGGGAGCCATGCTCCCGTGACGGGCGGTCAGTACGGCCCGCAGGCGGCGGGCCCTACTTGTCCGTGACAAGCCAGAAGGCGGCAAGCCCAGACCAGTCGGCTCAGTGGGAGGCCGGCTCCCAGCAGGCGGCCCTCCTCCTCCCTCGAAGTCCGTGCACCATTAACCAGATACGACGGGGTATGGCTACAGTGAGTTCCCGCCAGGCGGCGGGACTGTATCCACGCAACCCCTGACGAGGCCTTCATCATCAAGGGCAATGCTACAGCATAAAGCCGTCAACGCGGCCCGTGGACGGCGGGACCCACCTGTCGTCTGAGATCGCGGCAGTCGGCGGACCCACCAGGCGGCGGGCCTCGGCGGTCGGCGGAGAAGCCGGCGCCCAGTGACGCTGACTGTCGGGCCCCACATCTGGCCAGATTACCATTGTACCCCTGGGGGGTAGGCTTATATAAACCCCCCAGGTCACCCCATGCAGGGGGTTGGCTCCTTGGCAGAGGCCTCGTCGAGCACTCATAGCACCACACACACACGCAGAGAGAGTGGAGTAGAGCTAGCCTTGCCCTTCTTCCTCCTCCAGCCAGGTAGCTCAAGGAGCAAGCTTGTAGCCACCTGTTGAAATAGTGATCATGCGGAGACCCCGCAGAGCAGGACTAGGGGTGTTATCTCCTAGGAGAGCCCCGAACCTGGGTAAGATTTGCAAGCGTACGCGGTCTCGCTCACTCCCGCTTCTGGAGCCCAGCGACGTACTTTTGTCCCCATCCACGATAAGCCATCCCCTGGCATATGTCACACGATATCCCCGACATTTGGCGCCCACCGTGGGGCTAGGTGCACCGTTGTCCGGAAACACGTTCTGGACGGGAACCCTCTTCCTCCCTGGTGATCGCAGCCAGCCCGGCACGCCCGACGGCGTTTGCGTCAACACGCTGCACGGCGTGGACATTGTTTGCGCCGCAAGCAACCTCGCTGATCTCATCGGCGGGATCTGCCTCTTTGACGAGCCCGCACTCGACGCGGGCGCAGCTAGCTCCGAGAGCTGCCTCGTCGATCTCCTCGGCAAGTTCACATCGCCGACGAGCCGGTCTCCGACCCGGAGTCCGTTGGCTCCACCGACCTGCTCGTCGACATGGTCGTCGACGCCGACGCCGCGCTTCCTGATGCCTTCCCCGGTGACATGGTGATCTTCGACGACCCACTTCCCGCTGCAGACAGCAGCGCCGGCACCAGCACCATCACTGAGGTGCTGGTCATCAGCCATGACGGAACCTCCGACCAGGCCGGCCGGGACCCATTGCAGTCGGCAATGCGGGACCTGTCCGCTCCCGTAGCGCCCGGTGTGAGCGGTGAAACGCTGGAGGCATGCCGTATCGCACTTCTCGACAGCGCCAACAAGTTGGCGGCCATGAGAAGCCTCACCGAAGCTTACCACCGCGAGATCGACCGCGCCGTTTGCGGCACACCGGCTGCTGACGAACCCAGCCGCATGGGCACGGTCCGGCAGCGTGGCGCCGCCATCGCCAGCATGTTGGGGGCCGACCGCCCGGTCTACGCCACGCCCATGGAGAACTTGCGCACCGCCCAGGCAGCGGCAGACGAGCTGGACCGCCTGGAGGGCGACGAGCGTCGCAGCATGACGGAACGCGTCCAGCAGCTCATCGATGCGGCCGCCGCGCAGCAAGAAGCCGGCCGCCGCATGGTGGAACCCGGCCTACAGGCTAGGAACCTTCCCCCTCGCCGGGAGCACGGCGCGACCTCCCAGACGCCGACAGCCGGCGCCCGCGACCGAGGAGACCCAGAGCCGGTTGCCAGCCGCACCCGCATCTCCATTGAGTGCGACCAAGACGGCCGCCCACGAGCAGTGGAGCGGCGGGACGATCGTCAGCCCACTCCCCCATGCAGGGAGAGGCGCGCCTCTCCACCGCCTGTTGGGCATCCGACTCTCGGGCGCCGGCTGGGCCCCCGCAAAGGAGTCGGAGAGAACGACGCCCGCAACCGGATCGACCGCTTGGCTCGGTCCCTGGCGTTGGAAGAAGAAGATGCAATCGGCCCGCCTTGTTTCGGCCCCCGCATTCGCGATGAGCCCTTCCCCAAGGGGTTCTCGCTCCCTCAGGACACTCCTAAGTACAACGGCTCTGTGAAGCCGGAAGATTGGTTGGTCGACTACTCCACTGCTGTCAACATAGCGAATGGCAACAAGCGTGTCGCCGTGAAGTATGTTCCGCTCATGCTCCAGGGCACGGCCCGGACATGGCTGAATAGCCTCAAGCCCTACAGCGTCAATAGCTGGCTAGACTTCACCGAAGTTTTCATCCGCAACTTCACCAGCACCTACAAGTGGCCGCCCAGGCCTCGCTAGCTCTCCCTGTGCATCCAAGGCCCGATCGAGTCCACCCGCGAATACTTAACGCGGTGGGCCGAGCTGCGCAACTCCTGTGAAGGGGTTCATGAGGTCCAAGCCATTGAATATGTAACACCCCCGGTGATTAGCAACAGTAATCACTTTTGATAATGACATGTTAGCATGATCAACAGTGCATAATCATCATTAGCATCACATTGCATTTCAACTCCTAAGTCAAATTCAAATTTAAATGAAAGTGGAATATAAAAGTTGTCCAACATAGGAGCTAAAATGTCAGATAAATAACAAATATTCCAGAGGCTATTCTAAAATTGAAACCAACATCATTGGAATTGGATAAGTGACTCGAACAACCTCAAACAGTGGATAAAGATAATATTTAATAACCATTTATTGAATCTGGAATAAATATGGAAATATGTTTTGTCCAAACTAATTTTAGGTGTTAGGGAATAATGCACTGGTATTTATGAAATAGGTCACACTTTTTTACAAAAACCATTTGGGGCCTAAACATTTAACAGTAGAGAAAGAAATAAAGAAAAGGAAAAAGAAACAGAAAAGGAAAAAGAGCAACGCCGCCCCCCCCCCCGGCCCAACTGGGCCGTAGCCCACTGGCCGAGCCGGCCGGCCCACTGTGCCCCCCCCCTGGCCTATATGGCCCCCAGCCGGCCAACCCTAATCCCCCCCCCACTCCCCTCGCTCCCTTCCTCCCCCCTCGTCTGGATCGGGAGAAGCCCGATCCCGCGCTGCCCCCGCGCCCCCCTCCCCCCCGCCCGACGCGCCCCCGCCGCCGCCCCGCCTCCGTCGCCGCCCTCCTCCGCCACCCTCCCCAAGCACGCGCCCGTCCCTGCGCCCCGCTGTGAGGGCCACCTCATCCCCTCTCTCCTTCGCCTCCCCGCCTCCGGCCGCCGCCCGGCCCGCGCGTGCTCCGGCCGCGCCCCGCCGCCCGCTCACCCACGCGCGACCGCCCGCTTCGGCCGCGCCCGCTCCGGCCCCGCTCGCCCGCCGCGCGCGCCACCGCCGCCCGCGCGCCTCCGGTCCCGACGCCGCACCGCGCCCGGCTGCCGCTCGCCCGCGCTCGCCGGTGCCACCCCGCGCCCGAGCACGCGCTCGCGTAGCCTCGCGCGCGCCCGCCGCGTCTCCCCTGCTCGCTGCCCGCGTTCGCCCAGCGCCGCGGCCTCGTCCTCCCGCAGCCGCGCCCCTGCCACTCCCGCCGCCCGCTGCGTGCCGCCCTTGCACAGCCCGCGCCGCCCGTGGCCTCCTCCCCGCGCCGTGGCCCCGCGCTCACCACCGCCCCGTCCAGCCGCGCCTCGCCGGCGCCCGTGGCCAGCGCCCGGGCGCACCCTGGATGCGCCCGCTCGGGCTGCGCCCACGCCCGCCCCGTGTGGCCGTATGGGCCACTGCCCGGTGGGCCCTGCCCCCCCTGTGCCGCTGACAGATGGGGCCCAGCCCCTAAAAACGATTTAAAAGAAATAGAAAATAAATAATTAAAATAATTAAAATAATTAATTAATTAATTAATTAATTAATTAATTAATCCTGATTAGGTTAATCTAATTAACTAATTAGTGTTAATTAAACAGTAATTAGTAATTAACTTAATTAACTGCTGACGTCAGCATGATGTCATGCTGACGTCATCAATCACTGTTTCGGATAATGTTGAATTAAATAATTAATTAAATTTCAGAAATTAATAAAAACTTTAGAAAATCATATCTTTTAAACCGTAACTCCGATGAAAATACTTTGTACATGAAACTTGCTCAGAACGACGATACGAACCCGGATACGCCCTCGGTATCTCCGTCAGATGCCCGCAGCTATAAGAACGTTGAACAATTAGACCGATTTCGATAAATGAATAGTGTCCAACTTTAATTAAATAAATCCGAATAAATTCCTAAATTAACTAAATCATTTAGTTAGGCAGTAGAACACCCCGGCATATCATTTAGACATGTCATACATATTGTTTGCATATTTGCCGTGGAATTTATTGTTTCTCTCCCCCTCCTTCTCTCTCGATAGACGCCGAGACCGACGACGCTGCACCAGGATACGACTACTCTACCGACGAGCAGCCCGTTGACGACCTTCCCCTCTTGCCAGAGCAACCAGGCAAGCCCCCCCCCCTTGAGCATTCCAGATATCGCCCATTCTATTCTCCTGCTTGCATTAGATTTCGCTACTGTTAATGTATGCTCCTATTCTGATGCATAGCCTGCTGTTGTAACCTGTTCATTGCTACCTTACCTGCCTATGATAAACTGTTTAGTATAGGTTGGTATGAACCATCTGTGACCCCACCACCTTACTTTGTCGCCCCTGCTTGTTCATCGACGACTCGATCAACGTGATCGTCGATCAGAGACAGACGCCTCACTTCACACCCCCTTAGTTGTACGACTCTGCGTAGTAACTATAGAGTGCCGAGGGTGATACCTCGTAACGCACTCCTGATGAATACTCTGCAGCATAGCTGTACGGTCGTGGTCATCGAGGGTGATTCCTCCTTCTCCATGTCCGATACGACTCTGTCGTGCAACCCCTCAGTGTGAACCTCGAGGGTGATACCTCTTACGTTCACCCTGATGATTATAACCACACGGTTACTTGACCTTTTTCACAGGCGGGTCCACCCTGGTGGGTACCCGCTGGGGATCTATGATTTCGGGTGTGCCGGAAGGGCACTCGAGTGTGACATTGTGGCGGAGCATCAGAGACTCTGATTGTCTCCGCTTGATACTAATTGAGCCTATTGGATTTGGGTGTGTGATCTGAGTGGGTCGACGTGCCCTATACGCACTGCCACCACGCGGGATAATGGTTATGGGGCCCTCTGCGATGTACGTTTCGCCGAAAGCTTATCAGACGTCACGATTCACCGTGCGGGCTGATCGTCGGGCTTGGGCTGGATACTTCACTGGCGAGTTCAGTGTCGCGCCTGCACCCCGGCCAGCCACGCAACGCGCAGGGTGCCCAGGGCGATGGCCCGAGACCCCTGGGTGCATAGGTTAGTCCGGCGTGCTGACCTCTCTGCTGAGCCTAGGTAGAGCGCTGCTTCGTGTTGATCTTCCGAGGACGGGCATTACCCAGCAAGTATGTCCGGCCAGAGTTGATCGAGCGTGTTGGGTAACAGTAGTGCACCCCTGCAGGGATGAATCTTCTATCGATAGCCGGTCCTACGGTAAAGGACGCTCAGTTTGTGTATCCCGATCTACCTACTTAAACTGGATACTTGTTACTTAATTGAAGCTTCGGGATTACTTTCTCGCTGGGAGTCGAGGAAGGATCTTTGAGCTGTATTTCAACATGTTTGTTAAATAAAATGCTATTCTACTCTCTTCTACTGCTGCAAGATGATGGCTTTGAGAAGATGTTTGAAGATGCTAGTCTTTGATAGGACTAGGCCTTTCTCTCTATTCTGGCATTTCTGCAGCCCAGTCCACATATACAGCCTTTTCTCCATTGATAATGTTGCATATGTAGTATAGATCCTTGCTTGCTGAGTACTTCGGATGAGTACTCACGGTTGCTTTATTTTCTCTTTTCCCCCATATACCCCACCTTGATGATACACCAGACGATGGAGTCCAGGAGCCAGACGCCACCACCGGAGCCTACTACCAGGCGGGTCCAGAGGGCACGTACTACTGGATCGAGCCAGCTGACCAGGAGTAGGATCGGAGGCTTCCAGGCAGGAGGCCAACGCCTTTCGATCTAGTGTCGCTGTTTGTGCTAGCCTTCTTAAGGCATAACTTGTCTAACTATGTCTGTACCCAGATATTATTTGTATGACTGACTTATGTATTCGGATCTTCGGATCCCTGGTCTGTAATATTGTGGACCTCCGTTTATTTGTGTTTAGAGTTGTGTTGTGATATCTTCCCGTGAGTCCCTGGGTTTGATCGTACACGTTTGCGTGTATGATTAGTGTACGATTGAACCGGGGGCGTCACAAGTTGGTATCAGAGCCGACTGCCTGTAGGAAGCCCCCCTCCAAATTCCTTGGCCGAAGTTGAGTCTAGAAACCGAGAAACTAATTTACTAACTTGGCTGTGTGGCTTACGGGCCCACGTCGCCAACTGGGTGGTATTAGGATCTTTTATTCCTCGTCTATACTCTGGGACTCTAATATCTCTTCTATTCGGGTTAAATAAAGTTTACTAACGCCGACACTTAGGATCTCGTAATTCCCGTCTACCCGGAGAGCTGGATATCTGTGCGATTACCCTGTCATTGATCTGATTAGTCTGATAATCATTTTCCTTTCCATTGTTTTGTTTAACCTTTCTCTTCAAGTTGTATTATACTCCGAGTTGTCATTCGATGAGACCGGATTCTGCATCAGAGTGCACGCGGAGAGTAAGATCCAGCGAGTTGATGGATCATCGGTGTTCTCTAAACTCGACCTGAGGTTGGGTTATCACCAGATCCGTGTCCGTGAAGAGGACATTCCCAAGACTGCATTCGTCACTCGTTATGGCTCCTATGAATACACCGTCATGTCATTTGGCCTAACGAATGCTCCAGCTACATTCTCCCACCTGATGAATTATATATTCATGGATTACCTCGACAAATTCGTCGTGGTATATCTAGATGATATTCTGGTCTATTCTAAGAATAAAGAGGAACATGCTGAACATCTCTGCCTTGTTCTAGAAAGGCTCCGAGAACACCAGTTGTATGCCAAGTATTCCAAATGCGAATTTTGGCTTCCGGAAGTAACTTACCTTGGACATGTGATTTCCAAGGATGGGATTGCTGTTAACCCCGAACGAGTTCAGGCTATTCTCGACTGGACTCCCCCAAAGAATGTTAAGCAAGTCAGAAGTTTTCTCGGACTCGCTAGTTATTGCCGTTGATTCGTTGAGAACTTTTCCAAGATTGCAAAACCATTGACATATCTGCTTCACAAAGGTGTTAAATTTGAGTGGACAGAAAAATGTCAAGAAAGCTTTCAGACACTAAAAGATAAATTGACATCTGCCCCAGTATTAGCACCCCCGGATTCCCAAAAGGATTTCGTGATATACTGTGATGCATCTCGTCAAGGATTAGGCTGTGTCCTAATGCAAGAGCGCAAAGTGATTGCTTATGCCTCCCGACAATTGCGTCCTCATGAAGAAAATTATCCCGTGCATGATCTTGAACTTTCTGCGGTTATCTATGCCTTGAAGCTATGGCGACATTACCTTCTCGGTAACCGTTGCGAGATATACACGGATCACCAAAGCTTGAAGTATTTATATACTCAACCAGATCTGAACCTTCGTCAACAAAGATGGCTCGAAACAATTGCCGATTATGATATGAATATCTCATACACCCCCGGCAAGGCTAATGTAATGGCCGATGCGTTGAGTCGCAAGTCCTATAGCAACAATCTTATGGTTCAAGAAACACAACCTCTTCTCCATGAAGAGCTTTGCAAGTTGAACCTCCATATTGTCCCACAGGGTTATCTCAATACCCTGGTTGTCGAACCAGATTTAGAACACGACATTAAGGTTATGCAAAGGTATGACACTGAAGTTGAAAAGATCAAGCGATACCTCGAGAAAGGAAAGCCGTCGGAATTCCATCTTGATGCAGATGGGATCCTATTTTTCCAACACCGTCTCTTCGTACCCAAGTTCAAGAATGAGAGGGAAAACGTTATGAAGGAAGTCATGACACTCCCTTGTCCATTCACCCTGGTAGCACAAAGATGTACCGTGACATTTGTCAAAGATTCTGGTGGACTAATATGAAGCGAGACATTGCTCGTTATGTTTCTGAGTGTGACGTTTGCCGCCGCGTTAAGGCTCAACATCAAAGGCCCGCAGGAACTCTGCAACCTCTGGAAATTCCTGAATGGAAATGGGACAAGGTCCAAATGGATTTCATTACTGGTTTTCCCAAATCCCAGAAGGGTCATGATGCTATTTTTGTTGTCATTGACCGATTCTCTAAGGTTGCCCACTTTCTGCCTGTTAAGGAGACAATCACTGCTAGCCAGTTAGCAGACTTGTATGTTTCCCGAATTGTGTCACTCCACGGTGTTCCGTTGGAGATCAGTTCTGATCGTGGCAGCCTCTTCACCTCCAGATTCTGGAATAGTTTCCAAGAAGCTATGGGAACTCATCTGTCTTTCAGCACCGCTTTTCACCCTCAGTCACAGGGTCAAGTTGAACGAGTTAATCAAGTGCTCGAAGATATGCTTCGAGCTTGCGTCATCTCCTTCGGTAAGAAATGGGAGGAATCTCTCCCGTATGCCAAATTCTCTTACAACAATAGCTATCAAGCTAGTCTGAAGATGGCACCGTTTGAAGTTCTATACGGTCGTAAGTGTCGAACCCCTCTGAATTGGTCAGAAACTGGGGAACGCTCACTCGTCGGACCGGACATTATTCGGCAAGCTGAAGAACAAGTCCGTATTGTTCGTGAACATTTGAAATCTGCTCAGTCTCGTCAGAAGAGCAACTATGACCGTAAGCACCAGGAAATGGTCTATCAACTTGGCGAACAAGCTTACCTTCGTGTCACTCCATTGAAAGGCACTCATCGGTTCGGAATCAAAGGCAAGTTAGCTCCACGCTACATTGGCCCGTTCCGTATTCTTGCCCGTCGAGGAGAAGTGGCATATCAGTTGCAATTGCCGCCAAACCTTTCTCAAGTACATGACGTCTTTCATGTATCCCAACTCCGCCGCTGCTTCAAGGATCCTATTCGAGCTGTGGATCATGAAGTGCTTGAATTACGGGAAGATCTGTCATATCCAGAATATCCCATCCGTATTCTTGATCAAGCTGAGCGTCGAACACGTCAAAAGTCAATCAAGTTCCTCAAGGTTCAGTGGTCAAATCATTCTGAAGATGAAGCCACTTGGGAACGCGAGGATCGTCTTCGCGAAGAATACCCCTCTTTCTTTCAGTCTTCCTCTTAATTCTCGGGACGAGAATTCTTAATAGATGAGGAGAGTTGTAACACCCCCGGTGATTAGCAACAGTAATCACTTTTGATAACGACATGTTAGCATGATCGACTATGCATAATCATCATTAGCATCACATTGCATTTCAACTCCTAAGTCAAATTCAAATTTAAATGAAAGTGGAATATGAAAGTTGTCCAACATAGGAGCTAAAATGTTAGATATATAGCAAATATTCCAGAGGCTATTCTAAAATTGAAACCAACATCATTGGAATTGGATAAGTGACTCGAACAACCTCAAACAGTGGATAAAGATAATATTTAATAACCATTTATTGAATCTGAAATAAATATGGAATTATGTTTTGTCCAAACTAATTTTAGGTGTTAGGGAATAATGCACTGGTATTTATGAAATAGGTCACACTTTTTACAAAAGCCATTTGGGGCCTAAACATTTAACAGTGGAGAAAAGAGAATAAAGAAAAAGGAAAAAGAAACAGAAAAGGAAAAAAGAGCAACGCCCCCCCCGGCCCAACTGGGCCGAAGCCCAGCCGGCCGGCCCACCTGCGTCGCCCCTGGCCTATAAGGCCCCCGGCCAAACCCTAGCCTCACCGACACCCCCTCCTCACTCGTTCGCCCCCCCCGATCCAGAAACTGGATCGGGCCGACGCCGCTCGCCGACGCCACCCCGCTCCCGCGCCGATCGGCCAGCGCCGACGCCGCCGCCACGCCGACGTCGCCCTGTCCTCTCCTCTTCCCCGACCAGCCGCCTATCGCTCGGTCGCCCCCTCCCTCGACTGGATCTGGATCGGGGCAAACCCCCGATCCCGTCGCCCGACGCCGCGACGACCTCGCCGCCGCCCGGAGCCCGCGCCTCCCCGCCGGCCTGCACCTCGTCTCCGTCGCCGTCGTCCCCGTCGACCGCCCCGACCCCCCGCTGCCCCGTCCCTACGAGCACGGTGAGGCCCCAGGCCTCCCCCTCTCTGCTCCCGCACCTCGCCGCGCGCACCGCGCCCCCGTGCCGCCGCTCCGCCCGCGCTCGCCGGCTCGCGCACGCGCCCGCGCGCACCGCAGCCTCGCCGGGCCTCGCACACG
Organism: Thinopyrum elongatum; assembly: GCA_011799875.1. Classification (NCBI taxonomy): domain Eukaryota; kingdom Viridiplantae; phylum Streptophyta; class Magnoliopsida; order Poales; family Poaceae; genus Thinopyrum; species Thinopyrum elongatum. The sequence goes on from CM022303.1 coordinate 503,141,903, forward strand.
CGCGCGCGTGCCCTGCCTCGCTACTGCTCGCGGATCTTGCCCCGCTTCGCCCCGCCGTGCCCGCTGTGCCGCGCCGCCCCTCGCTGCTGCTCCGGCCACCCCGCTGCCGCTGCTACTCTGCTCCGCCGCGCTCCGGCCCCGGCCGCGCCCAGCGCCCGCTCGCCCGTGCCCCGGGTTCGCCCGACAGGGCGCCGCGCCCGCACGCCTGTGACCCCCCCCCCTGGGACACTGCCCAGTGGGGCCCAAACCCCCTGTGACGCTGACGAATGGGGCCCACGGCCCAGAAACGTTTTAGGAAAAATAATGAAAATAAAAATAAATAATTAAAATAATTAATTAATTAATTAGTTAATTAATCCTGATTAGGTTAATTTAATTAAGTAGTTAGTGTTAATTAAACAGTAATTTAATTAGTTAATACCTAATTAACCTAACAGCCTATGACAGGTGGGACCCACCCTGTCAGGTGGCTGCTGACGTCAGCATGATGTCATGCTGACGTCATCAATCACTGTTTCGGATAATGTTGAATTAAATAATTAATTAAATTTCAGAAATTAATAAAAACTTTAGAAAATCATATTAAATAAACCGTAACTCCGATGAAAATACTTTGTACATGAAACTTGCTCAGAACGACGATACGAACCCGGATACGCCCTCGGTATCTCCGTCAGATGCCCGCAGCTATAAGAACGTTGAACAATTAGACCGATTTCGATAAATGAATAGTGTCCAACTTTAATTAAATAAATCCGAATAAATTCCTAAATTAACTAAATCATTTAGTTAGGCAGTAGAACACCCCGGCATATCATTTAGACATGTCATACATATTGTTTGCATATTTGCCGTGGAATTTATTGTTTCTCTCCCCCTCCTTCTCTCTCGATAGACGCCGAGACCGACGACGCTGCACCAGGATACGACTACTCTACCGACGAGCAGCCCGTTGACGACCTCCCTCTCTTGCCAGAGCAACCAGGCAAGCCCCCCCCTTGAGCATTCCAGATATCGCCCATTCTATTCTCCTGCTTGCATTAGATTTCGCTACTGTTAATGTATGCTCATATTCTGATGCATAGCCTGCTGTTGTAACCTGTTCATTGCTATCTTACCTGCCTATGATAAACTGTTTAGTATAGGTTGGTATGACCCATCTGTGACCCCACCACCTTACTTTGTCGCCCCTGCTTGTTCATCAACGACTCGATCAACGTGATCATCGATCAGAGACAGACGCCTCACTTCACACCCCCCTTAGTTGTACGACTCTGCGTAGTAACTATCGAGTGCCGAGGGTGATACCTCGTAACGCACTCCTGATGAATACTCTGCAGCATAGCTGTACGATCGTGGTCATCGAGGGTGATTCCTCCTTCTCCATGTCCGATACGACTCTGTCGTGCAACCCCTCAGTGTGAACCTCGAGGGTGATACCTCTTACGTTCACCCTGATGATTATGACCACACGGTTACTTGACCTTTTTCACAGGCGGGTCCACCCTGGTGGGTACCCGCTGGGGATCTATGATTTCGGGTGTGCCAGAAGGGCACTCGAGTGTGACATTGTGGCGGAGCATCAGAGACTCTGATTGTCTCCGCTTGATACTAATTGAGCCTATTGGATTTGGGTGTGTGATCTGAGTGGGTCGACGTGCCCTATACGCACTACCACCACGCGGGATAATGGTTATGGGGCCCTCTGCGATGTACGTTTCGCCGAAAGCTTATCAGACGTCACGATTCACCGTGCGGGCTGATCGTCGGGATTGGGCTGGATACTTCACTGGCGAGTTCAGTGTCGCGCCTGCACCCCGGCCAGCCACGCAACGCGCAGGGTGCCCAGGGCGATGGCCCGAGACCCCTGGGTGCATAGGTTAGTCCGGCGTGCTGACCTCTCTGCTGAGCCTAGGTAGAGCGCTGCTTCGTGTTGATCTTCCAAGGACGGGCATTACCCAGCAAGTATGTCCGGCCAGAGTTGATCGAGCGTGTTGGGTAACAGTAGTGCACCCCTGCAGGGATGAATCTTCTATCGATAGCCGGTCCTACGGTAAAGGACGCTCAGTTTGTGTATCCCGATCTACTACTTAAACTGGATACTTGCTACTTAATTGAAGCTTCGGGATTACTTTCTCGCTGGGAGTCGAGGAAGGATCTTTGAGCTGTACTTCAACATGTTTGCTAAATAAAATGCTATTCTACTCTCTTCTACTGCTGCAAGATGATGGCTTTGAGAAGATGTTTGAAGATGCTAGTCTTCGATAGGACTAGGCCTTTCTCTATATTCTGGCATTTCTGCAGCCCAGTCCACATATACAGCCTTTTCTCCATTGATAATGTTGCATATGTAGTATAGATCCTTGCTTGCTGAGTACTTCGGATGAGTACTCACGGTTGCTTTATTTTCTCTTTTCCCCCATATACCCCACCTTGATGATACACCAGACGATGGAGTCCAGGAGCCAGACGCCACCACCGGAGCCTACTACCAGGCGGGTCCAGAGGGCACGTACTACTGGATCGAGCCAGCTGACCAGGAGTAGGATCGGAGGCTCCCAGGCAGGAGGCCAACGCCTTTCGATCTAGTGTCGCTGTTTGTGCTAGCCTTCTTAAGGCAGAACTTGTCTAACTATGTCTGTACTCAGATATTATTTGTATGACTGACTTATGTATTCGGATCTTCGGATCCCTGGTCTGTAATATTGTGGACCTCCGTTTATTTGTGTTTAGAGTTGTGTTGTGATATCTTCCCGTGAGTCCCTGGGCTTGATCGTACACGTTTGCGTGTATGACTAGTGTACGATTGAACCGGGGGCGTCACAGTCACCTTCGCGGCCTTTTTCTTAAAGGGCCCCGCTGCTCAATGGTGGGACACACACAAGCGTACTCTGCCTGTTGGAACAGTCATCACCTGGTATGAGTTCCAGGCTGCTTTCCGTACACGTTACATCCCTCAAGCAATTATGGAACGCATGAAGACCCAGTTCCGCAACCTCACTCAGGGCAATAAAACCGTCGAAGCTTATCAGCGGGAATTTCTTGATCTCTCCCGTATGCCGAATTCTCTTACAACAATAGCTATCAAGCTAGTCTGAAGATGGCACCGTTTGAAGTTCTATACGGTCGTAAGTGTCGAACCCCTCTGAATTGGTCAGAAACTGGGGAACGCTCACTCGTCGGACCGGACATTATTCGGCAAGCTGAAGAACAAGTCCGCATTGTTCGTGAACATTTGAAATCTGCTCAGTCTCGTCAGAAGAGCAACTATGACCGAAAGCACCAGGAAATAGTCTATCAACCTGGCGAGCAAGCTTACCTCCGCGTCACTCCGTTGAAAGGCACTCATCGGTTCGGAATCAAAGGCAAGTTAGCCCCTCGCTACATTGGCCCGTTCCGTATTCTTGCCCGTCGAGGAGAAGTGGCATATCAGTTGCAATTGCCGCCAAACCTTTCTCAAGTACATGACGTCTTTCATGTATCCCAACTCCGCCGCTGCTTCAAGGATCCTATTCGAGCTGTGGATCATGAAGTACTTGAATTACGGGAAGATCTGTCATATCCAGAATATCCCATCCGTATTCTTGATCAAGCTGAGCGTCGAACACGTCAAAAGTCAATCAAGTTCCTCAAGGTTCAGTGGTCAAATCATTCTGAAGATGAAGCCACTTGGGAACGCGAGGATCGTCTTCGCGAAGAATACCCCTCTTTCTTTCAGTCTTCCTCTTAATTCTCGGGACGAGAATTCTTAATAGATGAGGAGAGTTGTAACACCCCCGGTGATTAGCAACAGTAATCACTTTTGATAATGACATGTTAGCATGATCAACAGTGCATAATCATCATTAGCATCATATTGCATTTCAACTCCTAAGTCAAATTCAAATTTAAATGAAAGTGGAATATAAAAGTTGTCCAACATAGGAGCTAAAATGTCAGATATATAGCAAATATTCCAGAGGCTATTCTAAAATTGAAACCAACATCATTGGAATTGGATAAGTGACTCGAACAACCTCAAACAGTGGATAAAGATAATATTTAATAACCATTTATTAAATCTGAAATAGATATGGAATTATGTTTTGTCCAAACTAATTTTAGGTGTTAGGGAATAATGCACTGGTATTTATGAACTAGGTCTCATGTTTTACAAAAACCATTTTGAGGCCTGACTATTTACTAAACTGAGAAAGGAGAATAAAGAAAAAGATAAAAGAAAAATGAAACAGAAAAGAAGAAGAAGGACCCCCCCCCCTCCGGCCCAACTGGGCCGAAGCCCAGCCGGCCGGCCCACTTGTGCCCCCCCTGGCCTATATGGCCCCCAGCCGGCCAAACCCTAATCCCCACCCCCACTCCCCTCGCTCCTCTCCTCCCCCCTCGTCTGGATCGGGAGAAGCCCGATCCCGCGCTGCCCCGCGCCTCCCCGCGCCGCCCGACGCCGCCCGCCGCCGCCCGGACCCCGCCGCCGGCGCCGCCTCCTCCGGCCACCCTCCCCGAGCACGCTGCCCGTCCCTGCGCCCCGCTGTGAGGGCCACCTCATCCCCTCTCTTCCTTCGCCTCCCCGCCTCCGGCCGCCGCCCGGCCCGCGCGTGCTCCGGCCGCGCCCCGCCGCCCGCTCGCCCACGCGCGACCGCGCGCTTCGGCCGCGCCCGCTCCGGCCCCGCTCGCCCGCCGCGCGCGCCACCGCCGCCCGCGCGCCTCCGGTCCCGACGCCGCACCGCGCCCAGCTGCCGCTCGCCCGCGCTCGCCGGTGCCACCCCGCGCCCGAGCACGCGCTCGCGTAGCCTCGCGCGCGCTCGCCGCGTCTCCCCTGCTCGCTGCCCGCGTTCGCCCAGCGCCGCGGCCTCGTCCTCCCGCAGCCGCGCCCCTGCCACTCCCGCCGCCCGCTGCGTGCCGCCCTTGCACAGCCCGCGCCGCCCGTGGCCTCCTCCCCGCGCCGTGGCCCCGCGCTCACCACCGCCCCGTCCAGCCGTGCCTCGCCGGCGCCCGTGGCCAGCGCCCGGGCGCACCCTGGACGCGCCCGCTCGGGCTGCGCCCACGCCCGCCCCGTGTGGCCGTATGGGCCACTGCCCGGTGGGCCCTGCCCCCCCTGTGCCGCTGACAGATGGGGCCCAGCCCCTAAAAATGATTTAAAAGAAATAGAAAATAAATAATTAAAATAATTAAAATAATTAAAATAATTAATTAATTAATTAATTAATTAGTTAATTAATCCTGATTAGGTTAATCTAATTAACTAATTAGTGTTAATTAAACAGTAATTAGTAATTAACTTAATTAACTGCTGACGTCAGCATGATGTCATGCTGACGTCATCAATCACTGTTTCGGATAATGTTGAATTAAATAATTAATTAAATTTCAGAAATTAATAAAAACTTTAGAAAATCATATCTTTTAAACCGTAACTCCGATGAAAATACTTTGTACATGAAACTTGCTCAGAACGACGATACGAACCCGGATACGCCCTCGGTATCTCCGTCAGATGCCCGCAGCTATAAGAACGTTGAACAATTAGACCGATTTCGATAAATGAATAGTGTCCAACTTTAATTAAATAAATCCGAATAAATTCCTAAATTAACTAAATCATTTAGTTAGGCAGTAGAACACCCCGGCATATCATTTAGACATGTCATACATATTGTTTGCATATTTGCCGTGGAATTTATTGTTTCTCTCCCCCTCCTTCTCTCTCGATAGACGCCGAGACCGACGACGCTGCACCAGGATACGACTACTCTACCGACGAGCAGCCCGTTGACGACCTTCCCCTCTTGCCAGAGCAACCAGGCAAGCCCCCCCCCCTTGAGCATTCCAGATATCGCCCATTCTATTCTCCTGCTTGCATTAGATTTCGCTACTGTTAATGTATGCTCCTATTCTGATGCATAGCCTGCTGTTGTAACCTGTTCATTGCTACCTTACCTGCCTATGATAAACTGTTTAGTATAGGTTGGTATGAACCATCTGTGACCCCACCACCTTACTTTGTCGCCCCTGCTTGTTCATCGACGACTCGATCAACGTGATCGTCGATCAGAGACAGACGCCTCACTTCACACCCCCTTAGTTGTACGACTCTGCGTAGTAACTATAGAGTGCCGAGGGTGATACCTCGTAACGCACTCCTGATGAATACTCTGCAGCATAGCTGTACGGTCGTGGTCATCGAGGGTGATTCCTCCTTCTCCATGTCCGATACGACTCTGTCGTGCAACCCCTCAGTGTGAACCTCGAGGGTGATACCTCTTACGTTCACCCTGATGATTATAACCACACGGTTACTTGACCTTTTTCACAGGCGGGTCCACCCTGGTGGGTACCCGCTGGGGATCTATGATTTCGGGTGTGCCGGAAGGGCACTCGAGTGTGACATTGTGGCGGAGCATCAGAGACTCTGATTGTCTCCGCTTGATACTAATTGAGCCTATTGGATTTGGGTGTGTGATCTGAGTGGGTCGACGTGCCCTATACGCACTGCCACCACGCGGGATAATGGTTATGGGGCCCTCTGCGATGTACGTTTCGCCGAAAGCTTATCAGACGTCACGATTCACCGTGCGGGCTGATCGTCGGGATTGGGCTGGATACTTCACTGGCGAGTTCAGTGTCGCGCCTGCACCCCGGCCAGCCACGCAACGCGCAGGGTGCCCAGGGCGATGGCCCGAGACCCCTGGGTGCATAGGTTAATCCGGCGTGCTGACCTCTCTGCTGAGCCTAGGTAGAGCGCTGCTTCGTGTTGATCTTCCGAGGACGGGCATTACCCATCAAGTATGTCCAGCCAGAGTTGATCGAGCGTGTTGGGTAACAGTAGTGCACCCCTGCAGGGATGAATCTTCTATCGATAGCCGGTCCTACGGTAAAGGACGCTCAGTTTGTGTATCCCGATCTACTACTTAAACTGGATACTTGTTACTTAATTGAAGCTTCGGGATTACTTTCTCGCTGGGAGTCGAGGAAGGATCTTTGAGCTGTACTTCAACATGTTTGCTAAATAAAATGCTATTCTACTCTCTTCTACTGCTGCAAGATGATGGCTTTGAGAAGATGTTTGAAGATGCTAGTCTTCGATAGGACTAGGCCTTTCTCTCTATTCTGGCATTTCTGCAGCCCAGTCCACATATACAGCCTTTTCTCCATTGATAATGTTGCATATGTAGTATAGATCCTTGCTTGCGGAGTACTTCGGATGAGTACTCACGGTTGCTTTATTTTCTCTTTTCCCCCATATACCCCACCTTGATGATACACCAGACGATGGAGTCCAGGAGCCAGACGCCACCACCGGAGCCTACTACCAGGCGGGTCCAGAGGGCACGTACTACTGGATCGAGCCATCTGACCAGGAGTAGGATCGGAGGCTCCCAGGCAGGAGGCCAACGCCTTTCGATCTAGTGTCGCTGTTTGTGCTAGCCTTCTTAAGGCAAAACTTGTCTAACTATGTCTGTACCCAGATATTATTTGTATGACTGACTTATGTATTCGGATCTTCGGATCCCTGGTCTGTAATATTGTGGACCTCCGTTTATTTGTGTTTAGAGTTGTGTTGTGATATCTTCCCGTGAGTCCCTGGGTTTGATCGTACACGTTTGCGTGTATGATTAGTGTACGATTGAACCGGGGGCGTCACAGAATACTTCACTACCGGGTGCCAAGAGGGCACCCTACTCAAGCACCGGCTCCTTTGCGACGAGCCGGCCACGCTCGACGAGCTGTTGATCATAGCGGACAAGTACGCCACTGCCGACTCCTCCATGAAGTCGGAACTCCGAGTGGATGCGTCAGGAAAGATGCTCCCTCCGGCTCCTCAGACACCGGCTGGTGATTCCAGTCGGCGCCAACAGTCAAACGACAATAAGCACAAGGCCCCGCAGCCGGCTACCACCAGCCGGCAGGTGGCGACAGTCGAAGACCAGCAGCCAGAAGAGCAGCCCGGCCCCAAACGCCAGAAGGGCGGCAAGCCTGCCTGGTTTCCCGCCTTCTCGTTTGAGCAAACCCTCGACGCTCCCTGCAAGTTCCACAGCGGCGCGAAGCCATCCAACCACACCACCCGGAAGTGCCACTGGCTCACCCGCATCGCCAGAGGCGAAGGACTGCCTCCGCCGCCTGCTGGCCCGCCGCCTCCGCCTCCCCAGCAGCCGGCGGTCCGACCAGTCGGCGTGATCCAAGACGAGTTTCCTGAAGAGCATGGAGCTTACGTCGTCTTCACCAGCGTGACTGACGACCGGCACAGCCGGCGTCAACAGCGCCGAGAAGTGAATACTGTCGCCTCTGAAGCCCCAGAGTTCATGCACTGGTCGGAGAAGCTGATCAGTTGGAGCCGAGCTGACCACCCGGAGGTGATGCCTTCTCCGGGTTCCTATGCCCTGGTGTTGGATGCCACCTTCGCAACAGAGAGGCGAGCTGCTCGTTTCTCCTGAATTCTGATAGACGGCAGTAGCAGCATCAACATCCTCTACCGCGACACCATGGAGAAGTTGTGCATCAAAGAGAAACAGCTCCAGCCCATCCGGACTGTCTTCCATGGCATTGTGCCTGGCCTATCCTGCTCACCAATTGGCAAGATCAAGATAGATGTCCTCTTTGGAGACAAGAGTCACTTCCGCCGAGAGCCAATCTGGTTCGAGGTGGTTGACCTTGAGAGCCCCTACCACCCGTTGCTTGGCCGGCCTGCTCTGGCCAAGTTCATGGCGGTCCCCCACTACGCCTACCTCAAGATGAAGATGCCGGGCACCAAGGGCATTATCACCATAGCTGGCGACTACCAGAAGTCTGCCGAGTGTGCTGCAGCCAGCAGTCGGCTGGCCGAGTCCCTTGATATTGCTGCCGAGAAGCGGCTCCTTGACCGGGTTGTGGCCATGGCCGGCAAGCAGCCGGACCTATCGCCAGATCCCAAGGAGTCAGAAGCTCAGGGCTCTTTCCAGCCGGCCAAAGAAACCAAGAAGATACCCTTGGACCCAGAGCAGCCGGAGAAGTTCGCTGTCATAGGAGCTCACCTTGACAGCAAATAGGAAAGCGAGCTCGTTGATTTCCTCCGTGAGAATCAGGACATCTTTGCGTGGTCTCCAAAGGACATGCCGGGTGTTCCGACGGATTTCGCCGAGCACAAGCTACATGTCAGAGCAGATGCAAAACCAGTCAGGCAACCCCTCCGTCGCCTGTCGGAGGAGAAGAGAGGAATTGTTGGTAAACAGATAGCCCGGCTTCTAGCAGCCGTCTTCATTATGGAAGTATTCTTCCCAGAGTGGCTAGCCAACCCAGTCCTTGTAGTAAAGAAGAACAACAAATGGCGCATGCGTATTGACTACACCAGCCTCAACAAAGCTTGCCCGAAGGATCCGTTCGCCTTGCCTCAGATTGACCAAGTGATAGACTCCACAGCCGGATGCGAGCTGTTGAGTTTCTTGGATGCCTATTCGGGGTACCACCAGATTAAGTTAAGCCCGGCCGACCGCCTGAAGACCGCCTTCATCACACCATTCGGAGCCTTCTGCTACCTGACCATGACATTCGGCTTGAGAAATGCCGGTGCCACGTTCCAGTGTTGCATGCAGAAGTGCCTCCTCAAGCAACTCGGCAGAAATGCCCACGTCTATGTAGACGATATTGTGGTGAAGACGGAGAAGCGCGGTACCCTCCTGGAAGATCTCAAGGAAACTTTTGATAATCTGCACCATTTTCAAATCAAGCTCAACCCAGAGAAGTGTGTCTTTGGAGTGCCTGTCGGCCAGCTCCTCGGTTTCCTTGTCTCAGAGCGCGGCATAGAGTGCAACCCTGTCAAGATCAAGGCCATCGAGAGGATGGAGAGGCCCACCCGACTGCGAGACGTTCAGAAGTTCACCGGCTGCTTGGCATCCATCAGCCGCTTCATCAGTCAGCTAGACGAGAAGGCTCTTCCCCTGTACCAGCTGATGAAGAAAACCACTCATTTCGAGTGGAACGACAAGGCGTTCCTCCAGCTCAAGAAGATGTTGACCACGCCGCCCGTCCTGGCCGCTCCGGCTGCCAAGGAGCCCATGCTTCTCAACATCGCCGCCACCAGTCGGGTGGTCAGTACAGTTATGGTGGTAGAGCGCCAAGAGGACGACAAGGCGCTGCCGGTCCAGAGGCCCGTCTACTACTTGAGTGAGGTGCTGTCAGCTTCCAAGCAGAACTACCCCCACTACCAAAAGTTGTGCTATGGCGTGCATTTTGCTGCCAAGAAGCTCAAGCCATACTTTCAAGAGCATCCCATCACGGTCGTCTGCACCGCCCCGCTTGCGGAGATCATAGGCAGCAGAGATGCATCGGGCCGAGTGGCCAAGTGGGCCATCGAGCTGGCCCCCTACACCATCTTCTACCAGCCTCGCGCCGCCATCAAGTCCCAAGCACTGGCCGACTTCCTCGTCGACTGGGCCGAGACCCAGTACCTGCCGCCAGCTCCAGACTCCACTCATTGGCGAATGCACTTTGATGGCTCGAAGATGCGCACTGGTTTGGGAGTCGGCGTCGTCCTCACCTCTCCCAAAGGCGACAAGCTCAGATACATGCTGCAAATCCACTTTGCCGCCTCCAACAACGTGGCCGAGTATGAGGCGTTGGTACACGGACTCCGGCTGGCCAAGGAGATTGGCATCCACCGGATTCTGTGCTACGGCGATTCGGACTTGGTGGTACAACAGTCGTCCGGCGACTGGGACGCCAAGGATGCAAATATGGTGAGCTACCGCTTCCTCGTCCAGCAGATCAGCGGATATTTTGATGGGTGCAAGTTCCTTCACGTGCCACGGGCCGACAACGAGCAAGCAGACGCCCTGGCACGGATCGGCTCCACCAGGCAAGCCATACCAGCCGGCGTGTCCCTTCAGTGCCTCCGCAAGCCGTCTATCAAGCCTTCCCCAGAATCAGAATCCATCTTCATGCCGGCTGCTCCCGAAGCAGTCGGTCTCGGCCCGGGGGCTGCAGCAGCCGGCCCGGGAACTTCAGCAAACGGCAAGGGGACTGCAGCAGTCACACCCGTCCCGGGGGCTGCAGCAGCCGGCCCGGGGACTTCGGCAAGCGGCACGGGGACTGCAGCAGTCGCACCCGACCCGGGGATTTCGCAACCCGGCCCGGGGGGCTGCAGCAGCCGGCCCGGGGACTTCGGCAAGTGGCTCGGGGACTGCGGCAGTTGCACCCGGCCCAGGGACTCTACAACCCGGCCCGGGGGCTGCAGCGGCCATCCCGGGGACTTCAACAACGCAGCAAGACGCGGCCGACTCCGCCCCACCACCTCCAGACCCAACCGCCCTAGTTTCAGTAACTGTAATGACAGTGGATGAAGTCAAAGCACCATTATGGGCGCAGCCCATCCTCAACTTTCTGGTAGGCGGAGAGCTGCCAGTTGATGAGATCTTGGCCCGGTAGGTGCAACGTCGGGCAGGAGCTTACACGATAGTAAACAGAGAGCTTGTCAGGTGCAGCGTGACCGACGTTTTCCAACACTGCGTCGAACCAGAGAAAGGCAAGGCAATCCTCAGAGACATACACCAAGGCGAGTGCGGCCACCACGCGGCCTCCAGATCCCTTGTCGCCAAAGCTTTCCGCCATGGTTTCTTTTGGCCGACTGCTTTGGAGGACGCCAAGGATCTGGTCAAGAAATGCAAGGGGTGCCAAAAATTCAGCTCCAAGCAACATCTGCCGGCTTCTGCACTCAAGACCATCCCCCTTACCTGGCCCTTTGCCGTCTGGGGGCTGGACATGGTGGGCCTATTCAAGACAACACGCGGTGGCATGACCCATTTGCTGGTCGCCGTGGACAAATTCACCAAGTGGATTGAAGCAAAACCAATCAAGAAACTACATGGTCCGACTGCTGTGACCTTCATCACGGATTTCACCGTCCGGTACGGTGTACCACACAGCATCATCACCGACAATGGCACTAACTTTGCCAAAGGCACCTTGGTCCATTTCTGCTCGACGCAGGGCATCCGACTGGACTTAGCGTCCGTTGCCCATCCGCAGTCAAATGGCCAGGTAGAACGAGCAAACGGCCTCATCTTATCCGGCATCAAACCACGACTGGTCGAGCCACTGGAGCACTCGGTCGGCTGCTGGATCGACGAGCTGCCAGCCGTCCTCTGGAGTCTCCGCACCACTCCGAACAGATCAACCGGTTTCACTCCCTCCTTCCTCGTATACGGGGCCGAGGCCGTCATCCCAACTGACATCGAGTTCGACTCGCCTCGCGTCACCATGTACACGGAGGCGGAGGTGAAGGAAGCACGAGAAGACGGCATCGATCTGCTGGAAGAAGGCCGGCTGTTAGCACTCAGCCGGTCCGCCATCTACCAGCAGACCCTGCGCCGCTACTACAGTCGAAAGGTCAAGCCACGATCCTTCCAAGGGGGAGACCTTGTGCTCCGGCTGATCCAGCGAACAGTCGGCCAGCACAAGCTCTCGGCCCCTTGGGAAGGCCCCTTCATCATCAGCAGAGCCTTGGGCAACGACTCCTATTACCTCATCGACGCGCAGAAGCCCAGGGCGCGCAAAAGGGACGATTCCGGCAAGGAAGCAGAGCGCCATGGAACGCAAATCTTCTCCGAAGATTTTACAGTTAAATACAATTACCAAAGCAGGAAAAGATAAGATAAGTTGGCAGCCTAGGCCAAATGAGCAACAAGAGGGTCCGGCAGGTTGGTGGAGTCGGCGGCGCCAGCTGGTGGAGTGGCCGTCTGGCGAGTCTCGGCTTGGTCGCCTTCAGCAGCAGTCGGTGCACTCGCACGCGGCTCATTGCTCGAGGCCCGATCAAGCTGAGGCTGGGCGTCCACTCCGCCCTCTGGTGCGTCGCCTTCACCATCCTCATCTTCCTCGTCCTCGCCTTCATCGCTTGAGGCGATTTCTTCTGCCGAGTCCTCGCCGTCATCCGGGTTCAGCCCGAACCAGTCCATCGGCACCTCGGCACCTTCCTCATCCAGCTCGGGGAAGAAGACGCCGGTGTCGGTGTACTCGGCGATCGCCACCGCATGATAGGTGAGCGCGGGCCCCACTGCCACCAACTCTTCCATGGCCTCCTGCCAGAACGTGGCCAACTGGGCTAGGTCCAGCCCAGGATACCACGCCTTGACGAACTCCAAGGCTCTTCGGGCGCTTGCCCGAGCGGAGGAGCCCCTCCAAGCCTCAAAGCGGCCGATTGCCGCCTCCAACCAGTCAGCAGTCCGACTGGGGGTGCGTGGAGCTTGGCCGCCTGGCCAGAGGGCGGAAACCAGCTGAGACCCGGCACGCTGAAGGCGGCGAAGCAGACGGTGAATCGGCTGTAAACGCGTCCTGACGGCCAGGAGCTGCTCGTTCATGTTCTGAGGCGCGTCGGGCGGGATCTCCACTCCTTCCCTCCTACGCCGGTCGCGCCACACCTCGATGGCCTGGCTGACGGCAACAGTGTGGCCAGGAAAGAAGTCTACGCAAAAGAAAAATAGAGATCAGAAGCCGACTCCCGATGCAGTCGGCAGCTATTCCAAAGAAAGAAGCTTACCGTCGATCATGTTCGCCGTAGCCAGCGGCGAGGATCGCCTCCTTCTCGGCCCACTTTAAGCGTTCAACCTCAAACTCGGCCTAAAGGGCGCCTTCCGCCTCCTTGAGCTTCTGGAGCTCCGCCTTGTGCTGGTCCGCCTGGTCCACCAACTTCTTGGCCAGACGGTCGCGCTCCAGGGCCGCCTTACGGTGCTCCTCCTCCTTGACGCGCAGCTCGGTCTGGACTTTGCCCAGATGCTGCTGCAGTGTGGCGTTGGCTCCTGCAAAAATGAGAAAGAGAGGACAATCAACAAAGATGACCAAAAAAGAAAGTGGTTGCCAGAAGATCCGGCCCGACTGCTCAGCAGTCGGCCCGAATCTCGGGGGCTACACCCAGCGGGTGCGCTGAAGCGCCCCCGCGAGGAAGTAGACAAAATGCTTACGCCGGCTTTCGGTGAGGTCGGTGGTCCGCTTAGCCAACTCCTGGACCTGGGAGTTGAAGGCGGCTGCGCGGATGTTGTGGTAGTCCTGCAACGAAGACGAAAGAAGAGAAAACAAGTTAGCACTCGGAACCTACCTTAAAGTTCCGAGCCGCCTGCTCAGCAGCCGGCCCAGAACTCGGGGGCTACACCCAGTGGGTGCGCTGGCGCGCCCCCACGCAAGACTGTAAGAATAAAAAAAACAAAGCAAAGAAGCATACCCGAACGGCCGTCCGCGTCGCCAAGAACGCCTTCGTACACTGCTGGAGGGCGGCGCCTTGGGCCTGGAGCTAGGCCTGAACGTCCTGCGCGTCCTTGTTCAGCACGCCCGTCCCGCCCCCAGGCGTCCATTCCGGTGGGGGGGCACTGGTGGCCTCTGCTTCTAGGGCCGACGAGTTCGCGGCCCCAACCTCCTGCGCCCGCGGCGCCGAGGCCGCCTTCACCGCACGCCGGCGCACCGAAGGGCGGACCACGGGAGTCGCCCCCACCACCAACTTGACACTGACCGGCGGCGCCGGTGGCACGTCAGGCCGATTGCCTAGGGCCCCGGCAGTCGGCGCTTGCGGGGGCACCTCCGCCTCTGAGACGATGGCGTCACCTCCTCCCCTCTCCATGACCGGCTGGTTATCGCCGGCTCCTCCAGTCGGCATCGGGATCTCTGGCGCTGGCGGCGCCGCGCGCAACGGAATGACAAGTTGCGGGGCCTGGCCACGCGTGTTTTCTTCTGCCTGCGTCCTAGCGGCCGCGTCCGCCCGAGCCTTGGCGGCGGCGTCTGCCCACGCTGCCTTGGCCGCCTCCGCCTCCTCCCGCTCCTCGCGCACCTCCCGTGCGTTCCTCTCCGTCGCCGCCCGGAGGTCGGCGAGCGGGTCCACGCGGTGGGTATTGGTGGAGCCTTCCGCCTCCCCGATCACGGAGGCAGCGGCAGACCGCTCAAGAGTGAGTGGGGCCTTGATTCAAGCAAGACAAGAGAAAAACTCAGAAAAAGTTTGCAAGGAAGAAGAAAGGAAAACACAGCCAAGCACTTACGCGGACACCATCGGGGGCTGCTTCGGGGCCCTCTGGAACTGGGCCGCTCTTGCGGCGGCCTCTTGCCGCCTGGTCGCGGCGGCCTCGTTATTGGACTTCTTCGGCCGGCTGCCGAACAGCAACGAGCCGGCCCGGCGCTTTTTTGGGCCGCCTGGTGCGGTCGGCGCGGCTGAGGAGCTCGCGCCCGCCCTGTCGGTGCCGTGCGGGTGGCGCGGCTCGTTCTCCTCTTCATCGTCATCCGGCCAGTCCTCAAGGCCGCCTCCTCCCCCGGAGCCGCCTGCTCCACCGCCGCCACCTGTGGCGTCGTCCTCCTCCATGGCAGCCGCCCCCAAGTCGGGGTCTTCCACGTCGCTCCTCGTTCGATCCGGCATATACTCCTGACCTGGATCCAGAGCGCCGGCGGTCGACTGGGCCAGGAGGACCTGCACCATGGCCGATTGGTCAGGCGGCAAAACAAGAACTCGGACCAGCAAAGAGAAAAGAATTACAAGACTCACCGCAGGTGGCGGATGTGCGCGGTCGTACGGCCGCATGCCGAACCGCCAGTCCACCTCCGACAGCTTGCAGTTGGAGATATAGTTGACCAGCCGGACCACCTCCACGTCCGGCAGGTCCCGTGTGCACATCCGGCACGGGTCCCGGTGCCCGCTCATATAGCTGATGATGTGAGGTCGGGCTTGGAGGGGGAGCACTCGGCGCGTCACGAAGGCAGCCAGCAAGTCCGAGCCCTTCAGGCCCTCTGACTCCGACATCGCCTGAAGTCGGGCAAGGGCGGCGGAGGAGGCGGCCGACAGGGAACTCGGCCTGTACTGCCAGTTGGCGCGCGGCTCGGCTGGCGGGCCGGCTGCGTAGGCCGGCAAGTTGACGTAGTCGCTTGTCGGGTGGATGTTCTTGACGTAGAAATAGGATTTCTGCCACAGCTTGGCCGACTACAGCAAGGAGATGGGCGGGAAGCGGTTCCCGGTGCCCGGGCGCCGCACCGCCACACAGGCTCCGCATTGAGCCGCCTGGCCCTTGGCGGCGGTGCCCAGCTTGAGGTAGAAGCACTCCCCCCAGAGTTCGAGAGTGGGGAGAGTGCCGAGGTACCCTTCGCAGATGGTGACGAAGGCGGCCAGCAGCACCATCGTGTTTGGCGTGAGGTGGTGCGGCTGGACTCGGTAGAAGTCGAGGAAGGAGCGGAGGAAGTCGCTGGCTGGAAGGCCGAAGCCGCGAAGGAAATGGGACCGGAAGACGACGCGTTCATCGTCCTCCGGCGCCGGCGAGATTTCTGCTTCGGGAGGAACGCGCACCTGCACGTTCGCCTCCCGGGGCAGCCACCGTGTTTGACGGAGGAAGGAGAGATGGTCATCGTGGACGTTGGAGCTGTCCCAGTCGCCGGCTCATGAGCGCGCCATGGACGAAGGAGCTCGTCGCAGGCGCGGCCCGGCGGTGAGCGGGCGAGGCTGCGGCGGAGCAAAGAAGCCGCAGCGAGAGGACGCTCGACGATGGCGGGCTGCGGCAGCACTTCGACGGCAGCGGAGAAAATGAAGAACGGCGAAGGAAGAGGAGGGCGCGCGTGCATCTGCTGCCCCCCTCCTCCCCCTACTTATAGCCCCAGGCGGCGAAGCCGAGGGGACGGGGGCGTGGGGGATCGTGGGATTAACTACGCCCACTCCCCCATGATCCAACTGTCCACCTCGACCGCAGCAGATCCGCGCGTGGGCCGAGGCACTATAGTGGCAGGCCCCGGCCTGCGGCGCCGTCCCGTCACGCGCGTGGGCTGGCAGGCCGGCTTGACCTGATGACGCCACGTGGCCGACATGCGCGGGCGGCAAGCCTAACGTCTGGCTAGCATGCCACCTGGTCCTCACCACGACGTTTCGAAATCGCCAGACGACCTGCCTGGTCATGGCCGACACCTACCAGCTGGCACCTCGGAAGACGGACGAAGCAAAATACCAGATGGCCCGGAGTATGAAGCTGCTGAGGCTTCTCGCCCCTTCAGCCGCAGCGCCTCATCAGCTTCGGGGACTACTGTCGGAGTAAATGACCACGGGTAGCCCCATCAGCTCCCTTTGGTATTTCAAGACATCGGGGCAGGCTGCGCCCCTCAAACATCAAGGACAAGGGCCGCCTTCTTGAGGCCGGCTGGTCCAAGCAGCCGGTAGCCGGGAGGCGGCGGAGTCCACAAGACGGCCATGAAGTGGGCCGACTCCTGGCAGGCGGCCTCCTGGGATGCCGAGTCCTAGCAGGCGGCCCCTCGCGCCCTCAAAGTCAGCGCCAACATAAACATGATGAGACAGGGCATGGCTACACTACAGGCCTGCCACCCCCGAATCCAGGGTAGGGCGTGGCCACAGTACTGCGTACCGAGTAGGCATCCTACGCCCAACGCAGGACTGTTGCCATGCCACTCATGACGTCACCCATGGCAGAGGGAGCCATGCTCCCGTGACGGGCGGTCAGTACGGCCCGCAGGCGGCGGGCCCTACTTGTCCGTGACAAGCCAGAAGGCGGCAAGCCCAGACCAGTCGGCTCAGTGGGAGGCCGGCTCCCAGCAGGCGGCCCTCCTCCTCCCTCGAAGTTCGTGCGCCATTAACCAGATACGACGGGGTATGGCTACAGTGAGTTCCCGCCAGGCGGCGGGACTGTATCCACGCTCCCCCTGACAAGGCCTTCGTCATCAAGGGCAATGCTACAGCATTAAGCCGTCAACGCGGCCCGTGGACGACGGGACCCACCTGTCGACTGAGATCGCGGCAGTCGGCGGACCCACCAGGCGGCGGGCCCCGGCGGTCGGCGGAGAAGCCGGCGCCCAGTGACGCTGACTGTCGGGCCCCACATCTGGCCAGATTACCGTTGTACCCTTGGGGGGTAGGCTTATATAAACCCCCCAGGTCACCCCATGCAGGGGGTTGGCTCCTTGGCAGAGGCCTCGTCGAGCACTCATAGCACCACACACACACGCAGAGAGAGTGGAGTAGAGCTAGCCTTGCCCTTCTTCCTCCTCCAGCCAGGTAGCTCAAGGAGCAAGCTTGTAGCCACCTGTTGAAATAGTGATCATGCGGAGACCCCGCAGAGCAGGACTAGGGGTGTTATCTCCTAGGAGAGCCCCGAACCTGGGTAAGATTCGCAAGCGTACGCGGTCTCGCTCACTCCTGCTTCTGGAGCCCGGCGACGTACTTTTGTCCCCATCCACGATAAGCCATCCCCTGGCATATGTCGCACGATATCCCCGACACACAATGAAAAGCCTGCATGTCCAATAAATATAAGAGCATCTACAGCCAGACTAGCAAATCCGAACCCTCCGCATCTGACACCAAGCAGAGGGAATCGAGGATGGCCTGCTGCTCCGTCTGCAGATCCGCGTCCCCAGCGTCCACCACATCCTGGTGGTGGCAGCAACAGTGGACGGGCAGAGGAAAATGTGGAGGATTAAGGATTTGATGCCGACGGTCGGCTTAAATAGCCGGGCTAGGCACTACGCGGCCCATCGGAGCGGCGCCACGCGGCGACATCGGTCCGATGGATGAGACGAACTTCATACAGCGGGGTTTCCAGGCGATTCCGCCTGGGACCTCGACATCAGTCCGACATGGCGGATGCGCCGGGGCGACGTCATATCCGCCTCATATTTGGGCTGGATATGAGGGGTGCCGGTGAGCCCAGACATTGGAGGCCGATTTCAGGCGCCCATCTGGATCGAAATTTTGTGACCGGTTAGTAACCAGGTGGCCCAGCTGTAGATGCTCTAAATTGTCTCGAGACATTACTGATCCCAGTTCATAAAAATGCATAATAAACTATTTATATAAAAACACGGACGTTTATATGTCATGGCAATAGAGTTTTTAGTTGATCCAAGATAAGCACTGCTTGTACGATGTTTTTACAATCAGTATAGGGCTCTTCACCCAATTAGATGACTACGCTGTATGTCTCATGTTTTGATCAAGTGCCCCAAAGAATCCTACTATAAATTGATTCATCATTTTTGTCATCATCAAACTTATCCTTTAACTGGGCAACCTAATTCATGACAATTGTCGTTTGTTTCGCAGCGAAGCACGTCAACTTTTTACTCCCATTGCAACGGACGGGCATGTTTTCTAGTTTTGATAATTCACATAAGCGACTAAAAATTCTGAATTTTTCACACAAGATTGATACACAAATTTCCTCTGTTTTCCTAATTTTTCAGAATTTTTAGAGTTACATAAGTATGAGTAATATTCGGATCTTCACAAACTGTTCTGTTTTTGACAGATTCTGTTTTCTATGTGTTGTTTGCTTATTTTGATGAATCTATGGGTAGTATCGGGGGATATGAACCATGGAGAAGTTGGAATACAGTAGATATACCACCAATATAAATTTAGAATGAGTTCACAACAGTGCCTAAAGTGGTGATTTATTTTATTATACTAACGGAGCTTATGAGTTTTCAGTTGAGTTCTGTGTTGTGAAGTTTTCAAGTTTTGGGTAAAGATTTGATGGACAACGGAATAAGGAGTGGAAAGAGCCTAAGATTGGGGATGCCCAAGGCACCCCAAGGTAATATTCAAGGACAACCAAGCATCTAAGTTTGGGGATGCCCCGGATTGCATCCCCTCTTTTGTCTTCAATCCATCGGTAAATTTACTTGAGGCTATATTTTTATTCACCACATGATATGTGTTTTGCTTGGAGCGTCTTGTATGATATGAGTCTTTTCTTTATTTTCTTTTTAGTTTGCCACAATCATCCTTGTTGTACACACCTTTTTAGAGGGACACGCGTTAATCATGAATTTATTAGAATACTCTATGTGCTTCACTTATATCTTTTGAGCTAGGCAATTTGCTCTAGTGCTTCACTTATATCTTTTTAAAGCACGACGGTGGCTTTATTTTATAGAAATTGTTGAACTCTCATGCTTCACTTATATTATTTTGAGAGTCTAAAATAGCATGGTAATTTGCTTAGGTTATGAATTTAGTCCTAATATGATGGGCATCCAAGAGGGATATAATAAAAAATTCATATAAAGAGCATTGAATAGATGAGAAGTTTGATTCCTTGCATTTGTTTTGAGATATAAAGATGGTGATATTAGAGTCATGCTAGTGAGTAATTGTGGATTGGTAGAAATACTTGTGTTAAAGTTTGTGATTCCCGTAGCATGCACGTATGGCGAACCGTTATGTGATGAAGTCGGAGCATGATTTATTTTTTGATTGTCTTCCTTATGAGTGGCGGTCGGGGAGGAGCGATGGTCTTTTCCTTCCAATCTATCCCCCTAGGAGCATGCGTGTAGTACTTTGTTTTGATTACTAATAAATTTTTGCAATAAGTATGTGAGTTCTTTATGACTAATGTTGAGTCCATGGATTATACGCACTCTCACCCTTCCACCATTGCTAGCCTCTCTAGTACCGCACAACTTTCACCGGTGCATTAAACCCACCATATATCCTTCCTCAAACCAGCCACCATACCTACCTATTATGGCATTTCCATAGCCATTCCGAGATATATTGCCATGCAACTTCCACCGTTTCGTTTATTATGACACATACCATCATTGTCATATTGCTTTGCCTGATCATGTAGTTGGCATACTATTTGTGGCAAAGCCACCGTTCATATTTTTTATACATGTCACTCTTGATCATAGCACATCCCGGTACACCGCCGGAGGCATTCATATAGAGTCATATCTTGTTCTAGTATCGAGTTTAAATTCTTGAGTTGTAAGTAAATAAGAGTGTGATGATCATCATTCTTAGAGCATTGTCCCATGTGAGGAAAGGATGATGGAGGCTATGATTCCCCCACAAGTCGGGATGAGGCTCCGGACAAAAAATTAAAAAAAAAGATAAAAAAGAAGAAAAAAAGAAAAAAGAGAAAAAAAGAAAAAGAAAGAAAAAAAAATGAGAGAAAAGAGAGAAGGGACAATGTTACTATCCTTTTTCCACACTTGTGCTTCAAAGTAGCACCATGACCTTCATGACAAAGAGTCTCCTATTTTATCACTTTCATATACTAGTGGGAATTTTTCATTATAGAACTTGGCTCGTATATTCCAATGATGGGCTTCCTCAAATTGCCCTAGGTCTTCGTGAGCAAGCAAGTTGGATCCACACCCACTTAGTTTCTTTTTGAGCTTTCATGCACTTATAGCTCTAGTGCATCCGTTGCATGGCAATCCCTACTCACTTGCATCGATATCAATTGATGGGCATCTCCATAGCTCATCAGTTTGCCTAGTTTGTGAGACTATCTCCTTTTTGTCTTCTCCACAACCACCATATTCTATTCCACCTATAATGCTATATCCATGGCTCATGCTCATGTATTGCGTGAAAGTTGAAAAAGTTTGAGAACATCAAAAGTATGAAACAATTGCTTGGCTTGTCATCGGGGTTATGCATGATGAAATACCTTGTGTGATGAAGATGGAGCATAGCCAGACTATATGATTTTGTAGGGATAACTTTCTTTGGCCATGTTATTTTGAGAAGACATGATTGCTTTATTAGTATGCTTAAAGTATTATTATTTTTATGTCAATATTAAACTTTTGTTTTGCATCTTATGGATCTGAATATTCATGCCACAATAAAGAAGATTGCATTGAGAAATATGTTAGGTAGCATTCCACATCAAAAATTCTTTTTTTATCATTTACCTACTCGAGGACGAGCAGGAATTAAGCTTGGGGATGCTTGATACGTCTCCCACGTATCTATAATTTTTGATTGTTCCATGCTATTATATTATCTGTTTTGGATGTTTTATATGCATTAATATGCTATTTTATATTATTTTTGGGACTAACCTATTAACCTAGAGCCCAGTGCCAATTTCTGTTTTTTCCTTATTTTTGAGTTTTACAGAAAAGGAATATCAAACGGAGTCCAAACAGAATAAAACTTTCGCAATGATTTTTATTGGACCAGAAGACATCCACGGAGCTTGGAGAAGGGGCCAGAAGGTTCCTGAGGAGGCCACAGCCTCCTAGGTGTGCCCTGAGGGCTTGTGGGCCCCTCGGGAGTCCTCCAACAATAATTCTTGCACTATAAATTCCCAAATATTCCCAAACCACCAGAGCCGTCCACCAAAATACTTTTCCGCTGCCGTAATCTTCTGTTCCTATGAGATCCCATCTCGGGGCCTTTTCTGATGATCTGCCAGAGGGGTATTCGATCACGGAGGGCTTCTACATCAACCCTATTGCCCTACCGATAATGTGTGAGTAGTTTACCACAGACCTACGGGTCCATAGCTAGTAGCTAGATGGATTCTTCTCTCTCTTTGATCTTCAATACAATGTTCTCCTCGATGTTCTTGGAAATCTATTCGATGTAATACTTTTTTGCGATGTGTTTGTTGAGATCCGATGAATTGTGGATTTATGATCAGATTACCTATGAATATTATTTGAGTCTTTTCTGAACTCTTTTATACATGATTAAGATATCTTTGTATTTCTCTTCGAACTATCGATTTGGTTTGGCCAACTAGATTGGTTTTTCTTGCAATGGGAGAGGTGCTTAGTTTTGGGTTCAATCTTGCGGTGTCCTCACCCAGTGACATAGTAGGTGTAGCAAGGCATGTATTGTATTGTTGCCATCGAGGATAAAAAGATGGGGTTTACATCATATTGTTTGAGTTTATCCCTCTACATCATGTCATCTTGCTTAAGGCGTTACTCCGTTCTTATGAACTTAATACTCTAGATGCATGCTGGATAGCGATCGATGTGTGGAGTAATAGTAGTAGATGCAGGCAGGAGTCCGTCTACTTGTCACGGACGTGATGCCTATATTCATTATCATTGCCTTAGATATCGTCATAACTTTGCGCTTTTCTATCAATTGCTCTAGTGAAACCTATGGCCCCCGGGTCTATTTTCCATCATATATTTTCAGATCTATAAAACCAAAAACCCAAAAATACCTTGCTGCAATTTATTTACTTTTATTTTGTTTTACGTTTTAGTAATCTTTTATATCTATCTCTATCAGATCTCATCCATGCAAGTGACCCTGAAGGGATTGACAACCCCTTTATCGTGTTGGGTGCAAGTGTTTGATTGTTTGTGCAGGTGCATAGATTGGAGACTTCCGTGTACCTCCTACTGGATTGATACCTTGGTTCTCAAACTGAGGGAAATACTTATCTCTACTTTGATGCATCACCTTTTCCTCTTCAAGGGAAAAACCAATGGCTTCGGCCCAAAAGTTGTACGGAGATCTGAATTCCGCCATCATGGTACTTGCCGCGTCCATCAACGTCCAGTTCTTCCTCTCCGCCACACCATTTTGTTGAGGGGTATAGGGTGCGGCATATTGGTGCTTGATCCCCTCATCACTAAGAAACTCATCCAAGGTGTAGTTCTTGAACTCGGTGCCGTTGTCACTTCTAATCATCAATATCTTTGCTTCATGTTGACGTTGAGCTTCATTAGCAAAGTCGATGACGGTTTGTTGGGTCTCACCTTTCCTCTTGAAGAATTACACCCAAGTGTATCTTGAGTAATCATCCACAATCACCAAGCAATACTTTCTTCCCCCAAGACTATCAAAGGATGGAGGACCAAAGAGATCCATGTGAAGGAGCTCCAAGGGCCTCTTCGAGTAGATGGCAATTGTGGGTCGGTGAGCCATTTCATGAAGCTTTCCTTCGGTACAAGCACTGCAAGCACAGTCTTTGGCAAAACTCACATTTGTTAGTCACAAACATGGTCCCCCTTGAGAAGACTTTGTAAAGATCTCATATTGACATGGGCTAGTCGGTGGTGCCAAAGCCATCCCACATCAACTTTAGCCATTAGGCAAGCCGTGGTCTTAGTGGGTCGCTCCGAAAGTTCACCACATAGAGACCATTCTCGACATGCCCAACAAAGGCTACTTTAAGAGTCTTGCTCCACAAAAGGGCCACGGTATCAAGACCAAAGCATGTTGCAAAGCCCATAAGTGCAAGTTGGCGAATGGAAAGCAAATTATATGCAAGGGACTCAACTAGCATGACCTTCTCAATAGATAAATCTTGAGAGATGACCACCTTGCCAAGTCCCAATACCTTAGATGTTGAAGCATCACCGAATTGGACATGGGTGGGCATAGATGGAATTGGATGCACATCCACCACCAAGTCCTTGCTCCCGGTCATATGATTTGTTTCTCCACTATCGAGCAACCATGACACCCCACCGGAAGCAAACTCCTACAAGAGATCAATGCTTGGATTTAGGTACCCATTTTAGAATAGGTCCTTTGAGGTTAGCAACAAGAGTCTTAGGAACCCAAATAGACCATTCAATGTACTCATAAGAAGAACCAACAAATTTGGCATAAACATGCCCATCACTAGCACGGCATAGAACATATGAAGGATTAAAGTCGCTAGATTGGTTTGATGGGGTGGCCTTGCCCTTCTTGGCATTACCACCTATACCCATGTTCTTCTTCTTCTCATGAGCACCCTCTCCCGCTTTTACGAAGACTTGTTTGATTGGGATAGGTTGCTTGGTCTTGTTCTTCTTCTTCTTCTTTGACTTGGGTATATACCCAAGTCCTTCCTTTTCCACAACTTCCTTTTGATTGCTCAAAAGGTCATTGAGATTCTTCTCGCCTTGTATACAAGTCACAAGGCCTTTCTCTAGTTGGTCTTTCAACTTGGCATTCTCCTCGACAAGGTGCTCATGCTCACAACAAGGGTTAGTAGCATTTGCATTATCAATTAAAACGAAAGGAGGACATGTAGCTATCTCCTCGGTTAGCTTCACTTGGAGTTGATCATGAGACTCCTTGAGGGAAGTGTGAACACCCTTCAAGACTTTGTGAGCCTTGTCGAGTATATCAAACTCCTCTTTGAGTTTCTCATGATCAATCCCAAGTGCAACTTTCTCAGATTTAAGCACACGAGAAAGAACAATAGCATGATCAAGATCTTTTTGCAATTTAGCATGATCAACGTTGTGTGACTCCTCAAGAGTCAAACGAAGACCTCGCTCTTCCTCAAGAGCAATGGAAAGATCCGCAATCGCATCGGCATAGTCACGACTATGCCCCTCCAACTTGGATATAGTATCCTTATGAGACTCAATGATATCGTTGGCCTTACCAAGTTGTTCCAAGAGAGCAACCAAGTGCTTCTTGGGTTCACCCTTGAGCTTACTCAAGAATTTGTTAAACTCATTCTCATCAACATTCACCACCTCACTATCATCTACACAATCTAACAAGGAAGGAGTAGTAGTGATGGTAGTTTTGACATTGGAGGTTACCTTATTGATACTTTTGGCCATGAGACACTTGGCAATGAGGTTCTCGTTGGGGGCGCTGAAGAGAGACACCTTGGTAGGGGAAGAGGTGGCAATGGCCAATGTTGCCGTTGCCATTGCTTCACCACTTGTATCTTCATCATCATCATTGGATGTGTACTCTTCATGTGCCACCAAGCCCTTTGGAGGTATCTTCTTGGTGAAGTTGTTCTTGTTTGGGAATGACTTGGCTTTATCTTTGCGAATGAGTTTGCCACCGTTGTCTTTCCACTTCTCATAAGGACAATCCACCACAAAGTGACTCACATTGCCACAATTATAGCAAGTCCTCACTCGTTGCTTGTTCTTTGAGCCACTTGAGTTGTTCTTGGTGAAGTTAGGCCTTGAGTTCCTCTTGTTTCCCCAAAATTTCCTTGACGCCAGATCCATGTGCTCGTGGTAAGCATATTTGGTGTCTTTGGGGCAACTCTCCTCTTCTTCTTTCGGAATGGCCTTTTGCCTTCAAGGCAAGGTTGGGTGAGGCTTTCTTTGACCGGACACGAGCTAGAGCATTGTCGGCGGTCTTGTTCATGATGTTCATGGCAATGAACTCGTCCAACACTTCACTTTAAGACAAGGTATGGAAATCCAACCTTTGACGAATCACGGAGGACATGGCCTTATTGAATGGCATGATGGCCTTGAGAAACTTGCGCTTGATCCAATTGTCATCTGTATCCTTGCTCCCATGGTCTTGGAGAGCAACCGCAAGAGTTGTCACCCTCCATGAGAGATCACGCGGATCCTCATCTTCTAGCATCACAAATTCATCGGTCTCATCAAGGACAACTTCAAAGTTGGACTGCTGGATGCTTGAGCTCCCCTTGTACAAAGATATGATGTGTTCCCAACAGTTCTTTGCACGAGTGAAGGGACGTAAGTGATATAGATCTTCTGGAGGAACCACGGCTTGAAGGATGAACAAAGTGGAATGATTGTATTGATTGTCCGCCTCTTCTCACTAAAAAAAAACACATCCGTGACATTTTGGCCCGAACAAAAAGTTTTTGTCATGCTTATGACACTTCTATGATGATAATTGTGACAAAACCACGTATCATCATAGATGTGGTGGGCTCCTACTTCTATGACAAAAAATCATGACAAAAAATGGGCTTTTCGTCCTGGGCGGGCCGGGGACGCACCTGCATGACATTCTTTGGGCCGTCCATGACAGAAAAAATCGTGGTAGAAGCGAGGGCGAGGAAAATTTCGGGGAGTTCCCGGTTACGGTAGGTGGTCGGGGCCAAGCGATGCACTGTGGTTTGTGCGTTTCTCTCGTGTACGCGCGTGTGTGCGAGGCGTTGTCTAACTGAACCCGAGCGATCACACTAGCTACGTTACTGAACCCGAGCGATCGATCCCTTGGTTGTTAACTGAACCCAAGCGATTCCTTCGCTACTGCTGCTAACTAAAGCCGATCGAACCAAGTGCCTCTTGATGAACGGTGACCATTGTTGGGGGTTGGATGAACAGTTCCCTGTGGGGGTTGGATGAACAGGACCCCGTGGTAGTAGGCCGGTGCTGCTGGATGAACAGGACCCCGAGAAGGCCGCCACACCCGAGCCGGTTGGGTGTCGATGAATAGGACCCCGAGGAGGGCTGGTTGAACAATAGTCGGTGGAGGCTGGATGAACAGTAGCCCGTGGATGAATAGTAGCTGGTCGAGGCAGGAGGAAGACGCGGTGGATGAACAGTAGCAGGTGGAGGCTGGAGGAAGTCAAAGGTGGATGACAGCGAGGCCTAGGAAGGGAACGACGTGAAGGCAGAGAAGACGAGGCAGGTGGATGCCCACGCGGAGGGGAGTATGACTGTCGTCGCCGGAGAATAACAGGGGGTGTGGGTGAGTAGAGGGAAGGCCCGGCCAGTGGTAGTATGGTCGGGCGGTGAGGCCTGCGTGGCAGCACAGCCGGACACGAGAGGCTGGAGCAGGCGGTACGGCGGGCACTGGTTTGAGCGGCTGGAGTAAGAAGACCAGAGGTTGAAGACGCGGCACGGCCGTTGATTTAACATCCAACGGTCACTGCAACTAGAATCGTTTTGACTAAGTTGACAAAGCCCTGCGTATGCATCAACTTAGTAGGCCCAGAAGTCAGCCTCCAAATTTGGTGGGTCCCAGCTAGCAGGGGGAATCATTTTTTTGCTCGTAATAAGGTGGCACTTCCTTGCGTGCGAAGATGTTTTCAGGGTTTTTTTAATTTCTTCTTTTTTGAGTTAGAATAAAAAGAAAACAATTTAGCATCTTTGGTACAATCTATATTTTCACGAAATGGATCATAATAAAGCTGGTGGGTCCCAGCTGTCAGGGAGAGGTAACTTTTTTTTCCGCGTAATAAAGGAAGCACTTCCTTGTGTGTGAAGATGTAGCTGGTGGGTCAAACCTGTAGGGGGAGAAATCATTTTTGTATAATAAGGAGGGACTTAGTGTCTTGAAAAAAAAGGAGGGACTTGCTTGCATGCGGCCAAGGGCCATGTGGGTCCCTACTGTCAGCCACTACTCGTACATGCCTCTTCCGATGGCTGTCGTTTGTTGACAAAGTTGACCACGCCGTGCCGAGAGAACCAACGCGGTGGACGATTGCGAGGCCTAGGAAGGGAATGACCTGGAACCAGAGAAGACACAACAATGGATGCCCACGTGGAGGGGAGGGTTCACTGGTTCGGCTGCGGTGTGAGGCTGCCGTCGCCAGAGAATAACAGGAGGTGTTGGTGAGTAGAGGAATGGCCTGGACGGCGATGGGAGTAGGGTGGGCCGGTGAGGCCTACGCGGCAGCACAGCTGGCCATGGGAGGCGGTACCGCCGATGGTGGTTTGGGCGGCTGAAGCATGAATATCTGAGATTGAAGAAGCAGCACAGCCGTTGGATGGACATCCAACGGCCACTGCTACTAGAATCGTGTGTTGACTATAAGTTGACAAAGCCTTGCGTACGCGTCAACTTAGTAGGCCCACAAGTGACTATCACACATCTGTGGCAGAGAACATATAGCCCATTTGTGGTTTGTTATAATGTACAACCCATTTTTGAATTCTAATGGAATTTAATGCAGCCCATTTACTGTTTGTTAAAATTACAGCCCATTTTCTAGCCAGGACAATGGTTAATAATTTCAACCAACCACTAAAAAAAATCAACAAAACTTCCCACATTTTGATGGGATCTGAAATATTTTTTATCCCGAAATTTTGAGTCAGATTAAATATAATTTCAAAATAAATTTGTATTAGGTAAAATTCCAACGAAATTTTGCGCGCGCAACAAGTAATGAAATTAAAATTTTAAAATCCAAAAAATAGTAATTTTGAAACTAATTACCAGTTTGGTGCATTTTTTTATATTTACAGCCCAATTTTTATAATTAGAGCCCAATTATTATTTCTTAAAGCCCATTTTATAATTACCTGTTCGGTGCAGAGAATAACAAGTTGACCTGGGTTGGGTATTCCGCAAAAAAAGTATAGCTGGGCTAGCCATTTTCACCTTGAAAAAATAATATCTGGGCTGGATCGTTGGTCGACATAAAATAATAGCCTGGGCTAGACGGGCCACAGCCAGCCCAGTTGATACCCTGCTCCTCTGAACAACAACAAAAACATCGCTCAAGAAAAACTCTGCTCATACCTCAAAAAACAAATACTGCTCGAGTTGTTGGGTCCCAGCTGTCGGCCGCTCCTTGTGCAATTCTCTCGTTTATTGACTATATAGGTTGACAATGGTGTGGGACCGTGATGTCAGGAAACCAGGAGGAAGCAAAAATTGTTTATAGTTGTATATAATAAGGAGGCACATGCGTACGTACGGCTATGGCCCTGGTGGGTCCCTACTGTCATCCTCTCCAAGTAAAGTCATCTCCTGATTCCTCATGTTCGTTGACCATGTTGACAACGCAAGACGGCAGCGCCACGGCGAGCGCAACAATTCGAAGGACGGCGGAGAGGGCCTCACGGGCCCTACGGATGGTCTGATACAGCGCCCACTGCTCATTCAGGAAGCCAGGATCATCGGACCCCTATGAGCATCTTCGAGAGATAGAGCCGGCATGAAACGGTAAGATGATGAGTTGGTCGAAAGATCATATGGTTTCACCTCTAGCCTACCCGAGTTGTCGTATAGGCTATGAATGAAGCATAAGACGATGAACTTCTTAAGCACAAAAACAACAAAAGAGGATGATCTTCTTAACATGCAAATCACTGGCATTAGATCAACATGCAAAACAATATGAAGCATTATTCTCAGGAGGCACGATGAACAGCTCGTGATGCCGCATGCCACAGCATTTCAAGCTCAAATTTGCAATCAAACTCACAAGACCTGGCATTTCATAGACAACATCTAGAGCAAACTCTTAAAGTACCTTACATAAGTCAACATTCATGATTATGCATCTCATCAGAGTCAATATTTACTTCTGAACTGAACACATGAATAGGAAAAAATGATCGACGCTACTCACGGCAAAGGCGTCCCATTCCAAAATATCAAATGCATGTCTTCTGGCTAACATCAATGAGCAAAATTTGACAAGGTTTTCCAATTCCAAAATATCAAACGAATGTCTTCTTGCTAACATCAAGATTAAACTTTGACAAGCTTTTCCCATTCAAAATATGTAATGCCTATGATTGTGGAACGGGCAGGGTTTGTCATCAGCTTGCACATTGAAATGGCACATGGAGCCGGATTAACCAGCTTATCTTTTTGTGAAGTTCCACTGAAATCAAACAATGTCTTGCGTAGCATGGTGGATTTCGTATTTATATGTTGCAAGGACTTGAAGACATTGGCAGCTCCATTCAAGTAGATAGTCTGGTGGCTCAAGGTGACAACGAATGATTAGAGAACCATTCGATGTATTGTGCATGATGAAGTATTATGGAGGACATGAACCATCTGAACATTTTGTGCAGTTCCACTGAAATCAAGCTGAGCATCCCTGTCTGCATAAATACAGAAAAAGTGAAAAAGTGTGATGAATATAATAGGGGTACTAGTTGATTAAACATACGCTCATAAATATAATCATCTTCATTATCTTAACAGGAAAAGATAGAAATGCAATAGCTTTAATTAAACATTTATTCAAAACAATACAACAATATAAGTAGCACAACATAACAAAGCACGATCATGTGGATGAAGGCCGATACTGACCTCGTTTGTTACAGCTGCGTCGGCCACTGACTTGGTCATACCTTTCCTTATGGAGTGAATTTTGCACTCCACGTGCTGTTGAGTTTCCCTTGGTCTCTGCAGACTAGTCATGTCACCAACATCTACTAATACTCTAAAGCTTCTCAATTATTCCTTGTGTAATGTAGCGCAAATAGTGACTGCTTCTTTCTGCAAAGTGGAAAGATCAACTGGGCCTAATAATGCAACAGTTTGCCTTAAACACATTGGCTCCTTTTGTGCAGTTCAACTAAAATCAAAATCGAAATAGAACCGAGCAGAAGTTTTGATATCCCTGTATGCACAAATAGGTATAAAGGAAACAATTACTGAGAAATAACGGTTGATGACTTATACGCCCAGAAGAAAAAACATCTATCTTATCTTAATGGGAAACAAAGCAGGACAGTAGCAATTCTCAAACAGTGTGATCCATTCATATTAACTGAGACATTATCTTAACAACACCTTGGTTCAACATGTATAAAGAATGAAAAAGCAGAAAAGTACCATTCCTAAAACAGCGTAACTGATTCATATTAACAGAGACATTATCTTAACAATACCTTGGTTAAACATGTAGAAAGAACTGCAAAGCAGGATAGTACCATTTGTAAAACATTGTAACTGATATATAATAACGGAGACTTTATCTAAACAATACATTTGTTAAACATGTACTCCCACCGATCCCTAACAGAAATGGTACTCCCGCCGATCCCTAACAAGTGTTGCAGTTTTGAACTAAGATTCAGTAGTTAATTCTAAGAGTGGCATTGCTTAATTTTACCAGTGGCATTAGATTAACAAAAAGCATAAACAGTTGTAGGGGAGAGTGGGCGCAACAACACCATGTGCTTCCATCTACTTATAAAGGGGGTGATGCAGAGTTTGTTGTAACAAAGAAACAAGCATCATGTCTGGGTTGGTCCCATTTTTGTTCACTTAATGGGAAAAGACAGCAATACAATAGCTTCAATTCAACATTTATTTAAAACAGTACCAATACAAGTAGCACAACATCTCAAAGCACACTGCACAATCATGTGAATGAAGGACGGTACTGACCTTTCATGAGGCAGACAAGATCAAATATGAATCTGGCAACATGAATAGGAAATCCAATCTCATTTTTTGTAGTTCAACTAAATCAAGCAAAGTTGCCGGTGTGACATTTAAGTTGAACTGCACAAAACACTCTTAAAACAAAAGTGTTTTGCATAGTGAAGCAAAAGGTCGCAATAGCAACGAGTTGAATAGATACCCCTGTCTTCAGAGGTAAAAAAAGAAACAATTACTGGCCAATAAAGGAGGATGAATCATATGGCCACAAAAAGAAGCATCTACATTATCTTGATGGAAAACAAAGTAGGACAGTAACATTTCTAAAACAGTTTCATTGATTCATATTAACAGAGACATTCTCTTAAAATAACATTCGTTAAAAATGTAATTTACTTTTAACAGTGGCATTGCTTCAATTTTCCAGCGGCATTCTTAGATTAACAACAGCAAAATAGTTGTATGGGACATGGGACATGCCAGCACCATGTGCCTCCACACGTATAAATGGGTGATGCAGAGTATGTTGCCAAGCAGCATATCTGTGTTGGTCCCATATTTGTTCTCTTTGAACCTTTTTCCTATGTGAGGGTAGCAAATCTAGTCCTGCACAAACTCATCGACCCCCCGGTTTCTTTCCTTTTTCAACAAAGAGATTGGTTCCTTACATATGTGTGTACTGGGTTACCCCCTTTTCCCCTTTTCGACCAACAGAGCGGCTAGATAGCCAGTCTATACTACTTTCCCTCCCTCCTTTCCTCATTGAACCACGTCCTAGATTCATGCTCCACCCCACCCCCTTCTTTCCTCTTTGAACCAAGACCTAGATTCGACTACAGAATTGAACAAGATCCGCATGCAGCTAGAGCAATGATGGTTTCAAAGAAATTTATACCTTAGGGTCGTCCGGATGTGGCTAGGAGTGCGGCAGGAGGCCGAATCTGCCCACACTACGTACGGTAGCGAGGAAGAAGGGGGTCGAAGGCCTCCCGCACAGGCACTGGGTGAAAGAGAACAACGCAGCTGTCGGGGAACACAAATAGGGGTATGTGTTTTCCCCTGACTCATGCACGGACGGGCCAAAGTGCAGATCAAGAAGACCAAGATGAGCTAGAGATGCAAGATATCGCTAAGGAAAGAACGTCCCTTGCCGGACAGGCAAGCCTGGCAAGGTTGGGTTTGCCCCGGAAGCAAGTCTCCAGATCGTCCCAGCAGGCCTGCCGGGGCTTACGGAGGCAAACCACTCCACCGCACCACCTCATCACGACGCACGTCGTCGATCGATGCGGTGTCAAGCTCCAAAATGACTAAGTGGATGCTATTTGCCACATGGCAGCCGCTTCCTACAGAAAATACCCCCAGGCGACACCCGTCCTGAGACGTGTCAAGCAAGCAGGCGCGAAGCTGGCAAAACAGCCCGGCAGGGCCTGCCGGGCAAGCTAAGATGTGACGTTGAGCGGCGCATTTAATGCGCTCTGTCAGCCTGCAGAGTTAGGTATGATAGCACTATTTGCTATCTAATCAATATGTAATGACTGATTTGCCACTGTGGTGACCCCTTGATCTATAAAAGGAGGCCCATGGCAACCGTAGAAAGGGTTGCCTGATCCGGACCCTTACACACTCATACGCGCGTAGCTGCTCTCGCCCCGAGGTGACCTTGCCGGGCAAGAGCGCTGCGTTCATCCACCATTTTTTCACCATCAATCCACCAAAGCAAGAGTAGGGTTTTACGCCTCACGGCGGCCCGAACCTGGGTAAAAACTGCCCGTGTGATCTCTACCGCGCTGTGTGACACTTCTCCGCACTTTGTGCAATGTGCCCATCCCCCCACCGAACCAAAAGGGGCTCATGGCCCCATAGGTGGCCGTGGTTTCCCACGACATCTTTGGCGCGCCAGGTAGGGGCATCACTTGCGTGAACCCGAGAGCGTAGGCAGCGCGTCATCATCCGCCAATGGCGTCACCCTTCGTGACGCCCAAGGGAGTGGCTGAGGTGGAGCGAAGGGGCAACATTGCTCCCGCACCAACCTCGCCCGCTCTTTGCTATCTCCACACGCCGTGGGTGCGACGGCCACGGAAGCTAGCGGCAAGGACAACAATACCACCCCGAACGGGCCAGGCAACAGGAATGCCCTGCAAATCCCATTTGGGAGAAAGGAGCGATGTGCAAGGACACCAGGTTTTCTCTCTCTGTCACTCTCACTCTTTGACAATCATGCTACTCTGGGTTTTAGCATCATCAACATCGATGAGCCCGCGTGATGCTCGGTCCAGCATTTACCCTACTTAGGGAAATCCTGAGTAGATCGCCAGTGCGAGTCCGTTGATTGACGCCCCGGCAAGTATGCACCGGCAAGGCCGCCCGCGCTTGCGTGGCTTTTGTGCCTTCTGCTGTTGGATTGGTCAAGAGGTGCGGAGAGGAAGAGAGAGAAACCAGCCATACCTAGCGCCGCGTCCTACTACCCCAAGTTACATGCGCTTCTAGCTGACCCATGCCGGGGGCTAGACATCAATATACAAGCAATGCAGTCCTTCCCAGAACATGCGAGCCCAACGGACGGCCGCAGCTGAAAGGGATAAATGGGGGCGCAGATAAGAGCTAAGTTCATGCTACCTTTGCATTATTACGGATTCTTTGGATCTGTATGCTTGTTTATCCCTTGAGTGCCTAAGTGTTCATGCGATGAAATCTTTCACAAGATGGTACCTCTGTTAGATTCTTGTATGCACCCTCGTTCCGGTCAGAGCGTGCTCGCAGAACGAGTGGCTGCGTCGGAAACTACTGAGGAAAAACCTGTCGGGACGCATCCATGCCAAATGACTATTAAGGGCCAGACCCTTACGACCATTGCGGCAATATGATACCGGCAGGCAACCTAAATGTGCATAGAGACTAGTCATGTGGACACTGTATGGATAACACTCAAAAAGGGATAAACACGCAATTCGGATTAAGCGAAAGTACTAGGCCCCGCATAAATCGTAAATCGTATGAAGTCTAAACACAAGACATGCGTCATCGTTTTGATTACAGGACCGCATGATCGCGAGAATAATTCAAGGGCGGGCCTGCCGGGCTCGTATGACGAGAACCCTGTCGGCAAAGGGAGTGGCCTTCTCCTCGGCGGTAGAGATGTCAACACCCCACGGTGGCTTCCAAAAACCATCAGCGAGGTCGAGATCCGGGTGGCGGCAAGCGATGTTGCTCAGGACCATGAAGAGGGAATTATGGGCAAGCCTCCGTGATTCAGCCTCGAAGCGGCCAGCTCTTCCCTCCTCATGCGTCTTTAGCTTGGTAATCAACTCGTTGAAGAAAATCCCCAGCTTGACACTGGGGGCCTCATGCTTTTCAGCCGGGTAGACCGGCCCCTCCATGTCCATGGCCGCAGTCTGGGCGGCGAGGCGTTTGGCCACATCTATCAAGCTTTTGATCCAGAGGTCAACTTGAGTGGAGTGGTTCTCCAGCTTGTCTTCCACTTCCTTTCGGAGGCGCCTCGCCGTGTCTAGATCCTTCGACAGCTGCTGCTTGCGGGCCACAACGGATTCCCTTGAGCTTTCCAAGGAGCCGATCCTGGCCTTCAGGTCTTTGATGGTGTTGTTGGCGGTCTCAAGGCCCTGGCTCTTGGAGGAGAGCTGCGACTGGGTATTTTCCAGGAGGGACCCTGTTTTCAGCACCTCCTCCTGGAGGGCTGAAACCTCCTTGGCGCTCCCGGCAAGTTTCACTGTCAGCTCGACCACCTGCCGATCGAGGTCCACCTTGATGGAGGAAGCAGCAGCAAGATCATTAGTAAGGCTCTTCAGTTGGGTAGCAGAGTCCGCGGTGAGGGCATCCAGGGCAGCCTTGTGCTTGTCCCCCAGATCTTTGGTGCGTTGCTACACGAGGATCTCCAGCTCGACATCTTTGGCGCGGAGAGTGGCCTCGAGCCTCTCCTCCCGATGAGAAATTTCCCGCTCCCTGGCATCCAGAAGCGCCTTGCGCTCAGCCAGGCGCGCTTCCCGGGCGATGAAGTCTTCCCTCGTCATCGAGGTCATCTACTGCTGCCTCATAAAGGCCCGGAACTACTTGCCGTGCCAGTCACGCAGCTCCATCCCCTTATCCTTCAGTTTCTGGTCCACCTTGTTGGCGGATTGGCGCTGCTCCTTGAGCTCCTGCCACTTTCGGCTATGCCGCTCCCGCATCTCTTTAATGCCTGTCGCCACGGACTCCATGAAGGACAGGTCCATGGCAACGGCGGCGGAATCATCAACCTCATCGACTCCCTGGTACAGCGACATCAGGATGCGCTGGAGTTCTTCGTCAAGCTCTGTGCTCGTCGCCATTGACGAGCTAGGGGCTCCAACCCCTGGCTGTGCAAGCACTAGCGCCAGGTTGCTCGAAGATGGTGGCGGGACTTCCACTGAGGTGCCAAATGAGGGAAGGGGGCCCATGGTTTGGAAGGGTATCTTCTCCTCGACCACGACCCTTGATCCAGACACGCTACCGGGTATTTCCTCGGGCTCCTTCAGGGGACCCAGGGCGCCCCCGGCGACATGCTCGTGCTCCTCTGCGGCAGCAATTTTGGCGGCTTCATCCGTGGCGTCCTTCCCAATGTTGGCCACCTCGTCCAGCAAGTATGGCTTCTCACTCAAAGGGGCTGTAAGCAGATCCAGCAGTTAATGGCGGAAGGACAGAATTATTGACAAGACAGAGACGCGAAGCAACATGATAAGAGAAGTCATGAGAAGAGAACAGATAAATTACCCAGAGGAGTCTGCTGGGTAGAAGCTTCAGTTTCCCCGGCAACGTTAGCTGTCAGGTCAAGGCCGGACTCTTCCGTGGAAACCCTTGGCGGGGATCCATCAACTCTGTCGACGGGCGGGATGGGCCCCTCCTGTAGGGGCTCGTCTGGAGTGGTCCCCTCCCCTCCTTGGGCATCAGTGGAGGGGAACTCTCCACCATCACGGCCAGTAGAAGGAACTTCCTCTGCGCTTTCGGGCCGGGGGCTGGGCTGGGGGCTTGGTGCTGGGACGCTCGAGCCACCCCCTGCCGGGCCCGTCCCTCCCGCTGACGAAGATGGCTCTGCATGTCTGAGCCGTTTGGTCTGGTGGACAAGGGTTTCCGTCTCCTCCTCCTCCCTGTTAGCAACAAACCAGCAAGATCACAACGCGAGCAAGGATACTAAAGACAAAGCAAAAAAAAGGGGGAGAAAAGAAGGAAGCATTCTACCTTACTCTTCATCGAGCAGCATGGAGTTCAGCTCGAAATCCATGGGCAGCGAGGGCACCCTGCTCCTCTTCTGGGGTGGGGGATGGAGCTCTTCGGCAATTTTGAGCCCTGCCGGGGTGCAGGAAACTCCGATGAAGATGAGCTCTGCGAAGAGCTCGAGCTCGATTGGGCACTAGAGTCGCCCTCCGTGGCTGTCGGCTGCTTGGCGGGGAGGGCCCTGGCCCCGGAGAGCCGAGGAGAATGCCGGCGCATAGCTTCAGAAACGCTGGTCTTGGAGGTGGTCCCCTTCGCCTTCCTGGCGGCAAGCACAGGATCGGGGGCTTCCACTTCCCGGTTAGCCGCCCGTTTTCGGGGGCGTGGATCCAAGACTGGCTTGGGGGCTTGAGGGCCTTCTGCGAGCCATTCCTTTCCAGGTTCGACCACCCCCTCAACCTCTTCTTCCTCTAGAGCCTCTGTTGTCGCTGCGTACAGGGCCTCGATTCTGGAAGGCCCGTCCCCGGCAGGCTCTCCCCCGGCCCGCTCCTTCCCGGCAACCTCTTCCGAGACTTGCGTCTCACCCTTGCCGTGGGAGGAGCCCTCATCTCTAGCTTTCCCTATTCCTTTTGCTACCTTCCCGGCCTTCGCCGCTGCTGCAGCTTGGGCCACCCTGTCTTCCTCGAGCCGCTTCTTAATGAACGCCACCTCCATCATGGAGGTGCGTTTGTACATTTTAGCTTCCACCTTAGTGGCCCTTTCTACTAAGGTGGAGGACCATGCCAGCTCTTCATCGAGCGTGGGAAACTGCCAATCGCCCGCAACTCCGTGGGCATTACAATCTGGCATCCACTTCAGGATTTGATCCCTGGCAGAGTTGATGTTTAGTGGGATGATGTTTGCCGGCAGCTTGAACAGGCCGAAGTGGCCAAATAGCTGATCGCACAACTAGGCATGGCCATAAACTGTCAGGTTGTTGGCCAGGCCAGGGAGCAACCTCATCCTGTCCCCAGCATCCACATACTCCCAGGCGAATCTGTCCCTTTTCTGCAGAGGGGCGATACGATGGAGGAGAAAGTCTACTCCTACGCGCTCAACGGTGAGCCCGATAGTCTTTATACGGGTAATCATGTTTATTGCCGGGCGTAGCCTATCTTCGGTAAGACCAAACGCCCTCCAGACATTGTCGCGCTTGAGACATTCCGCTCCTGCCTGACAGAACTCTGGAGCCTTGTCATCCTGAATCCAACACCAATCTCCCCTCCACTACTCCCATCTGTTGCGCTGTTGGCCGGGGATGTAATCCCAGTTCTCTCTTGGCACTACCCGTGGCATCCAGCTTATATTGCCGGAATGATGGCTCTTGTTCTCCACCCGCGGGACAAAGTAGTGCCTGAACAGGTCTACATTGAGAGCAACCCTGACAAAATTCTCGCACAGATAGGCAAAGATCGCCATGCACGCCATTGCATTTGGCGTGAAATCGAAGAGGTGGAATCCATAGATTGCCATCATCGCCTCAAGGAATTCCGAGAAGGGAGGACAGAGGCCGCAGATAAAATATGCGCAGAAAAATTTGTATGAACTTGGCGGGTCCTCCTCTCCCTCCGCCAGAACCTTGGGAGCGCCATGCCCCTTCGGGACCTCCCTCCCCCAAAGGTATCCATACCTCGCCTGCAGCACGTTTCCGCCGAGATTCGACGGGGAGAAGACGACGTCTCCCCTTCGCTTCTTGTCTAACTCGGTCGCCCTCTTGCTCCCCTCGGCAGCCTCCGCCTTCGCGGCGGTCGTTCGCTGCCCCCTAGCAGTGGTTTTCTTCCCCATATCCCCTGAGATGCGGCGGAGAGCGGGAAGGAAATCGGAAGGGGATCGGCGGCGAATGTGGCCAAGAGAAGCGGGCGGTTGCTTGGTGTGCGGAGGAAGATGATGGGGAGGCGAGGCAGACGATGAATGAGTAGTACCTTTCCGCGTTTTCCCCTCTTAAGGGAAATGGCATGGGAAGAGGCGCGGCTCTTTAGAAAAGTTACCGTTTTTTACATTAACTGCTACAGCCCCACGCCTCGCGATAATTACGCGAAGTGGACGTTGGATTGACTGGTCATCATGACGAACCGCCGTGCGCGGCCTTCTCCTGCCACATGTCCGCGCAATGTTTGGGGCCTAACCCAACATGTCGCGCGGCACGTATGGCTCAGGCCCGGGGGCTTATGTTGGGGAACACAAATAGGGGTATGTGTTTTCCACTGACTCGTGCACGGACGGGCCAAAGTGCAGATCAAGAAGACCAAGATGAGCTAGAGATGCAAGATATCGCTAACGAAAGAACCTCCCTTGCCGGACAGGCGAGCCTGGCAAGGTTGGGTTTTCCCCGGAAGCAAGTCTCCAGATTGTCCCGGCAGGCCTGCCGGGGCTTACGGAGCCAAACCACTCCACCGCACCACCTCATCATGACGCACGTCGTCGATCGATGCGGTGTCAAGCTCCAAAATGACTAAGTGGCTGCTATTTGCCACATGGCAGCCGCTTCCTCAGAAAATACCCCCAGGCAACACCCGTCCGGAGACGTGTCAAGCAAGCAGGCGCGAAGCTGGCAAAACAGCCCGGCAGGGCCTGCCGGGCAAGCTGAGATGTGACGTTGAGCGGCGCATTTAATGCGCTCTATCAGCCTGCAGAGTTAGGTATGATAGCACTGTTTGCTATCTAATCAATATGTAATTACTGATTTGCCACTGTGGTGACCCCTTGATCTATAAAAGGAGGCCCATGGCAACCGTAGAAAGGGTTGGCTAATCCGGACCCGTACACACTCATACACGCGTAGCTGCTCTCGCCCCGAGGCGACCTTGCCGGGCAAGAGCGCTGCGTTCATCCACCATTTTTCCACCATCAATCCACCAAAGCAGGAGTAGGGTTTTACGCCTCATGGCGGCCCGAACCTGGGTAAAAACTGCCCGTGTGATCTCTGCCATGCTATGTGATGCTTCTCCGCTCTTTGTGCAACATGCCCATCCCCCCACCGAACCAAAAGGGGCTCATGGCCCCATAGGTGGCCGTGGTTTCCCACGACAGCAGCCGAAAGTGGATTGCCTCCCTCGCCGAAGGCGACAGAGTGAACGCTGCACCTCCTCCCCTTCCCAGTCCGACGGGTTCCGGATAGCTCCTTCACCAGCTGTGAGGGGGGGGGGAGAGAGAGAGAGAGAGAGGCCAACGCAGTCTTGTTTAGATCTGATGAAGAGGGTGAGAGATTGTGAATAGAGCAAGCCCTTGCAAAGGAACGTTGAGCCTCTAGTGTGTGTGTATATATATATATATATATATGTGTAGTGCAGCGAGAGTGTGAATAGTGCAAACCCTAGCGAACAAGAGCTGAGGCTCCATCTTATATAGTACTCATATACTTATAGAGTACTCGTATATAGTAATAATATAGTGGAGTGGTTTTCTTTTTCTCTCCATAACAATCATTTTAAATTGTGTATGAAACAAAACTCTTTATTTAATGTACCAGTGAAGAAAACTACGATCAACTAACGATCCACACGTCCTGGTCACACTTCCTGTCGTTCACGTGCGGTACACTACCCTCCGTTAAGTGAACAACCACACACGCGCCAAATTATCGGAAAGGTGTGAGAGTGTGTACAAATAAAGAAATTTAATTGTGGTTTGTTGTGTTCGGCGTAAATCAGTGTGCCACCGTATCTCATACTCCCTCCGTTTTTATTTAGTCCGCCTATTAGCTTTGGTCAAAGTCAAGCTTTGTAAACTTTGACAAAGTTTCTAAACAAAAATATTAACATAGACAATAACAAATCAATACCATTAGGTTAATTATTGAATGTACTTTCACATCATATAGATTTATTATGGTAAATATTTATATTATTTTATATAAACTTGGTCAAACTTTACAAAGTTTGACTTCAGTCAAATCTAATATGCAGAGTAAATAAAAATGGAGGGGTACTACCTCCATCCGGGTTTTTAGTCCACACCATATTTTTAATCAAAGTCTGACCACATATTTAGTTAAAAGCTAGACAAATAAAATTACAGGGGAGCTGAAGACAAAGTTGTGAGAAATCTTAGAAATCAATACAAAACTTTTGCTCTTAGTACCAACATCGATGCTTCTTCGAGGAAACATTTGGTTCATATCCAATTGTGTGATAAAATTGCACCAACGTAAACGACTGCGTCCAAGATGAACTGATGAAGGATATCGTATTTGTGGTAACAAGCAAAGAGCATTAATGGAAGACATCCCCTTCTTCATTGAACATCTATCAGCTTCACCAGCCGATGCGACCATGAGACGCAACCATGAGCATCAATAGGTCATTGTGCTGATGCATCATCGATTTTGGCATGAAGTTTGGGTCAGGCACCAATGAAGTTTGACAATCCTCACTGTGGTTTGTTTTTTCTCGGTAATCAAGCTCGAGAAAGGAAGAACCACTTGGCAGAGGACAGTGAGGCTGAGCAACAATGGCCATCCAATTTTGTGCAGTTCCACTAAAATTGAGGAAGACATGCCCGGGTATGGAGATACGCATCGTTGTTTGCAAAAATATGAAAAAATGATATTTAAGTAGTGTCATTACTTTGTTTTAGCAGTGGAACAAGATTAAAAGTGACATCTTAATTGTCAATAAGAATTAATGAAACGAACACCAAAAAATAGAAGCATCATGATTATCTTGATGGGAACTAAAGCAGGATACCCGAAAAAAAACTAAAGCAGGACAGAAGCATTTATCGATGCCTCTAGATTGACAGCAGCATTACTTGAAAGGGACGTCACTTTAACATGGGCATTGCTTCATTTTAGCAGTGATAGTTTTAGATTAGCAGCTGCAATAGAAACATATGGACAATGACCGCACAACCACCATGTACTTTTTGTCGAAAAAAACATGTATACCTCCACCGATGCATAAAGGATAAACCAAGACAACTTTTGGAGTGGCCTTTCCTCTATAATAGTAAAAAATAGGAGATGTTGGACCAGCCGATGAACCCTAGCTACTGTACATGGGGAGCTGGGGAGTAGTGGTATAGAAGAAAACCCGCATGCAGAGTACAATGAAGCATGAAATCCAAAAGAAGTTATATCTCAGGTGGGCGAGAAGTGGCTTAGGCGGACGGGCGGGATCTGCCCACACGACGGCAACGAACAAGGGCACGGAGGACCTTCATCCGTGCCGGCGCTGGCTTAGAGAGACGGTGCGCATCGGCTTCCTCCATCGCCGACGGCGACAACGTCAACGCTGCACCTCCTCACCTCCCGCAGCGGACGGGATCCGGCCGGATCTGTGACCACCGGTGAGGAGAGAGATAGAGTGGACAATGTCATCTTGTTTAGATATGGAGAGGGTGAGAGAGCGAGACGCGAGAAACCATATCAAACAAGAAGCTATATATACAATGGAGTAAAAAATCTCTCCATAGCAGTGATTTTAAATAGAATACGCGCGTTCCCGGAAAAAAGAAACGAAAACTGGCGAACAAATCTTTTTTTAACATACCAAGAAAGAAAACTCGATCAATAACACGCCCCCGCTTTCAAGTCGCACTTTGTATCGCTCACATGTGGTCCCTGACCCTTCATTATTAAGTGAACAAATTAAAGGGTCAAATTATTATGTACGTAAGCTGCCTCTTCGTGTACAAATGCGCTCCATAGTGTACTCGCGGGTATGTCGGAGTCAGAGTGAGTGCGTGTACATTTCTTCTTGTAGGTAGTACTCCATTTATCTCACTTCATATTGTTTCCCACTCCTATGATATTCCTATCCTAGGAACGAAATGAGGCGGTACTAAGTTTATGTGTATGTAGGAAGAATGAGACATCGATGATGTGTACGAGTAGTCGCGAGAGTCGTCACTATGTGTGTGTGCGCGCACACACACATAAGCATGCATATATGTGTTTACATAAAATTCTTACTTTCATCTCCATCTCCATCTCCATCTCCATCTCCAATCATATTTGTCCCTGGATTTGCTATGGAGGAAATGGTAGGTAGTTACGCGCATGCAAAGTACTCAATTCTCGCAAACAATTACTCCTCTCTCCATCTCTCTAGATGCAGGCTCACTAGATCTATCTGCATGCAACTCTCTCTCTCTCTCTCTCTCCGGTTTTGCATGCATGCGACGCGACTCTCTCTCTCTCTCTCTCTCTCTCTCTCTCTCTCTCTCTCTCTCTGCAAGCATGCCTTAAGCATGGTTAATATTATAGCCGGTTGATGACTAACATGTTGCCATGTCATCTATAGCCAATGTAATAGTCAACATGTATAGTAATGAGCTACAAGAAAGTACTACTCCCTCCATTCCCTTATACAAGAAAGTACTATTGCCTCGATTACTGTTAGTGGCCTTGTATAGATGCAAAATGTATTTTTCGTAGTGGCCAATGTAATAGTCAACATGTATAGTAATGGGCTACAAGAAAGTACTACATTTTACCACATGACCCAC
The DNA here is from genome assembly GCA_011799875.1 of Thinopyrum elongatum. Taxonomy (NCBI): domain Eukaryota; kingdom Viridiplantae; phylum Streptophyta; class Magnoliopsida; order Poales; family Poaceae; genus Thinopyrum; species Thinopyrum elongatum. The sequence goes on from CM022303.1 coordinate 503,185,080, forward strand.
CATACACTCTCACATACTACCTCCGTCCTGGTTTATTAGTCCCCTATGTAATTTATGCTAATTTTTTACCAAAGATTTAACTGACAAATTGTTAGTGCATGTTAACAAAAATTATATCGTTGGATTCGTATTATGGAGGTAGTAGCTTCTTGCAGCCCGTGCTACAGCCAGCTGTAAATCTACAGCCCGCTCCTCTTCTCTCTCATCCAAGTCAGCAAAGATACAATATTTAAAGGCTTGCAGCCCGCGTACGTCACCTTATTATACGTGGTCTTAGGAAGGGACGAGGAATATGGGAGAGAGAGATGGGAATTATTGTGGCTGCGTGTCCGGTAGTACTATTGGAAAGAGCGGCACAAAGATGCTAAGGCACAGACCACTGCGGGAAAAGTGAGATTTTCTTAGGCTGGCCATAGTGGTGGTATCTTAGCCGGTATCATGCACTTGGGAATAGCAATCACGCTGATGTGGCAGAGAATTAAAGAAGAAAGAGAGGGTTAGAGTAACATAGGTAGATACCGTATCATGTTAAATGTTATGCTACTTTGTGTCATGCATGGCAATAAATATGATCATCTATGATACTACTATGCACTATGAAGATAGTATCATACACTAGTATCATATGCATGATACTAGTATATGATACTTCCCGCTATGAGTAGCCTTATACGCATACAAAAAAGGACCGGAGGGAGTACGAAGCTTTCAGATTTTGTTTCATGTATGTATCTTGACTCCAAGGTTGCCCCGTTACAACATTCCATCAAATACAAAGGAAAACTAACACGCATGTTGATGCATCTCAATGATTCACAGATCATAGCCAATATTTACTTCACAACTAAAGACAAAAGTTGTGAGAGTGTGTACAAAAAAATTTATTGATGGAGTCTCTAGGCCTTAAAATTGAGCTGAGCATCCTTGTTGGCAAAGATATTGAAGAAGTGTGATTAGAATAATAGTAGTGGCACTAGTTCATGAGACATAAACTCATCATAAATAGAAGACGGTAGAAGTAGAGAAAGATCCAGATGGAGATGTAGCTACGTGGGGAGCTGCGGCAGTGGAGCAAGCCGGCTCCAAAAGGAAGTTGTACTACCTGGGACGTCGGGGTGTAGCTAGAAGGCCGGTTAGAGGCGGCATCAGCCCATACCGCGAGGACCCCCAATCGGGACGCACCGACAGTGGGTTTTCTCCCTCGCTGCTGCCGACCGCATCTACGAAGAACATCCTCCCCTTCCCCCGGCGGCGGGATCAGGCCGGATATGTGAGCAGCGGTGTGGCCACCGTCGTTCTATGCAGGAGTGTGAAGAGAGCAACCCAAGCAAGCAGGCTTGTAGCTTAGGCTCCCGCTAGTGCATATAGGGGAGCGGTTTTCTTTTTCTCTCCATATCAACCTTTTTATAGGCATCTACGCGCATCCTGTCCAATACTCCCTCCTTTCCGGTTTATAGGGCTCATCTCAAAAAGTTTTTTTTCCGTTTTATAAGTCTCAATTCTACTACTCCCTTCGTCTAGGTGTATAAGTCATCTTACGAAAACCAAATAATCCCAAAACACTGACGCGGTGCATTAACTTTCACCTCATTTCTTGTTTCCTGACATAAATAAAGGAATCAACCAAAGAGATGTGGGGCATGTATGACTTCAATGACTTGAGACTTTCAAACACAACATGCAGTGGTCAGTTCATTGCATGCAATGCTATTAATTAGCAAATAAGCATTAAAATCTCTAGTTTTTTCCTTCGCCTTGGTGACTTATACACCTAGATGGCGGGAGTAGTACTTACCATCACATGTTCAGATTTCAAGGTGTATTAAATCACTACATGTAAGGATGAAGAAAAAACTCACCAATGCATGTAGAAGTCCTTGGTCATTAAGTGGCCATGCATGCATGTGGTGTAATTAATGGATCGGTATACACAAAACTTTGAGAAAAACGAGAGTACTAATTAAGTACTTTTGCAAACTACGGAATTAATTCCACCATTCATCATCTATACCTTGGTTGAAGTGATTTTCAAATTAAGCCCTATAAACCGGAAAGGAGGGAGTAACAAGAACCATTGGCCAAGGCTCCGGGCGCCAATTATTACGTACTACCTACTCCCTCCTTCCGGTTTAGTACTAGTACTCCCTCCATCCTGGATCATTGGTCCCCTTTGTACTCAATTCATGGGCTCATTTTCCTCGAGAAATTGTCTTTACCAACGTATTAATATCGGCAATAATGCATGCGTGAACAACGAATGAGCAAACCTTGCATGCAACGTTTTGACAAAGCTTTAAAATATGAACATGTGAATGTGAGGGACTACAACCTCGTGCATGCATGCAACAGTCACACGTACACATGAACACAAAAACGCGCGCGACGCCCTAATGCATGCATGCCCCAGCACATGATGGAACACACATGCTCAGGGTCAAGTGCTCAACCTACACGTGCATACACGCACGTACTCAGCCAGCCAGGGTGAGCTAGTGACCATATAAACACCGGAGAATGTATTATATTGACCGCAATGAGTGTATTATGAAGTCCACTGGCCGTATTTTTACAAATATACAGTGACCACCACTGTATTTATCTCGTTTCAAATTAAGCCATATTAACCGGAAAGGGGGCAGTATGGACTAGCATTACTTTGTTGTGGCCCGTCAACTTGCAGAACGAGGAGAAGCTTGCTGAACGAGGGGAAGCTTGCAGGACGAGGAGAAGCTCGTGGGACAAGGAGAAACTTTTGACTTAGGCAAGCTCTCCCTCGCTCAGGCGGTGGACGTGCAACAGTTAATTCGGTGTCAGATTGCCAGAAGCAAACACTGTAGTGCCATCATTGTTCGACTTCCCGAAGACGCGAAGAGCCAAGCGCAAGGTTTACTAGTACTATGAGTATTACGTACTACTAGTACTAGTACTATACAGGTACTACAAGGAATCGCATGGTGGAGCGTCTGCACTATTTTTTATTTTAATCTGTGATAAAGCAATCTTCAACACATTTGCTTCTCTTTGAGGGTTTTCGCATGTGATAATGGAAGTTGATTGCATGGAGTTGGTGACACTCTGGAACAGGCGCCATAATTCTCGCTTAATTCTGGCTCCTATCCTGTTAGAAATACGAGAGCTCAGTAATAATTTCTCTTCTTTTGTTATTCAGCATGTAAACAGGTCAGCAACCTTCTGGCGCATCTTTGCGTGAAGCGTGCTTGCACTTTGAATGGGACCGAGAGCTGGCTTGATGAAACACCTAGCTACCTATAGTGACCAGTCTCTTGGCTGATTGTCCTAAGAATGCTTTTATATGAATAAAGCTCTCTCATTTACCCGCAAAAAAAATTATGCCATATTAACCGAAAAGGAGATAGGATGGACTAGAACTACTTTGTTGTGTCCCGTCAACTCACAGAACGAGGAGAAGCTTGCAGGACGAGGTAACGCTTGCTTATTATACTACGCCCTCTCCGTCTACCACAAGCGCGGTGGCTCACAGGACGAGGAGAAGCTTTTGATTAATGCAACCTCTCCCTCGCCCAGGCGGTTGAGGTGCAACAGTTCATTCGGTGTTAGATTGCCAGAGGCATACACTGTAGTACCATCATATTGTTCGACTTCCCGAAGAGGCGAAGAGCCAAGCGCAAGGTTTAGTAGTACGAGTACTACTGTAGTACTAGGAACCGCATGGTGGAGCGTCTGCACTCTTATTTTATTTTAGTATGTGATAAAGTACACATTTATTCTGGAGAAGTGCGGAAAACGGCAGCCCAATGATCAGTGGTACTATTCAAAAACATCAAACATGTAATGATGACATCGGTCGACCATGCTCTAATATTTCTTGGCCTCCGTGCGACACCTAGCCCGTCTGTGTTATCGCTCCTCGTCTCTCTCAAAGAGCGGCGGGTTGGCCATTTTGCCGTCAATTGAGATCGGTTTGCTCACACTCCGGTCCCACATGTCAGTGATATGCCAATAGGAAGCACGTTGACCGACATGCCATACACACACTTTGTTTTGCACCTTCATACTAGTAGGAGCGGATTCAAAAAGAGTGTAGTGATGGTTGCTTCGTCCGAGCAGCTTACTGTAGGAAAGGTGGGGCTTATGATTTGACAGCTCATTACTCACTATTAGTGCGGCGCAATGACCGGGCTGAGTCTCCTATGCGGCTGTGAACTCTAATTTGGTGCATGGCACATGGACCCGGATGCTGAATGGCTTCTGGCAATGCTATCAAGCTTCCAACATTTGTTTACATAATTGACATACACATAATTTTCCAGCGACATGAAATTGTACATGCTATTAAGCTTTCAGCTTTTGTTTCATGTGTCTTGCCAGCTGGAAGGTTGTCTCATTATAACATCAATCAAATAGAAAGGAAACTAACATCCATGCTCTTTCACACAAAAAAACTAACTTCCTTGTTAATGCATCTCAATGATTAGCAGATCCGAGCTAATATTTACATCACAACTGAAGACAAAGTTGTGAGAAGGTGTTATAAAGAAAAAATAAAAATTGATCCATGCTTTCATTGGCAGCAACTTCCCCGCGGCTCTGTCTAAATCAACAAGACATGTTTGGAAAAAAATAGCTATCAGGAGCATGGAACATTCCGATCATTTTGTGCAATTCCACTAAAATAGAGCTGAGCGTCCCTGTTCCAAAGATATTGTGTAAGTGCGATTACAATAATAGAGGACTATTGATGAAACAATAAAGACACAAATAGAAGTCAGTCACCTTTGCAGTCTCTCTTAAGACTAAGTAGTTGGAGAAGATTAAGCAAATAGTTGGAGAAGATTAGGCTCGGAGTTGGATGAGGAGGATAGAGCAAAACCAATCTCCCTTTGTGCAGTCCCACTGAAATGTAGAAACGTTGCCCGTGTGACATTTCAACAAAACTGCACAAAACACTCTTAAGAAAAAATTGATTTGTGCAGTTCACCAAAAGGTCGCAATAGCAACGAGGTGAAATGGATAGCCCTGTTTGCAAAAAGAGGTAGAAAGGAAACAATTACTGGCCAATAATAGTTTATGACACATACGCCAGCAAAAAAGAAGCATATTCCTTGTCCTACGGGAAGATAGCAGCACGGTTGTTTATCTAAAACGGTGTGAGGACGAGATTGCAACATGGAAAGTACGCCGACCGAGCTACGTTTTGGGCAAGGTACTAGGGAAGATCCACATGCAGCGACGTTGGAAGATGGGCAGTGGAGCAAGGCCGGAGGGGAGGAAGCTGTACCTGGGGGTCATCGGGATGTAACTAGGAGGGCACCGGCGGGCGGGATTTTCCCTACCGCGTCGGAGCTTGGTCAGAGAGAACGGTGGGTACCGCAGATCGGGACGTGCTGCCTCGACGCCGTCGAACGGAGCAACGATGCACGTCCTCCCTTTCCGTCGGTGGACAGGATCGGGCCGAATCAGGGACCAGCGATGAGAGAGAGAGGCCACCGCCGTCTTGTTTGAGAGAGTGTGAAGACAGACCAACCCCAGCAGGCAAGCTCTATTGTATATAGTGGAGCGGGTTACTTTTTTCTTGATAACAATTGTTTTATATTCTGTACGTGCCATTGAGAAATATAATTTTATTTAAAAATAACACGCCAACGCGTCAAGTCGAACTTTGTTTCTTGCACGCATGGTACATGACCTCCGTAAGTAAACAACCGCTACACGCTCTCAGATTAGCACGTGGGCTGCCATTTCATACAAAAATGAGCTCCACCGTGTACCCGCGCGGGTGTGGCTGGGAACGAGGCATGAGTACGTGCACCTATTCTCTTCGTGTACATACACCACCTACGTGGGTGTGTGTGAGAGAGATACAAACCTAGAGAGAGATCGTGTGTGGGTTCGTGAGTGTTTTTTTGGGGGTTGCGTGATAGATAGACAGGGAATATGTGTCGATGATATCTCAAACAAAAAATGTAACATATGCAATGTGTGTGAAACAGAGGCTTGGATATATCATATATAGAGGGGGCGATCCACAAGAAGAGAGTGGAGGGATCATCGGCATGAGATATCAATAGAATCGAAGAGAGGGATGAAGTGTGTGTGTGTGTGCACGATCGATAAACAGTGCCATCGAATTTGTGTGTGCCCACATCAAAGATATAGGGCAGCTGGCCTGCTAGAACGTGAGAGGGGAGAGGTGCAGTTTGTCTCTGTGGCATGGATACCTACCTACAACATTCGACTATCGGTGTGTGTGTGTGGGAGGGGGCTAGAGACCTAACTATAGAGGTAGAACGACTGGTATATATGTGTGGAGAAGGAGAGGGACCTAGCTATGTATTGAGGGAGATCGATAGACATCCATGTATATGTGTAGGAGAGGAATAAGGTTGGGAGAGAGACAGAGCTAGAGTGTCAGAGGGTTGGTGGTGGAGTTGCTTCTCACAAATGATGGGAGAGGCCTGGTAGACAAACGGAGGGTACGGCTACAATATCAATAAGAGAGGGGATGTCTGCCTGTCTGTGCACGTGCGTGTGAGAGACGGGTCGGGAGGCATGCACGAATGATGAGGGGGGCGATATGGCTGTGGTAAGCAGATGTAACTACATAGGAAGATCAATTGTCGTGTGACGGAGAAAGGGGGAGACATAACTTGTGAGGTACGTCGATCGGTGCGTGCGGAAAAAGAGTTATAGTCGACCTAGCTATATGTAGGGAGATCGATCGGTATACATGCATGCATGTGTTATAAGCAAATAAGGCTCGGAGAGAACGGATAGAGAGAGAGGGGGGATGCGGCTAGGAGGTGGTGCGAGAGGCCTACTATATCGAGGGGGAAGGAGTGTGCGAGTATGAGATCGATGAAAAGAGGGGCGGTAGTGTGCACGTGCGTGGAACCGTATTAGCCAGAGAGGGGCATGGACGGTGAGAAGATAAGAGGGAAAGCCTGTGTTTGTGGTAGGTACACCTGGCTAGAGAAGTATCTCGATCGGTGTGTGCTGGAAAGAAGGAGCTGGGGGGCCTACACACACAGTGGGTGAACGACCTAAAGAGAAATAACGAATGTGCGCGATGGAGCTAGAGAATGTTGAGGGAGGGTGAGAGGGAGGCGGGCGTGTGCATTCATGAGAGAAAGTTAGTGGTAGCTACAAAGAGAAGAGGATTGTGTGGGTATAAAAGACGAACAGAGATTATAATTCTTTATAAAAGTGGATTCAGATATTTGAACAAGAGTTCATAGTGTTTTAAACCGACGCATGCATGAATATAATGCTGATACGATGTCGTGGTTATGAACATGTTATACTACATATAATATATATAACATTTATTTGAATTTGTGATAATGTGTGGCTTTTGCAGCTCAAGGCTAAATACTTGTCATAATGTAGGGGGCGGGGCACTATACTTTGTGTGATAAACAGAGTGTACATATGAAACATGGTTTAGTATGAAGATCTAGCTAGTACATCAAATGTACTATTATTTGGAATCAACATGAAGTGTATTCAAAATTTTGAATTCGAGTTCATATATATAGTACACATAGTTCATATCTAACTCTATAGTAATCATGTGGTGTGTTGTTAAGATAATATACAGATGATGGTTTAACTTGGCAACAATCATGATTGTAGATTCTTATTCAAATAGAGAAACGAATTCAAATTTAGTTCAAATTGCAGTGGTAGTATATACATTTGGAATGCACTAAAATGTTTGTATGAGTCGGTGACATGCATTATACAAGTAGCGAAAAAAATTAATTGGACATAACATGGATTCATAGTTTTGAATAGCATTTGTACAGTAAAACGAGACAAGACTCTCTCTTTGTGTGGTGCGAATAGTTTATTTTTTCGTCGAGGGAAGTGCGAATTGATTTGGTACGTACTGTAGCGACCCGACCCGAATGGATCAAAGTCTCTATGCTTAAGTGTCATCCCTGGATCGGTATGCTGACACACACAGTACTCGAGGATTTATAACAGAGGTAAATCACATGTATAAAGTAACGTAAATACTATTACCTCAATCCATATAGCGGAAGTAACAACAAGGTTGTGGATTCCCATCAACACCAACGGCAAAGTTGAGTGTAGAAATCGTAACCCTAACGTATCACTTACTCGTCGTAAGAATCCTGCAACATGAGACGTTGCAGCCCGAAACGGGTCAGTACATTGAATATACTGGCAAGATAACACAGTAGAGCAATGAACAGAATAAATGCTATCACTACATGCATATATGGCTGGTGGAGGCTCTACGGTTAATATGTTTTGCGAAAAGCCAATTTTTCCCTACATCAAAGGAATATATTTTGTTTAACTACAAAGTTGGTTGAAAAATATTGAGAAGGTAAATCCCCCTCTCAATCCCAATTAAAAGTAATCATTAATCCCAACAAATTAATTTAGAGTGATGGGATTCAATATGATGATCCAAGAACCAGATACTCAAGATGTCCATAACCGGGGACACGGCTAATCATGATTAGTTTGTACACTCTGCAGAGGTTTGTGCACTTTTCCCCACAAGACTCGATCTCCTCCGTTGGATTTCTCGCACTACATGGTGTTTGAGAAACGGATGACCGAGACACAGTCTTTCAGAAACATTTACTCTTTACTCTGGGTAGACAGTTACACCTACTTTCCCCTACATCTGCTAGCCTACCACTGAAAGAGGTCATGTAACATACTCAACTATGCTAGAGCCCATAATAGCTTGTGGCTGCACACGGAAGTTTCTAGCATGAACAATCTTATGATCCCTTTGAGCCTGGGTGGCGGACCGTAGGAGGATCACACGGTATATCCCCGGGATCTCCTAGGACAACACTGGTATATCCCCAGGTGTCCGGGCAAGCCACTGGTATATCCCCAGGGTGCCCCAACCAATCCACCCAGATGTGTATTAAAGTAGCCACCTTAAGTTAACCATTAATTAACAATCTCACATCTGTCATGGATACACTCAAAACCCAATCCACGTCTACGAGCATAGCATGACAATATAAGCATAGCGTAGAAGTAACTCCCAAGGGTTTGATATTAAAAAGGGCAATAGGTTCTACCTCATCATCTACTTCCCAGTACCCACAAGTTAATCACATCCTAGTCATGCAATATTTGAGGGTCGAAACTAATGCATAAAAACTGGGTAACGAAGAAGTATGATCAATGTGTTACTTGCCTTGTACTGTTGATGAAGATCCTTCGCACTCATAATTCCTGATAGTTCTACTCGTCACACTCCGTTCAATCTAACGTGAGCAAGCAATTGCATACATAAGCACTCATGCAAAAGAATCGAAGAAAAGATCTCGAAAAACTTCGAAAACTAGCAATTAACTCTTGCAACAGAAAACAATTTCTAACAGTACCAAAATTGGGTGGATTTGGTCTTATCAGAAAGTTTAGGTCAAGAGCTTCAATTAGCAAAAAGAATCAATTAAATCGGAGTTACGAAACTCAAGTTATAGCCAAAACAAGTTTGAATATGAATCTGAACAAATTTCGAAATTTGAAAGTTGCAAAAAGTTTATTTGATAGATTCACTAGGAAGGTGGAATCAAGACAAAAATATTGGCGTTGGTTTCTTCTAATTTGAATGAACGAGTAAAAAGTTATGGCTATTTGAAAAATCAGGGCCAAGCTGTTTTACGGAAGAAAAAGAGTTATGGCTAAAAGAATTCTAGTCCTAAAATGTAAATACAAGGACTAATTTATAAATCTAATTATTCTACCGTACTAGTCTAGAAATAATAAGCTACGGGAGTATATAAAAAAATACGAAGAAAGATACCTTTATAAGGTAGAGAAAAGATGACTTCCGAGAGAGAAGACAACTTTCAGAAGTCCCGCCGGAGAGAAGAAAAATATTTTTATTTAGTGAATCTAGTCAAACCAAAATATATTGATTTAACCCGAATCGGATGATTTTTGGAGGCTCTATGGGTCTATATTTATAGGTGGAAAGGAGGCTTAGAGGTCAAAAGCTAGGCAATGTGGGACTAAACGTAAACAAAAGGCAGACGAAAGAAAAGAAACGACGCCGCATGGGCCTTCGGCCGGCCTGCGCGCATGTGTGCGTGCGTTTTTTTTTTTTAGAATAAAAAAAAAAGGTAAACGGAAAATAAGAAAAATTTCCATAGGCATATTATATATCAAAATTTTCAGAAAAAGATTTCCTAAAAGATGAACATATTTTCAGCGGCAAATAAATTTCACAAAAATTTAAATAAAGCAAACAGTGCTACTGCTGCAATAAAACCTAATAAAAATCATTTTAAAAATACCAAAATGATTTCAAATTTATTTCCCTCTAATTTTATATTGAAGGGAATCATTTTACCCTAATTTCCATATATTTTATTTTTGGATAAAAACAATTTGAATAAAAACCAAATAACTCCAAATTGAAAATAATTTCAAAGGGACTTTAAATTCGATTGTTTTAAACTTCCAACTCATATTTCATATAATTTGAAGAAGTCATTTTATCTCCTCTCATGAAAATCATTGAGTTGCATAAAGTTTTCGAATTTGGAATATTTCCAAATGGAGTTCAAATCTTTTCAAAAACCCCTTTTAAAATAGAAGAAGTCATGTTATCTTCACTCTAGGGTTTGTGATGAAATGAATATGAATTCATGGAGATCATAAATGCAAGGTGAAAGTTTTGGGAAAGTCATTTTATTCCCTCTCATTCAACTTTCAAAAAGTTTTCAAATTTCACTCAATTTCACACAAGCAACCACACCACAATCAAACAATCAATCAAAACTATTTATTTAATATAACATTCCAAAATTTAGAATTTTGGGATGTTACACGTACATTATTACACGTTAGGCTTGTCCCAAAATTTCAACCCACGCCTTGTTATCCCAAAAATTCAGATATCGCTTTGTCTGTTTATGCTCCGAAAACTCACGCCTTCACAACCCGCGCCTTGCTATCCCAAAATTACAACGCGCGCAAAAACTCCCTCCAACTGCCAAATCCCGACACGCGAAATCCCCCTTCTAACCCTGAGCCGAATGGGCCGCTAGTTCAAATCGGTGGGGGTACTTTCGTAACACACCTTACATTTTGGACAAGCGCGTCCCTAAGTCATGGTTCCCCCCTCCCATCACCTCCTTTTCGCCATTCAAAAACCCAGGCTGCCATAACCTCTCTACTCCAGCCGCAAAACCCCACCCTCCACCATCCGCCACCCCACCGCTACCCAACCAGAGCATCTTCCCCGACATCGTCGTCCACCGCAACAGCTCGACGTCCCTCATCCACCTCCCCGGATGAGGATCCGTCGTCGATCTCGCCGTCCCGCCGGTTCAGCCGCCCCGTCCTCCACCTCCAAGGAGTTGCTCCGACGATCGCCTTGTCTATCGTGGCTGCTCCATTCCCATAGCGCGGCCTTAACCTGCTCCATCGGAACCGCAGCATCCTCACCGACTCCTCAGACGAAGCCGAGGCCTACTCGGCACCACCAAAGAGGTTGTACACTCATCGCATCGCACCTTCTCATTAACTCGACCTCCCGGCACCGCCGGTGCTTGATCCGCTCCCCCATGGTGCGGCTACCTCGTAGTCGGCACCGTCAGTGACATCTCCACGGTGGCTCTCCCCTAGTGCGAGGCTCCCTCGGCGGCAGTGTCCATACCAGCTGGAGTTGCTGCTGCTGCTCTGGCTCTCGCTTGCTCGCGCTCCTGCTGCTGCTGCTCTGGCTCTCGCTCGCTCGCGCTGCTGCTTTGCTCTTCCCCTCGCTTGTGCTGCTGCTCTGCTCTTGCTCTCACTCGCGCTGCTGATGCTGGTACACGGGCTGCTGCAGCAACACAAGTTGCTGCTCTGGCTCTAGTTCGCACTGCTGCTCTAGGCGCTCCTGCTCCGGCTGCTATCTGCTATTGTGTTCCCTGTTGATCGCCTACTGATTTAGATCACTGTTTCTCTACTACTAGTGTTCGAGCGGCCTAAACTACATGTGAAGTGCCTCTCTGCTACTAGTGCATTCAGTTTCGATAGTAACATTCAGATTCCACAGTAAATTTCAGTTTTGACAGTTAAGTTCAGAGTCAACAGTTTTTACCTCATCTGTTGTAGTCAGGTGTTTTTTGGTGATGTAAATTTTACATCTACCACTTTTAGGTAATGTATTTTACATCATCTGTTGGAGATACTATTAGAATCCCACTTGAGATTAATGATGTCTATCTTGTACTGCTTCAGCCTCGACATCTTACGGCTCGCGGGAGCTGCTCCAACGACGGAACCATCCATCACAACAGAGCAGTACCCTGGACGCCGTCTACAGACGCCTCAGATCTTCCTCCACACCTCCGACAGCCACCTCTGCCGCAACTTCTTCAGCGACCAAACCAATGATGTTGAGGTCGACACGGCTACGCCAAAGAGGTTGTACACTTGTCGCATCACTTATTACTCTACATTCATGTCGATCCATTAGGGCTATTTTGGTTCAAATGAAAAAGTGAAGGAAAAACATAGCAATAGGAAATTTTCCTATGGTACTCTACTATTCAATTATTCATGCATTTGGTTGAAAGAAATGGAGCAAAACATCCACCTGGACCTACTTTTCAAAATCCTATGCATGAAAACAAGACTAAGTGCATTAGTGGCAGAATAACATTCTAACTGTACACACTTTCATATGGTTTCACTTTAATTTGGCCATGTTTCTTTGCATTCCTCAGCTCTTCCAATTCCTGTGAACCAAACACCCAAGTTGACAGAAATCTTGTGTTTACAAATGCTCTATTTCCCACGTGCATTCCTATCCTATTCCGGTGTTGTAAGTGCATCTAGTGCCCCTTAGTGATTTTGGTGTATTGAAGACTTATAGGTTAAGGGACTAATGTGTTTGTGAGTGTACACAGGTTCTATAAGTCTATGAGGAGTTTGATATTTACGATGAAAGTCGACCCCTAAAAATGAATGTCTTCAGTTGAAGACTTTGAAAATGAGGAAATTGGTGTGACCTTGAAGACTTGATATTCATGCGAGGATTATGGAGCGTGAAGACTTTTGTTTTCATAGTTTTGTTTTTCCTTTCTTGAGTCATAGGAAACACCGTACTGTTAAAGGGGGTCGAGTTAAAACTAAGGAAAAGTTTCCAAGTGATGCTCATCTCAAATCCTACACCTACCCAATCCTTTCGAGTGAAGCCATTGGAAATCTCATACAGTTCAGTCAATTTCTTCAGTGACAGAGACGAAGATCTTCTGTTCTCTAAGGAATTTGTTCTGACTGAGGAGTTAGGAATTCGCCAGTGCGGATTGCCTACAAGTGAGGAACATGATAACCCTGAGAAATTTGAGAGCTCAAATTTCCGACCGTTGTTGTGCTATGCGCCAGCTATCCAAAATATCCTATCCACCTAACGGTCATATCATTGAAGGGCATTTATGTCTTATCATGTCGGGCTGCTCCCAGGCTATAAATAGCCGCCCCCTACAACCACTAGCTGGTTGGCTGCTCCGAGAGAAACTGACACTTGTCATTTAGAGCATCCCATCCTCCAAGGACTTTGAGCGAAAATCATCAAGTGAGGAAAAACCCAAACCCAACACCTAAAACCCAAAGTGATTGAGCATCACTAAATAAATTGTTCCTGTGTGGAACCGACACTTATTACCTTTGAGGACTGCGCATCCTCCAGACAGTTAGGCGTCATGGTCTAGAGCATCCAAGAGGAATTGTGGATCGCCGAGTGACCAAGTCTGTGAAGGTTTGGAAGTCACCTGTGAAGACTTACCATGAGTGATTGGGCGAGGTCTGTGTGACCTTAGCTCAAGGAGAATACGGTGAGGACTGTGTGTTCGGCACTGTGTGTCCTCAGGTTTAAATACCTAGCCGCTCCAACCAGACGTACAACTATCACAGCAGTTGGAACTGGTCTACCTAATCACTGTCTTCACCAAGCTACTGGTTCTACTTCCTCAACCCTTTTATTTCCTCGCATACTTGCTATGTACTTGATCGTTACTGTTTGAAGACTTTGACTGAAGGCTTTCTCAATTTCCTCAATCCTATTTCTTCAGTCACTTTGTCTTCAGCCTGCTTATCCTGTTTACATGCTACCTGTGCTCTGTTTTGTTTCATTTCATCATGATGACTATGCTACTGCTTTGTTATGCATGTACCTGAGTACTTATTCCACTGCTTGTAGTTCGTTGCTTAGGAAATTCCTCAAGTAGTATTTCCTCAGCGACGAATTCATAAAAATCGCCTATTCACCCCCCCTCTAGTCGATATAACTCACTTTCAATTGGTATCAGAGCAAGGTACTCCCTTGTTCTGTGTGATTTTGGTTTAACCACCTGGAGTTTTAGTTATGTCGACTGCTGGCATGATCAAGGTCTCGGCTGGGTGTCCTACCTTTGATGGGACGGAGTACCCCTACTAGAAGAATAAGATGCGCATGCATCTTGAGGCAATTGACAATGATCTCTGGTACGTTGTGGAAGATGGCATTCCCCATGTCTCTCCTTCCATGAATGATGATGATGTGAAGAGATTCAAGCAACTTGACTCTCAAGCGAAGAATATAATATGTGGCCATCTGAGCAAAGGACAGTACATCAGAGTGAGTGCTTTGGAGTCTACAAAGCTTATCTGGGACAGGCTGTCCAAGGTCAACGAAGGAGTCTCAACTCAACGTGATTCTCGAGTTGATGTTCTTCGCAATATTTTCAACCGCTTCAAAAGACTCGACAATGAGAATGTCCAGCAAACCTTTGATCGCCTCACTAACATTTCAAACGAGCTTCAAGCACTGGGTGCCACTGACATCACCGACCACGAGGTGGTGAAGAAATTGCTGAGGTCACTCGATTCTTCATTCGATACACTGACACTGATGATTTAAGAACATGGAGACTACAAGTCACTAGATCCTGCTGATATCCTTGAGAGGCTGAACACTCATGAATTCCAACAAGCTGAAAAGAGAGATCTCTACGGGCCAAGCTATGGAAGATCACACGCACTGAAGGCCAAGGCAGTTTCCTCATCTGATGGAGAAGATTCTGATAGCAGCCTTGGTGACCCTGAAGAACTAAGCCAGGAGCTAGCAATGCTCATGAAGAAATTCCAGAAGTTCTCAAGGCGTGGTCGCTTTGTAAAATCTTCAAAAGGTGATGACACAAGATCAGATTCCTCATCCCGTGATTACAAGAAGAGGACTTGCCACAAATGCAAGAAACTTGGTCACTACATAACTGATTGTCCTCAGTGGGCAAAGGAATCAAAGAAGAAGAAATACAAGGATGATAGTTCAGATGACTCTAAGAAGAAGAAGAAATCTTCAAAGTCCTCATCATCAAAATCTTCAAAGTCTTCATCTCACAAGAAGAGTAGTTCCAAGAAGGCTCAGGCATTCATTGGCAAGGAAATGGACTCTGAAGCTGAATCTGAGGAACATGAGGAAGAGGAGGCATCTGAGGAGTCAGACTCTGGTGTGGCGAGCCTAGCCCTCGCTACTGCTTACGTCAGCAAGTCCATCTTCAACACTGAGGAAAATGGCTTCCCCAACACTGCTGATGACAGCAACGATGACTATGCTCCCACCTATTGCTTCATGGCAAAAGGTGCCAAGGTATTCAAATATCCCTCCTCTGAATCAAGTGAGGATGAATCTGATGATAACCTCAAACCCAGCTATTCCAAACTTGCTAATATTGCTGTTAAACAACAAAAGGCTTTGGAAAAGGTTCAAAATATGCTAGACAAAAGCGATGACCTGTTAGGTGAGGAAATGGATCGAACTCAAACACTGACTGATAATCTTCAGCAACTACAGTCTAAGTTTGACAACCTTCAAAGTCGTCATGAAACTCTCTTAGCCGATCATGAGAAGCTTTCTTATGAATTTCTTCAAAGAAAGCAAGATCTTGAGAAGCTAAGGGTGAGTCATCAAGATCTTCAGAAGGAAAATGATTCATTACTTGCTCAACAGATCAGTTCCACTCAGGAAGAATTTATTCCACCATGTTTGAAATGCATTGAACGTGAAACTACTAATTCTTCACCTGAAAGTTCAAATGCTTCTATTGCTGCAAATTCTTCAACTATCTCTGTGGTCACAAATTCCTCATCTGAGGATACCACTAGTATCATTGACGAAAATGCAGGGTTGAAGGAATTGTATGTGACAGGCATGTACAAAAGCCTCAAAGGGCATCAGACTCTTTGTGATGTGCTCAAAAAGCAGATCTTGAACAGGAACCCTAGGAAAGAGGGTATTGCCTTTGAGAGGAAACTCAATGCTGATGGAACCTACTGGAAACCTGAGCAGTACCGCAAAACCTCATGGGTTGCTGCGAAGGGACCTCCCGTAGATCCATCCACTTTATCTGGCTTTACTTGTGAATCCTCATATTCATCTGATGAGTCATTTGACTCCAACTATAAACTATTCAAAAATCAGAATAGTGAAGTATTTGCTAGATATGTTGGAACTAACTGCAGAAATGGTTCCCCTATGAAGAAAATCCGGGTTCCCAAAAGGTGCCTTGAAAGTCTTCAGGTGAATGTCCTCATGACACCACCTCTGAAGAATAGGAACCCCAGATCAAATTCTTCATATGGACCAAAGTCTTCACATGGATCCAAGTCCTCTGATGGATCAAATTCCTCACGTGGATCAAAATCCTCATATGATCATCATCATGCTAATGCTTCTGTTTCACAGGGAAAATCTAAGAGTTCTGATTATGTGCATTATTCTTCAAATCATTATGTTCATAAGTCCTCGAAGAATTTCTCTGCTTACTCATATGCCTATACTAATCCCTCTCCTGTGAAACGAAGCGCTTTGGCTTCAATGCCACCTTTTTCTTATGGAGCTCGCAGAATGATGAACTCTTTGCCACCCCTCCAGATGTGGGTGGTGAAGAAAAAGAACTAACCTCTTATGCAGGGTCAGGTCTCCAGACGAACTAAATCGTCTGAAGAATTTCCTGGAGACCTGAACTGCTTGATAGGACGCAAGCTAATCATGAAGAAATGATTCATTCATTTCTCACGTCCTCATACTGCTATATATACATATGTTGCATTAATTGATGAAATTCTGTCTGATGAATTTGATGTCATATTCTTCACTCTGAAGTATATGTGTTCGTAAGATGCACTAATTCATCTGCAGGATGATTTACCCAAAGCTACTGAGTGGGTCCTCGATAGTGGATGTACTAATCACATGACTGGTGACAAGAGCCTACTGATGAACACTCCTTTATCTCCATCACATTTGAAGCATATCACCTACGCAGACAAAGGCAAAAGCAAGGTATTGGGTCTAGGTAGGGTTGCAATCTCAAAGGATCGACACATGGACAAAGTCATGCTTGTCGAGTCCCTCGGATTCAACCTCATGTCTGTCTCAATGCTTTGTGATCTTGATATGGTTGTTGTCTTTGGCAAATATCGCTGCCTAGTGCTCATGGAATCTGACAATTCCAAAGTCTTCGAAGGCTTTAGGAGAGTAGACTTGTATATTGTTGATTTTTATGCAGGACCACAGCCTGCCACTTGTCTACTTGCAAAAGCTTCAAAAGGCTGGCTATGGCATCGACGACTGGGTCATGCTGGCATGAGGAACTTACACACGCTCGTGAAGAAAAAGCACGTCATTGGCATTGAGGGTGTCAAATTTCTCAAAGCTCATCTTTATGGGGCTTGTGAGGCTGGAAAGATGACCAGAGCCAAGCACCCCTCCAAGACTATCATGACTACCTCTCGTCCTTTTGAATTGCTTCATATGGATCTCTTTGGCCCTACTCATTATGCCACACTAACAAATGTAGCATATCTATATGGCTTTGTCATTGTTGATGATTATTCTCGTTACACATGGGTGCATGTCATTACTTACAAAACTGAAGTGCAGGAAGTCTTCAGACGATTTTCTTCAAGGGCTTCAACGAATTTCGGTGTAAAGATCAAGCATATTCAGAGTGACAATGGGACCGAGTTCAAGAATACTGGTCTTGATGACTATCTTGATGAACTTGGTATTACTCATGAGTTATCTGCCCCATACACTCCTCAGCAGAATGGCGTTGTGGAGCGCAAGAACAGGACTCTTGTTGACATGGCTCGCACCATGTTTGATGAATACAAGACACCTCGTCGCTTCTGGCCTGAGGCAATTGATACTGCATGCCACATCATCAATAGGGTATATCTTCACAAATTCTTCAAGAAGACTTCATATGAACTCCTCACTGACAAGAAACCCAATGTGAGTTATTTCAAAGTCTTCAGTACTAAATGTTGGATTAGAGATCCCCATCACAATTCTAAATTTGCACCGAAAGCACATGAAGGTTTTATGCTTGGTTACGAAAAGGACTCGCACACCTACAGAGTCTTCAACACCTATCACAACAAGGTTGTTGAAACTGTAGATGTGCAGTTCGATGAAACTAATGGCTCGCAAAGAGAGCACCTACCTCCTGTGCTAGATGAAATGACTCCTGAGGAATCCATCAAGCTAAAGGCTACTGAGGATGTCATACCTACTGAAGAATCTGCTGAAGAAGTCATTCCTGATCGTGAAGAAAATCATGCTGGTGCATCTGAAGAAAATGGCTCTGAAGAAAATGTTGAGCCAATTCAAAGTCATCAACCTGCTCATCCTCGCATTGCAAATGAAGTACAGATTGAGAGAATCATCAACGCATCAGGTCCTCTCACTCGCTCAAAAGCTTCACATTTGTCTAACTTTTGTGGGCATTTTGCTTTCGTCTCTATCACAGAGCCCACCAAAGTAGATGAGGCATTTCTGGAGCCTGAATGGATTCAAGCGATGCAAGAGGAATTACATCAATTCGAGATGAACAATGTGTGGGAGCTTGTCAAGCGACCAGACCCACGCAAGCACAATATCATCGGCACCAAATGGATCTACCGCAACAAGCAAGATAAAAATGGCCTAGTGGTGAGGAACAAGGCTCTTCTTGTAGCTCAAGGCTACACACAGGTTGAAGGAATTGATTTCGATGAAACTTTTGCACCTGTTGCTAGACTTGAGGCTATTTGCATATTGCTTGCCTATGCTAACCATCATAATATCATCTTATATCAAATGGATGTGAAAAGTGCATTCCTCAATGGTAAGCTTGAGGAAGAAGTATATGTTGCTCAACCCCCAGGTTTTGAAGATCCTAAGCATCCTGATCAAGTCTTCAGACTCAATAAGGCCCTCTATGGCCTCAAGCAGGCCCCTCGGGCGTGGTATGATACACTGGAGCAAATTCCTCATGAAGAAAGGCTTCAAACCCGGTTCACTCGACCCAACTCTTTTCACCAAAACATATGATGATGAATTATTCGTGTGCCAAATATATGTTGATGATATTATCTTTGGCTGTACTAACCAACATTACAGTGACGAATTTGCTTATATGATGAGTGAGGAATATCAAATGTCCATGATGGGAGAATTGAAATTCTTCTTAGGTCTTCAAATTCGTCAACAATGCAATGGCATCTTCATTTCTCAAGAGAAATACCTCAAGGACGTTCTGAGGAAATTCGGTATGCAAGATTGCAAAGGCGTCAAAATCCCTATGCCCACAAATGGCCATCTATGCACCGATGAAAATAGTATAGACTTTGATCAAAAGGTATACCGCTCCATGCTTGGCTCTTTATTGTACATATGTGCATCTAGGCCAGATATTATGCTTAGTGTTTGCATGTGTGCCCGTTTGCAAGCTACACCGAAGGAATCACACCATAAGGCTGTGAAACATATTCTCCGATATCTAGCTCGCACTCTAACACTTGGATTATGGTATCCCAAGGGCTCGGCTTTTGATCTCATTGGATATTCTGACTCTAACTATGCTGGTGATAGAGTGGATCGCAAGTCAACATCAGGCACATGCCATTTCCTCGGACGATCTTTAGTATGTTGGTCCTCGAAGAAGCAAAACTGCGTATCACTCTCTACTGCTGAAGCTGAGTACATTGCTGCTGGTTCTTGCTGTGCTCAATTGCCGTGGATGAAGCAAACCCTCAAGGACTACGGCATCAACATGAAGAATGTGCCACTCTACTGAGACAATGAGAGTGCCATCAAGATTGCTCATAACTCAGTTCAGCACTCGAAGACAAAGCACATCCAGATTCGTCATCATTTTCTTCGTGATCATGTGTTGAAGGGCGACATCTCTATTGATCACGTGAAGACTGAAGAACAGCTAGCGGATATCTTCACCAAGCCCTTGGATGAGAAGAGATTTAGCAAGTTGCGGTGTGAGCTAAATATCTTAGAATCTTTGAATGTTCTTTGAAAGGACACACATCCTAACACTTATGCAAAATTGATGACTTAGATGTGCAACACATGAAGTAACGTTTTTCTTCAATCAATGAAGACTAACCCTCTAAGTGTGAAGAAATTAATGAAGAATTTGATTCTCAGAGCCCTACGACAATTGTACGCGGTGTCTGAAATCATCATTCTTATACGGCGGGTCACGCCACCAACAAAAGTTGACAATCTTCAAAATTGAGTTTTTCTTCATTTTACAAATTCTTCAATTTTCAAATACTTCAACTTGCAAAGTCTTCACCTTTTCGACTGGTGTTCTTCATTGACTATATACATATATATTTTAGTTTTTCACGTCCTCAACAGCATTCACTTATTGCTAATTCTTCAAGTTGACTTTTTCCTCTAAGTGAATGTGATCGGACCCTTTCCCCCTCTATGCTAAACTCAACCCAGTCTATTCACAAATTCTTCATGTGTGTTCTATTTGAAACCCGTTCAAAGTCTTCACTGTGTCCTTGACAGCTGAAGAATTTGCGAACGAAACGTTAAAATTTTCATATCTAAATTTTTGGCTTTTGCCGCTCAAACCATTCCGCATCCCACAATAAGATTAATCTATTCACCCACGATCTACCACGATCTCTACCTCTCTGTATGTGGGTGACACATGTCGCTAGGATGGCAAGGGTCAGGGGCATGTTCGTCCAAAAATTTCGGACGGGCAGTTTTTTCACCTCGGCTATAAATACCCCTCGCCCTCCTCAGACCTCATTTACTCCGCTCGAACGCGCTCCCCTCGCTTGAGCTCTCTGACCTAGCGCCGCCGCTACTCTCCATCGTCACCAGTGAGGAAGAGCTTCACTGCCTCGACCTCGTCGCTGTCGTACTCGTGCCGGCCGCGGAAATCTTCACTCCTCCGCCGCCGTAGCTGTCTCTCACCGCCAAGTTAGGGCGTGGCAGATCTGAACGGATGAACTTCTCCACTTCCACTTCTAGTTCGTCGTGTTCTTCGCCCAGGGTAATTAAAATCTGATTTTACTGCCCTACTTTGATTCTGATGATTTCACAAAATCTTCAAAAGGTGTTTATTCTTCAACTTCCGCATCCTTAAACACCAAGTTGCATCTGTTCTTGATTTGTTTCTCTAAGCTATGTTTTTCTTCAAGATTCCTCAATTGTGTGGATTTTCTAATCTATACAATTCTGGAACCTAAGTCAAGAACGCTTAGTGAAATTCCTCAAGACTCCCCTGGTCAAATTCCTCAAACTTGATTTCTTTTGAAAAAAAATTCTGAGAACGCATATGACCTCTCCAAATTCTTCACACCTATACTCTGTTCACAGGTACAAAATGTCTGCTGCTGAATCACTAGGTTCTCATCAACTTAACTCATTTGCAGCATTCCTCGAAGATAAGTTGCACACTTCCTCAGAAACATCCATTGTTCAAAATCCTCAAGTGAAGAAAATGGCTGATGGGAAGAGACCTCAGAAGGGAGGAAAGAGGCCAGAAACTAATACAGCTTTTGAAATCCCTGAAGACATCTATGATGAATATTGTACTCCTGATGAAGCAACTCATGGCAAGGAGAACAAAAATCAGCGCAAAGTGTGCAAACAGAGGATTGAGAGGAGATGGGCAAGGGAATGGAGGGAATATCGCTATGTCACTCCTAAGTACATGAAGAAATTCGCCGTTAACCCTCCATGTCCAAGACCTCCATTGGCACCAGGCCAAGAAGCTGATCCCTTAAGTATCAAGCGCGGTGAGGAATTTCCCAGAGAATGGGCTAAGCGTCAAGCCAAATTGGCTAAATTGGCAAAAGAAGCAGTGAAGAAATTCAATGAAGATTCTGCTGCTGCTGCTGCTGAGGCCTCTGCCAGTAAGCCTAAAAAGGCCATGCCGAAGAAATCTGCTGTGAAGCCGAGTTCCTCAACAGTAATGCCCTCACGGCCAAGTTCCTCAAAGCCCTCTAAGCAAATTCCTCAGGCAACTTCTTCAAGGGTTGTGCAAATTCCCTCTGTTGCCACTAAATCCTCAGTTGCTGCTGCTAAGTCCTCAACACCAGTGCATCTTGCCACGTGCCAATGGACTACAGGAATCTCTATTGCCTCAGGAGCAACTACAAGTTCCTCAGCTCCGCCACAATCTTCAACTGGTCCAATCTTGCTGAAGAAAAAGGCCATTGCTGGACGAGGCCCAAGGCCAAGTCCTCACAAGAAGCAAGTTGCCTTCCAAGTTTCGTCTGATGATGATGAAGCTAATGATGAAGAACTTGCTGAGATCATCAAAGACAGGCAAGAAAAGGCTGCTAGAGCCAAAGGCAGTGTTGTGCCACTCATGCTGGATACTAAAAGGATCCTTGATTTCATCGATCTATGGCACAAGAATCCAAATACTCCTTTGCCTGAATTGAACCTCACTCCTGGCCAGAGCCACATGTTGACGGCCTTCATAGCCAAAGAAAAATGGAAATTTGAGAAGGCCAGGCAAGTCAAGAAAGCTCAATACAAGAAGGAGCGCTTTCTGAAGAAGCATGTTGTGAAGATGACTCCTGAAGAACTTGTGAATCTGCAAAAGGAGATCAAAGCTCTCAGCGATGAATTTGACGCATATCGTGCAGATTGGCTAGGTGCCAAAGTCAGATTTGTCAGAATGGCCAAGGGGTTCAACCCAAATGTTGTAGCTCCAACGCAACAACAAATTCCTCAGGCCGATGCATCTGCTCAGCTTATTGAAGAGAATGCTAGCACAGCTAATGAAAATCAGTCTGTTGAAGAAATTGAAAGTTCCAGGGCTGCTAAAGAAATTCCAGCTCCTGAAGAAAATGCCAGGGTAACCTCCAATGTTGCGCCTGAAGAACAACTCAGGTCAGCTGAAGCATATGAAGCTGCGCCTGAAGAATCTAAACAAGCCAGGGCAACTGCATCAGTTGTGCCTAAAGAAACTGCACCTCTTTCATCTGCTCCTCCTGCAAAGTCATCAAAGATGAAGAATATCAACCTTCCTTCTGCATCGGAAGTGAAGAAGACCAAAGCTGCAGAAAAGGCAGCTGTGAAGAAAAGGAAAGCATCAGAAACTGCAGAGTCTTCAGCTCCCAAGAAAGTGAAGACTTTGCAAAGCTCGTACACCAACCCCATTGATGTTGTTCCTATCTCAAGCATGCCATCAAAGGAAATTGTTCCCTTTGGTGAGGAATATGTCATTCCAGATGACAGTGATGAAGCAAATCCTTCTGCTACTACTTCAGAGCAGTAGGATGAAGAAATTGAAGTGGATGATATCCCTTCAACCCCTCTGGTATCATCGCCCGTGCCTCAGTTCACAGCTGAAGAGGCAGGCGTTGAAGAAATTGATGAAGAAGATGAGGATGTGGACATTGGGTCTACTACACCAGTTCTCAATGATGATTATAGGAAAAAAAAACATCATCCAAATTCACCATTGACAACTCCTCTGCAAAAAATTCCTCAGTCCCCTGTGCAGCCTGAAGAAATTCATACTGGTTCTGAAGGACATCAATCTTCACTTCATTCTATTCCAGAAGAAGTTCCAGAAGTGATGACTGATCATGAACTTCTCCTCAGTCTTCATCAGAAAGTTGATCGAAATCACAAGTGGATCAAGCATCAGTTTGGTGCAATTCTTCAGAACATGACAGTCACTCAAAATACTGTGAAGAAGAATCACTACTATATGCATGAAGTATTTGACCGCACTTGGGCTATTCTGTCGAATCTCTATAATGCTGAAGATCTCAAGGAGATGGGATTTCAACAGGACTTTGACTGTTCTCAGCCACCTTCGAAGAAATTCAAGAAGGTCAAAGTTCCTCAGCTAGTTGCCAGTTCATATTCTTCATCGCGCGAGACGGATGAAGCTGAAGATTTGAACGACACTGCGGCAGACCCTACCTCAATGGACGAACCCAACAACGCTGGCGCTCCTCCATCGACATCATGATGATATTCTTCAGGGGCGTTAGTCCTCATTTTTCGTCCCTTTTGGTCATTCGACGACAAAGGGGGAGAAATTTGAGTTAGTCTTCAAGCGGGTCTTATATATGGGCTATTTTTTTCTATTATGTTACAACTCTCGCTCTTCTGAAGTGTTTGTTGGTTGAGTTGTAAACTTAAGTCCTATGGTGGTCTGATACTTTTGAACTGCTTTCTGCATGCTTATTTCCTCAAGTACCTTAATGCACGCATGCTAAATTTCGTCAGACACCATATTTCATCATGCATTTCAAATTCTTCATATCATATATTAAAAGCGTGTATGAATTACAAGATATAGGGAGAGATCTCCATGATATTACTCTACAATGTGCATTTGCAATCCAAAGCAAAATCCTCAATATGCACATCTTCAGGGGGAGTTCCTCTATATCTTGCAATCAAATTCCTCAATATCAGTATTTACACTTCATATGTTTTATCCCCATTGAAAACTTAACCTATTTGTCATCAATCACCAAAAAGGGGGGATTGTAAGTGCATCTAGTGCCCCTTAGTGATTTTGGTGTATTGAAGACTTATAGGTTAAGGGACTAATGTGTTTGTGAGTGTACACATGTTCTATAAGTTTATGAGGAGTTTGATATGTACGATGAAAGTCAACCCCTAAAAATGAATGTCTTCAGTTGAAGACTTTGGTTTTCTTGAAGACTTTGAAAATGAGGAAATTGGTGTGACCTTGAAGACTTGATATTCATGCGAGGATTATGGAGCGTGAAGACTTTTGTTTTCATAGTTTTGTTTTTCCTTTCTTGAGTCATAGGAAACACCGTACTGTTAAAGGGGGTCGAGGTAAAACTAAGGAAAAGTTTCCAAGTGATGCTCATCTCAAATCCTACACCTACCCAATCCTTTCGAGTGAAGCCATTGGAAATCTCATATAGTTTAGTCAATTTCTTTAGTGACAGAGACGAAGATCTTCTGTTCTCTAAGGAATTTGTTCTGACTGAGGAGTTAGGAATTCACCAGTGCGGATTGCCTACAATTGAGGAACATGATAGCCCTGAGGAATTTGAGAGCTCAAATTTCCGACCGTTGCTGTGGTATGCGCCAGCTGTCCAAAATATCCTATCCACCTAACGGTCATATCATTAAAGGGCATTTATGTCTTATCATGTCAGGCTGCTCCCAGGCTATAAATAGCCGCCCCCTACAACCACTAGCTGGTTGGCTGCTCCGAGAGAAACTGACACTTGTCATTTAGAGCATCCCATCCTCCGAGGACTTTGAGCGAAAATCATCAAGTGAGGAAAAACCCAAACCCAACACCTAAAACCCAAAGTGATTGAGCATCACTGAAGAAATTGTTCCTGTGTGGAACTGACGCTTGTTACCTTTGAGGACTATGCATCCTCCAGACGGTTAGGCGTCATGGTCTAGAGCATCCAAGAGGAATTGTGGATCACCGAGTGACCAAGTCTGTGAAGGTTTGGAAGTCACCTGTGAAGACTTACCACGAGTGATTGGGCGAGGTCTGTGTGACCTTAGCTCAAGGAGAATATGGTGAGGATTGTGTGCCCGGGACTGTGTGTCCTCAGGTTTAAATACCTAGCCGCTCCAACCAGACATACAACTGTCACAGCAGTTGGAACTGGTCTACCAAATCACTGTCTTCACCAAGCTACTGGTTCTATTTCCTCAACCCTTTCATTTCCTCACATACTTGCTGTGTACTTGATCGTTACTGTTTGAAGACTTTGACTGAAGACTTTCTCAATTTCCTCAATCCTATTTCTTCAGTCACTTTGTCTTCAGCCTGCTTATCCTGTTTACACGCTACCTGTGCTCTGTTTTGTTTCATTTCATCATGATGACTATGCTACTGCTTTGTTATGCATGTACCTGAGTACTTATTCCGCTGCTTGTAGTTCATTGCTTAGGAAATTCCTCAAGTAGTATTTCCCCAGCGACGAATTCATAAAAATCGCCTATTCACCCCCCTCTAGTCGATATAATGCACTTTCAGGTGTTTTTCCTATCCCTGCATTTTTAGAATCCTGCAAGCCAAAGGAGCACTTACAGAATTACTTCAGTTACAGATAGGTGTCGAAGAAAACTTTGTGTGGTTTATCCTGCTCCTGCCGCGACATCGTCCACCTCACCTGAGCTGCTCCATCGACAGAAGCATCCACCATACCAGACATCACGACTCCTGGCCGTCTTTCACCACCTCAGATCTCCTTCCCTGCCGCTGGCACCCACCAAAACTGCATCACCATCATCGACTCAGCAGATGAACCTGAGGAGTACATGGGTCCACAAGAGAGGTCGCACTCTTTTGTTTCTGCTGATGTTGTGCATTGCTTAATATTACCTACTACTTTATCATCCTGTTCACCTCTAAGACTCCAAGTCAGGTCCAAATTAATGTTCAAACTTGAGTTTTAAAATGCTTGTGGGGCACATATCGAGGCGGCAATGAATAGTATCTCTGTCTATTATCTGGTTCACCTAGGGTATGTCTATGTTGTTCATCTTGGGTGGGAAACAAACAGTAAAGCAATCATCATCTGTCTTTTTATTAAATTAAAGCTATCATCAGCCTGCTATCATTATTTTTGGATCTATCCACTGGTTGATACCATCACTCTAAATTTCTGCATGCTCTCCTTACATAATCTCACTATATTTTTTCGTATGCATGTCAGATATTGTACACAGTCATGCTGAACATGTAGAGAAAAAGAGAAGAGTTTTGCACGGCAATACAATGTCATGCAGACATCGCTCCATGGTGGGTGCAATAGCAAACCCTTCCCCCCTCCAGATTGTAATCCAAAGGAAGATATCTGTTCTGAGGCGGATTTAGACGGAGCTGACCACTCCTATTTACCCCCCGAGGTGTTTCCTCTAACTGGGCATGATGATGTTGGTCATATCATGCATATGTTGCCTTGCAGTGCCTACTTTCGACGTCATACATGTCATCTGCTTAGTTTAGACATGTTCTGTAATGCCACCTGTTTAGTTTCTATATCATATATGTGAAATATGCAATCTCATCTCTTTTAGCCAGCCATAATATATGTGAAATATGCAATGTCATCCTGTTTAACCAGGCATCATATATTTGAATTATATCTTGCCAATCCTTTTCTTCATTACATTTCCATTTTCTGACAATGTTTGTACATTCAACTACTATTCCTGTGAATCAGCTATTTGAGTGGCTGATGGAAAAATCTGGAGTGAAAACAAGGTCTTCAGGGCAGATAGTGCTACCTGTTGAAGCAGATCTCTTGCTGGGTCCCGATAGCTCCTCAGAGATGGATTCAGAGATAGATGACTAGTCCTATTCCCCCACCAAGGTGTATTCTCTAACTTGGGATGGTTATACTACTCATATCATGCATATGGTGTCTTGCATTGCATAGTTTAGACATCATATACACAATATTCAACACCATGTTCTTAGTTCAGACATCATATATGCGAATGCCCTCTTCTTAGGATATGTATATCACATATGTGAATTATATCATGTGATCCTTATTATGTAGATAACATGTATGTGAATTATGTCATGCGAACCTATTTACTAAAGACATCATATAATTATCTCATGCCATCCTGTTTAGTTAGTCATCATATATTTGAATTATGTCATGCTATGCTATCCAGTTTAGATAGACATCATCTATGTGAAATTATGTCATGCTATCCTTTTTAGTTAAACAATATATATGTGAACTATTTCATGCCCTCTTTTTTCCACACTATCTATTGCATCTGTCTCTCATACAAGGTCTGTACATTCAACTACTTTTCTTGTTTATCAGCCATTTGAATTGGAGGGGGTGATGGCAGTATCTAGCGGAGTAAAAACATGGTCTTCAGATAAAATAGTGCTACCTCTTGGTGGAGATAGCACCCCGGTTGTACATGCACAAGAACCAGCCCTACCACACATAACCTAGACTCTCGCAGATTGTACCCCTACTCCGATGGACAAAGAACCAGCTTCACCCAGTCTAACCCCAACCCAACAGATAGTAACCCAGTTCCAGTTGACACAGCACCATCTCCACCACAGAGCTCCCAAACCAGTGCAGTTAGTAAGGCAGCTCCAGTGCCCAAAGCGCCAGTACTACCACGGCGAACCCCAACTCCACCAGTTAGTACACCTAGTCCCGTGGACGAAGCACAACCAGCCATTCGTAGTTTAGCATCTATCGCATTTGATGTTGTTAAATCCTATGTGCGTATCTTCCCATCATGGAAATATTATACTAAAGATGAAGGAAAAAGCCAGTTGCAGGTGTTCGTCCAGGAGTTATGTGTAAGTAATGTTATTCATGGCAATTACTTTGCTTTGTCCCATACATTCTACCTCCATGTTGGTTATAATACAACAAAGGTTCCCATTTTTCTTTATAGAGAAGGACCGATTTGGAAACTCAGGATGAGGTAACTTGTGCTAATACCTCTGCTATCTTCAAGAATGCTTGGTGGCAGTATCGGAATTACCTGAAGAAAACGTACTTCACTGGCAAAGAAACTCATAAAATTCCCTTACTTTCTCCTAAGACACATTTACGGGACGATGACTGGGAATGCCTTGTTTTGTATTGGTCCCGAACCAAGAATGTGGTAAGGTCTATGAGCTCATTTTTTATTTTGAAGTACTATATGCCTGCGTCTTACTGTACTCTGTTCGTGTAGCACAAGTGCTTAAACCTGAAGAACAACTGTTCTCATTTAAGATTCCATTGCTATGGTGCATACTGCTTTGCTCTTGTATCAATGTATTTACTCATACAAACTTATTTTTAAATTGAAGGATCCAATCGAAACTCCAATGGCACAACATGTATGTTTAAACATGTTTTTTTAACAGGTTTGCTCTTCTAAATTGCTCTGTTGATTTCAATTTCAATTGTGTATACAGTTGACTTCTCATATCATGCACATTACTAGCATCACAACAGAGCCAATAGTGTTGTTGTACATGTATACCCGTGGTACCCATCTGAAATCTTGTTGTGCAGTGTAGTTTCCCACACTTGTATTCTTTCAATGCTGCTTTGTATTGAACTGGTATGATTTGAACCGTGTCTCTATTTTTATTTGGCAAGACAATACAGTGACCACAGGACATAGATATATGTTTGTTTGATGCTTTTATTATGTATTCACCGGTACAGCGAGGTGCTATACACACGGTTTTAAACCCCTTTCCGCGATGGCATTTGGAACTGTCGCCAAGTGAGTGTGGGCGATAGGGGGGTCCTTCCCACACGACCCAGAAACCATCGGGGATAGGCCCTCCTGGCACACAGGCTGGGGCAAAATGAGTTCATGTGCGATCGGGCGAGGCATCTAAACCCAATCATTTCCGTTTGTATGTACATCCCACACGGTGAATCCCAGAAAAACATTTCCGTTCGTATATATATCACACACAGTCAATCCAAGGAATACGTTTCCATTCTTATGTACATCCCACACAGTCAATCCAGGGAAAACGTTTCCGTTCGTATGTACATCCCACACAGTCAATCCAGGGAAAACGTTTCCGTTCGTATGTACATCCCACACAGTTTTATGTATAGGCTCATGTGTGATAGGTGTAACTATCACACACGCTCTGCCTTGGTTAACCATTTGCTTTTATCAACTACATCACACACGATTTGATGAAGAAAACTGTGTGGCATTGGGCTATCCATCACAAGCGCTTTTACTGCTAGAACCGTTTGCAAAGTTCCATGACCCATTTAGCAGGTTTATTAGTTTACAATTAATAATTCCAGTATTACGCAAATTCACATTTCATATCGAACAATTGTTTGCCAATTTCATATCAGGCACATAAATATATTTTGACATCACAGTACGATAGCTACCTGAAAACAGCACAGTACATCATATAGCTAGTTCAGCTTCATAAGAACAATATTAGAACAATATATTCATTTCCCTAATCGAGATCATCCAGGCTCGTCTTATCCACCTCTGCTTTCAATTCAGTAAGAACCTGTTTTGCAATGGCCAACTGGGAAAGTGCCTCCTCCTTCGCCAACACCATCTTAGCAAAGTCTGATTTAAAAAACCTGAGCGCATTCTCCACCTTTCTCTTTTTATCCCGCATCTTCAAATATTATTCAGCGTTGACAACACTTTCTCTAAGCCTACCTCTGTTCTCTTCCTCATACATGCTCCAGAGCTTTGCTAGGCACATCTTCAAAGATTATGGCCACTCTTGATCAACCCACTCCAAGTAAGAACACTTCCGTTCATCCTATAATATTTAAAACTAGATCAGTAACAATTGTAGGGGAAATGGGTTTATAGCAACATAGAAAATCACCAATACTTATTTTGAAAAACTAAAGAAACAGGTTAATTATGACATATCTTCTCAAAAAGATCAATGTGCAAATGAATTAATTGCTACTGAGACAACAATCAAATTCTGAAACATCAGAAGCTATAATTAACTACAACAATGCTACAAGTTCTTACTCATGTACTATAAATAACAAATTGAACATTTTATGAGGAAGGTAAATATAACTGCAACAACATAGCGATAGTGTTTGGATGACAGCAAATTGATACTAACAGGTATGTACATGCACAAATTTAGTAACATAGAACTAATAGCACTAAGGCCGTCCACTATGTATGCCAAAACTGGTGTAAAGACAATTGTTGCTACATCTCGCACCGGTGCCCTGCACTGGCGAGCCGATGCAGCGGAAAAAAATCAGGGACCCGGACTCCGGAGCACCTAGTTGCTCTGATGCCCAGTTCCTTCGTGCCATAAAGATTTAGTATTTTACTGCTTGGCTGCTCGGATGTGTGGACCAAAGTTGGCTGCACAAACTGCTGAAGTGGTGCCAAATAATTTTCTAATGGCACCGCTGATGAGATGGCAACATTTTTAGATACTAGGTACAAACTGTGACACTGTCTTAGGATGCGTTTGGTTGAAGGTGTGGCATGAATGGGTTGGGACCGTGACAGTGTCTGAATCACATCTAACAAATGATTTGTAACAACGAAAGAGGGTCTAACCTTCTCTGCACATGCCAGAAACTTCCTCCCACTGTCCACAGATTCAAACGCAACTAGCTTCACGCATGGAGATTGATGGTGACAATGAGCAGACAGATCTTCAGCCACCCCGCTCCATTCGATGCAACTGATGGCCCTAGGGAGCTACAAGAGGAAGAAATGACTCAAATCGACCGCCGGGTTAAAATCCTTCATTCCAAGTCATAGCCCGAGATAGAGAGAGAGAAGAGAGGCATCCCCTGGTGGTGAAGGAGTCGGAGGAGGAGGAGGAACCGCTGGAGAGGTCATTGAAGAAGACCATGGCGACCCCGGCGGTAGGATGCGAGACGGCGAGAGCGAGGAAGCAAGCGAGGAAGCGGCTATAGCTTAGGAAGGAAGGAGGAAATAGGGGAAATGTGACTTGTGGTCAGGGAGAAAAGGGGGTGGGGAAAGGGGTGGTGGGGGTAGATATTTCGGCGGTAGGCCAAAAATTTCGAAATGTGGAGGGAAACTTTGCGCGCGGTGCCGCCGGACACCATTCACATTGAACGATTGTGTGCATCGCAAACGATTCTTCTGCTTTACGCGCATGGGATGAGTTTGATAATTCAAAATTTGGTGGAAATTTCCCCGGGTACGTCATTGCATAATTTAACATCGCTTGCTAATTTGGGCACACAAAAGAGCGTACAGCACACAGACCACACTTATTGAATCGAGCAATTTTAGTAATTAAATAGAGCCAGTTGACCTAAACATTGCTCTAACGAAAGACCAGCATTAAAAACAAAGCCTAAGTACGCATAATTTTAAAAAAAAACTGCCACCGCGCCGGCCTATGCATCGCCGGTGTGAGATGAGACGTCGATGACTTGTCCTGGCAACATGCCGCCGTTGGTGGACTCCGCGTCCCCTGCTGAAGTCGACCGCGTCCTCGTCCTCGTCCTCGGCGCCGCCCTCAAGGTTGTAGTACTCGTAGTAGTGGCTGCGCCAGAGCTCGCGTTGGTACTCCACCGCCGATTCCTCGACGGACAGACTCTTCTCTACCTCGACCTCGGCCACGCGCAACTCCTCCTCCCTGCGCTCCTCGATCTCTGCCGCCTCCTGCACCTCCAGATCCCGCTCGGCGATCTCATGAGGAAGCACGTGCTCCATGGCCACCGCCGCCTTTTCGGACGTGGGTTGCATGCTAGATTTCGAGGTGGCCTGGAATATCTTGGCGTGTGCATCCTCGATCTTGGCGTGGATGGCCTCGACCCAGGCCAGGGCGACATCGATGTCATGGACGGCAGCTCGAGCGCTCTCGGCGTTTGCAGCCGCCGTCGCAGCAGCAGCTGCAGCTGTCTCGGCTGTTGTAGCTGCACTGTTAGCTGCCGCAGACGCCCTCTCGGCGGATGCGGCCACGCTCAATGCGTAGGCAGCCGCGCTCTCGGCGTAGGCGGCGGCGCTCGGGGAGGACGCGGCCATCGTACGGGCCTTCACGAAGCGTTTCCACGGCGTCATCTTTGCAAGAAGGGGGTGCAGGAATGGGGATCAGGATTCATGGATTCGGGGGTTGCCGGCAATGGAGCAGACGAGCTGGCGAAGCTTAAGGAGGAAGACTTAAATAGAACCAGAAATTTTCATCGCAAACGGTTCCTACAAAAAACTGTGTGTGATGTTGTTGATATTTTTTATTAGCTGTGAAAGACGAATTTGGAGAAAAGTGGCAACGGATGGTGTTTTAAATGTACGAGAAAATTTGTAGTACTAATACAACTGTCAAGTCAAATTTTGGAAAAGTTCAGGGGTCATTTGACCTTTTAAGACATTTATGTGATTTTCTAGCCATTTAATGACCGTAATTCAAATTTGAACTACATGTACATGCAACAACTAACCATAACGGTTTGAAAAGTCATATTTTGTGTACTTGTATGCGAGTTAATTCCATGTGCAGTAAATTGGAAGGAATTTTCAAACATATTGGTCTAACGACATGGAGTGCCATGGCATTTTAATTCCAAAAAATTAAAATATGATCAGAAAAACATGAAACCTTGCTTGATGTAATGTCATGCCACCAAGATGATGTGGTAAAAAAATTGACCTGTTTGACGAAAGTTTGGACACACACCCCCCACAAATCGGAGCAACTCACTAGAAGGCTCGTGGTTTCGAGAGGGAGCAATGTATGTTTGATGATGAACGGGAGATAGCTTCCACTTACGGCCTTCAATTTTTTCTATGTTTAATGTGCACTAATACAACTGTCATGTGAAAATTTGGAAAATTTCAGGGGTCATTTGACCTTTTAAAGACATTTAAGTAATTTTCTAGCCATTTAATGACCATAATTCAAATATGAACTACATCTACATGCAACGGCTAATTATAACAGTTTGGACAATCATATTTGTGTACTTGTGTGCGAGTTAATTCCATGTGCAGTATATTAGAAGGAATTTTCAAACATATTGGTCGCACGACATGGAGATATGCATGGAGTGTCATGGCATTTTAATTCCAAAAAATTAAAAAATGATCAGAAAAACATGAAACCTTGCTTGATGTAATGTCATGCCACCAAGATGATGCGTTAAAAAATTGGCCTGTTTGACGAAAGTTTGGACACACACCCCTCACAAACCGGAGCAACTC
Source organism: Thinopyrum elongatum (assembly GCA_011799875.1). Classification (NCBI taxonomy): domain Eukaryota; kingdom Viridiplantae; phylum Streptophyta; class Magnoliopsida; order Poales; family Poaceae; genus Thinopyrum; species Thinopyrum elongatum. Next base: position 503,219,029 of record CM022303.1, read on the forward strand.
ACTAGAAGGCTCGTGGTTCCTAGAGGGAACAATGCATGTTTGATGATGAACGGGAGATAGCTTCCACTTACGGCCTTCAATTTTTTTTCTGCGTTTAACGTGCACTAATACAACTGTCATGTGAAAAATTGGAGAATTCTAGGGGTCATTTGAACTTTTAAAGACATTTAAGTGATTTTCTAGCCATTTAATGACCGTAATTCAAATTTGAACTACATATTCATGCAACAGCTAACCATAACGGTTTGAAAAATCATATTTGTGTACTTGTGTGCGAGTTAATTTCATGTGCAGTAAATTAAAAGGAATTTTCAAACATATTGGTCTCACGGCATGGACACATGCATGGAGTGCCATGGCATTTTAATTCCAAAAAAATAAAAGATGATCAGAAAAACATGTAACCTTCTTCATGTAATGTCATGCAACCAAGATGATGTGGTAAAAAAACTGGCCTGTTTGACAAAAGTTTGGACACACACCCCTCACAAACCGGAGCAACTCACTAGAAGGCTCGTGGTTCCGAGAGGGAACAATGCATGTTTGATGATGAACGGGAGATAGCTTCCTCTTACGGCCTTCAATTTTTTTTTCTATGTTTAACATGCACTAATACAACTGTCATGTGAAAATTTGGAAAATTTCAGGGGTCATTTGACCTTTTAAAGACATTTAAGTGATTTTCTAGCCATTTAATGACCGTAATTCAAATTTGAACTACATCTACATGCAATGGCTAACCATAATGGTTTGAAAAATCATATTTGTGTGCTTGTGTGCGAGTTAATTCCATGTGCAGTAAATTAGAAGGAACTTTCAAACATATTGGTCTCACGGCATGGACACATGCATGGAGTGCCATGGCATTTTAATTCCAAAAAAATAAAAAATGATCAGAAAAACATGAAACCTTACTTCATGTAATGTCATGCCAGCAAGATGATGTGGTAGAAAACTGGCCTGTTTGACGAAAGTTTGGACACACACCCCTCACAAACCGGAGCAACTCACTAAAAGGCTCGTGGTTCCGAGAGGGAACAATGACTGTTTGATGACAGACGGGAGATAGCTTCCTCTTACGGCCTTCAATTTTTTTTTAGTTTAACATGCACTAATACAACTGTCATGTGAAAATTTGGAAAATTTCAGGGGTCATTTGTCCTTTTAAAGACATTTAATTGATTTTCTAGCCATTTAATGACCGTAACTCAAATTTAAACTACATCTACATGCAACGGATAACCATAACGGTTTGAAAAATCATATTTGTGTACTTGTGTGCGAGTTAATTCCATGTGCAGTAAATTAGAAGGAATTTTCAAACATATTAGTCTCACGGCATGGAGATATGCATGGAGTGCCATGGCATTTTAATTCCAAAAAATTAAAAAATGATCAGAAAAACATGAAACCTTGCTTGATGTAATGCCATGCCACCAAGATGATGTGGTAAAAAAATTGGCCTGTTTGACGAATGTTTGGACACACACCCCTCACAAACCGGAGCAACTCACAAGAAGGCTCGTGGTTCCGAGAGGGAACAATGCATGTTTGATGACGAACAGGAGATAGCTTCCTCTTACAGCCTTCAAATTTTTTTCTACGTTTAACGTGCACTAATACAATTGTCTTGTGAAAAATTGGAGAATTCTAGGGGTCATTTGAACTTTTAAAGACATTTAAGTGATTTTCTAGCCATTTAATGACCGTAATTCAAATTTGAACTACATCTTCATGCAACAGCTAACCATAACGGTTTGAAAAATCATATTTGTGTACTTGTGTGCGAGTTAATTCCATGTGCAGTAAATTAGAAGGAATTTTCAAACATATTGGTCTGACGGCATGGACACATGCATGGAGTGCCATGGTATTTTAATTCCAAAAATTTAAAAATGATCAGAAAAACATGAAACCTTGCTTGATGTAATGTCATGCCATCAAGATGATGTGGTAAAAAATTTGGCCTGTTTGATGAAAGTTTGGACACACACCCCTCAAAAACCGGAGCAACTCATTAGAAGGCCCGTGGTTCCAAGAGGGAACAATACATGTTTGATGACGAACGGGAGATAGCTTCCTCTTACGGCCTTCAATTTTTTTCTACGTTTAATGTGCACTAATACAACTGTCATGTGAAAATTTGGAAAATTTCAGGGGTCATTTGACCTTTTAAAGACATTTAAGTTATTTTCTAGCCATTTAATGACCATAATTCAAATTTGAACTACAGTTACATGCAACGACTAACCATAACGGTTTGAAAAATCATATTTGTGTACTTGTGTGCGAGTTAATTCCATGTGCAGTAAATTAGAAGAAATTTTCAAACATATTGGTCTCACGGCATGGAGATATGCATGGAGTGCCATGGCATTTTAATTCCAAAAAATTAAAAAATGATTAGAAAAACATGAAACCTTGCTTGATGTAATGTCATGCCACCAAGATGATGAGTTAAAAAAATTGGCCTGTTTGACGAAAGTTTGGACACACACCCCTCACAAACCGGAGCAACTCACTAGAAGGCTCGTGGTTCCTAGAGGGAACAATGCATGTTTGATGATGAACGGGAGATAGCTTCCACTTACGGCCTTCAATTATTTTTCTGCGTTTAACGTGCACTAATACAACTGTCATGTGAAAAATTGGAGAATTCTAGGGGTCATTTGAACTTTTAAAGACATTTAAGTGATTTTCTAGCCATTTAATGACCGTAATTCAAATTTGAACTACATCTTCATGCAACAGCTAACCATAACGGTTTGAAAAATCATATTTGTGTACTTGTGTGCGAGTTAATTTCATGTGCAGTAAATTAGAAGGAATTTTCAAACATATTGGTCTCACGGCATGGACACATGCATGGAGTGCCATGGCATTTTAATTCCAAAAAAACAAAAATGATCAGAAAAACATGTAACCTTCTTCATGTAATGTCATGCAACCAAGATGATGTGGTAAAAAAACTGGCCTGTTTGACAAAAGTTTGGACACACACCCCTCACAAACCGGAGCAACTCACTAGAAGGCTCGTGGTTCCGAGAGGGAACAATGCATGTTTGATGATGAACGGGAGATAGCTTCCTCTTACGGCCTTCAATTTTTTTTCTATGTTTAACATGCACTAATACAACTGTCATGTGAAAATTTGGAAAATTTCAGGGGTCATTTGACCTTTTAAAGACATTTAAGTGATTTTCTAGCCATTTAATGACCGTAATTCAAATTTGAACTACATCTACATGCAATGGCTAACCATAATGGTTTGAAAAATCATATTTGTGTGCTTGTGTGCGAGTTAATTCCATGTGCAGTAAATTAGAAGGAATTTTCAAACATATTGGTCTCACGGCATGGACACATGCATGGAGTGCCATGGCATTTTAATTCCAAAAAAATAAAAAATGATCAGAAAAACATGAAATCTTACTTCATGTAATGTCATGCCAGCAAGATGATGTGGTAGAAAACTGGCCTGTTTGACGAAAGTTTGGACACACACCCCTCACAAACCGGAGCAACTCACTAGAAGGCTCGTGGTTCCGAGAGGGAACAATGACTGTTTGATGACAGACGGGAGATAGCTTCCTCTTACGGCCTTCAATTTTTTTTTAGTTTAACATGCACTAATACAACTGTCATGTGAAAATTTGGAAAATTTCAGGGGTCATTTGTCCTTTTAAAGACATTTAAGTGATTTTCTAGCCATTTAATGACCGTAATTCAAATTTGAACTACATCGACATGCAACGGCTAACCATAACGGTTTGAAAAATCATACTTGTGTACTTGTGTGCGAGTTAATTCCATGTGCAGTAAATTAGAAGGAATTTTCAAACATATTGGTCTAACGGCATGGACACATGCATGGAGTGCCATGGCATTTTAATTCCAAAAATATAAAAATGATCTGAAAAACATGAAACCTTGCTTGATGTAATGTCATGCCACCAAGATGATGTGGTAAAAAAATTGGCCTGTTTGACGAAAGTTTGGACAAACACCCCTCACAAACCGGAGCAATTCACTAGAAGGCCCGTGGTTCCAAGAGGGAACAATGCATGTTTGATGACGAACGGGAGATAGCTTCCTCTTACGACCTTCAAATTTTTTCTAAGTTTAATGTGCACTAATACAACTGTCATGTGAAAATTTGGAAAATTTCAGGGGTCATTTGACCTTTTAAAGATATTTAAGTGATTTTCTAGCCATTTAATGACCGTAATTCAAATTTGAACTACATCTACATGCAACGGCTAACCATAACGGTTTGAAAAATCATATTTGTGTACTTGTGTGTGAATTAATTCCATGTGCAGTAAATTAGAAGGAATTTTCAAACATATTGGTCTCACGGCATTGACACATGCATGGAGTGCCACGGCATTTTAATTCCAAAAAATTAAAAAATGATCAGAAAAACATGAAACCTTGCTTGATGTAATGTCATGCCACCAAGATGATGTGTTAAAAAAATTGGCCTATTTGACGAAAGTTTGGACACACACCCCTCACAAACCGGAGCAACTCACTAGAAGGCTCGTGGTTCCGAGAGGGAACAATGCATGTTTGATGATGAACGGGAGATAGCTTCCTCTTACGGCCTTCAAATTTTTTTCTGCGTTTAACGTTCACTAATACAACTGTCATGTGAAAAATTGGAGAATTCTAGGGGTCATTTGAACTTTTAAAGACATTTAAGTGATTTTCTAGCCATTTAATGACCGTAATTCAAATTTGAACTACATCTTCATGCAACAGCTAACCATAACGGTTTGAAAAATCATATTTGTGTACTTGTGTTCGAGTTAATTTCATGTGCAGTAAATTAGAAGGAATTTTCAAACATATTGGTCTCACGGCATGGACACATGCATGGAGTGCCATGGCATTTTAATTCCAAAAAAATAAAAAATGATCAGAAAAACATGAAACCTTGCTTCATGTAATGTCATGCCACCAAGATGATATGGTAAAAAAACTGGCCTGTTTGACGAAAGTTTGGACACACACCCCTCACAAACCGGAGCAACTCACTAAAAGGCTTGTGGGTCCGAGAGGGAACAATGCATTCTTGATGACGAACGGGAGATAGCTTCCTCTTACGGTCTTCAAATGTTTTCTACGTTTAACATGCACTAATACAACCGTCATGTGAAAATTCAGAAAATTCTAGGGGTCATTTGACCTTTTAAAGACATTTAAGTGATTTTCTAGCCATTTAATGACCGTAATTCAAATTTGAACTACATCTACACGCAACGGCTAACCATAACGGTTTGAAAAATCATATTTTTGTGTACTTGTGTGCGAGTTAATTCCATGTGCAGTAAATTAGAAGGAATTTTCAAACATATTGGTCTCACGGCATGGACACATGCATGGAGTGCCATGGCATTTTAATTCCAAAAAAATAAAAAATGATCAGAAAAACATGAAACCTTGCTTCATGTAATGTCATGCCACCAAGATGATGTGGTAAAAAAACTGGCCTGTTTGACGAAAGTTTGTACACACACCCCTCACAAACCGGAGCAACTCACTAGAAGGCTCGTGGTTCCGAGAGGGAACAATGCATGTTTGATGATGAACGGGAGATAGCTTCCTCTTACGGCCTTCAATTTTTTTCTACGTTTAACATGCACTAATACAACTGTCATGTGAAAATTTGGAAAATTTCAGGGGTCATTTGACCTTTTAAAGACACTTAAGTGATTTTCTAGCCATTTAATGACCGTTATTCAAATTTGAACTACATCTACATGCAACGGCTAACCATAATGGTTTGAAAAATCATATTTGTGTGCTTGTGTGCGAGTTAATTCCATGTGCAGTAAATTAGAAGGAATTTTCAAACATATTGGTCTCACAGCATGGACACATGCATGGAGTGCCATGGCATTTTAATTCCAAAAAAATAAAAAATGATCAGAAAAACATGAAACCTTGCTTCATGTAATGTCATGCCACCAAGATGATGTGGTAAAAATCTAGCCTGTTTGACGAAAGTTTGGACACACACCCCTCACAAACCGGAGCAACTCACTAAAAGGCTCGTGGTTCCGAGAGGGAACAATGCATTCTTGATGACGAACGGGAGATAGCTTCCTCTTACGGTCTTCAAATGTTTTCTACGTTTAACATGCACTAATACAACCGTCATGTGAAAATTTAGAAAATTCTAGGGGTCATTTGACCTTTTAAAGACATTTAAGTGATTTTCTAGCCATTTAATGATCGTAATTCAAATTTGAACTACATCTACATGCAACGGCTAACCGTAACGGTTTGAAAAATCATATTTTTGTGTACTTGTATGCGAGTTAAAAAATCATCAGACGATGTAAATATCTGGTGTTTAAAAAAGAAAATGTAAAGATCTAGCAAGACAACCAGCCCCCACACGATTGGCACTCTATTTCGCGCCTCAAGGTTTGGAAGGTGAGTGGCGGGGGTTATTAATCAGACACGGTTCTATATTGGAAACCGTCAGCTATTAAGTTCACACACGGATTTTGCTGCGGGAATAGTGTGTAATTCAAACTACAGTACTCGTAAATTCCGGCGACCAGTGTGTGTACTGTTCCCGTCGATCTAGATTCTGGCCGCCGATAAATACTACCTTGCTCACGTTGTCCCGCCTGCATTCTCATCTACATCCTCCCCTCGCTCGCCCTATCTCTCTCTCTCTCAAATCTCTGCCATGGTGCCGCCGGTCTACCCACGCACCGACGAGGAGTCGCCACCCCCCGAGGACGCTCAGATGAAGAGCAGCGACGAGGAGGACCCCTACGCACCGCCGGACGAGGTTACGCCGGACCCCCCAACTTTGGATTGGTTTTGTGGCTAGTACAATCTTTGTCTGTGGAAGTCGCTGCCGCCGACTGAGAAAGCCAGGCAAGTGGCGTTCAAGAAGGAGATGGCGGAGGAGGAACCCAGGTACCAGGCGGCCTGTGAAGCCCGTGATGTCGCCTGGAAAAAGGAGGCGGTGGAGCTTTGGGGGCGGGTGCGTCGTCGTGCGGAGGAGGTGTACAAAGACGGGTACTTCGCGAGGAAGGTCAAAGGTGCGAGGCGCCTCATCGCTGCATGGAGGTGGGCCGATAAGCTCCAGCGTGCAACCGACGAGGAGCTCCGGTGGGCGCCCAACAAAATGGCAAGGTCGTTCGCGCTCGTCCGCCAGCAAGAGGCAGATCCGTACGTCAAGCGCTGCGAGGCGGAGGAGGCGGAGTACTGCCTCCGCGCTGGGAAGACGCCGCGCACCAGGGAGCTGCTGGCGAGGGGATGCCGGAATACTGCCCCCAGGAGGGATTATTAGTTTTACTATTGTTCGTTTTCAATTTTATGCATTGTACCTAGTAGTTAAGTATCATCACGTATATGTGATGATATTATATATATTCTGTGATGAACTAATGAACAATTAATATATATATTATGAATTCCATTTTCTATCTGTTTTTGTATACTAATTTGTATCTAGCTGTTATCATCCACATATACAGAATGGAAAGCGTATATACACACATTGAAATAGAACATATAAGAACGGAAAACAGAGTACACACACAGAAACAGAGCAATATTATGATTGCTGTGAATACATAGCTATCCACGTCGAAATGACTCAACAAAATAAAACGCGTCCATGAGACCATGACCAGCAGCCCTTGCCTCCGGTAGCTCTTGGCTCTGCCTGAACTCGTGCAGGTGTTCATCCAAGCGGTCGACACGCTCGCGGTACATCTGGAGCGCGATCTCGAGCTCCAAGTTGGCTATTTCATCAGAGATCACTAGCTCGAGGATGTGACAGCAATGTTCCTCTACTGCGACCAGGTGGACACCTGGGCCAAGGAGGCGGTCGAGCCTACCGACCAGCGCGTTGGCATCGAGCGGGCCGCGGACAAGGCGAATGGCGCGACCCATGCGAACGGCGCAGCGGGCGTTCGGTGCAAGTACGGCACGGCCGGCCTCTGGTGCAAGTACGGCGCAGAGGGCCTCTGCCCACTCCTGGCGAGGAATGGCGGTACTGACGGGACGTGTACCCAGCTACGACGCCCTGTCGACAGCAGGCAAGCGCCGATGGATCCGCTCTTGCTGTGCGGCGCGCCGCGCCTCTCGCTCTGCGGCGCTCCAACGGTCTCGCCGTGTGGCGAGCCGCAGCCTATCGGCGCGGACGTGCCTAGCTTGCTCTGCGGCGCGCCATCGAGCATGTTGTGCGGCAAGCTGTAGCCTCTCGGCGCTGACATGCCTATCTTGATCCGCGGCGCTGAAGCGCCATGCGCCAAGGGTCTGCTCAACCCTGGCGATGACGCGCATCACAGCGTCGTCCATCGTGTTGCCGGGGAGAGCCTCGGCCTCGACAGGCCGTGGCGCCTTCTCGTTTTCCTCGTCGACGAGGTTGATGGCAGAGGCGGCGCTTTGGTGGGTTGGCATGCTTGGAAAAGGTGGATGTGCTACAGGCTGCGCTTGTTGCTTCCGCGCGTCGCGCGCAGCCTAGGTTTATGCGCAATATCGCTGGGTGGTGGGAAACAGGTGAGGAAATGGCGGGAAATGGTGGCGTGTTCATAAAACGCCATCAATTAATGGAAACTTAGCATAGAAGGAACATCGAGCTAGCACAAGAAGTAGATGATGATCAGATGATCGTTTATCCTAGTTAATTATGCATGTAATAGTTTACTTTGGTGTGTGGAAATGTCATGTATGTACTAGCCACCTATGTAATTGGATGTTTGCCGCGTATTACACACATCTTGTTTATGTGAAACGTTTCTGTTCTCTTGGCTCAACACAAACAGTTTATCGCAATGAACCGTATGCCGTATATCGCACACACCTTGATCTGGCTGACCGTTTCTTTTGTGTTGCCTAATCACAAACAGTTCATCCGAGTGAATTGTATGCCGTATATCACACACACCTTCATCTGGCTGCCCGTTTCTGATGTTCTGCCTCATCACAAACAGTTCATCCGAGTGAACTGTATGCCGTATATCGCACACGCCTTCATCTGGCTGCCCGTTTTCGTTCTTCTTCCTCATCGCAAACAGTTAATTGAACTGAACCGTATGCCCTGCATCGCACACGCAACTAAAATCAGAACCGTGTTTGATGGATCCGCCATCGCAAATGTTTTGCATCTTTTTTGACGTGTTTTTACATAACCGTTTGCGATTAATGCATCGCACACAGTTTCGTCAAAGGGTCTCTGATCGTAGTGTCGCGTTAGTAGCATCCTGCAGTAGTGATTACTTGGCAATAGAAGACTTGGTAGTTCAATCATGTCCACCTTACTACTGAACTGGTTCACCGAAATGAGTTTCATATACTACATGCCAAACTTGTTATGTGTCTGCTTGTTTCTTCTTTTAGAATGCCGACAGAGTATTCGGGAAGAGTACCTTATTAAGGTTCAGGATAGTAAGGCATCCTTGTTGGTCTCCAACAAAGATGATAAAACAACTAAGAAAAATTATCTTGAAGACAGTGAGAGAACCCCAAAGTCCTGTCTTGATGTAGTGTTCGAGTTACTGGCCACTACTGCTGGCACAAGCTCTTCGAACTCACTGTCTGAATCAGTTCAGTTTCTTGAGTCTCAACTACAAGCTGAAAGACATCGATCAGTTGTGCTGCGACAAGAAGCCGAAGGACTGCAGAAGTCCCTGGAGAATTCAGATGCATACTTTCTGGTGCAACAACAAGCGTTGGAGGATTTTAGCGCCAAATAGGAGAAAGCTAATAAGCTTGCTATGCTTGTTGCCAGCATGGTGGATACCCAGGATAACGTTTCTTGAGCTCTTCTGAAGTTGTTTCAGTTATGGACTTGTTTTGTTGCCACGTTTATTTGCACTGGTGGCCAATTTAGACGGCCAGTGTATATAATATGCTGCTTTGTTCCCTATATTTGCACTGGTGGCGAACTTTGATGCCCAGTGGATGTAATATGTGTAATAGCCGTAATAACCTTGCGTTAGTTGCTTGCTTATTTATTTCCTTATTGTCTTGTTTAGTTGTTTGCTTGTTGTCACTGCAGTTCTTTTTCCGTGTTTTTCTAGTGGCCACAATAACCTATTTTTTTAAACTAGGCCACAATAACCATGGGCAACATACGGACCATTGTAACCATGTTCCTGCTACCTGCTGTAGTGACCATGGGGCCTCCTACGGGCCGAAGGATCCATGGGCCTTCTACGGGCCGTAGAATCGATTGGCAAAACATGGGTCGTACTATTCATGGACCAATAACGAACCGCAATATGGGCCGTAAACGGGATGCAATGGGAATCGTTTGTTTATTGGCCAACCATAACGGGCCGTTAAGAGGCCGATATGTTTAACGGGCTTCATTCTATCGACAGGCATAACGGGTCATTTGTGGGTCGTATTTGATGACACTATGAGAACGGCCCAACGGATTAACGGGCCGACTGTAGCCACGGGCTGAATTTGGCCCACAAGCGGAATAGGCCAGTAACGGACCGTAAGTATTCGAATGCTGGAAATGAGCCCGAGAATAAATGGGCCCTTAGAAGGCTGAAAGATAACACAGGCTGGAAACGGTCCGACGGAATAACGGGCCGTTAATGGGTATAAAGCGACATACTGTTCTTTATGGGCCAGTTTCACCACGGGTCATTAATGGGCCCAGGGTTACAGAGGGCCTCATATGGGCCGAAAGGCGTCATGGGCCATACATGGGCCGGAAGTTACAATGGGCTGGAATCATATTGGACGGCCCAGATGACGCTACTGGGCCTATTTCGGATAGGCCATAACGGGCCGTGAGTTAGCGGACTGTAAATGGGCTATATGCGAATAGGCCGTTAACATGCTTTTTGTGGGACGGCCTGCTACCTTTTCACCAAGTCAAACGGGCTGGCCTTTTCACCTGAATGGGCCACTGTTTGGCCTTGCCACGTGTCGACGTATCATAGGCGCCTCCCATCCAATCAGTGGATGACATCTGTCCCAATGTTGAGCCGACACGTGGTTCCTCTGGCCATTGAGAATTTTACACGTGGAAAATCCCCATTGGTCCAGGCTGTTAACGGGTTATCGGATCCAAACCGGAACCCGGTAGCTTAACGGTGACCCGTTATGGTGGATGCCACGTGTCGGTTACCCTTGATGAAAACACTTCCATGACGCGCCATTTATCATCATGGAAGTGGACACTTCCATGATGGTAATTTTGGTATTGTCATAGAACACTTCTACGACAGCACAGGTATGACTATCTTGATTCTGTCATAAAATCATCATGGATGTACATGCATGACAGAAAACGTGACCTACTGTGACAAACACGTAACATCACGGAAGTGGTTTTTTTGTAGTGTCTCTTGGGGTGAAATTGTTTGGATCATGCGGATAGAAGCCTTGTTCAATGATTCTCCAAAGATTTGTTGAGCTGCGATTCAAATGAGACTTGATGCGAAAAACCCAATTAGCAAAATCACCCGTAACAAGCTTAGGAGGAGGACCAAGGTGGTTAATATGAGGTGTAGGGACCGGTCCTCCATAGACCGGGGGAGGGGGAACCGAGGCAAAGGTTCCCGTCCCATTCTTGTTATGAGGGGAAGAAGTTTGAGTACCTTTAGCCGCTTTCTTGCCGGAATTGGCCTCCGACTCCGATGCTGTGGGATTAACCACAAGCAATGGATCGGGAGTAGATTTCAACCCCTCAAGCAATTCTTTAAGCATGGACTTGACTTCGGTCATCATAGACGTCTTAAGTGAAGCCATTGCTTCATTTAAGTCGTCTCCTGTGATCGAAGTCAACTCCACGGCCTTGGGCACTTCCTCCTCAGTGTCAACCATACTCTTCAGGTGATGAAACCCTCAATAAAGAGACGAGGCTCTGATACCAATTGATAGGATCGATATGGTTGACTAGAGGGGGGGGGGAGAATAGGCAACTACCAATTTTTAGCTTTTCTTAACAAATTAGGTTAAGTAACAAGTAGGTTGTCTAGAAGTGCAACTAGGTGAGCAACCTATATGATGCTAACAACAACTACAACAAGTGCAAGCAAAGGATACAACACAATAATAGTTTTGCACAAAGTAAATGTAAGAGATAACCACAAGTGGAGCCGGTGGAGATGAGGATGTGTTACCGAAGTTCCTTCCCATCGAGAGGAAGTACGTCTCTGTTGGAGCGGTATGGAGGCACAATGCTCCCCAAGAAGCCACTAGGGCCACCGTATTCTCCTCACGCCCTCACACAATGCGAGATGCCGTGATTCCACTAGTGGTGCCCTTGAAGGCAGTGACCGAACCTTTACAAACAAGGTTGGGGCAATCTCCACAACTTAATTGGAGGCTCCCAGCAACACCACGAAGCTTCACCACAATGGAATGTGGCTCCGAGGTGACCTCAACTGTCTAGGGTGCTCAAACACCCAAGAGTAACAAGACCCGCATGGGATTAGTGGGGGGAATCAAATTTCTCTTGGTGGAAGTGTAGATCGGGGCCTTCTCAACCAATCCCTAGAAATTCAATAAGTTTGATTGGCTAGGGAGAGAGATCGGGCGAAAATGACCTTTGGAGCAACAATGGAGTTTGGGGGAGGAAGAGGTAAGTCTTCTTAAAGAAGAAGACCCCCTTTTATAGTGGGGAACAAATCCAACTGTTATGCTCTTCTCAGCCCGCACACAAGCGGTACTACCGCTCCGGGAGCAGTACTACTGCTTCCTACAGTATGCCAAGGAGAAAGAAGAAACAGGGGAGAACAGAGCACCGAGCGGTAGTAGGAGCGGTGGTAGGGGCGGTACTACCGCCTCCACTGCCACTCTCACTTCCACTCGTCCTGTAGGGTCTACGAGATTGAACGGTAGAGACCCAGGGGTACTACCATAGAACCCGACACGAAAAATTCAAGACCACAATAGTGAGCGGTAGTACAAGCGCAACTAGCAGCGGTACTACCACTTATAAGTGGTACTACCGCTGCCACCCGCGGTACTACCGCTTGCAGCTCTCCACCACTTCTTGAGCAAAACAGAGAGACTATTCCAGAGAAGCGAAAAGAGGCGATGGGTGCAAAATGAGTGTGTACGTGATGATTCCACCCAAACCTTTCCGAAGCTGACCCCCTCTTGATAGTACAACATTCCCTACGACTCAAGTCCACCAAAAAAGAAACGCAGGAAAGAAAACTGTCTTCACTTTGAAACTCCGAGGGGCTCGAATCATCTTCTGCCATATGTTTGATAATCTGAAATGATCAATGCACATGATTAGTCCGCGACCACGTTGCCATCAATCACCAAAACCACTTAGGGAGAAATATGCCCTAACAGTAAACAATTCAGTCGAAAGTTTCCATCACGCCATCAAAATCTTCAATTAGTACATCATTCATTTTCGTCAAACATGCCATTGATGTCTTTGCCATGGAATTCATCCCCAGGTATGGTCAGTTACCCTCCATGGGCTTATTTTGATCCATGGATGCAATATTATTTTTTATATCATGAAAGGGTATTACCAATTCACTATACATTTGATTAGCTACAAGTTTATTGCTGAACCAAAGGGCCGAAATATTTGATTTTTCATTTCATTTGTTTATTTCGGCTATACGTTCTTTGGTGGATGAAGTTTAAATGGTCCTTATTGTAATGGCCGATACTTATCTATCACCCTAAGAATATGTCAAAGCAATGGCCGGTGTAGCATTCTAAGATCGCCTTAGTTCGATTGGAGAGCAAGACAGGGTACGTGTTCATGGAAATTTATACATATACCTATATTATGCTTGCATAGAGTTGAGACATTTTGACAGATGCCATTCAAGATATGTTGCACAAACCAATTCATAGCAAAATTGGTGAGTGGGCTTATGCTTTGATTTAATACGATTTGGCCTACAAATCTTTTAAATCTACGAGAGGCCAAATCATTGTTGGTTTTGTTATTGAGCATCGGATTTATGACATGCATAATATTAATATTAGCATTGTCTCTCTAATACTATGGAGATTATGTTTTGATTGTTGAATTCATAACGGCCAAGGTATTGGTGTTGTTTATATATCCTGATGGTGCTATTTTGTGAAGCCTCATGCCACTTTTTTTTGCACAAATAATCAAAGTCGAATATGCCTTGTTACTCGGATTGAATCTTTTACTTGCTATAGGTGCCATACATATTGAGGCTTTCATTGATTTGTTATTAGTAGTGCAACAGATATCAAGAAGTTATCAATGTTTTGACGAATCATTTGTAGTTTATCTTGAGGCATGTCTAGATGTAATATTCTCCTTGGGTTGCTTTCAAATTGTTCATATATCTAAACAGGACAATTGGAGAGAGTTGGCACAGGAAGCATCGGGCTACTATGTTGATCATGTGTTGCATATCTATCAATAGCTGATGCTTAGTCTCGTCGACACAGGCAAGGCCGAACCGAAGCCCACCGCTTCGGCCACTAATGAATTTTTTATTCAGGTGAAAGAAAGCTCATTATTGATTATCTGTAAGATCCTAGCGATGGGGTAGACAAGATGGTTCGGCGGAATACTTTGTGATGCACATTGGTATATGAAATTATTGCCGGACTATTGATGGTATTCTTTTTGAGTGCTTGAAAACTAAGCAAGGAGTTGAGGAAATTTCACCCAAGTTCGCATCAACAAAGTTCAAGTAAGCGATGGTTGATATATACTTATCGCCCTGAGCACATACAAATGGCCGATGGAGTGCTTACACCGTCCTTTGATCAAGCATTATGCAAATTATTTTTCGGCACACAAGCTATGCTGAAAAACAGGGGGGCATGTGTTGACATCAGATTTTGTCATGGAAGAAAATCATTATTAAGATGGCCTCAAATGAAGAAGTGCTCTACATGAGGAAGTTTAGTATTGTCAACAAACATCTTTGAAGTTTGGGTCATCGCCATCTAGTCTCATCTCGAGGGCCGAAGTTGTGCTCGAAGTACTAAGTTTTTATATTTAGAGTACTGTTCGGCCATTTACGCCTTCAAGACAGTTGATTTTGATATAAGAATAGTCTTAATCTGAGGTCGTATGCAAAAGTTAGAGCCAAAAATGTGTGGCTAAAGTAGATGGCCAAACCCTCCAGGGACAATCATCCGGGTTTCTGATTTCTCTACCGCAGACTTCAGAAAACAGCCCAAACCCCCTCAAGATGTCCTCTAATGAAAAAATGTTTAGCACGAAAGTTGTTCGTCTCGTCGAAACGGTTAAAATTGCTTTTGAGCTCGTTTCCAGACGAGATCATTTACTGCCTCAAAAGTGACCCACAAGGTGCAGTCAGCTTTTAAAGCGAACAGTTTTGAAAAGTTTGGACTCCAAGTTAGATCCAAACTAGGGTTTTGGACGTGAATCCAAACCTTTCCTTGCACAGGAAGTCCAGCCGTCTCTTATATACACGAGAGGTGACGGCCGATTGAACAACACACAATCTAACAAATCAATCTATCATACTTTTCGTGTTCATCTATCTTTATCTCTCTTCCTTGTATCTTGCTTCTCGTTCTTCGTCGTTCTTTGGGATTGGAGGGCAGCGAACCTCGAGGCTCTAGGGGTGGTTAGGCCGACCTAAGGCAGCCCATAGCCGCTACACCGTCCTGACGGGGTCCCTCCCGGACGGGCGGGGCTTCGGGTATACAAAAGCGCCTGCCAGATTGTCTTGCGTATCGCGCTTCCGGCGAGCCTCCTTCGGCGTGTGCTGCCGCGCATCGCGCTCGGCATCGAGGGTACACGGGTGACGTGTTCGTGTGTGAACAGGCGGTAACACCAGCTTGTCGGTGATGCCGTGCTCCTCAGGTCACTTGACCGAACCAAAATTTTCTAACCTCTCTGTGCTAAATAAATGAAAATGCCAGTAAAAGCTGGATCTTTCAAAAAAAATCATTAGTCATTTTCATAGATTTTTCGGCCGTCAGACTGGCTCCTTCTCGAGTAGCAGCAGCTGCAGCACACTAGGAAACATATTATTTTTCACGTACTCCCCTGCATGCATATCATCCTAGGATTTTGCAGGCCAACAAAGCTCGTTACGTGCAGAAATCACCAAATTATGCCTCTTCAACTACTGGTTGGTGTATGTACCAGTTTCAGAAGAAAAGGGTAGGCACAGGGGGGAAAACGAGAAGGGGTACCGAAGGAAAACGGGAAAGGAACGGCGGAATCGCACGCTGTAACTCCAGAAGGCCTGCTACGGGCTCTCAGTTTGGGCCCAAACTCGCAAGCGCGTGCGTGCTGGTGGCACCCGCAGGACAGCAGACGAGGAAGGAAGCAAGCAGGTTTAGTACCACATCGCGCACGGAGGAGGAGTGCAGAGGACAGATGGCTATAAAAGGAGACCTGCCTCAGCATTGCAACTCATACCTTTCTCGGCCTTTTGGCTAAGATCAAGTGTAGTATCTGTTCTTATCAGTTTAATATCTGATATGTGGGCCATATGTCCACAATGATATTAAATTTATTTTTTATGGGGGTGGGCCCACCATAGTAGCTTGCTACTGGGGTCCGCACGCGTTGTCTGGGCGTTGCACTGCTGCCTTGGCCCGGCGCACCCCAACCAAGTTAAGAACAAACCTTTGAGATTGAGATACAAAGTTCAGTTGGAGTTGGGGCGAATAGTCCAACCAACAAGCGGCATTTGAATGGAAGTGTTGGGTTTGTCAATTCATAGCCTACAGGTGAAAGAATCCAATCTTGCTAGAGGTTGTTGGGACAGTACATCATGGTTGATTTCTCTATGGAGCGATAGCGAAGACAACCGTACAATATAATCGCAAAAACGGATGGATCTGAGTTAACCCCAAGCTCGCATCTCTTCATTTCTTTTGTCTTGCCTTTCCCAATTTTCATAAGAAAAATCTCACACCTTTGAGGCGCCATCACTCGCCAGTTCATTCTGCACGATGCTGCAAGGTGATTTGGAAGCCGAGAACAACATCCACAGAGAAAGAAGGCAGTGGAGGAAGAGGGTCAGAAAGAAATCCCATCTCTCCTCTCCTCCGGGGAGGAGAACATCGCCTCCAACATCACCTAGGTGACAGATCTGCTCCGGAACAAGGTTTAGGTTCCTCATTTTGGGATGTTTCTTGGGATGTGGATGTACGTGTACTCAATTACCAATTTCGGTGAAGATTAGCTCATCCCCCTATTTTGGATAAGTAGAGGATTTGGGGAGAGTTCTTGATTGAGAAGAGCTAGTTAAGCACATTTATTGCTTTATACATATCAGTACTTCAGCAGGTCAGCATTCAGATAATCTACTCATGGTGGCCTAATTTATATTTTTGTTTCATTCGCAAAAAAATAAATTATTTTTGTTCAGCTCATAGGCTGGACTCTACTAATAGAAATGAAGAGCATGACTAAGAAAGACGGCATCATAGCTCGGTTGGTTGGAAAGATGGAAGGATAGCAACCCCTTTGCTCGGTTAAGTACAGGAGCGCTCTGTGCGCGCGAATGCAACCCTTTATTGATTTTATGTCTCACTTGGTTCATTTCTTGAATTTATTAGTCAAAATGTGTAGTTCCTGGATGCACATATCATCTAAGCATAGCTACACGCTACCTGTGTCTCTGGAATTTAACCACCCAAATGATTGTAATGATGTTCCTATTTTTGAAGTGAATAGAAAAACAGAACGAACTGCAAACTATATCTTTACCAAAGTGCATGCACTTTTTATCTGCGGGATGATTGAAGATGCAGAGGAGAAGGGCTTGATTTCACCTAGTGTTACAACACTAATCGGAGCAACAAGCAGCAATCAAGGAATTGGAATGGTGTTCATCGCTGTTTAGAAAGGCTACCGGTTTATTGCTGTCAAGCCTGCAAAATATTCACTTGACAAACAGATGCTGATGAGATTTTTGGGCGCTGAACTGATCTTAACAGGCGAGTGTCCCTCTTGTATGCTAGCGGGGAAATTGCTTGTCCATTATATAACCAAATAGTACTTGAAGTGTCTAAATATTTTTGATGAATATTTACTGCAGATCCTGCAAATGGGTTTAAAGGAATGATTTGCAATGTGGAGGAGCTGATGAAGACTATGCCAAATTCTCATTGTCTTACTCAAGTCACCAATCCAGCAAACCCAGATGCACACTTCAAATGGACTGATACTTATATCTGAAATGTCATCTTTTCATGTTTCACAATATACAACTAGTATCTTTTATCACCAATTATGAATCTTTATTTTATCAATATGCTCTTTTGTATCAATTTACTCGATTATCATTTTCTCGAACAAACTTCAGGACCCGAGATATGGAAGGACACAACAGGCAAAGTGGATATGTTTGTGGCCGCTGTTGGCTCAGGAGGCACACTGACAGATGTAGGGAAGTACCTGAAGATGAAAAATCCATCCATAAAGATAGTGTGCGTGGAACCTTCAGAAAGCGCTGTAATTTCAGGTAATCCCTTAACCATACCATGTGGTGCTAGTTTCAAGCTATGGACTTCCAACAAATCGTAATCATCAGAAGAGGATTATACTTTATCGATTACTTAAACTTAAGAGACCAATTATAGAAAGAAGACAGTAGCTGAGTGTGTTTAGGAAGAAGAGAATCCCTAAGTTAGAATTGAATGCCATTCCATTTCCTAAAGAAAGAGATTTCCGGCTGGTGAGTAGTAGGAGTAAGGGCCCGGCTAGTGAGAACTAGCTTATACTATCTTTTCTGGTGTAAGAGCATGAATAAGTGCAGATGAACAGAAACATCCAGGATGTGCAATAGTAACCAGAGACACTGTTGTTTGATCCTCTGTTCAGGAGGCTCACCAGTGTCACACAAGATTCAGGGCACGGGGCCAGGGTTCATTCTGGAGGTTCTCGACACGTCGGTCATCGATGAGGTCGTGACGGTGAGCATGGAGGAGGCTGGCGAGGGTGGAGGGCCTGCTGGTCGATATATCCTCTGGCGCAAACATCGCTGCTTGCATCAAGGTAAACTTATTATTGATGTCCAGCAGGTTACATACACTATCATCTTTGTTGGCTGTGTCAGGTCTGATTTCGTGAGTCTCTGGCAGATCACGGCGAGAGAAAGGATCGAGGGTAAGATGATCGTTACCATATTCCCCAGTGTCGGCGAGAGATATATGAACTCTGATCTCTTTGCGCTTGTGTGGGAGGAATGTGACAATATGACCTTTTGATGACATGGGCAACTCTCATTAAGTAGAATGGATGCTATTTTTCATGTGTTCGTAAGTGTCATCACAAGGTACAGTGGATCCTCTGTTCTTGCTTTTTTGCAAAACAGAGCGTGGCTTTGATTGTTTGAATATACACATGTGGTCGGATACAGGCTAATTGACTGGAAGAAATTATATGCTGATCTTCATAAGGGCACTCCTACTCTTTTTTTTTCTTTCAAAAAGGAGGTTGAAAACCTCGGCCTCTTTTTTTATAAAGAAGGAATACCCCCAGCTTCTGCATCAAGTGATGCACACGGCCATTTCGTTCCCAAAAAAAACGGCCTCCGACTCCTATCTTTTTTGTCCGGCTCAATAATTATCTATGAGGGTCCAGAGGGGCCCATTTAATCTGGGGAATATGGTACGTCTAAAAAGTCGATTTTCACTATATGCAATCCATGTATACATGATAAGTAACAAATTGCTATAAAATCATGTCTACAAGTCATAGAAAATATTGAAGTGCGTATGTGATCATGACCTCTACATTAGCTATCAAATTTTGATCAGGAAGATGTCAAGAAATTCTTGAACCACTGGAATGAGTTCTTGGGGTATATCTTGAGGTTATCCTTGTAGTCCACGAAGTACAACCCGAACCTCGAGGTGTATCCAGCGGTCCACTCCCAGTTGTCGAGAAGAGACCACACAAAATACCCGCGAACATCACAGCCGTCCTCCCTGCAACATTACCGAAGATTAACCGATCTATGAATAGCAAAAGAAGGTTTGACTGATCAAGGCAAGGTAAAATCATGTGAGCACCTTATGGAATCAGCTAGATTTGTGAGGTAGTCATTGTGCTAGTTGATTCCTTTTGTGTCCTTGAGGGCCTTCTTGAGGGATATGAAGGGGCTGTTGCTGTCATCCATCACTTAAACAGGAGTTACTTTAATTATGTCGAAGGCGCATTTAGTTACACTTAATTGACTAACATGCACATCCTTTTTATGTTCATGAACTCCGATGAGGGTATTGTTCTATTCTCTTGGTAGTGTTGCGCTAATCAAATGGAGAAAACCATATTGTGCATGTACTTGCCTTTTTCAGTGATGTAGACCGTTGGAGTGTTGTATCTATCTTTGACATAGTTCACGAGGCTCCTCATCTACTAGGCATAATGTACAACCATATGGAATTGGCCTGCACGTACAGAGGCGAACAACAGTAATATTCAGTCATGATGCCTGCAGTTAATTTTTAGAATTCCAAATGCAACATTACAACACAAAATTGTCAGTCTGCATGTTGCTAATGGGATGGTTACCTTATTTCCAATTGGCCTCCCATTTCTAAAGGCTGACAATGTACACAATATGCACACTATTTATTTATTTATTTTTGTGAATGAATGTACACAATATGCACACATGAGTATGAAGATTAAAAAAATTAAAGATACAAGAGGGGTAGGACTGAATTACGGAGGCAGATGGATCCGCTGTCTGCCAAGATGTCATTCAACAAGTATTTCATGACAGTGGAATGGTCTTCATTTGTGTAGAATGTGATGTAGTGATTGATCCCCACGAAGTCCAGCGACCCCTTCACCAGATCGGCCTCTTTCGTCATGAACCTCAGTAGCCTTTCTCCGACCCTCGATCTCATTGTTGTCGGGTAATCGCCGAAGAAGAAGGGATCGGCAAACCTTTTTGACATAGCATTTGACCTAACTCAGTTCACTCACTCCCTCTTGCACAACTCTAGCCGTCATCTACTATTCCTCTCTGTGTGTTGCTTCCGGCGATCCCATCCCGACGACCGCGTGCACGGTTGGTCGGGAGAGCAGGTGCCTCCGGAACCTTATCGTTCGAGATCCTGTCTGGGAGAACGGCAATAAGGTTTTTGGGGAGCATCTCGACGCGACTGCTCCCGATCCGTCCCCGTCTCCGTCCACATCTGCTTCCACTACTTCCCATGCATCGACTCCATGGCTGACGACGAAGCCACCAAGAAGAAGGCCTCGGCCGATGTCGAGGCTGCCACCGCCGCCGCATTGGCCTGGCCAACCGGAGGGTATGACTCGTTCATCCCTTATTTGCTTGTTCATGTGCTGGTCGTATATATGATGTTCATAGATGTTTCGGTTCTATGTATTGTACGTGCTCACATGCTTAGGTATCGGTATGAGATGCATATCGTATTTGTCATGCTTACCATTTACTCATGGATTAGATTAATCGAAAATGTGCTAATATTTCCAACAATCCAAAAACCTTATTTTAGGCACTTTTCGACTCATGGCTTCGCCGCTACTCTGAAACCGGAAAAGTTTACTGGGACGCATTTTAAGCGTTGGCAGACAAGGACCACCTTGTGGCTCATAGTGATGAATATGTTCTGGGTTGGTGGTGTGTCTCCCACGATAACGATTGCTCCTGAACAGGAGAATGCGTTTAGGGAGGCAATCACCATCTTTGTGGAAGCCATTCTTACTGTGATTGGAGACAAGTTGGTTGACGCATTGGACTAGGCCCATGAGATACAGTGCATCGCTAAGGAGTTGGAGCTCCTGAAGTGTGAGTTACCGGACAAGTTTGTCGCAGGTTGAATTATTGCAAAACTCCCTCCTGGATGGAGGAACTTTGCTACTTCTCTCAAGCACCTGAGACATGAATTTTCTGTTGAGGATGTCATCGGTCATCTAAGTGTTGAGCAGAACTCGAGAACAAAGGACTCACACGTGAAAGGTGCAAGGGTTCTTCTAGTGCCAATGTGGTGCAAAAGAATTTGCACAAGTTCAAGGGAAAGAACACTGTCCAGCAGAATACTACCTTCAAGAAGAAGGGTAAGAAGAAAGATAAAAAGAGAGATGGCTACTTTACTTGTGGTTCAGAGCAAGACTGGGCAAACAAGTGCCCAAACAAGTACAAGCAGATAGGATAGGACTCCAAGTCGGTCAATGTTACTCTAAGCAACAATGATGGGGCATCAAGGTATGGTAGTCTGTTTACCATACTTTCAGTTTGTCAGTCCAGATACTGGGGCCAATATTCATGTGTGTGCTGATGTGTCTTTGTTTTCTTCTTACCATGTCGCACGAGATTCCTCAGTCCTGATGGGGAATGGTTCGCATGCTTCTGTTCATGGTGTTGGCACGGTAGATCTGAAGTTTAGTTCGGGAAAGATCGTGCAACTAAAGAACGTGCAGTATGTCCCCGCCATCAAGAAGAATCTTATTAGTGGCTCCCTTCTATGTAAAGAAGGGTTTAAGTTAGTATTTGAGTCCAATAAAGTAGTTGTATCTCGATATGGACAGTTTATTAGAAAAGGATATGATTGTGGTTGTTTGTTCCGCCTTTCCCTGGAGGATTTATGTAATAAAGTCGTGAACCAAATTCATTCTAATGCGAATGAATCTGAGGTTTGGCATTCACGTCTTTGTCATATTAAGTTCGGTTGTATCGCACGGCTAGCAAAGATGGATTTAATCCTGAGTTTCAGTTTAGCTAAAGGCTCTAAGTGCCATGCATGTGTGCAAGCTAAGCAACCTCGTAAGCCTCACAAGCTTGCGAAGGAGAGACACCTGGCACCACTAGAGCTCATACATTCAGATCTGTGCGAGATGAATGGTGTGTTGACTAAAGGTGGAAAGAAATATTTCATGACGTTGATTGATGATTCCACTAGATTCTACTATGTGCATTTGTTAAACACCAAGGATGAGGCTCTACACTACTTTAAAATCTATAAGGCAGAAGTTGAGAACCAACTTGAAAAGAAAATAAAACAAGTCTGGTCTGATCGTGGCAGAGTACTTTTCTAATGAGTTCGATTTATTCGGAACATGGTATTTATCATGAGAGGACGCCTCCCTATTCACCTTAGTCAAACGGGGTTGCCGAAAGGAAAAACCGTACTCTAATAGATTTGGTTAACGCCATGTTAGATACATCAAGTTTATCCAAGGCATGGCGGGGGAGGCTGTATTGACATCATGTCATGTCCTGAATAAAGTTCCCACGAAGGATAATGAGACTACTCCCTATGAGCAATGGAAAAAGAAAAAAACTACACTCTCTTACTTGCGCACTTGGGGCTGTTTGGCGAAAGTCAATGTGTCGATAACCAAGAAGCGTAAGTTGGGTCCGAAGACTGTGGGCTACGGTTTTCTTGGCTATGCCAAGTATAGTGTTGGCTATAGATTTCTAGTGGTGAAATCTGATGTACACTACGTGAAGGTCGGTACGATCATGGAGTCTAAAGATGCTACATTCCTTGATATTTTTCCCATGAGATATATGAAAATAACTTCTAGACTGGAATCTGATGAGACTCCTGAACTTGCCATTCCGATGGAATATTATGAACACAAAAGTGATGAAAGTTCCATGGGGCATGATGAGGAAGCTCCTGTTAGGAGCAAGAGACAGAGGACTGCAAAGTCTTTTGGTCATGATTTCTTCGTGTACCTCGTGGATGACGACACTCCCAGTTCCATTTTAGAGGTTTATGCATCTCCTGATGCTGACTACTAGAAGGATGCAGTCTGTAGCGAGATGGATTCCATCTTGCTAACGGGACATGGGAGATCACTGATCGTCCTTACGGTTGCCGACCATTGGGATGTAAGTGGGTGTTCAATAGAAAGCTTAGGCTCGATGGTAATGTTGAGAAGTACAAGGCTAGGCTTGTGGCCAAGGGTTATATACCCAGAAAGAAGAAGAAGAATTCTTTGATACTTACTCGCCTGTGGCTAGACTGACAACCATTCGAGTGCTACTCGCATTGGCTGCCTCACATGGTCTTCTCGTTCATCAAATGGACGTTAAGACGGCTTTTCTTAAGGGAGAGCTAGACGAGGAAATTTACATCCAACGTCCAGATGGCTTTGTAGTAAATGGTCATGAAAGAAAGGTGCGCAAGCTAGTGAAATCTTTGTATGGCCTCAAACAAGCACCTAAGCAAATGGCATGAGAAGTTTAATACAACTTTGACATCTGATGGCTTTGTTGTTAAAGAAGCTGACAAATGTTTATACTATCGCTATGGTGGGGGCGAAGGAGTTATATTGTGTCTGTATGTCGATGACATACTGATATTTTGGGACCTACCTCAAAGTCATTGAGGAGGTCCAGGCTTTTCTATCTCATAACTTTGAGATGAAAGACCTGGGCGTGGCTGATGTTATCTTGAACATCAAGCTACTAAGAGATACTGAGGGTGGAATTACACTTTTGCAATCCCACTATGTTGATAATATTTTGAGCCGTTTTGGATATTCGGACTACAAACCTTTTGCAACACTATATGATCCTAGTGTGCGGATTCAAAAGTTTGAAGGCACGACTGTAAATCAATTGAGATATTCCCAAGTGGTTGGTTCACTCATGTACCTAGCTTGTGCTACTCGTCCTGATATCTCATTTGCTGTGTGCAAACTGAGCCGGTTTGTTTCCAATCCGGGAGATGTGCATTGCATGCTGTTGAGCGAGTGATGCGTTATTTGCAAGGTACTGGGAACTACGGAATTCACTATTCTGGGTACCCGATGGTACGAGGGGTATAGTGATTCGAATTGGATACCTGATGCTAATGAGATGAAAGCCACAAGTGGATATGTCTTCACACTTGGTGGTGGTGCTGTTTCCTGGAAGTCTTGCAAGCAGACGATCTTAACGAGATCGACTATGGAAGCATAACTCACAAAATTAGACACATCATGCATCGAAGCAGAATGGCTTTGAGAGCTTTTGATGGATTTGCCAGTGGTTGATAAACCATTCTTGGCTGTCCTTATGAACTATGACAATAAAACTATGATTGCCAAGGCTAAGAGTTCAAAGGACAACATGAAATCCACAAAGCACATAAGAAGAAGATTAAAATCCGTCAGAAAATCAAGAAACTCCGGAGTGATAGCATTGGATTATATCCAGGCTGCTAAAAATCTGGCAGATCCTTTTACGAAAGGGCTATCACGGATTGTGATAGAAAATGCATCAAGGGAGATGGGCATGAGACCCATGTAAGTTGCCATCGGGGTAACCCAACCTATGTGATCGGAGATCCCGTGAATTAGGACCTCGGAAAACAATCCAACGGTCAACTGAGGAGAGTATCCTTAATTAACCCACTCCGTTGGAGATGCAATAATACTCTCATAATCTGTAAGGCAGGCTGACTTTTTTCTTAATGTATTCCAAAACTTATGTAAGCAAGATGCTATCCTGCAGAGCATTCTTTGGAGGAACACACCTATGTGAGCCTGACTGCTGGTCAGAGTCTATGAGATTGGGTAATCTCTAGGAAGCTCATGAGAAGGTAAGGAGTATGACTAATAAGCTCCACCCGTGGGGTTTATATAGCCTTCGGCAGCCACGTATCAGCTGACAATGCGAAACTTCTGCACGCCA
Organism: Thinopyrum elongatum; assembly: GCA_011799875.1. NCBI lineage: Eukaryota > Viridiplantae > Streptophyta > Magnoliopsida > Poales > Poaceae > Thinopyrum > Thinopyrum elongatum. Next base: position 503,244,594 of record CM022303.1, read on the forward strand.
AACTGACAATCCAAGGCATAGTTCATTGTTCAGTTGTGAAGAAGTCTAGTCCTGTTGCTCTAGGTGTAAGTTCAACTTAAGAGACTCCACTAAAAATGCTGGTATATCAAACATTGTTTCGAATAGTTGACAAACTTATGTGCCTCGAGATCTGGTGGGGAATTGCTGGATTATAGATGGACTCTAGGTGTAAGTTCAACTTAAGAGACTCCACTAAAAATGCTGGTATATCAAACATTGTTTCGAATAGTTGACAAACTTATGTGCCTCGAGATCTGGTGGGGAATTGCTGGATTATAGATGGACTTAGGCCCATATAAGACAATAATCCCTGGTTAATATCTAAGTCCCATTGAGGTGCATGGCAAGTGGTGGGAAGTTTAGTACCATACTGCTAGTGAAGTGAGAGTGAGACCCCTTTATAAGGGCTACTCTACCACACCATTGGGAGCTTGGGAAGAGGAGATTTACACGTGCGCTCCTCCTCCTCCGTCGCCCGCCTCGCCTTGCCTTGTCACGAGGCCCGCACACCGCGGGTTGTGGGAATGAGCCGAGCCAAAACTTATTTTTGCCGATCAGGAATGGTTAATTAATCTCAGATTAATTGACGAGTAGCTATAGTAGTGCCACTGTCGAAGACGTTAGACCGTGGGCTGTTCGCGGACTCGGTCGTGGGCCTGAGCCCAGGCCCATCTACCCAACGGCCTATATAAGAAGGCGCTGGCAAGTGGAGTGACCTAACTCAGTTCACTCACTCCCTCTTGCACAACCCTAGACGTCATCTGTCGTTCCTCTCTCTGTGCTACTTCCGGCGATCCCATCCCGACGACTGCGTGCATGGTTGGTCGGGAGAGCAGGTGCCTCAGGAACCCAGTCGTTCGAGATCCTGCCTAGGAGAACGACGATAAGGTTTTTGCGGAGCATCTCGACGCGACTGCTCCCAATCCGTCCCTGTCTCCGTCCACCTCTGCTTCCACTACTTCCCCTGCATTGACTCCATGACGATGAAGCCGCCAAGAAGAAGGCCTCGACCGATGCCGAGGCTGCCGCCACCGCCGCCGCGTTAGCCTGGCCAACCGGAGGGTATGACTCGTTCATCCCCTATTTGCTCGTTCATGTGCTGGCCGTATATATATTGTTCATATTTTTTTGCATGGTAATACGTGTCTCATTTATATCATAAGGATCATAGTACAAGCCATGTACAAACCGACCTGGCAAAACTGAAAAGATAGCAAAACGCTAGCATTTGCACAAAGGAACAACAACCAAGAAGTAAAATTACAATCAAGACCGAAGAAACCTCTGAACTTGACACCAATGCCCGTTACAGTCCTCTGGAACCACCATAGCAACCACCAAAGGAAAAAAATAACGGGTCACCTTCACAACCAAGTTCGAAGCGGCTCCATCGCTGATATGCAGCTTTGTGGACCTCCAAGGTGGCTCACTAGAAGCGAAACCATCACCGTTGAACGAGTCAGACCAGGGAAACACCCCGGACACACCATCGAACTCCAGACTTGGCATCCCCACACGACTAAGACGCCGGAGGAGAAAACCACACCTGTCATCCACGAACCACGAACCCAGCACACGTTCCACCATCTTCCAGATGCCGACAATGCAAACCACGATCTGCATCCGCTCCTGGACTACCTCCCAAGCTCCGCGCCGGTGCTGGAGCAAATGCTATCACAACGGTGGAGCCTTAGGACACAAGTCCACCACGAGGATGTCGCCGCCGCCACGCCATCCTTGCTTGAACAGACTGATTTCCAAATCCATCCCCAACCATAGGACCGATCGCCTCGTCGGAGTAGGATCTGAAGAAACTTTATTGAGCACTGCCATCGACGCCGCCGAAGCCAAGACGATGAACAACCTAAAAATCTAAACTACGAGAGTAAAAAATGATCCACGCGCGTGGATCCAGCGACCCCCCTCACCACCGACGACCGAGGCAGCCAGAGGAGGGGAGCCGCCGGAGGGCGGCGGCGTGGGAAACTCTGATACGTCTCCAACGTATCTATAATTTATGAAGTATTCATGCCATGTTTACAACAATTCTATATGGTTTTGGTATGATTTGAATGGAACTAACCCGGACTGATGCTGTTTTCAGCAGAACTACCGTGGTGTTGTTTTTTGTGCAGAAATAAAAGTTCTCCAAATGCAACGAAACTTTTTGACGATTTCTTTTTGAACAAAAGAGGCACTAGAAGGTTCGTGGGAGGATCAGAAGGTGAAGGAGGTGAGCACAACCCACCACGGCGCGCCAGGGGCCCAACCCGTGTGCTGGTGGGTTGTGATCACCTCAAGGCCCATCTTAGCGTGAGACCGACGCCAAAAAATCCTATAAATACAGAAACCCCCAGAAATAACCCTACATCAGAAGTTCCGCCACCGCAAGCCTCTGTAGCCACGAAAAACCAATCTAGACCCTGTTATGGCACCCTGTCGGAGGGGGAAATCATCACCGGAGGCCATCTTCATCATCCCTATGGCCACCATGATGAGGAGAGAGTAGTCTACCCTCGAGGCTGAGGGTTTGTACTAGTAGCTATGTGTTTAATCTCTCTCTCTCTCTCTCTCTCTCGTGTTCTTGATTTGGCATGATCTTGATGTATCGCGAGCTTTGTTAATATAGTTGGATCATATGGTGTTTCTCCCTCTCTATCTTGTTGTGATGAATTGAGTTTTCCCTTTGAGATTTTGTTTTATCGGATTGAATATTTTTATGGATTTGAGAGCACTTGATATATGTCTTGCATATGAATACCCGTGGTGATAATGGGGTATTATATTGATTCACTTGATATATGTTTAGGCACTCAACTCGCGGATTCCTGAGGTGACATTGGGGTAATCTATGCATAGGGGTTGATGCACGTTTTCCCACCTACTTTCTACAGTAGAAATCTTGGGGCACTCTTTGAGGTTCTTTGTGTTGGATTGAGTATTATGAATCTGAAATTGTTTGATGCATATCTTATAATCAACTCACGGATACTCGTGGTGACATTGGAGTATCTAGGTGACATTAGAGTTGGTTGATGTGTATCATATGGTGTTATTTTAGTACGAACTCTTGGATAGATCGATCGGAAAGGATAACTTGGTGTTATTTTAGTACGAACTCTTGGATAGATTGATCGGAAAGAATAACTTTGAGGTGGTTTCGTACCCTACAAACAATTTCTTCTTATGTTCTCTGCTAGATAGGAACTTTGGAGTGATTCTTTATTGCACGTTGAGGGATTGTTATGTGATCCAATTATATTAGCATTGTTGAGAGATTGCACTAGCGAAAGTACGAACCCTAGGCCTCATTTTCAAGCTTTGCAATACCGTTTGTGATCACTTTTGTTACTTGCTACATTGCTGTTTTTTATTGTTCCTATTACAAAAATCAATATCTACTATCATTACTACACTTATATCATCATCTCTTCGCCGAACTAGTACACCTATACAAATTACCATTGTATTTGGTGTGTTGGGGACACAAGAGATTTTTTATTATTTGGTTGCAGGGTTGTTTGAGAGAGACCATCTTCATCCTATGCCTCCCACAGACTGATAAACCTTAGGTCATCCACTTGAGGGAAATTTGCTACTGTCCTACAAAACTCTGCGCTTGGAGGCCCAACATGAGTCTACAAGAACAAGTTGTGTAGCAGACATCAAGCTCTTTTCTGGCGCCGTTGCCGGGGAGGTGAGTGCTTGAAGGTATATCTTTAGATCTTGCAACTGAATCTTTTAGTTTGTTGTTTTATCACTAGTTTGGTTTATAAAAGAAAACAAAAAATGGAATTGAGGTGGTCTCATATTGTTCATCTTTATAATGTCTTTCTTGAAAATGATGGAAAGAAAAATTGTGCTCAAATGATAGAAGAAGAATTCAATAAAATGTTTGGCATAGAATCCATGAATGATGAGCATGATTGCAATGTTGCTAGTATGAATTCTTTGAATATCCATGATGCTAGTGATATGCAAAGCCATAAGCTTGGGATGCTATATTTGATGAAGATGGTATTTTTTGTCCCCCAAGTTTTGATGAGCAAGTTTATTATGATGAAAGCATGCCTCCTATTTATGATGATTATATTGATAAAAGTGGATTTGGAGAGGTCATGACTTTATTTAGTGATGAATCCACTATTTTGAAAGAGGTTTCAATTGATTATGAAAACAAAGTTGCTATCTATGATGATTATGGTGATGACATGTATGCTATATTGAATCATGATTACCATGAAACTTGTCATCATGATTTTAATTTTTAATCAGATGATAGTTATTTTGTTGAATTTGCTCCCACTACTATGAATGAGAATAAATTTGCTTATGTGGAGAGTAGTAAAATTTCTATGCTTATGAATCATGAAAAGATTGCTTTATGTGATAGTTATATTGTTGAATTCATTCATGATGCTACTGAAATTATTATGAGAGAGAAACATATGCTTTTACATATTGCAATAATATCAAGTTTCTTCTCTATGTGTTGAAAATCTTGAAGTTCTGCTTGCTTTGCCTTCCTATGCTAGTTGATCCTTGTTCCCATAAGTTGTTTGTTCACAAAATACCTATGCATAGGAAGTGGGTTAGACTTAAATGTGCTAGTCATATGCTTCATGATGCTCTTTTTCATGTTTCAATTCTTTACTTTTATGAGAGTATCATTGAAATCAGCATGCCTAGCTAAAAAGGCATTAAAGAAAAGCGCTTGTTGGGAGACAATCCAACATTTACCCCTACTGTTTTTGTGTGTTCACATGATTAGTATACTGTATTAATCATGTTTTATAGGTTTTTTTTCAATAAAGTGCCAAGTAAAGCCATTGGGATAGTGTGGATGATAGTTGACTTGATTCTGTGCAAAAACAGAAACTTTTGCGTCCAGTACAGAAATTCCTATATTTTAATGGAACATGTAAAAATTCTGAATTTTTTACAGTTGGTGGGTATACAAATTTTATACTTTTTCCAAATTTTTCATAATTTTTGGAGTTACATAAGTATAACCTTAATTCAGATCTTTACGTACTCCTCTATTTTTGACAGATTCTGTTTTCAATGCATAGTTTGCTTGTTTTGTAGTTTCTATGGCTTATATTGGTCAATATAAGTTGTAGAAATTGTAGGGTACAATAGGAGTTGTGTGAGAACAATTATGAATCTTATCTTAATAGTACCAAAGTGAATGATTTGTCTTTATCATACTAACCCATCTCACGAAGTTCCGTTAAGTTTTGTGTGATTGAAGTTTTCAAGTTTTGGGTGAGATATCTATATGAGGAGAATAAGGAGTGACAAGACCCTAAGCTTGGGGATTCCCAAGGCACCCCAAGGTAATATTCAAGGAATATCCAAGCAACTAAGCTTGGGGATGCCCCAGAAGGCATCCCCTCTTTCGTCTTCAGCATTATCGGTAACCTCACTTGGAGCTATATTTTCATTCGTCACATGATATGAGTTTTGCTTGGAGAGTCATTTCCTTTTATTAGGATTTGCTTGATGTTATTTAGAATAATGATTTACATCTCTTACTTCAATAAAAGTGGCAAGGATAGCCTTCACCATGCTTATTTTGCAAGTATATGAGTTGCTGTTTCAAAACAGAAAGTTTATCGCTGTTGCAAAAATTCTAGAGAAAAGTAAGAATGTGATAAAATGTTGAATTTTTTTGAACAATAAGCTATGATAAATTTTCTACAGTGTGGTAAATTTTCAGAAATTTTTGAGTTAAATAAGAATGGATCTTGCTTCATCCTTTACAGACTGTCCTGTTTAGACAGATTGCTATTATGTTTGCATTGTTTGCATATGTTTGCTTGTTTAATGATTCTATTTTAGGATAGGAGTATTTAATATGCAGAGGCATTTAGTATGCAATGTTAAATAATAATTTTAGTGATTTGCTACAGTAGAGAATGATAAGGTTATTGCATTGATTTACACTAATTTATCTCACGTGTTCTTGTTGAGTTTTGTGTGGATGAAGTTTTTGAGATTTAGAGAAACCGTGATATAAAAGGAGTTAAGGAGACACAAAAGCTCAAGCTTGGGGATGCCCAAGGCATCCCAAGATAACATTTCAAGAAGTCTCAAGTATCTAAGCTTGGGGATGCCCTGGTAGACATCCCACCTTTCTTCATCAACAATTATCGGTTAGCCTCGGTTGAGCCTAAGTTTTTGCTTCTTCACATGATGTGTTCTATTCTTGGAATGTCATTTTATTTTGTTTATCTTGATTTTTTAATAAAATACTTAGATCTGAAAGTTTTTAAATAAGAGAGAGTCCTCAAATAGCTACCCATTTACTTAACTACTCACTTGATCTTCACTTATATCTTTTTGGAGTAGTTTGTCGAACACTCTCATGCTTCACTTACATTATTTTGAGAGTTGATACTAGTAATGACAATTTGCACAAGCTATGAAATTGGTACTAATATGATGGATATTCAAGAAGGATATAATAAAAACTTTCATGTAGATCATTGGATATGTTAAGTTTGATTCCTTGCAATAGTTTTGCGATATGATGATAGTAATATGTGAGTCATGTTGGTGAGTAATTGTGCTTTAGTAAGAATATTGGTGTTAAGGTTTGTGATTCCCTATGCAAGCACGAAAGTCAATAGTTATGCAATGAAGTTATATCCTACTTGTGGTGCATTATTCGGTGTTAGTTATGTTTAATGATCGTTTTCGTTTCTTGGTTGGTCGCTTCTCAATCTATTTGCTAGCCTTCATTTGTACTAAGTAGGAATACTACTTGTGCATCCAAAATCATTAAACCAAGTTTTGCCATATGAGTCCACCATACCTACCTATATGCGGTATTTCCGTGCCGTTCCAAGTAAATTTGTATGTGCCGACTCTAATTTTCAAAATAAATTTCCTTTTTGTGTGCCTGTACCGCTCATGAAGCGGCAGGGGGTGGCCAATATTTTTCCATGCTAGATGTGTTATTCTCAATATGAGTGTTTATTCACTTGTCATTGCACGAGAGTGTGGCGGTAATAGGGATACCCAGTCCCGAAATGAAAAAGAAATTTACTTTATGTTGTCAAATAATAAATTCCTTGGAAAGTGTTGGTATGGAAGGCACCCGTGGATACGACTAGCCATGGATTGTGAAAGAATGATGGAAAAAGGAATAAACTTTATTTTATGTTTGGGAACCGCCTATGATGTATCTAGCATGGAAAGTATTGAAAATTATCGGTCGTTTTCGTTGACAGGAAAAGCATGCCTCTCAAAATAATTTTATCTCTCAATTTAAGCTTTGAGCTCTGGCACCTCTACAAATCTCTGCTTCCCTCTTCGAAGGGCCTATCTATTTACTTTATGCAATTTTTATTTTTATTGAGTCTCCATCTTCTCTTACAAAGCACCAACTAGGGAACACTATTGTCATACTTGTGCATTGGGCATAGTTAATATTCGAGTGTGTTTCATGAATGGATCATTGATTGAGCATAATGGGATAGGGATAGCTTTCTTTAGTGTTGATATTTTGAAAGACATGGTTGCTTGTTGATATGCTTGAGTATTGATGTCCTCGTGTCAAATTATAGACTATTGCTTTGAATCATTCAAGTCCAAATGTCCATGCTACAAAAGAAAAGAGTATATGATGAATATGATAGGTAGCATTCCACATCAAAAATTCCGTTTTCAATTGCTACTTTATCATGATGAGTTTTATGAGAAAGAGTTGCTGTTATGATGCTAGGAAAAGTGATTGAAATTATCATTGATCAAACTTATGCACTATGCTAGCATTCACACTTCATAAATTATTTCTCTTATCATTTACCTACTCGAGGACGAGCAGAAATTAAGCTTGGGGATGCTGATACGTCTGCAACGTATCTATAATTTATGAAGTATTCATGCAATGTTTACAACAATTTTATATGGTTTCGGTATGATTTCAATGGAACTAACCCGGACTGACGCTGTTTTCAGCAGAACTACCGTGGTGTTGTTTTTTGTGCAGAAATAAAAGTTCTCCAAATGCAACGGAACTTTTTGACAAATTTTTTTGGAACAAAAGAGGCACTAGAAGCCTCATGGGAGGACCAGAAGGTGAAGGAGGTGAGCACAACCCACCATGGCGCGCCAGGGGCCCAATCCGTGTGCTGGTGGGTTGTGGTCACCTCGAGGCCCATCTTAGTGTGAGACCGACGCCAAAAAATCCTATAAACATAGAAACCCCCAGAAATAACCCTAGATCAGAAGTTCCGCCACCGCAAGCCTCTGTAGCCATGAAAAAACAATCTGGACCATGTTCCGGCACCCTGCCAGAGGGGGAAATCATCACCGAAGGCCATCTTCATCATCCCTATGGCCACCATGATGAGGAGGGAGTAGTCCACCCTCGGGGCTGAGGGTTTGTACTAGTAGCTATGTGTTAAATCTCTCTCTCTCTCTCGTGTTCTTGATTTGGCACGATCTTGATGTATCGCGGGCTTTGTTAATATAGTTGGGTCATATGGTGTTTCTCCCTCTCTATCTTGTTGTGATGAATTGAGTTTTCCCTTTGAGATTTCGTTTTATCGGATTGAATATTTTTATGGATTTGAGAGCACTTGATATATGTCTTGCATATGAATACCCGTGGTGACAATGGGGTATTATATTGATTCACTTGATATATGTTTTGGCACTCAACTCGCGGATTTCCAGGTGACATTGGGGTAATCTATGCATAGGGGTTGATGCACGTTTTCGTCCTACTTTCTCCGGTAGAAATCTTGAGGCACTCTTTGAGATTCTTTGTGTTGGATTGAGTATTATGAATCTGAAATTGTTTGATGCATATCTTATAATCAACTCACGGATACTCGTGGTGACATTGGAGTATCTAGGTGACATTACAGTTGGTTGATGTGTATCATATGGTGTTATTTTAGTACAAACTCTTGGATAGATCGATCGAAAAGGATAACTTGGTGTTATTTTTGTTGGGAAATGTTGCATGGAAAACAAAAAAAATTCTACGCACACGCAAAATCTATCCATGGAGATGCATAGCAACGAGGGGGAGAGTGTGTCTACGTACCCTCGTAGACTGTAAGTGGAAGCGTTTATGTAAGTGCATCTAGTGCCCCTTAGTGATTTTGGTGTATTGAAGACTTATAGGTTAAGGGACTAATGTGTTTATGAGTGTACACAGGTCTATAAGTCTATGAGGAGTTTGTTATTTACGATGAAAGTCGACCCCTAAAAATGAATGTCTTCAGTTGAAGACTTTGGTTTTCTTGAAGACTTTGAAAGTGAGGAAATTGGTGTGACCTTGAAGACTTGATATTCATGCGAGGATTATGAAGCGTGAAGACTTTTGTTTTCATTGTTTCATTTTCTTCTTCTTGAGTCATAGGAAACACCGTACTGTTAAAGGGGGTCGAGGTAAAACTAAGGAAAAGTTTCCAAGTGATGCTCATCTCAAAATCCTACACCTACCCAATCCTTTCGAGTGAAGCCATTGGAAATCTCATACAGTTCAGTCAATTTCTTCAGTGACAGAGACGAAGTTCTTCTGTTCTCTGAGGAATTTGTTCTGACTGAGGAGTTAGGAATTCGCCAGTGCGGATTGCCTACAAGTGAGGATCATGATAGACCTGAGGAATTTGAGAGCTCAAATTTCCGACCGTTGCTGTGCTATGCGCCAGCTGTCCAAAATATCCTATCCACCTAACGGTCATATCATTGAAGGGCATTTATGTCTTATCATGTCGGGCTGCTCCCTAGGCTATAAATAGCCGCCCCCTTCAACCACTAGCTGGTTTGCTGCTCCGAGAGAAACTGACACTTGTCATTCAGAGCATCCCATCCTCCGAGTACTTTGAGCGAAAATCATCAAGTGAGGAAAAACCCAAAAACCCAAACACCTACAAACCCAAAGTGATTGACCATCACTGAAGAGATTGTTCCTGTGTGGAACCGACGCTTGTTACCTTTGAGGACTGTGCATCCTCCAGACGGTTAGGCGTCATGGTCTAGAGCATCCAAGAGGAATTATGGATCGCCGAGTGACCGAGTCTGTGAAGGTTTGGAGGTCACCTGAAGACTTACCACGAGTGATTGGGCGAGGTCTGTGTGACCTTAGCTCAAGGAGAATACGGTGAGGACTGTGTGTCCGGGACTGTGTGTCCTCAGGTTTAAATACCTAGCCGCTCCAACCAGACGTACAGCTGTCACAGCAGTTGGAACTGGTCTACCAAATCATTGTGTTCACCGAGCTACTGGTTCTATTTCCTCAACCCTTTCATTTCCTCGCATACTTGCTGTGTACTTGATCGTTACTATGTGAAGACTTTGACTAAAGACTTTCTCAATTTCCTCAATCCTATTTCTTCAGTCACTTAGTCTTCAGCCTGCTTATCCTATGTTTCATGTTACCTGTACTCTGTGCCTATTTCATTTCATCATGATGACTGTGCTTATGCCATGTTATGTTTGCATCTGAGTACTTATTCCGCTGCTAAGTAGTTCGTTTCTTAGGAATTTCCTCACCTTGAAATTCCTCAGTGATGAATTTGTAAAAATCGCCTATTCACCCCCCCTCTAGTCGATATAACGCACTTTTAATTGGTATCAGAGCTCGGTACTCCCTTGTTCTGTGTGATTTTGGTTTAACCACCTAGAGTTTTAGTTATGTCGACTGCAGGCATGATCAAGGTCTCGGCTGGGTGTCCTACCTTTGATGGGACGGACTACCCCTACAGGAAGAATAAGATGCGCATGCATCTTGAGGCAATTGACAATGATCTCTGGTACATTGTGGAAAATGGCGTTCCCTCTGTCACTCCTTCCATGAAGAAAATCTGGGTTCCCAAAAGGTGCCTTGAAAGTCTTCAGGTGAATGTCCTCATGACACCACCTATGAAGAATAAGAACCCCAGATCAAATTCTTCATATGGACCAAAGTCTTCATATGGATCCAAGTCCTCTTATGGATCAAATTCCTCACGTGGATCCAAGTCCTCATATGATCATCATCATGCTAATGCTTCTGTTTCACAGGGAAAATCTAAGAGTTCTGATTATGTGCATTATTCTTCAAATCATTATGTTCATAAGTCCTCGAAGAATTTCTCTGCTTACTCATATGCCTATACTAATCCCTCTCCTGTGAAACGAAGCGCTTTGGCTTCAATGCCACCTTTCTCTTATGGAGCTCGCAGAATGATGAACTCTTTTCCACCCCTCTAGATGTGGGTGGTGAAGAAAAAGAACTAACCTCTTATGCAGGGTCAGGTCTCCAGACGAACTAAATCGTCTGAAGAATTTTCTGGAGACCTGAAATGCTTGAAAGGACGCAAGCTAATCATGAAGAAATGATTTATTCATTTCTCACGTCCTCATACTGCTATATATACATATGTTGCATTAATTGATGAAATTTTGTTTGATGAATTTGATGTCATATTCTTCACTGATGAAGTATATGAGTTCGTAAGATGCACTAATTCATCTGCAGGATGATTTACCCAAAGCTACTGAGTGGGTCCTCGACAGTGGATGTACTAATCACATGACCGGTGACAAGAGCTTACTGATGAACACTCCTTTATCTCCATCACATTTGAAGCATATCACCTACGCTGAGAAAGGCAAAAGCAAGGTATTGGGTCTAGGTAGGGTTGCAATCTCAAAGGATCGACACATGGACAAAGTCATGCTTGTCGAGTCCCTCGGATTCAACCTCATGTCTGTCTCAATGCTTTGTGATCTTGATATGGTTGTTGTCTTTGGCAAATATCGCTGTTTAGTGCTCATGGAATCTGACAATTCCAAAGTCTTCGAAGGCTTTAGGAGAGGAGACTTGTATATTGTTGATTTCTCTGCAGGACCACAACCTGCCACATGTCTACTTGCAAAACCTTCAGAAGGCTGGCTATGGCATCGACGACTGGGTCATGCTGGCATGAGGAACTTACACACGCTTCTGAAGAAGAAGCACGTCATTGGCATTGAGGGTGTCAAATTCCTCAAAGATCATCTTTGTGGGGCTTGTGAGGCTGGAAAGATGACCAGAGCCAAGCACCCCTCAAAGACTATCATGACTACCTCTCGTCCTTTTGAATTGCTTCATATGGATCTCTTTGGCCCTACTCATTATGCCACACTAACAAATGCAGCATCTCTATATGGCTTTGTTATTGTCGATGATTATTCTCGTTACACATGGGTGCATGTCATTACTTACAAAACTAAAGTGCAGGAAGTCTTCAGACGATTTTCCTCAAGGGCTTCAATGAATTTCGGTGTGAAGATCAAGCATATACGTAGTGACAATGGGACCGAGTTCAAGAATACTGGTCTTGATGACTATCTCGATGAACTTGGTATTACTCATGAGCTATCTGCCCCATACACTCCTCAGCAGAATGGCATTGTGGAGGGCAAGAACAGGACTCTTGTTGAGATGGCTCGCACCATGCTTGATGAATATAAGACACCTCGTCACTTCTGGCCTGAGGCAATTGATACTGCATGCCACATCATCAACAGGGTATATCTTCACAAATTCTTCAAGAAGACCTCATATGAACTCCTCACTGACAAGAAACCCAATGTGAGTTATTTCAAAGTCTTCTGTGCTAAATGCTGGATTAGAGATCCTCATCACAATTCTAAATTTGCACCGAAAGCACGTGAAGGGTTTATGCTTGGTTACGGAAAGGACTCGCATACCTACAGAGTCTTCAACACCTATCACAACAAGGTTGTTGAAACTATAGATGTACGGTTCGATGAAACTAATGGCTCGCAAAGAGAGCACCTACCTCCTGTGCTAGATGAAATGACTCCTGAGGAATCCATCAAGCTAAAGGCTACTGAGGATGTCATACCCATTGAAGAATCTGTTAAACAAGTCATTCCTGATCGTGAAGAAAATCATGCTGGTGCATCTGAAGAAAATGGCTCTGAAGAAAATGCTGAGCCAAATCAAAGTCGTCAACCTGCTCATCCTCGCGTTGCAAATGAAGTACAGATTGAGAGAATCATCAATGACATCAACGCACCAGGTACTCTCACTCGCTCAAAAGCTTCACATTTGTCTAACTTTTGTGGGCATTTTGCTTTCGCCTCTATCACAGAGCCCACCAAAGTTGATGAGGCATTTCTGGAGCCTGAATGGATTCAAGCGATGCAAGAGGAATTACATCAATTCGAGCTGAACAAGGTGTGGGAGCTTGTCAAGCGACCAGACCCACGCAAGCACAATATCATCGGCACCAAATGGATCTACCACAACAAACAAGATGAAAATGGCCTAGTGGTGAGGAACAAGGCTCGTCTTGTAGCTCAAGGCTACACACAGGTTGAAGGAATTGATTTCGATGAAACTTTTGCACCTGTTGCTAGACTTGAGGCTATTCGCATATTGCTTGCTTATGCTAACCATCATAATATCATCTTATATCAAATGGATGTGAAAAGTGCATTCCTCAATGGTAAGCTTGAGGAAGAAGTATATGTTGCTCAACCCCCAGGTTTTGAAGATCCTAAGCATCCTGATCAAGTCTCCAGACTCAATAAGGCCCTCTATGGCCTCAAGCAGGCCCCTCGGGCGTGGTATGATACTCTGAAGGAATTCCTCATGAAGAAAGGCTTCAAACCCGGTTCACTCGACCCAACTCTTTTCACCAAAACATATGATGATGAATTATTTGTGTGCCAAATATATGTTGATGATATTATCTTTGGCTGTACTAACCTATGTTACAGTGACGAATTTGCTTATATGATGAGTGAGGAATATCAAATGTCCATGATGGGAGAATTGAAATTCTTCTTAGGTCTTCAAATTCGTCAGCAACGCAATGGCATCTTCATTTCTCAAGAGAAATACCTCAAGGACGATCTGAGGAAATTCGGTATGCAAGATTGCAAAGGCGTCAAAATCCCTATGCCCACAAATGGCCATCTATGCACTGATGAAAATAGTATAGACTTCGATCAAAAGGTATACCGCTCCATGATTGGCTCTTTATTGTACCTATGTGCATCTAGGCCAGATATTATGCTCAGTGTTTGCATGTGTGCCCGTTTTCAAGCTACACCAAAGGAATCACACCATAAGGCTGTGAAACATATTCTTCGATATCTAGCTCACACTCCAACACTTGGATTATGGTATCCCAAGGGCTCGGCTTTTGATCTCATTGGATATTCTGAGTCTGACTATGCTGGTGATCGTGTGGATCGCAAGTCAACATCAGGCACATGCCATTTCCTCGGACGATCCTTAGTATGTTGGTCCTCGAAGAAGGAGAACTGCGTATCACTCTCTACTGATGAAGCTGAGTATATTGCTGCTGGTTCTTGCTGTGCTCAATTGCTGTGGATGAAGCAAACCCTCAAGGACTATGGCATCAACATGAAGAATGTGCCACTCTACTGCGACAACGAGAGTGCCATCAAGATTGCTCATAACCCAGTTCAGCACTCCAAGACAAAAGCACATCCAGATTCGTCATCACTTTCTTCGTGATCATGTGTTGAAGGGCGACATCTCAATCGAGCACGTGAAGACTGAAGAACAGCTAGCTGAAAGTGCGTTATATCGACTAGAGGGGGGGCTGAATAGGCAATTTTTACAAATTCGTCACTGAGGAATTTCAATGTGAGGAAATTCCTAAGCAACGAACAACTTAGCAGCGGAATAAGTACTCAGATGCAAACATAACATGGCATAAGTACTGTCATCATGATGAAATGAAATAGGCACAGAGTACAGGTAGCGTGAAACACAGGATAAGCAGGCTGAAGGCTAAGTGACTGAAGAAATAGGATTGAGGAAATTGAGAAAGTCTTTAGTCAAAGTCTTCACACAGTAACGATCAAGTAAATCAACACATGAATGAGGAAATGAAAGGGTTGAGGAAATAGAACCAGCAGCTCGGTGAAGACAATGATTTGGTAGACCAGTTCCAACTGCTGTGACAGTTGTACATCTGGTTGGAGCGGCTGGGTATTTAAACCTGAGGACACACAGTCCTCACCGTATTCTCCTTGAGCTAAGGTCACACAGACCTCGCCCAATCACTCGTGGTAAGTCTGCACAGGTGACTTCCAAACCTTCACAGACTCGGTCACTCGGCGATCCACAATTCCTCTTGGATGCTCTAGACCATGACGCCTAACCGTCTGGAGGATGCACAGTCCTCAAAGGTAACAAGCATCGGTTCCACACAGGAACAATCTCTTCAGTGATGCTCAATCACGTTGGGTTTGTAGGTGTTTGGTTTTTGGGTTTTTCCTCACTTGATGATTTTCGCTCAAAGTCCTCGGAGGATGGGATGCTCTAAATGACAAGTGTCAATCTATCTCTCGGGGCAGCCAACCAGCTAGTGGTTGTAGGGGGCGGCTATTTATAGCCTAGGGAGCAGCCCGACATGATAAGACATAAATGCCCTTCAATGATATGACCGTTAGGTGGGTAGGATATTTGGATAGCTGGCGCGTAGCACAGCAACCGTTGGAAATTTGAGCTCTCAAATTCCTCAGGGTTATCATGTTCCTCACTTGTAGGCAATCCGCACTGGCGAATTCCTAACTCCTCAGTCAGAACAAATTCCTCAGAGAACAGAAGAACTTCGTCTCTATCACTGAAGAAATTGACTGAACTGTATGAGATTTCCAATGGCTTCACTCGAAAGGATTGGGTAGGTGTAGGATTTTGAGATGAGCATCACTTGGAAACTTTTCCTTAGTTTTACCTCGACCCCCTTTAATAGTACGGTGTTTCCTATGACTCAAGAAGAAGAAAATGAAACTACGAAAACAAAAGTCTTCACGCTTCATAATCCTCGCATGAATATCTAGTCTTCAAGGTCACACCAATTTCTTCACTTCCAAAGTCTTCAAGAAAACCAAAGTCTTCAACTGAAGACATTCATTTTTAGGGGTCGACTTTCATCGTAAATATCAAACTCCTCATAGACTTATACAACCTGTGTACACTCACAAACGCATTAGTCCCTTAACCTATAAGTCTTCAATACACCAAAATCACTAAGGGGCACTAGATGCACTTGCAATCTCCCCCTTTTTGGTGATTGATGACAATATAGGTTAAGTTTTCAACGGGGATAAACATATGAAGTGTAAATACTGATAATGAGGAATTTGATTACAAGATATAGAAGAACTCCCCTTGAAGATGTGCATATTTAAGGAATTTGCTTTGAATAGCAAATGCACATTGTAGAGTAATATCATGGAGATCTCCTCCTATATCTTGTAATTCATACACGCATTTAACATATGATATGAAGAATTTGAAATGCATGATGAAATATGGTGTCTGACGAAATTCAGCATGCGTGCATTAAGGTACTTGAGGAAATAAGCATGCAGAAAGCAGTTCAAAAGTATCAGACCACCATAGGACTTAAGTTTACAACTCATCAGAGCAAACACCTCAGAAAAGCAAGAGTTGTAACTTAACAGAAATATAACCCATATATAAGATCCGCTTGAAGACTAACTCAAATTTCTCCCCCTTTGTCATCGAATGACCAAAAGGGACGAAAAATGAGGACTAACACGCCTGAAGAATATCATCATGATGTCGATGGAGGAGCGCCAGCGTTGTTGGGGTCGTCCATTGAGGTAGGGCCTGCCGCGGTGTCGTTCAAGTCTTCAGCTTCATCCGTCTCGCGCGATGAAGAATATGAACTGGCAACAAGCTGAGGAACTTTGACCTTCTTGAATTTCTTCGAAGGTGGCTGAGACCAGTCAAAGTCCTGTTGGAAGCCCATCTCCTTGAGATCTTCAGCACTATGAAGATTCGACAGAATAGCCCAAGTGCGGTCAAAGACTTCATGTAAGTAGTAGTGATTCTTCTTCACAGTATTTTGAGTTACTGTCATGTTCTGAAGAATTGCACCAAACTGACGCTTGACCCACTTGTGATTTCGATCAACTTTCTGATGAAGACTAAGGAGAAGTTCATGATCAGTCATCACACGCAGAGCTGTGGCTTGAGGATTTTGTTCTGAAGCTTTGGCGGCAGAATCTTGTGTTGCAGAGTCATCATTGGTGGAATTTGAAGTAGCTTTGCGAAACTGTCCATCCAATGGATGAGTACCTTCATCAATAACTGCAGCCTTGCCCTTCTCATCAGCTGAGGAAATAGTCCGTTTGAGGACTTCAATAGGGGGCAAATAGCTGAGATGATTTTGAAAGTCAGCCTTATAATGAATTGAAGACCTTGATCTGATGAACTTCATGATCCAGGGAGCATAAGGCTTCAACTCAAAAGGTGACAGAGCAGCATTGGCCAAAGTCCTCATGAAGAAATCGTGGTAGTTGATAGGAATACCATGAATGATATTGAACTGCAGATTCTTCATAATGCCAACAACCTCTTCGTCATCAGAGTTGTGGCCCTTGATTGGACTGAGGGTTTTGTTCAATATGCGATAAACTGTCCTTGGCACATAGAGCAATTCCTTGACAAGGAATTTGGTCCTTGGAGCTTGGCCTGGCTTCAAAGGCTTCATCAGCACTTGCATCAGATGATCGGATAGTTCAGGTTCAACATAGAGAAGCCTTGCACCTTTAGTGGGAGGACTAACTGGGACGGCATGAAGCAATTCAAAGGCCGGTGCTTTGAAATGAGTATTATCGGTCATCCAGTCCAATACCCATGAATTAACATCATCAACATTTCCAGTAATATGCAGCGTGGCGAAGAATTGAAGAATGAGTTCTTCATTCCAATCGCAGATGTCGGTGCAGAAGTTGAGTAACCCAGCGTCATGAAGAACACTGAGAACTGGGGTGAAGCACGACAGCGATTCCATATCCACATGAGGAATTTGCTCATGGTCAAAGATCTTGTTCTTATCAAACAACAGCAAGGAATAGAAATTCATCTGGCTAGCAGTCCAGAAGCGCTTGCGACGAAGTCGAGCAGAGTCATAGGGATTGTAGTCAGTGAAGAATATGTGCTCATTAAAGAAATCTACAACATTGAACTTCTGCTTCTTGGAGTGAGGGTTCTGTGGCTTGGGCTGAAGATTAACAGTTGAAGTCTTCACAGCCTCTTGAGGTATAGCCACTGGAGCCACAGGCTGAGGAATTTCTGGAGCAAAGGCATCAGCAGCAGCCTTGGCCTCCATTTCTTCAGAAACATGTACATCAGCACTAGTGGCTGGAACTTCTTCAGTTTGAGCAGGGGACTGAGGAATTTGTTGCAGTGGAGTCGTCAGTGGTGAATTGGGGTGATGACTTTCCCTGTAGTCATCATTCAGAATTGGTGTAGTACACCCAATGTCCACATCTTCATCTTCATCATCAATTTCCTCAACGCCTGCCTCTTCAGTTGTGAACTGAGGCATGGGCGATGATACCAGCGGAGTTGAAGTGATATTGTCCACTTCAATTTCTTCATCTAACTGCTCTGTCGAAGCAGCAGAAGGATCTTCTTCATCAGATTCACTTGGAATTGCATATTCCTCACCAAAGGGAATAATCTCCTTTGATGGCATGCTTGATATTGGGACAGCATCTATAGGATTTGTATAAGAGCTCGTCAAAGTCTTCACTTTCTTTGGAGCTGAAGACTCTAAGGAGGCAGATGCTTTCCTTTTCTTCACAGCTGCTCGCTCTGCAGCCTTGGTTTTCTTCGCTTCTGATGCAGAAGGAAGGTTGATACTTTTCATCTGTGATGACTTTGCAGGAGGAGCAGATGAAATTGGTTCAGTTTCTTCAGGCACAACATTGGAGGTTGCCCTGGCATTTTCTTCAGAGACTGGAATTTCTTCATCAGCCCTGGTGCTTTCATTTTCTTCAACAGTCTGATTTTCATCAGCTGTACTTGCATGTTCTTCAGTAGGCTGAGCAGATGTTTCAGTCGGAGGAAATTTGGGTTGCGATGAAGCTGCAACATTTGGAGTGAATCCCTTTGCCATTCTGACGAATCTGACTTTGGCACCTAGCCAATCTGCACGATATGCGTCAAATTCATCACTGAGTGCTTTGATCTCAGCCTGCATATTCACAAGTTCTTCCAGAGACATATTCACAACATGCTTCTTCAGAAAGCGCTCCTTCTTGTATTGAGCTTTCTTGACTTGCCTGGCCTTCTCAAATTTCCATTTTTCTTCGGCTATGAAGGCCGTCAACATGTGGCTCTGGCCAGGAGTGAGGTTTAATTCAGGCAAAGGTGTGTTAGGGTTCTTGTGCCATAGATCAATGAAATCAAGGATCTTCCTTGGATCCAGCATGAGGGGCACATCACTGCCTTTGGCACTAGCGGCCCTTTGTTGTCGATCTCTGATGATCTCAGCTAATTCTTCATCATCAGCTTCATCTTCGCTTGACGGAACATGAAAGGTGACCTGCTTCTTGTGAGGACTTGGCCTTGTGCCTCGTCCAGCAGTGGCCTTTTTCTTCAGCAAGGTCGGAGCTGTTGAAGACTGAGGTGGAGCTGAGGAACTTGCAGAGACTCCTGAAGCAATTGAGATTCCAGTAGTCCTTTGGCACGTGGCAAGATGCACAGGTGCTGAGGACTTTGCAGGAGCAGCTGAGGATTTTGCAACTAAGGGAGTTGGAGTTGCTTTTGAAGAAGTTGCTTGAGGATCAGGCCGTGAGGGATTTGAATAACTTGGCCGTGAGGGCATTGCAGCTGAGGATCTTGTCTTGACAGCTGGTTTCTTTGTCATAGCCTTCTTAGGCTTGCTAGCAGAGGCCTCAGCAGCGGCAGTAGCAGAATCTTCGTTGAATTTCTTCACTGCCTCTTTAGCCATTTTGGCCAGCTTGGCTTGACGCTTAGCCCACTCCTGAGGAAATTCCTCACCTCTTCTGATGCTTGTGGGATCAGCTTCTTGGCCTGGAGCCAATGGAGGTCTTGGACATGGAGGGTTGACAGCGAATTTCTTCATGTACTTTGTAGTCACATATCGATACTCCCTCCATTCTCTTGCCCATCTCCTCTCAATCTTCTGAATGCGCACTTTGCGCTGATTTTTGTTCTCCTTGCCATGATTTGCTTCATCAGGAGTACAATATTCATCATAGATGTCTTCAGGGATCTCAAAAGCAGTATTTGTCTCTGGCCTCTTTCCTCCCTTCTGAGGTCTCTTCCCATCAGCCATTTTCTTCACTTGAGGATTTTGAACAATCGAATTTTCTGATGAGGTATGCAATTTTTCTTCAAGGAACGCTGCAAATGAGTTAAGTTGATGAGAACCTAGTGATTCAGCAGCGGACATGTGTACCTGTGAACAGAATATAGGTGCGAAGAATTTGGAGAGGTCATATGCGTTCTCAGAAGTTTTTCAAAAGTATCAAGTTTGTGGAATTTGACCAGGGGTGTCTTGAGGAATTTCACTAAGCATTCTTTGACTTAGGTTCCAGAGTTGTATAGATTGAAAATCCACACAATTGAGGAATCTTGAAGAAAAACATTGCTTAGAGAAACAGATCAAGAACAGAAGCAAGTTGGTGTTTAAGAACATGAAAGTTGAAGAATAAACACCTTTTGAAGATTTTGTGGAAATCATCAGAATCAACAAGGGCAGTAAAAATAGATTTTATTTACCCTTGACGAAGAACACGACGAACTGAGAGTAGCAGTGGAGAAGCTCGTCCGTTCATATCTTCCACGCCCTAACTTGGCGATGGAAAACAGCTACGGCGGCGGCGGAGTGAAGATTTCCGCGGCCGGCGTGAGTACGACGGCGACGAGGTCGAGGCAGCGAAGCTCTTCCTCACCGGCGACGATGGAGTGTAGCGGCGGCGCTAGGTCTGAGAGGTCGAGCGAGGGGAGTAAGATCGAGCGGGGTAAATGAGATCTGAGGAGGGCGAGGGGTATTTATAGCCGAGGTGAAAAACCGCTCGTCCGAAGAAAATGGACGAACGTGCCCCTGACCCTTCTCATCCTAACGACATGTGTCACCCACGTACTGTGAAGTGGAGATCGTGTTAGATCGTGGGTGAATAGATAAATCTTATCGAGGGATATGGAACGGTTTGAGCGGCAAAAGCCAAAAATTCAGATAAGAATATTTTAATGTTTCGTTCGCAAATTCTTCAGCTGTCAAGGAGACAGTGAAGACTTTGAACGGGTTTCAAATAGAACGCACATGAAGAATTTGTGAACAGACTGGGTTGAGTTTAGCATAGAGGGGGAACGGGTCCGATCACATTCACTTATAAGAAAATCAACTTGAAGAATTAGCAATAAGTGAATGATGTTGAGGACATGAAAAACTCAATTATATATATATAGTCAATGAAGAACACAGTTGGAAAGAGTGAAGACTTTGCAAAGTTGAAGAATTTGAAAATTTGAAGAATTTGCAAAAGGAAGAAAAACTCAAATTTTGAAGATTTTCAACCTTTTGTGGTGGCGTGACCCACCGTGTAAGAATGGTGATTTCAGACGCCGCGTACAATTGTCGTAGGGCTCTGAGAATCAAATTCTTCGTTAATTTCTTCACACTTAGAGGGTTAGTCTTCATTGATTGAAGAAAAATGTTTCTTCGTGTGTTGCACATCTAAGTCATCAATTTGCATAAGTGTTAGGATGTGTGTCCTTTTCAAAGAACATTCGAAGATTCTAAGATATTTAGCTCACACCGCAACTTGCTAAATCTCTTCTCATCCAAGGGCTTTGTGAAGATATCGGCTAGCTGTTCTTCAGTCTTCACGTGCTCGATTGAGATGTCGCCCTTCAACACATGATCACGAAGAAAGTGATGACGAATCTGGATGTGCTTTGTCTTTGAGTGTTGAACTGGGTTATGAGCAATTTTGATGGCACTCTCGTTGTCGCAGTAGAGTGGCACATTCTTCACATTGATGTCGTAGTCCTTGAGGGTTTGCTTCATCCATAGCAATTGAGCACAGCAAGAACCAGCAGCAATATACTCAGCTTCAGCAGTAGAGAGTGATACACAGTTCTGCTTCTTCGAGGACCAACATACTAAGGATCGTTTGAGGAAATGGCATGTGCCTGATGTTGACTTGCGGTCCAAACGATCACCAGCATAGTCAGAGTCAGAATATCCAATGAGATCAAAAGCCGAGCCCTTGGGATACCATAATCCAAGTGTTGGAGTGTGAGCTAGATATCGAAGAATATGCTTCACAGCCTTATGGTGTGATTCCTTCGGTGTAGCTTGAAAACGGGCACACATGCAAACACTAAGCTTAATATCTGGCCTAGATGCACATAGATACAGTAAAGAGCCAATCATGGAGCGGTATACCTTTTGATCGAAGTCTATACCATTTTCATCAGTGCATAGATGGCCATTTGTGGGCATAGGGATTTTGACGCCTTTGCATTCTTGCATACCGAATTTCCTTAGAACGTCCTTGAGGTATTTCTCTTGAGAAATGAAGATGCCATTGCGCTGTTGACGAATTTGAAGACCTAAGAAGAATTTCAATTCTCCCATCATGGACATTTGATATTCCTCACTCATCATATAAGCAAATTCGTCACTGTAACATAGGTTAGTACAGCCAAAGATAATAACATCAACATATATTTGGCACACGAATAATTCATCATCATATGTTTTGGTGAAAAGAGTTGGGTCGAGTGAATCGGGTTTGAAGCCTTTCTTCATGAGGAATTCCTTCAGAGTATCATACCACGCCCGAGGGGCCTGCTTGAGGCCATAGAGGGCCTTATTGAGTCTGAAGACTTGATCAGGATGCTTAGGATCTTCAAAACCTGGGGGTTGAGCAACATATACTTCTTCCTCAAGCTTACCATTGAGGAATGCACTTTTCACATCCATTTGATATAATATGATATTATGATGGTTAGCATAAGCAAGCAATATGCGAATAGCCTCAAGTCTAGCAACAGGTGCAAAAGTTTCATCGAAATCAATTCCTTCAACTTGTGTGTAGCCTTGAGCTACAAGACGAGCCTTGTTCCTCACCACTAGGCCATTTTCATCTTGTTTGTTGCGGTAGATCCATTTGGTGCCAATGATATTGTGCTTGCATGGGTCTGGTCGCTTGACAAGCTCCCACACATTGTTCAGCTCGAATTGATGTAATTCCTCTTGCATCGCTTGAATCCATTCAGGCTCCAGAAATGCCTCATCAACTTTGGTGGGCTCTGTGATAGAGACGAAAGCAAAATGCCCACAAAAGTTAGACAAATGTGAAGCTTTTGAGCGAGTAAGAGGACCTGGTGCATTGATGTCGTTGATGATTCTCTCAATCTGTACTTCATTTGCAACACGAGGATGAGCTGGTTGGCGACTTTGATTTGGCTCAGCATTTTCTTCAGAGCCATTTTCTTCAGATGCACCAGCATGATTTTCTTCATGATTAGGAATGACTTCTTCAGCAGATTCTTCAGTAGGTATGACATCCTTAGTAGCCTTTAGCTTGATGGATTCCTCAGGAGTCATTTCATCTAGCACAGGAGGTAGGTGCTCTCTTTGCGAGCCATTAGTTTCATCGAACCGCACATCTACAGTTTCAACAATCTTGTTGTGATAGGTGTTGAAGACCCTGTAGGTGTGCGAGTCCTTTCCGTAACCAAGCATAAAACCTTCATGTGCTTTCGGTGCAAATTTAGAAATGTGATGGGGATATCTAATCCAACATTTAGCACCGAAGACTTTGAAATAACTCACATTGGGTTTCTTGTCAGTGAGGAGTTCATATGAGGTCTTCTTGAAGAATTTGTGAAGATATACCCTGTTGATAATGTGGCATGCAGTATCAATTGCCTCAGGCCAGAAGCGACGAGGTGTCTTGTATTCATCAAGCATAGTGCGAGCCATCTCAACAAGAGTCCTGTTCTTGCGCTCCACGAAGCCATTCTGCTGAGGAGTGTATGGGGCAGATAACTCATGAGTAATACCAAGTTCATCGAGATAGTCATCAAGACCAGTATTCTTGAACTCGGTCCCATTGTCACTACGTATATGCTTGATCTTCACACCGAAATTCATTGAAGCCCTTGAGGAAAATCGTCTGAAGACTTCTTGCACTTCAGTTTTGTAAGTAATGACATGCACCCAGGTGTAACGAGAATAATCATCAACAATGACAAAGCCATATAGAGATGCTGCATTTGTTAGTGTGGCATAATGAGTAGGGCCAAAGAGATCCATATGAAGCAATTCAAAAGAACGAGAGGTGGTCATGATAGTCCTCGAGGGGTGCTTGGCTCTGGTCATCTTTCCAGCCTCACAAGCCCCACAAAGATGATCTTTGAGGAATTTGACACCCTCAATGCCAATGACGTGCTTCTTCTTCACGAGCGTGTGTAAGTTCCTCATGCCAGCATGACCTAGTCGTTGATGCCATAGCCAGCCTTCTGAAGCTTTTGCAAGTAGACAAGTGGCAGGCTGTGGTCCTGCAGAGAAATCAACAATATACAAGTCTCCACTCCTAAAGCCTTCGAAGACTTTGGAATTGTCAGATTCCATGAGCACTAAGCAACGATATTTGCCAAATACAACAACCATATCAAGATCACAAAGCATTGAGACAGACATGAGGTTGAATCCGAGGGACTCGACAAGCATGACTTTGTCCATGTGTCGATCCTTTGAGATTGCAACCCTACCTAGACCCAATACCTTGCTTTTGCCTTTGTCTGCGTAGGTGATATGCTTCAAATGTGATGGAGATAAAGGAGTGTTCATCAGTAAGCTCTTGTCACCAGTCATGTGATTAGTACATCCACTGTCGAGGACCCACTCAGTAGCTTTGGGTAAATCATCCTGCAGATGAATTAGTGCATCTTACGAACACATATCTTCAGAGTGAAGAATATGACATCAATTTCATCAGACAGAAATTCATCAATTAATGCAACATATGTATATATAGCAGTATGAGGACGTGAGAAATGAATGAATCATTTCTTCATGATTAGCTTGCGTCCTTTCAAGCATTTCAGGTCTCCAGAAAATTCTTCAGACGATTTAGTTCGTCTGGAGACCTGACCCTGCATAAGAGGTTAGTTCTTTTTCTTCACCACCCATATTTGGAGGGGTGGCAAAGAGTTCATCATTCTGCGAGCTCCATAAGAGAAAGGTGGCATTGAAGCCAAAGCGCTTCGTTTCACAGAAGAGGGATTAGTATAGGCATATGAGTAAGCAGAGAAATTCTTCGAGGACTTATGAACATAATGATTTGAAGAATAATGCACATAATCAAAACTCTTAGATTTTCCCTGCGAAATAGAAGCGTTAGCATGATGATGATCATATGAGGACTTGGATCCACGTGAGGAATTTGATCCATAAGAGGACTTGGATCCATATGAAGACTTTGGTCCATATGAAGAATTTGATCTGGGGTTCTTATTCTTCATAGGTGGTGTCATGAGGACATTCACCTGAAGACTTTCAAGGCACCTTTTGGGAACCCTGATTTTCTTCATAGGGGGACCATTCCTACAGTTAGTTCCAACATATCTAGCAAATACTTCACCATTCTGATTTTTGAACAGTTTATAGTTGGAGTCAAATGACTCATCAGATGAATGTGAGAATTCACAAGTAAAGCCAGATAAAGTGGATGGATCGACGGGAGGTCCCTTCGCAGCAACCCATGAGGTTGTGGGATACTGCTCAGGTTTTCAGTAGGTTCCATCAGCATTGAGTTTCCTCTCAAAGGCAATACCCTCTTTCCTAGGGTTCCTGTTCAAGATCTGCTTTTTGAGCACATCACAAAAGAGTCTGATGCCCTTTGAGGCTTTTGTACATGCCTGCCACATACAATTCCTTCAACCCTGCATTTTCGTCAGTAATACTAGTGGTATCCTCAGATGAGGAATTTGTGAGCACAGAGATAGTTGAAGAATTTGCAGCAATAGAAGCATTTGAACATTCAGGTGAAGAATAGGCAGTTTCACGTTCAATGCATTTCAAGCATGGTGGAATAAATTCTTCCTGAGCGGAACTGATCTGTTGAGCAAGTAATGAATCATTTTCCTTCTAAAGATCTTCATGACTCACCCTTAGCTTCTCAAGATCTTGCTTTCTTTGAAGAAATTCATAAGAAAGCTTCTCATGATCGGCTAAGAGAGTTTCATGACGACTTTGAAGGTTGTCAAACTTAGACTGTAGTTGCTGAAGATTATCAGTCAGTGTTTGAGTTCGATCCATTTCCTCACCTAACAGGTCATCGCTTTTGTCTAGCATATTTTGAACCTTTTCCAAAGCCTTTTGTTGTTTAACAACAATATTAGCAAGTTTGGAATAGCTGGGTTTGAGGTTATCATCAGATTCATCCTCACTTGATTCAGAGGAGGGATATTTGAATACCTTGGCACCTTTTGCCATGAAGCAATAGGTGGGAGCATAGTCATCGTTGCCGTCATCAGCAGTGTTGGGGAAGCCATTTTCCTCAGTGTTGAAGATGGACGTGCTGACGTAAGCAATAGCGAGGGCTAGGCTCGCCACACCAGAGTCTGACTCCTCAGATGCCTCCTCTTCCTCATGTTCCTCAGATTCAGCTTCAGAGTCCATTTCCTTGCCAATGAATGCACGAGCCTTCTTGGAACTGCTCTTCTTGTGAGATGAAGACTTTGAAGACTTTGATGATGAGGACTTTAAAGATTTCTTCTTCTTCTTAGAGTCATCTGAACTATCATCCTTGTATTTCTTCTTCTTTGATTCCTTTGCGCACTAAGGACAATCAGTTATGTAGTGACCAGGTTTCTTGCATTTGTGGCAAGTCCTCTTCTTGTAATCACGGGATGAGGAATCTGATCTTGTGTCATCACCTTTTGAAGATTTTACAAAGCGACCACGCCTTGAGAACTTCTGGAATTTCTTCACGAGCATTGCTAGCTCCTGGCTTAGTTCTTCAGGGTAACCAAGGCTGCTATCAGAACCTTCTCCTTCAGATGAGGAAACTGCCTTGGCCTTCAGTGCGCGTGATCTTCCATAGTTTGGCCCGTAGAGATCTCTCTTTTCAGCTTGTTGGAATTCATGAGTGTTCAGCCTCTCAAGAATATCAGCAGGATCTAGTGACTTGTAGTCTCCACGTTCTTGAATCATCAGTGCCAATGTATCGAATGAAGAATCAAGTGACCTCAGCAATTTCTTCACCACCTCATGGTCGGTGATGTCAGTGGCACCCAGTGCTTGAAGCTCGTTTGAAATGTCAGTGAGGCGATCAAAGGTTTGCTGGACATTCTCATTGTCGAGTCTTTTGAAGCGGTTGAAGAGATTGCGAAGAACGTCAACTCGAGAATCACGTTGAGATGAGATTCCTTCGTTGACCTTGGACAGCCTGTCCCAGATAAGCTTTGTAGACTCCAAAGCACTCACTCTGCCGTACTGTCCTTTGCTCAGATGGCCACATATGATATTCTTTGCTTGAGAGTCGAGTTGCTTGAATCTCTTCACATCAGTAGCGTTCACGGAAGGAGTGACGGAGGGAACGCCATTTTCCACAACGTACCAGAGATCGTTGTCAATTGCCTCAAGATGCATGTGCATCTTATTCTTCCTGTAGGGGTAGTCCGTCCCATCAAAGGTAGGACACCCAGCCGAGACCTTGATCATGCCTGCAGTCGACATAACTAAAACTCCAGGTGGTTAAACCAAAATCACACAGAACAAGGGAGTACCTTGCTCTGATACCAATTGAAAGTGCGTTATATCGACTAGAGGGGGGTGAATAGGCGATTTTTACAAATTCGTCACTGAGGAATTTCAAGGTGAGGAAATTCCTAAGCAACGAACTACTTAGCAGCGGAATAAGTACTCAGATGCAAACATAACATGGCATAAGTACAGTCATCATGATGAAATGAAATAGGCACAGAGTACAGGTAGCGTGAAACACAGGATAAGCAGGCTGAAGACTAAGTGACTGAAGAAATAGGACTGAGGAAATTGAGAAAGTCCTCAGTCAAAGTCTTCACACAGTAACGATCAAGTAAATCAACACATGAATGAGGAAATGAAAGGGTTGAGGAAATAGAACCAGTAGGTCGGTGAAGACAATGATTTCGTAGACCAGTTCCAACTGCTGTGACAGTTGTACGTCTGGTTGGAGCGGCTAGGTATTTAAACCTGATGACACACAGTCCTCACCGTATTCTCCTTGAGCTAAGGTCACACAGACCTCGCCCAATCACTCGTGGTAAGTCTTCACAGGTGACTTCCAAACCTTCACAGACTCGGTCACTCGGCGATCCACAATTCCTCTTGGATGCTCTAGACCATGACGCCTAACCGTCTGGAGGATGCATAGTCCTCAAAGGTAACAAGCGTCGGTTCCACACAGGAACAATCTCTTCAGTGATGCTCAATCACGTTGGGTTTGTAGGTGTTTGGTTTTTGGGTTTTTGGGTTTTTCCTCACTTGATGATTTTCGCTCAAAGTCCTCGGAGGATGGGATGCTCTAAATGACAAGTGTCAATCTATCTCTCGGAGCAGCCAACCAGCTAGTGGTTGTAGGGGGCGGCTATTTATAGCCTAGGGAGCAGCCCGACATGATAAGACATAAATGCCCTTCAATAATATGACCGTTAGGTGGGTAGGATATTTGGACAGCTGGCGCGTAGCACAGCAACGGTCAGAAATTTGGGCTCTCAAATTCCTTAGGGCTATCATGTTCCTCACTTGTAGGCAATCCGCACTGGCGAATTCCTAACTCCTCAGTCAGAACAAATTCCTCAGAGAACAGAAGAACTTCGTCTCTGTCACTGAAGAAATTGACTGAACTGTATGGGATTTCCAATGGCTTCACTCGAAAGGATTGGGTAGGTGTAGGATTTTGAGATGAGCATCACTTGGAAACTTTTCCTTAGTTTTACCTCGACCCCCTTTAATAGTACGGTGTTTCCTATGACTCAAGAAGAAGAAAACGAAACTACGAAAACAAAAGTCTTCACGCTTCATAATCCTCGCATGAATATCTAGTCTTCAAGGTCACACCAATTTCTTCACTTTCAAAGTCTTCAAGAAAACCAAAGTCTTCAACTGAAGACATTCATTTTTAGGGGTCGACTTTCATCGTAAATATCAAACTCCTCATAGACTTATACAACCTGTGTACACTCACAAACGCATTAGTCCCTTAACCTATAAGTCTTCAATACACCAAAATCACTAAGGGACACTAGATGCACTTACAGTAACTAACTCCTTAGTCATTTGCTTGCAAGCTTATTATGATGTGTATTACCGAGAGGGCCCAGAGATACCTCTCCGATACTCAGAGTGACAAATCCCAATCTCGATCCATGCCAACTCAACAAACACCTTCGGAGATACCTGTAGAGCATCTTTATGATCACCCAGTTACGCTGTGATGTTTGATAGCACACAAGGTATTCCTCCGGTATTCGGGAGTTGCATGATCTCATGGTCGAAGGAACATGTATTTAACATTCAAGAAAGCAGTAGCAATAAACTGAACGATCAATATGCTAAGCTAACGGATGGGTCTTGTCCATCACATCATTCTCCTAATGATGTGATCCCGTTATCAAATGACAACACATGTCTATGTTTAGGAAACCTTAACCATCTTTGATCAACGAGCTAGTCTAGTAGAGGCTTACTAGGGACACGGTATTTGTTTATGTATTCACACATGTATTTAAGTTTCCGATCAATACAATTCTAGCATGAATAATAAACCTTTATCACGAATAAGGAAATATAAAATAACAACTTTATTATTGCCTCTAGGGCATATTTCCTTCAATTTTAGTACGAACTCTTGGATAGATCGATCGGAAAGGATAACTTGGTGTTATTTTAGTACGAACTCTTAGATAGATTGATCGGAAAGAATAACTTTGAGGTGGTTTCGTACCCTACAAACAATTTCTTCTTATGTTCTCCGCTAGATAGGAACTTTGGAGTGATTCTTTATCGCATGTTGAGGGATTGTTATGTGATATAATTATATTAGCATTGTTGAGAGATTGCACTAGCAAAAGTACGGACCCTATGCCTCATTTTCAAGTTTTGCAATACCGTTTGTGCTCACTTTTGTTACTTACTATCTTGCTGTTTTTTATTGTTCCTATTACAAAAATCAATATCTACTATCGTTACTACACTTGTATCACCATCTCTTCGCCGAACTAGTGCACCTATACAAATTATAAGTATTTGGTATGTTGGGGACACAAGAGACTTTTTATTATTTGGTTGTAGGGTTATTTGAGAGAGACCATCTTCATCCTACGCCTCCCACGGATTGATAAAGTTTAGCTCATTCACTTAAAGGAAATTTGCTACTGTCCTACAAAACTCTGCGCTTGGAGGCCCAACACGAGTCTACAAGAACAAGTTGTGTAGTAGACATCAGACTCCTGGTGGCAAGGTCGCCTTTTCTTTCTTCAAGCAGAAGAAAGAAAAGCGAATTGATCTATCTGTTTAGCTGTTCATAGATGTTTCGATTCTATGTACTGTATGTGCTCACATGCTTAGGTATACGTATGAGATGCATACCGTATTTGCCATGCTTACCATTTACTCATGGATTAGATTAGTAAAAAATGTGCTAATATTTCCAACAATAGGCTCGTATCATATCACATCCAACGACATCCCCACCTCTCCATTCTGCTATGCCCGCATAATATTAATGCACAGAAACTCAATCTTTTATTGTTCATTTCAAACTATATTGCAACTTCAGGCCCAAGGGGAAATCACAACAATTTTCGAAGAGCAAAACCTGAACGAAACCAATATATAGGATGTTCCGACTTCCGACCGGCCTTGTACTTCTTCATGTAGATGTCCGAAGCCGTGGCGTGAGCGAGGATGATGTTGTAAGCGACAATGTAGGGCTCGGTGCCGGAGCTCCCTTGTTTGCAGCAGAGGTGGTGGAACATAGAGCAGTGGACCCACACGTGGATCCTGCTTTCGTAGCCCTCCAACGCCATCACGTGCGGCTCGTTGAAGGTGATCCAACTTAACCCTGTCCCCGAACGCCTTGAGGTGTTAAGATTCCATCATCTCCTTCAGTTTAGGGTTTCATTCAAAGTGTTCAGGGAGAAAAGGAGAAATATATTGCATTCAGAGCCGCCGATACTTCTTTGTGGTTATTATCAATTTTCTGAAGGTATAATGAATAGCATTACCGACATGATCATTAGTCATTTTCATAGATTTTTCCGGCCCTTGGGCTGGGTCCTTCTTCACTGGCAGCACACTGGGAAACAGATTCCTTGTCACAATATTATGCAAAAAATGATTTATGCATCATACCAACAAGTCAACACCCCACTGCAAAAAAAAAAAAACACCCCCTGCATGCATATCACCCTAGGATTTTGCAGGCCAACAAAGCAGGTTACGTGCAGAAATCACCAAATTATCACTCTTCATTTGACCACTAGTTGGTGTATGTACTTGGGTAATGCACACGAAGAGCAACTGAGTTTGTTACTAGATTAATGGCAGAGGCAAGCTGGAAATTTACAACATTTAAACATATGAACCTCACGCAGTGACAGGAAATTGTTTCTCAAAAAAAGAAGGGGCAGGAAATTGGCCGACATACTCGTATTTCTCTCAGCCATGCATTTCATTTTTTTTTTTTGAGATTTATGCATTTCAAACTGTAGTCTGCTACAGCCAGAAGGGAAGGCAGCGGGTGGGGGGGGGGGGGTAAACGGAAAAGAAACAGAACAGAACGATGTAACCCCAGAAGGCCTGGTATGGGCTCTCAGTTTAGGCCCAAACTTGCAGCGCCAGTGCGTGCCGCCAGCGCGTGCGTGCTGGTGGCATCGCGCGGCAGCAAAAGAGGAAAGGCTCTCAGTTTAGTATCACATCGCGCGCGGAGGAGGATCACAGAGGACGGATGGCTATAAAAGGAGACCTGCCTCAACGTTGCAACTCATACCTTTCTCGGCCTTTTGGCTAAGATCAAGTGTAGTATCTGTTCTTATCAGTTTAATATCTGATATATGGGCCATGTGCCTACAATGATATTAATTTTTTTTTTTGGGTGGGCCCATCACAGTAGCTTGCTGCTGGGGTCCACATGCGTCACCTGGGCGTTGCAGTGCTGTCCTGGCCTGGCGCACCCCAACCAAATCAAGAATTAAACCTTTGAGTTCTATAAAATGTAACGTTAAGTTTGAATTTGGAAAATAGTCGAACAAGCAACGACAATTCCAATGGGACCGACTATTATTCTGAAGCTCGAGAAAAGTCAATGGTCTGCAATCTCAAACCCTGTTGGGTTTGTCAGTAGTCCATAGAGATCTTCATGTATTCAGAGATTGAACTAGAGGTGAAAGAATCCATCGTTTCGTTATAATTTTTCCATCTTAAATTCGTTGCATTAAAATCTCCACACGTGAGTTTCATTCTTGCTAGAGGTTGTTGGAACAAGTACATCACGCTGATTTCTCTATGGAGCGACAGCGAGGACCCGTACAATAATTACCAAAGGGATGGATCCGAGTTAAACCTAACTGCAAGGTGATTTGGGAGCCACCCTATCCATCTGGCACGCAACACCCACAGAGAAAGAGGGAGGGAGCTATGGCAGTGGAGGAAGAGGGAAGGAAAGGAATCCCGTCTCTCCTCTCCTCCGGGGAGGAGAACATCGCCTCCAACATCACCCAGGTGACAGATTTTCTCCCCTCCAACTCATCTTTTTGCTTCGGATGTGCGTGGATGTCTCAGTTTTTGGGCTGCTTCTTGGATGTGGATGTGCGTGGACTCCATTTATCAGTTTCGGTGAAGATTAGCTTTATCCCACTGCTTCTAGGCACAAGACGGTTATATTTCTTGGATAAATAGAGGATTTGGGGAGAGTTCTTGACAGGGAAGAGCTAGTTAAGCACAGGTCTTGCTTGGTACGGATCAGCAGGCCTGCATTTAAATCATTCCCCTTTACTTATGGTGGCCTACTTTGTATTTTTGTTCAGCTCATAGGCTGGACTCCACTAATAGAAATGAAGAACATTGCTAAGAAAGATGGCGTCGAAGCTCGGTTGGTTGGAAAGATGGAGGCGTACCAGCCCCTTTGCTCAGTTAAGGACAGGAGCGCTCTCCGGTGCGCACCAATTCAATCCTCTATTGATTTTATGACTCACTTGGTTCATTTCTTGAATTTATAAGTCAAAAGTGTGCAGTTCCTAGATGCATACTCCCACCGTCCTTGAAAAGGTGTACTTCCAACTTTGTTTGAGGGTCAAACTATCTCAAAGTTTGATCGAGTTTGTGAAAAATATATTAATGTTTGTGAAATCAAATAGGTATGATGTAGTGTTTAACAATAAAAGTGTTTCATCTTCTATGCAGGTTATCCATGCATGCTCGCGATGGCTCCGTACTTGGTCTATACTGCAGAGGCCGGAGGACAGGGACCTTTTTATGATGGTGTCTACACGGCTAGAGCGTACGGCCAGGGAGGTTTTTTACCCCCATGGATGGCGGTGTGATCTTCGGATAGGATCTGCTACGTCCTAGACTGGCTTATGTTTTTTTTCCTTACCTACTTTTTTACTTTTTCGGACTTGTGGACTTGTTGGCTGTGTGCATCTGGTTATGCAGAGGCCGGGCTTTCTTACGATGCGATTGTATCACCTTGATATTTCAATTCAATGAAATGCCCTTTATCGAAAAAAATATAATGAAAATATATTTTATCATGAATCTAATGCTACTAATTTGATGACATAAATATTGATGTATTATTGTATAAATACAGTCAAACATAAAAAAGTTTGACTTTCCAACAAACTTGGAAGTACACTCTTTAAAAGACGGAGGGAGTATATCATCTAAGGATAGCTACAGGCTACCTGTGTCTCTGGAACCTAAAATGACTCTGATGATGTTCCTATTTTTGAAGTGAGTAGGAAATAGGTAACGAACTGTAAACTATTTCTTTACCAGAGAGCGTGCAATTTTTTATCTGAAGGATGATTGAAGATGCAGAGGAGAAGGGATTGATTTCACCAGGTGTTACGACACTAATCGAGCCAACAAGCGGCAATCAAGGAATTGGAATGGTGTTCATCGCTATTCAGAAAGGCTACCGGTTTATTGCTGTCATGCCTGCAAAATATTCACTTGACAAACAGATGCTACTGAGATTTTTGGGTGCTGAACTGATCTTAACAGGTGGGAACTAGAAATCTTTTGCCCCTAGAAATAGAAATGGTTAGGAACTCAACAAGTACTTTAAGTGCCCCTCTTGTATGCCGGCAGGGAAATTGCTCTTCCATCACCTAACCAAATACTAGTACTTAAAGTGTGTAAATATTTTTCGGTGAATATTTACTGCAGATCCTGCAAATGGATTTAAAGGAATGATTGGCAAGGTGGAGGAGCTGATGAAGACTATACCAAATTCTCACTGTCTTAATCAAGTCACCAATCCAGCAAACCCAGATGCACACTTCAAATGGACTGGTACTTACTCCCTCCGTCCCAAATTACTCATCGCAGAAATGGATAGAAATGGATGTATTTAGAACTGAAAATATATCTAGATACATACATTTCTGCGACAAGTAATTCGGGACAGAGGGAGTATATCTGAAGAAATGTCATCTTTTCATGTTTTACAAATTATAACTCCCTTTTATCACCAATTATGAATCTTTTATTTTGTCAATATGCTCTTGCGCATCCATTTACTCGATTATCATTTTCTGGAACAAACTTCAGGACCCGAGATATGGAAGGATACAGCAGGCAAAGTGGATATGTTTGTGGCCGCTGTTGGCTCAGGAGGCACACTGACAGGTGTAGGAAAGTACCTGAAGATGAAAAATCCATCCATAAAAATAGTGTGTGTGGAACCTTCAGAAAGCGCTTTAATTTCAGGTAATCCCATAACCATACCATGTGGTGCTAGTTTCAAGTCGTGGACTTCCAACCAATCAGAACCATCAATGAATAAGTGCAGATGAGCAAAAACATTCAGGATGTGCAAATAGTAACCAGAGACATTGTTGTTTGATCCTCTGTTCAGGAGGCTCACCAGGGTCACACAAGATTCAGGGCACGGGGCCAGGGTTCATACCGGAGGTTCTCGATGTAAAATATAGGGTCTAGTATATTATACATGTACACGTATTTGTATACGTATGTAACTGTATTGTGATCATCTATATATTGAGACGTGAGGCTGGATGTCAACCACCCACGCAAAACCCTAAACCCTGTGTCTAACTTGGTATCAGCCAGGTCGGGCCGCCGCCGCACGTCCCTCGCGCCGCCGCCCGATCCCATCTTCCGCATCGCCGCCGCGTCTTGCTACTTCAAGTACACGCATATGCAGGAATCCATCCAGCTGCTTGCTAGCTAGCTTTGCCCGTCCGCCGCCGCCGCGCGGAGTCTCCGTCCGCTGCCGCCGTGCGCTGCTTCCTACGCGTCGCCGCCGCGAGTTCCTCAGCCGCGCCGCGTGACGTTCTCCTCCACGCCGCCGCTGCAATGTCGTCCTCCGCCCTGTCCGTCGCCCAAACTTCGGGTGCAATCGTCTCGTCCCCCGTCGCCACGATCCCCGCCGCGATGGCCGTCCCGACGATCTCCGTCCGCCTCGGGCGCCACAACTTCATGCTCTGGGGCGCATCACCAGCACCGTTCTCGCCGGGGCCAACCTCCATGGACACCTCGATGGCACCTCGGCGGCACCGGACCTACACTCGCGGTCGGTACCGGCGATGCCGCTACCACCGTCGCCAACCCGGAGTACCACCAATGGTGGGTTCAAGATCAGTGGGTCAAGGGGCTTCTCCTCACCTCCATGGATGAGGACATTGCATGCCAACTCATTGGCTGCGAGTCAGCGCATGCGGTGTGGACCGCCGTCGCCGCCATGTTCGGCGCTCAGAGCCGCGCCAATGTTCGCCATATCCGGCGTCAACTTCAGTCGCTCCGGAAGGACGAGATGTCCGCGGCGGAATACATGCACAAGATGAAGGCACTGGCCGACACTATGGCCGCCGCCGGCTCCCCGATCCGTGATGATGAGCTTATCGATCACATCCTCACCGGACTCGGCTCCGCCTACAACTCCATCGCCGCCTCCCTGGGCGTGAGTAACGCAGCCATGCCCTACTCCAGCTTTTACTCATTGGTTCTGTCATTCGAGGCGCTGCAGGCACAACAGAGTGCGGTGGAGGGGTGGTCTCCCTCCGCGAACGCCGTGACCTGTTTGGGTTCGTACGGCGCGGGCGGACGCGCGCCCTACTCCGATCCCTATCCCTCCCGGGGGGGGGGGGGGCTGATGGACATGGCCAGCCCGGGCAGAGCCGCCAGGGCGGTAACGGCGGCAACTCCGGCGGCCGTGACCGCAACGCTGGTTATGCCGGCAATGGCCGGCAAGGTGGAGGGGGCAACGCCGGCAACAACGACGGAGGAGGTGGGCGTCGCAACCGCTGGCGTCCCCGGTGCCAAATTTGCAAGAACTGGGGCCATGAAGCCGACGACTGCCGCAAGCGCTATGATCAGGATCACAACTCCCGCTCCGCCAACTTGGCCTCCACCAACACCGTCGACTTTCCTTGGGTGCTGGATACCGGGGCTACGGATCACTTGACTAATGATCTTGAGCGCCTCCAGGTTCACGAGCGCTATGACGGCAAGGATCAGATTCAGGTGGCCAATGGTGCAGGTTTGTCTATTTCACACATTGGTCATTCGCGTTTACCCGGTTCATCTCTTAAACTGCGTAACATCCTTCATGTTCCACACATCAGCCAGCATCTTCTCTCTGTTTACCGTCTTCTCTGTGATAATGACGTGTTTGTTGAATTTCACCGTCGTTTTTTCCTTGTTAAGGACAAAGCAACCAGGCGCGTCATCCTTCACGGTAGAAGTTACGGGGGGTCTCTATCCGGTCCCCTTCGCTCGTGCGTCATCTTCATCGTCTCGCCGTGCCTCCTCCGGTGTTCGAGTTTCCTCGTCGCAATGGCATCAACGTCTTGGTCATCCTACAAATAATGTGGTCACTTCCATTGTTCGGAGTCATGAACTTCCGTGTTATAGTTCAAATAATTCATCGTTAGTTTGTGATGCCTGTCAGCGTGCTAAGAGTCATCAGCTACCTTATTCTACTTCGTCTCATGTCACTACTGTACCTCTTGAATTAATACATTCAGATGTTTGGGGTCCCGCTCTTGCTTCATCGGGAGGGTACAAGTATTATGTTAGCTTTATTGATGACTACACGCGTTTTACCTGGATTTATTTGCTCAAACACAAGTCTGATGTTGAGCAAGTTTTCTATAACTTTCAGGCTCATGTCGAACTCCTTTTGGATTGTAAAATCAAGGCCGTTCAGTCCGACTGGGGTGGTGAATACCACAAACTCCATCGATATTTTCAGCGCACGGGCATCTCTCACCGTGTGTCCTGTCCACATACCTCTCAGCAAAACGGTATTGCCAAGCGCAAACACCGTCATTTGGTAGAGACTGGTCTAGCCTTGCTTGCGCACTCCTCTCTCCCACTTCGGTTTTGGGATGAGGCTTTTCTTACGGCATGTTACCTCATCAACTGTATGCCCACTCCGGTTCTCAACAAGGACACCCCTTTGTTCCGTCTGTTTCATGTTCAGCCCAACTACTCCTCCCTTCGGAATTTTCGGGTGTGCTTGCTGGCCTAGCCTTCGCAAGTACAATGCTCACAAGCTTGAGTTCCGTTCCAAGATGTGTGTTTTTCTTGGCTATAGTCCTCTGCATAAGGGCTATAAGTGTCTTGACCGTACCACAGGTCGGATATACATCTCTCGTGACGTTGTTTTCGACGAGACTGTGTTTCCTTACTCCAACACCGGCGTCTCGGTTGATCCTGCTTCCCTTGAACATGCCCTCACTTTTCCGTCCGATGAACCGGTTCCGGATGTCCATGTGCGTAAATATGACTTGTCCTATTTGTCACCTAACTTGTCTTCTGCAGGCGATGTTGCTCTCTGTTCTCCTCAGGTACCGGTTGCTGCTTCGCCGCCTCCTGACGTGATCGACGTGCATGCTCAGGACTTGCATGTCACGCTGCCCGAGGTAGGCGCGACGACCTCTCCAGCTGGTGAGCTCGCGGTCGCGACTGGGTCGCCACCCTCGCCCGGTGCGTCACCCGGGTCGCCGTCTTCGCCTGGGCCGGCCCAGCGCCCGGTCATACCTCGGCCCCCTCAGCCGCGACACCTCTGGCCGAGCCCTCGTCGCCGCCGTCTCCTTCTACCGGCGATGCAGTTCCGGGGCACGCTATGGTTACCCGGCAACGTGATCATACGCGCAAGGAGAAGTCTTACACTGATGGTACGGTTCAGTATGATTCTTGTCGTCGTGCCTTCTTCGCAGCACCGGTTTCCCATCGTGATGCCTTGGGTGAACCTGCCTGGCGCGCCGCCATGTCTGAGGAGTTTGCTGCTCTCCGTCACACTAATACCTGGGTGTTGATGCCTCGGCCACCTGGTGTCAATGTTGTGGGCTGCAAGTGGATTTTCAAAACCAAGCATCGTCCGGATGGGTCTGTTGATAAGCACAAAGCTCGTCTTGTTGCTCATGGTTTCACTCAACAGCACGGGATTGACTATGGAGATACTTTTAGTCCGGTGGTGAAGCCTGCCACGGTTCGCTTGGTTCTGTCTCTTGCTGTGTCTCGTGGTTGGAGCCTCCGACAGATTGATGTGAGCAATGCCTTTTTACATGGGTTCTTGGCCGAAGATGTGTATATGCAGCAGCCACCCGGGTTTGAGGATGCCACTTATCCCTCTCATGTCTGCAAACTTCAGAGGTCTATCTATGGCCTCAAACAGTCGCCTCGTGCTTGGTATGCTCGCTTGAGTCAGCGCCTTTCGCAGCTCGGTTTTGTCGCCTCCAGATCAGATGCGTCTCTGTTCATCTTCTCCCAGGGTACTATTCAGATATACATGCTGGTGTACGTCGATGATATTGTGATTGCTGGCTCTACCCCCGCCGTGGTGGATCGTCTTGTGCAGTCATTGTCTGCTAGCTTTCCCATCAAAGATTTGGGTCGCCTGGAGTACTTCCTTGGTTTGGAAGCG
Organism: Thinopyrum elongatum; assembly: GCA_011799875.1. Classification (NCBI taxonomy): domain Eukaryota; kingdom Viridiplantae; phylum Streptophyta; class Magnoliopsida; order Poales; family Poaceae; genus Thinopyrum; species Thinopyrum elongatum. The sequence continues at coordinate 503,283,585 of CM022303.1, forward strand.
TCCTTTCATTCAGGGGGCATGACCTTGACGCAGAAAAAGTATGCATTGGATCTTCTTCATCGCGTCAACATGGAGAACGGCAAGGCCACTTCCACTCCACTTGCCACATCCGAGAGTCTCTCACGTCATAGTGGCGCACCACTGGGTACTGATGACTCCTTCCGGTATCGCAGTGTGGTTGGAGCTCTTCAGTATTTGACCCTCACTCGTCCTGATATCTCCTTTGCGGTGAACAAAGTGTGTCAGTTCTTGTCTCAGCCTACGGAGGATCATTGGGAAGCAGTTAAGCGTATTCTGAGATATGTCAAAGGTACGCTAGACATGGGACTACGGATTCGTAAGTCCAGATTTACTGGAGTGAGTATATTCACCGATGCAGACTGGGCAGGCTGTGTTGATGATAGGCGCTCCACTGGTGGATTTGCTATCTTTGTTGGACCCAATCTTGTATCTTGGAGCTCAAAGAAGCAACCCACAGTCTCGAGGTCAAGCACCGAGGCAGAGTATAAGGCATTGGCCAATGGCGCGGCTGAAGCCATTTGGATAGACTCTGTTCTCACAGAACTTGGAGTCCCACGGCAGCGTACACCTATATTGTGGTGTGATAACTTAGGGGCAACCTACCTGACGGCGAATCCAGTGTTTCATGCTCGGACTAAACACATTGAGATTGATTTCCATTTTGTGAGAGAACGAGTAGCGGCTTGTGAACTGGAAGTCAGGTTTATTTCTACAGATGATCAGTTAGCGGATGTATTTACTAAACCCGCTACTAGACAGATGCTAGACCGCTTCAGAACCAATCTGAATCTTATATGTAGTTCAGATTGAGGGGGCATGTAAAATATAGGGTCTAGTATATTGTATATGTACACGTATTTGTATACGTATGTAACTGTATTGTAATCATCTATATATTGAGACGTGAGGCTGGATGTCAACCACCCACGCAAAACCCTAAACCCTGTGTTTAACTCTCGACACGTTGGTCATTGACGAGGTCGTGACGGTGAGCACGGAGGAGGCCATGGCGATGGCGAGGAGGCTGGCGAGGGAGGAGGGCCTGCTGGTCGGCATATCCTCCGGTGCAAACGTCGCTGCTTGTGTCAAGGTAACTTTTACTGCTGATGTTGGCAGGTTACATACACTATCATCTTTCCTGGCTGTGCCAGTTCTGATTTCGTGGGTCTGTGGCAGGTTGCGAAGAGAGAAGGGAATGAGGGCAAGATGATTGTTACCATATTCCCCAGCGCCGGCGAGAGATACATGAACTCTGATCTGTTCGCAGTTGTCAGGGAGGAATGCGAAAATATGACCTTTTGATGTCATGGGCAGCTCTCATTAAGTAGAATGGGTGCTATTTTTCATGTGTTCGTAAGTGTCAGCACAAGGTACAGTGGATCCTCTGTTCTTTGGTTTTTTCAAAACAGAGCATGTCTTGATTGTTTGAATACATGTGGTCGGATACAGGCTAATTGACTGGAAGAAATTATATGCTGATCTTCATAAGGGCACTCCTATCTTTTCTTGTCTGGCTCAATAATTATCTACGAGCGTCGAGAGAGGTCCATCTAATCTAGGGAATATGGTACGTCTAAAAGGTCGATCTTCGCTATATACAATCGATGTATCCATGAGAAGTCACAAATTGGGGTTTGTGCTTTATAATATAAAGCGGGGGGAAACCCTTTTTCGGAAATTGCTATAGAACCCTGTCTACAAGTCATAGAAAAATATTGAAGTGTGTATGTGATCATGACCTCTACATTAGCTATCAAATTTTGATCAGGAAGATGCCAAGAAATTCTTGAACCACTGGACTGAGTTCTTGGGGTATCTCTTGAGGTTATCCTTGTAGTCTACGAAGAATAAACCGAATCTTGAGGTGTATCCAGCGGTCCACTCCCAGTTGTCGAGAAGAGACCACACAAAATACCCGCGAACATCGCAACCGTCCTCCCTGCAGAAATTACAGTGTCAAAGATTAACTGGTCTACACATAGCAAAATATGTTTTTACTGATCAAGGGAAGTTAATATCATGTGAGCACTTTATGGAATCAGCTAGATTTGTGAGGTAGTCATTGTGGTAGTTGATTCTTTTTGTGTCTTTGAGGGCCTTCTTGAGGGAGATGAAGGGGCTGTTGCTGTCATCCATCCCTGAAACAACAGAGTTCGTTTAATGTTATGTCGAAGGCACATCAATTACACTGGATTGAGAATATGCACATCCTTGTTAAGTTCATAAAACTCTGAAGTGGTTTCTGTTCCATCTCTTTCAGTGTTTTGCTAATCAAATGGAGAAATTCATATTGTGCATGTACTTGCCATTTTCAGTGATGTAGACAGTTGGAGTGTTGTATCTATCTTTGACATAGTTCATGAGCCTTCTCATGCTGCCAGGCACAATGTACAACCATATCGAATTGGCCTGCAGGTAAGGAGGCGAGCAAGAGCAATATTCAGTCATGATGCCTGCAGTTAATTTTCAGAAATCCAAATGCAACATTACAACACAAAATTGTCAGTCCGCATGTTGCTAATGTGATGGTTACCTTATCTCCAATTGGCTTCCCATTTCTGAAGGCTGACAATGAACACAAGATGCACACATGAGTATGAAGTTAGATTAAAAATAATTCAAGATACACGAGGGGTAGGAATTGAACTTACGGAGGCTGACGGATCCACTGTCTGCCAAGGTATCATTCAGCAAGTATTTGATGACAGTGGAATGGTCTTCCTTTGTGTAGAATGTGGTGTAGTGATTGATCCCCACGAAGTCCAGCGACCCCTTCACCAGATCGGCCTCTTTCGTCATGAACCTCGGCAGCCTTTGTCCGACCCTCGATCTCATTGTCGCCGGATAATCACCGAAGAAGAAGGGATCGGCAAACCTTTTGACATTACCTCATTTTATCTCAGCAACTCCTAGAAACTTAAATTTGGAACTACAGTACTATGCTAGCTTTCTTCATTTTCACTGTAATCAATTCTATGAAACTGCTAGGCTAGCTCTGTTATTGGCATATCCATCCGTGATTAGATTAATTAGTAGGAAATAGTTAATGGATTTAGTGAGTGAGGCTCACTGACCATCCTAGCTGGAACTCTTGTGCTCTCTTAGCGGCCTCAACATCAGCCGTGGAGTTTGAGACAGGCTCGTACCATATCACATCCAAAGACATCCCCACCTCTCCATTCTGCTCTGCCTGTATAATAATATTAATGCACAAAAAATCAATCTTTTATTGTTCAGTTGAAACTATGTTGCAACTTCAGGCCCAAGGGGAAATCACACCAATTTTCAAAGAGCAAAACCTGAACTAAACCAATATATAGGATGTTCCGACTTCCGACCGACCTTGTACTTCTTCCTGTAGATGTCTGAAACCGTGGCATGAGCGAGAATGATGTTGTGAGCGACAATGTAGGGCTCGGTGCCGGAGCTCCCTTGTTTGCAGCAGAGGTGGCGGAGCACGGAGCAGCGGCCCGGCGCGTGGATCCCGCTGTCGTAGCCCTGCACCGCCACCGTGTGTGGCTCGTTGAAGGTGATCCAACGCTTCACCCTGTTCCCAAACGCCTTGAAACACGTCTCCGCGTACGCCGCGTAGTCGTTGCTGCATCGGCAGTTTGCATGTTTTGGTTGTTAGACCACCATTGCAGCTAGACCCAAGAAAAGTTGCTCCAAATCAAGGTGCGTGAGGTACACACATTATCTGCCTGTCAAGCAACCCATTGTACTTGTCTTCCAGGGCCAGGGGAAGGTCCCAGTGGTAGAGGGTAACATACGGCTCAATCCCTGGAAAATAATAATTCTAGTTCACCTTGTTAATGAGTTCATAACTAATTTGGATTCAACAGTTATTTTTGATAAAACTTCTACACTGGTCAATAATGTTTTGATCTTCAGAGTGTACAAAAGTTTCACCTTTTGCTAGGAGTGCATCAATGACCTTGTTGTAGTGGTCGATGCCTGCCTGGTTGACCGCACCGGTGCCATCTGGACATCAAACAAAACACACAAGGCTATTACTATTAGTGTGCTGATATGTTAATTAATTTCTCCATAATTTGACAACCCTGTTTATCAGTCAAATTATTAAGGGGCGCACAAAATTTGTACTAATAATGCATACTTGGGAGAATCCGAGACCATGCAATTGAGAATCTGTAGGCATCCAATCCCATATCTGCCATAAGCTGAATGTCCTCCTGAAATAGTTAGTTGTTTCAAGGGCCATGAGTATATTTTACAACGTGTGCATAATTAAACGCTCATGTTCATATTCGACCGCACGTTCTACGGAATATTATGTATCATCTTGATGCATTAATCTAGTGCCTATATTTCCAAAAAGGAGAAACCTCAAAACGGTGGTAGTGGTCAACAGCAACATCGGCATTGCTGAAGTCAAGGATCTTCCCTACATAGGAGAAAAAGGTATTTGTAAGAAGATTGTATCACCATCTTGAATCATAATATGACTGCTAGTTTTAGTGGCCAAGGTTAATTCCATTGTTGAGTAAATACATATTCAGTCACCAGACCTCATGAGCGACCAATCCTTAGTTAACAGTCAGTCCTAATCTATGGTATACTTTCATGTGCCAACAATGTTTCTCTTTCATTGAAACAACAATGTTCTATAACAAAACAACAATTGTTTATGTTACCAAACGTGCTTGCGAATTTGTCCCAAATTGTAGGTCCTCTTCCATCCACATTGACGGCTCCCTCGTACTACCAACAGAAAAAACATGATTTCAGAAAAAACATATACCATAATATATATGCTTATTACTCTAAGAATATTTACACAAAATTTACTCATAGTTTGATTAATACATTGCGTAAGAAAACTACAGAAGATCCTGGTGCACACCACAGGTCCCCACCTTTGTGATTAAAAAAAAGTCATCTTCCCAAAACTGAGAGAGAACCCCCGCCTCTCCATCGAGTTATGCACATCGACCATGTTTAGTCTTTCTTTTTCAGAATACAATGTTTAGTGTGTTATGTTTTTTCTTCTTCGAATGGGGGGAGTAATCTGGCATCTTCATCATGCGATGCACACAGCCATGTTTAGTGTGTCATGTAGTGTACATGTATTGTTGCTGAGTCCATACTGGGTTCAAGACGGATTGATCAAGCTATTATTCAAGTTTTATGGTAGACTGCTTTGTTGAAGCATAAAAAGAAATATGTACTCTAAAAGATAAAGATGGGGAGTCAGTGAGTCACGAGTCAGCTTCTTCCAGTTTGTTCATCCAAGACAACTTAGCTATGATTTTACCTCAAAGGGGTCACTTTGCAATCAAGTCGCACTCAGGGGCATATTGGGTAGGTTTAGCTAATTATTGGATAGTATTATCAATGTTTAATTCCTAGGTTCCTGCAAAACATCTGGTCACTTGCGCAAGAGTAATTTACTATGCCTCTCATAAAGAAATTGCAAATGTTATTGAAGTTCCTGCTTGCTTTGAGCATATAATTCTTGTTTCTAGTCCATGTCATTAATTAGCGTGCGCAAAATTCTAACTCCTCTTTATGCATTGCCTACAACACTGGTCCTTGTGCGCATGTGACAACGTAGCGACACTGGGAGGTTACTTGCAAAGTAGTGCTAACAATCATGTGTTGCTCATGCACAATCTTCAAATCCAACTCCTATGAGCTTTTACAGAAGTTATATCCAGCCTCGGATGTCAACATCCAAATGGGGTGTAAGTGTAACTACCATTCTTGACACTTGAGGGCGTGCATGGACAATGGAGATTATGTTTGTTGAGAAGCCATCCTGTTTTATTTTTCAAAGGAGGCATCGACTGTAAACTTTACTAAAAAGACAAATATGAGCACGGGCATATACAAGAGGAGGAGAGAAGGGTGCATGAAACAGTAGCACATGACCCACAAGTCCACAACAAAAAGATAAAAACGATCATATGCACCAGGAACGAATGAACTAGCATGGTAAATAAGATAAACCATATTACAATCGGAGAAGACCGATCGATATATAACAGATCCCATACCACAGAGAAGAGAGGGACGCTCCATCGATTATGTGAAAAGAACACACTAGCCAATTAAGTAACAATAGTGTACATATATAGCTTTATTTAGAATCAATGCAAGAATTTCACAAAAAATAGAGTTAATCGTGCAGAATTAAACCAATTGAGAATCATTACTACCTGGTAGGCGGAGGCGGCGGTGCCGAAGACGAAGCCCTTGGGGAAGCTCCCTCTGGTCAGATTATCATGCCCACTCCCCCTCGTATGCGCGTTGCATCCCTGCTGCGCCGCAGACGCGGCCAACCACACCACAAGCACCGGCGTCGCCACGCATTGCCACTTGCATGCCATCCTCTTCTCCGCGAGCGAGCGAGCGAGAGAGCGCGCGCGCGATGCGGAGACTTATATATGCATACTGTGTGAGCTAGATAGATGGCATGTATGTTGCTTATAGGGAGAGAAGTCTCGTGTTGTTTACAAGGAGAGAGAGAGAAGAGTCCCCAAGAGTCTGATGTTTGATATAAGTGTGTGTAAAGTTGGTTAGGAGGGCCAAAGCGGATAGCAAACCGATTAAGCAAAGTGTGGGGGCAACAAACACTCCCCATGTCCCGCCCTAAGCAAGAATGTTCAAAGACGAGTAGATATGTTCAGAGAGGATGAGTCGCTGTTGCTGAAATGCATATGATCTACTAGTTAATGCCAGTTGCTATAGTTAGACGAGTAGATACATACGTGTTGATATGCACATGTATTTATCCGTTAGTGTACCGTTGGCATCCCTTGCAAGGAAGGATCTCGCTTGAAAGCATGGTGGAGGAACGCACAGTACTGTATGTTGCCTCAGCTTGTGCTTTGTTGTTGCTTTCTGAGCTGGTTGGTGGCCAGACGAGAAGAGAACCCAAGAGGATGCATGGAAGCTTAGCTAGACAAGTTGGTAGACTGAACGCAACCAGGGGCGGAGCCAGAAATTTTCGCCAATGGGTTCATTCACTAACTAGTTGTGATTTTTTTTAATGAACTTAGTCCTATTTTGTGACAAATTGCAACGAGATTATATCAGTCAAAGAAAGCACAATGAATATGACATCACTTATCACACATATTTGTCACTTTAAAAAAAATAAGAGTGCATAACATACCGATTGGATGAAATTATAAAATCACTTGTTTACATATTATAGATAAAAGTAGTACCAAAATAAACTTCATATTTCAGATCCAACTTCTCATCTTTCTGAAAACAATGAAGAAAATAACAAGTTAGTTTGGCAAGTTTAAAATAAAAGTGACATAATGTGAAAGAATCATGTAAAGTCACTCACATTTTAGAGCTTCCCTTTTCGATCTTTTATCGCCTTAAAAAGATCAAACACCGCATCATTACTAATGGGAGAAAATATCTCTTTCTCCACATAGCAAATTAGACAATCACTCATGAACTGATCACCAATTTTGTTGCGCAACTTTTTCTTGACAACATTCATAGCTGAAAAGCATCTCTCCACGGATGCTGTTGCAACTGGTAATAACAATACTAACTTTAGAAGATGATAGACCAAGGGAAAAGTAACATGTTTATTTGTCTGCACCATTAACTTCGCAAGATCAGCAATCCCGTCCAAATTAGCAAACCTTTCATCCGCTCGCACATTATCAATGTAAGTGCGTAGTTCAGGACCAAGATCATCCATTTTTTTTGAATCAAAATCATCTGGATAAAACTCAGCTAGCTTCACTAAGCTATCCAAGTTAAAAGCAACAAATCCATCGTTTGGGTTGAAAGAAGCCATGTGACCAAGTAATGCAGAATTTACCTCATTGAAACGGTAATCAAACTCTTGAAGTTGCCAGTCAATAACAGAATTAAGACACTCTACTCGGTAATGCTGGAGGTTTGTCTTATTAGTTTTTTGTCTTGGTTTGTGTCGATTGATATATTGCTCCTGCATGTCCGCCTTCTCAATGTGATGTTCTTCACAAAATGAATATGCCTTCTGTATCAGTGAGCCCCATCCATTCTCCCTTAGTTCTTGTAGCTCATTCCTTGTGGACTTGACACATGACATGGCATTTAGGATATCTTGGTCCTTCTTTTGTAAAGAATGTGACAAAGTATTTGCATTTCCTAATATATGCAGCATCATGTGCAAATAAAACACAAAATCAAAGGTCTCAAAATATGCTACAAGACCACGCGCCTGACTTTTCTTTTCATTTTTACCTTCTTTCTCCACATATTTCAGAACAGACATGACTGCAGGGAACAACTTCACTAGACTTGAGAGAGTTCTGTAGTGTGAGCCCCAACGAGTGTCACCAGCTCTCTGAAGAGTTTGATCTTGATTTAACCCTCTGCCAGTGCTAATCTGCCCACTACCTATGGCTTTTATTACATCCTCTCGATGTTTCTCTCTAATCATGTCCTTTCTTTTGCAAGAAGCTCCAACCACATTAAATAAAATGGAGATCATGTAGAAAAAATCTGAAATATCTTCATGCTTCTTTGCTACTGCTACAATAACCAACTGGAGTTGGTGAGCAAAACAATGCACATAATAGGCTGACTTATTCTCTTGAAAAATCTTTGCTTTCAAGCCATTGAACTCGCCGCGCATATTGCTAGCCCCGTCATAACATTGTCCTCTGACTTGTTTTATGCTTAAACCAAGATCGGTGAATAATTTTTGAAGTGCGGCCTGAAGACATATTGCCGATGTTTCTTGCACATGTACTACTCCAACTAACCGTTCAATGATAAATCCACGCTTGCTAAGATATCTCAAAACAACTGCCATTTGCTCTTTGTCAGACACATCAGCAGCTTCATCAATCAACAAACTAAACACATCACCTCCAATTTCTTCAATAATAGAATTCAAAGTTATCTGTGCAAAACAATAAGGGGATCATTAGAGATTAGTGTAAGACAACAAAAATAGTAGGAAATATAATTTAACGATGATGTTACCTTGGCAAAATAGTTGGCAATTTCCTTCTTAATATCTCCACATACCCACTTGCAATTTTTTGGAGCATTCTCAAGAACTACCTTCCGTATATCATCATTTTGATTTGCTAAAGTTTTTACCAACTCTCGAAAGTTTTCCTTATTTTTTGACTCTCCTGTTTCGTCATGGCCTCGGAAAGCTAAGCCTTGATGCAACAAGTATCTAACAGAATCAATTGAAGCATTAAGCCGAATTCGATTTTGCTTTTTTGTAAGATCAGTTTGCTTATCGAGAGCTACCAGAATTGATTGATCTTGATTCATCAAAGCATCACACCGTTTTACTGCTACATTATGAAAGCTATTAACATTACCTTTACCCTCATGGGTATCCAACCTACTTTTCTTGTTCCAACCGTTCCAACCATTAATTCCAAATGCATCACTCCCAGCTTGTCCTTCATTATTATCTCTGAAAAGATAACAACACAAACAAAAGGCCTTATGCACCTTGTCACTATACTCAAGCCAACGACCATAATCTTTAAACCTGTCTGGATTAAATCTTCGTGGAGTATCTCCAATGTCCCTGTGTGGATAAACAAAAGTAGACGGCAGCCTGTAAGGTCCCCTTGTTAAATATCGTCGCCTAATCTCATATTGCTTCTTAGGATTTCTTCTGTACTCCGAAATTCTCTTCCGATCAGCCGGATCGTAGGGCAATTCATCTAAATTAATCTCTTTGTGGATAGAAGGCTTTGGGAGACTACTGGCAGTGACATTTGATGCAGTTTGCTTACATCTGACGGGTGACCTCGATGTCCCCGCATCATTATCTTGATCAGGTGATCGACTTCTCTTCTTTGAAAAATATCTTTCCATAGCCTGCATCAATGAAAGTCCATGAAAATAAGAGTTAGAAAATTAGGGCAAAAAGTTCCCGTACTAGGCTATTAGATTTAGATTGGGTAGAACATACAGAGGGAAGAGATGTGGAGGTGATATTACTGCCTCGAATTAGACTGCAGTTGAGCGCTTCTACGCTATTTGCCGTCGGGCGTCGGTGTCGAGACGAGGATCGAGGCGACGGCCTAACGAAAACTGGGCGAGACGGCGGAGAGAGAGGCGAGACGAGTTGGAAAGCGACGAGGCGTGCGGCTGCCGTCCGTGTATTCCTCGTACAGGTATTGATTGATCTTCCTTTTTTAGATGTCGTACATGTATTGATCCAGTACTAGTAACGAAGATGCCTGGACTTTTGGACCTTTTTATTTGTCTAATCATGTGGCGTTAGCAGCTTGATGGGTCAGGCTTAATTTTTTATTGGGGTCAGGCCTTATATGTCGTACATGACATGCCCGTAGGTAGCGAATTTCATTGGGTTTGGTTCAACGTTGGCTCCGCCACTGAACGCAACGCACTCGTACTCGATTTGGTATGCGCAGTACGAGCACAGACTCTCATCATTTTGTGGCCTATATTTAGTGTCCGCGCCTTTTCAATCTGTCGGTAAATCAGCCGTCTAATGACACATCAACAAAACCTCAGGGCTTTCGTTGTTTTCTGACCCATGGCCTACGTCTTATACTTCTCTCGATTTTCTTTTGCCGTCTCATCAGCCCTGGGTAAAGGTGACAACTCTATCGTCGCCAACTCTTGTATAATTTGCTATGGTCAACTTTACTTGTCTTTTTGACGATAAATGTTCCTCCCGCTGTTGGTGTAGTAAGAACCAGAGTTCCACTAACCTCCGAGTATGGGCCATGACAGTGCACAGCTACATCGGCAAAGAATCGATCTTCGCCGGCAAGCACTACATCAACAACCAAAACCCAATATGCTGGCAAGCCACTTCTCCGGCAAGGCTCATTCCATCTTGCTGGCAAGGCCAGATCCAGCAAACCCAAGTGCTGAGCCAGCAAGCTTAGCACCGGCAAGCTCCAAGACGATAAGTTCCGGGCCGGCAAGGTCTAGGCCAGCAAGTTCCCTCCACCGCTCCACCGCTCCACCTCGGCGGTCAATCAGAGACTTCCGACAGGTGGCGAGCGCACATGCGGTTAGGTAGAGCTTGTCGGGGCACGTGGCGAGCCACCGCTTGGAGATCACCTTTATCGACACCTATCTTGGTGTGTGTCAAGTTAATATTCATCCTCTGTATTTGCCATTTTGCCACTGTGGTCACCCCTTTCATCTATAACAGGAGGTCCATGGCAACCTTGAGAGGGGATCGGCCATTCGGCCAGTCAATTTAGGACCATTACAGGTCGAGACTTTGCTCATTTGCACGTGTAGCTGCACTTCCCGCGCACCTTGCCGGCAAGTTGCGCTCCTTATACTTGAGCTCAAACACATCCAATATACAAAGCAGGAGTAGGGTTTTATGCTTCACAGCAGCCCGAACCTGGGTAAAACCTCGTGCGTTCTGCTGGTTCTGCTCTTTGTGCTCGTCGATCTCCCCAGTCGAACCGCAAAGGGGCCTTTACCGTGACATCTTTGGCGCGTCATGTAGGGGATCGCTTGTCCGAACCTGAATTAGCAGTTAGCGCGTCGGCTTCATCATCTTCATCACCATGGCACCCAAGAAGAAGGGCGCTGCGGCAGGCGCTCCATCTACGTCCAAGCTTCCGACAGCGATGCACACAGGCGACGGCGGAGGAGGCGGAGGCGGCCAAAATTCTTCACAAACCACGACGTCCTTTTCGCCGACATCATGCTTTGCAGAAAGCTAAGTTCTTAAACTTTAATTGCTTCCTGTTGTTTAGTCTTATCCTTGATGGTATTTTTGTGCATAACCTGTGGCAAAGGAGCATTCTTGAAATATTCTGCGCTCCTGGTTGTTCTGGGTTCGCTCAGCAACACCGATGCAATTGCGTTTGTTTCCAGAATGTTAAGCTCCTGAAGAGGCGGCGTTCTCGATAGGCTGCTAGACAGGATCTGATCATAAGCACCATCGACCAGATCGTGCGCAATCGGGAAGCATTTTGGCAAGCGTAGGGGATAATTGTGCAAAAACATACTCCCTCCGTTCTTTTATGTAAGGTGTATTATTTTTGGCACGGTGACCAAGGCACATAATTATAGACATGCTACGACGAAATTACCGTTGGCAAATTTTTTGGTTAGTGGCAAGTAAATCAGTAAGTCCAGGAATGTAAGAGATACAATGCAATCGACAGAGAGATACTTTCCTCTTTTGCTACAAGGAGAGATACAGACAATCAGGAGAGAGATACTTTCCCTTTTTCTGAGGGCTAACAAGGGAATTATAAGGAATTAGAAGAAATGCACCTTACATTCTGTAATTTTATAAAAAAACAAATACACCTTATATAAAGGAACGGAGGGAGTAATCATTTAAGGAAAAGGCTTAGCGAGTTTTCCCTTCCTTAAGATTCTTGTTTATATATAGCTTGCCTATTAAGGAGCATTCGAGGGGCATGATTGCGCTCGCGGTTAGTATTGGTCCGCCCAAGAACGCCAAGCGTAGCAGCACTTACCCTTAGTTCTAAAGCACGTCAGGAAGGCGGCGTTCTCTTTCAGCTGCTGCCTAGGACCCGATCCTAAGCGCCATCAACTAGAACGTGCGCACCTGTGAGCATTTCGACAACATGGAACATATAATATAAAAGAAAATTGCTTAGGGAAGGGGAATATTCAGTAAAACATAAACTTATACACAAGTTAAGTGCCAATCAGATGCTGATTAACTTGTTGTGTTAAGACACTGTTGTGGCATGTGATGCCCAAAACAGTGTTGCAGGCATATGAGCGGAAGATTGTTCTTACGATCTTCTCGGAATTTATTTTCCAGGAGACTGAGCCCGGGGGCTCCCACAGTATCGAGAACCTTGAGTTCTCTACTGAAGGGTCAGAAGCGATCTTTCTGTTAAAAGCCTTCCTGGCAACATCCTTGACGGAAGCCGGCATCGAGAACGTTAAAGTTCTCTGCTGAAACCATAAGCCTTCTCGGCAATGCCCTTGCCGAAAGCCTTCCTGGCAATGTCCTTGTCGGAAGCCGGCGCCGAGAACATTAAAGTTCTCCGCTGAAACCATAAGCCTTCTCGGCAACGCCCTTGCCGGAAGCCGGCGTCGAGAACGTTGAAGTTCTCCACTGAAATCATTAGCCTTCCTGGCAACGCCCTTGCCGGAAGCCGGCGTCGAGAACGTTGAAGTTCTCTACTGAAATCATAAACCTTCCTGGCAACGCCCTTACCGGAAGCCAGTGTCGAGAACGTCAAAGTTCATCGCTGAAATCATAAGCCTTCCCGGCAACGCCCTTGCCGGAAGCCGGTGTCGAGAACGTCAAAGTTCATCGCTGAAATCATAAGCCTTCCCGGCAACGCCCTTGCCAGAAGCCGGCGTCGAGAACATTGAGGTTCTCCGCTAAAATCATAACCCTTCCCGGCAACGCCCTTGTCGGAAGCTGGCGTCAAGAACATTGAGGTTCTCCGCTGAAATGATAAGCCTTCCTGGCAATGCCCTTGCTGGAAGCCGGCGTCTGATACGTCTCCGTCGTATCTACTTTTCCTAATGCTTTTGCTCTTGTTTTGGACTCTAATTTGCATGATTTGAATGAAACTAACCCGGACTGATGCTGTTTTCAGCAGAACTACCATGGTGTTGTTTTTGTGCAGAAATAAAAGTTCTCAGATTTGGACGAAACTTTTTGGAGAATTATTTTGGAATAAATAAAAAAATACTGGAACCAAGACCCACTGGAGGGGGGGGGGGGGGAGCTGCCCACAAGGCACCAGGGCACGCCACCCCCTCTGGTGCGCCCTGGTGGGTAGTGGGGCCCACGAGGCTCCTCTGACCCTAATTCCAACTCTATAATTTCCTATTTTCGGAGAAAAAAAACAAGGGATGAAGTTTCATCGTGTTTTACGATACGGAGTCGCCGCCACCTCCTGTTCTTCATCGGGAGGCCAGATCTGGAGGCCGTTCGGGGCTCCGAAGAGGGGGGATCTTCGGTCTTCGTCATCATCAACCATTCTCCATCACCAATTTCATGACGCTCACCGCCGGGAGTGAGTAATTCCTTCGTAGGCTCGCTGGTCGGTGAGGAGTTAGATGAGATTCATCATGTAATCGAGTTAGTTTTGTTAGGGCTTGATCCCTAGTATCCACTATGTTCTGAGATTGATGTTGCCATGACTTTGCTATGCTTAATGCTTGTCACTAGTGCTCGAATGCCATGATTTTAGATCTGAACCGTTTATGTTTCCACCATTATATCTATGTTTGTGATCCGATCTTGCAAGTTATATGCACCTGCTACGTGTTATGATCCGCATACCCCAAGGTGACAATAATTGGGATTTTTTCAGTAATTACCGTAGTTTGATGAGTTCATGTATTCACTATGTGTTAATGCTTTGTTCCGGTTCTCTATTAAAAGGAGGCCTTAATATCCCTTAGTTTCCTTATGGACCCCGCTGCCACGGGAGGGTAGGACAAAAGATGTCATGCAAGTTCTTTTCCATAAGCACGTATGACTATTTACGGAATACATGCCTACATTATATTTATGAACTGGAGCTAGTTCTATGTCACCCTAGGTTATGACTGTTATATGATGAATATTATCCAACGTAATCACTGATCCAATGCCTATGAGTTTTTCACATACTGTTCTTGCTAAGTTACTACTATTGCTGCTACTGTTACAACTGCTACAAAATTACTGCTGCTACCGTTACCGTTATTATTGCTGTCACTACTACTTCTATCACTATCAAACTATCATACTATTGTGCTACTGATCACTTTGCTGCAGATATTTAATCTCTAGGTGTGGTTGAATTGACAACTCAACTGCTAATACTTACAAATATTCTTTGGCTCCCCCTGTGTCGAATCTATAAATTTGGGTTGAATACTCTACCCTCGAAAACTATTGCGATCCCCTATACTTGTGGGTTATCAAGACCTTTTTCTGGCGCCGTTGCCGGGGAGCATAGCTATATTTGTTGAGTCACTTGGGATTATTATCTATTTATCATTATGAAGAATCTGAAAGATACCAGAACCAAGATCGTTCCCTCTAAGACGAGGCGAGGTAAGGAATTGCCATCTAGCTCTGCACTTGATTCACCTTCTGTTTTGAGTAAACGTGCAACACCACCACATGCTATTAGTCCTGATATGTCGCAAGTTATTGATGATTCTACTTCTGCTATGAATGATGCTTATGATGATGCTAGTACCTTGCTTGATAAGACTGTGCCACTAGGTGAATTTCTTGATGAACAACTTTCTAGAGTTAAAGATATTGAGAATGCTGAAACTGATGAAGTCTTTGAAACCGAAAATTATGAAACACCTATTAGACCTAACTCTCCTAAAAAATGAATTGTCTAAGACACCTGAGGGTTATGTTATGGATGAAGAGGTTGCTAGGGATTTTCTTGCTTGTAAGGATAGAGATGATCTAAAGAAACTACTAGTCAAGTTGAAAGAAAAATCTTTGAATGCTAGAATGAAATGTGATCCTAAGTTTGCTACTTCACCTATCTTTGTTACAGGATTATGAATTCTCTGTCGACCCAAAGTTGATTACTTTGGTTGAATCTGATCCTTTCCATGGCTATGAAACTGAAACTGTTGTGGCACATTTCACTAAGTTAAATGATATAGCCACCCTATTTGCTCATGAGGAAAAAAATCGCTACTACTATATTCTTAAGTTATTTCCTTTCTCTTTAAAGGGTGATGCTAAGATATGGTATGATGACCCACAAGTATAGGGGATCAATCGTAGTCCTTTCGATAAGTAAGAGTGTTGAACCCAACGAGGAGCAGAAGGAAATGACAAGTGGTTTTCAGCAAGGTATTTTCTGCAAGCACTGAAATTGTTGGTAACAGATAGTTTGGTAGCAAGATAATTTGTAACGAGCAAGTAACGGTAATGGTAAATAAAGTGCAGCAAGAAAGCCCAATCCTTTTGTGGCAAAGGACAGGCTAAAACGGTCTCTTATAATAATCATGCTCAAGATCAGCGGGGTATTAAATAGCATAATGGATCTGAACATATAATCTTCCACCAAATAAACCATATAGTAATCAACTACAAGATGTAATCAACACTACTAGTCACCCACAAGTACCAATCTAAGGTTCCGGTACAAAGATTGAACACAAGAGATGAACTAGGGTTTGAGAGGAGATGGTGCTGTTGAAGATGTTGATGGAGATGACCCTCCCAAAGATGGGAGAGTTGTTGGTGATGACGATGGCGATGATTTCCCCCTCTGGGAGGGAAGTTCCCCCGGCGGAATCGCTCTGCCGGAGGGCAAAAGTGCTCCTGCCCAAGTTCCGCCTCGAGACGGCGACGCTTCGTCCCGAAAGTCCTCCTCTTATTTTTTCTAGGTCAAAATGACTTATATACTAGAAGATGGGCACCGGAGGTGGGCCGAGGAGGGTACAACCCACCAGGGTGCGCCTGGGCTCCCTGGCATGCCCAGGTGGGTTGTGCCCACCTGGTGGGCCCCCTCTGGTAGTTATTTGCTCCAATATTTTTCATATATTGCAAAATAATACTCCGTAAATTTTTAGCTCATTTGGAGATGTACAGAATAGGTAACTCTGACGTAGCTTTTTCAGGTCCAGAATTCCAGCTACCGGTATTCTCTCTCTTTGTGTAAACCTTGCATATTATGAGAGAAAAGGCATTAAAATTACTCCCAAAAGAATTATTATACATAAAAACATTATAAATAACAGTAGGAAAACATGATGCAAAATAGACGTATCAACTCCCCCAAGCTTAGACCTCACTTGTCCTCAAGCGAAAAACTGAAATCGAAAAACATGTCCACATACTTAGAGAGAGAGAGGTGTCGATAAAAACAAAATAAGGACATAGAAGCATCATGATTATTATTATAACAGCATGGAACTTAATCATAAAGCTTTATCATACAACTTTTATCATATAGCTTCTCATGAACAAGTAACAATTCATCACAACATTGAAGTGTAAAGCATAGACCTTATTGGAAACCAACAAACTATGTTCTCAGTCAACTTTGCAACTACAATTTCATCATATTTTCAGGAAGGGTCACGTGTCGGAGCCTTTAGGCAAGTCCACATACTCAACCATTGTCGCGGGAAACCACGGCCACCTATGGGACAAGGAGGCCCCTTGCTGGTTCGGCAGGGGGGCGTCGCGTTGCACAAAGAGCAGACGAGCGTGTGGCAGCACGACAGAGATCACACATGCATTTTTACCCAGGTTCGGGCCGCTATGAGGCGTAAAACCCTACTCCTGCTTTGGTGGATTGATGGTGGAAAGGTGGTGGTGGAGCGTAGTACACTTGCCCGGCAAGGGTTGCCTCGGGGCGGCAGTGGCTACGCGCGTATGGGGGTCTGAGTTATCCAACCTTCTAACCCTCTCTATAGTCGCCGTGGGCCTCCTTTTATAGATTAAGGGGTCATCACAATGGCAAAACAGTCATTATGCACTGATAAGATAGCAAACAGTGCTATCATACCTAACTCTGCGGGCTGACAGGGCGCATTAAATGCACCGCTCAACGTCATATCGTTGGTTACCCGGCAAGGCTTGCCGGGCTATCTTGCCAGCTCCACGCCTGCTCGCTTGACACGTCGTAGGACGGGTGTCATCTGCAGGTGTTTCCTGTAGGGAGAGGCTGCCATGTGGTGAATGGCTGCCACTTAGTCACTCTGCGGTTTGACACCGCACTGATTGACGACGTGGGTCGTGGTGGAGTAGTTGGTGAGGTGGTTTTGCCTCCGTGTGCCCCGGCAGGCCCTGCCGGGACGTCTTGGACGTCGTCTTCCGGGGGTGGCCTCGCCCCTTGCCTAGCTCGCCTGCCCGGCAAAGGAGACCCTTCTCCTGATGGTGCCTTGCTTCTTTGGCTTGATCTTGGTCCCTCTGATCTGCATGTTAGTCCTTTGAACCTCTTAGTCCCTTGTATTCTGACTTGGGTTGGTGCTTCAATCTCATCCCCGTGCCTATGCACAGTCTGGGCAACAGACCCAAGGTTTGTTGCACCGACAGAAGCCCCCGGGCCTGCCCCGAATGCGCTGCCGAGCGTCGTCGGGGCAGGGCCTAATAAGTGCACAGGCGGGGTCGCTGAAGAGGCTGGTCTCTTGAGGTCTTCTTTGCTTTTTCATTAGCCTTGATTCCGGGCCAGTTTCCGGTTTCTCCGCATGTCGTGTAAGGCCAATGGTGGTGGGGTCGCTCCAGTGATGGCCCGTGAATGACTTTAACGCACGGGGGAGAAACCGTCAATTCACTCTTCCCACCACGCCCTTATCCTTAGCCACGTATGCTGCATGCATCGCGCGGGGTAGGTAATGGAGGCGCGTGGCGTGGGAGAGCGTCAAGGCGAGGGCCCGATCGTCTTGAGTTGGTGGAGGAGGACGGTGGCCGCCCGTTGAGGGAGTGGCTCCTTACTTTCACATACGTCCCCGGGACGTGCAGTGACTTCCAACGCCAGGGCTCCTGGGGACGACCATGCTCTCTGTGGGAAGACCCAGAGAGCATGGTGCCCGACGCGACGGCCGTGCCGAGGTCTTTGGGTGGTAGTGACGCGGACGGCAGCGGCAACCCACAACGCGTCAAGAACGGGGACGACCGCTCCGACGAGTCGTGTTTGCCGGTGACTCCGTGTCCCCCATCTAGTCCTCCGGCAGCGTCACCATCCACGCCTGCCCTCCGGTTTCTTCCTCCTTGCTGGGGAGCGGTGCCGTCCTGATCCTGGGGAGGCGCCGAATCCCAGCTGCGCCCGTCTCCGGCCTCTTCGACCTCTTCCTGTAGGAGATAGACAGGGGCAAAGGCATTACGGGGCACTTATCTTTTTTCAATCTTAAATCTGCAGGCACTTGCCAAATTTTAATTCAAATAATGTAATCTCTCGAGTCCATGTTTGTGTTCTGTAATGCTTGTACTTGTATCAGCATATTAATGAAAAATATGAATCTTGCCGGGAACCCGTGCATGTGTATGTCCATGCAGAGGCGAGGTGCCTCTTTAGTGTAAATAAACGAGTTTTCCCCGGTAGGCTATCCCGCCGGCACCTTTTCTGTCTGCCGGAGAGCTGTGTCTACCAGGCAACAAGCAAAGGGGCCAGCCCCCCGCCAACTTCTTTTTACCAAAGGCCACTACGACCATCCTGTCTGAAGCAACGTTCGAGTCAGGGATGGGAGCACCTAAGTCTCAAAAGAGTGGCGGGGTTTTCTTATGCACAAGTTATAACTTACAAAACACTAACAGACAGGAGGTAGAACTTATCTATTTGGCTTGCTGGGGATCGCAGTGCCGGGCAATCTTCTCAACTCCTCGTCAAAGCCAAGTTCACGGCAGGAACCTGCAGCTTCATGCGGATGAGAATGAATGCAGGATGCGATTCTATCTATATGCATATGCAAATGCTCATGAAATGCTTATGCAGTGATCTTGGAATGCTCATGCATGCATGCAATCTTGGTCGGGGGCCCCCCACAACGCTTCTTTATTTTTTCTTGCACAGGGTTATCGCCCTGGCTTTGTACAAGGGGTTACATGCAGCTGAGGCAAGGCCTGTACAAAAGGGTGGCTGCCGGGCAGGGCCCGATAGCCGCGCCTTATGGGTAGAACTTGCGGAGATGCTCAATATTCCATGAGTTTTGCAACTGAATGCCATCTCTGGTCTCCAGACGGACTGCGCCAGGTCTGGTGACTCGTACTACCCGGTAAGGGCCTTCCCACTTCGGTGACAACTTGTTTGTACCCTTGGCGGACTGAACGCACCTAAGGACAAGGTCACCTTCCTCAAAACTCCAAGCGTGAACCCTGTGGCTATGATAGCGACGCAGGGCTTGCTGATAGCGTGCAGCACGCGTAGCAGCCTGGAGACGGTTCTCCTCGAGTAGCACAACGTCGTCACGCCGGTGCTAATCTTGCGCTACTTCATCGTAGGCAAGCACTCAAGGCGACCCGTAAATGAGTTCCGTGGGGATAAATGCTTCTGCCCCGTAGACCAGGGAGAAGGGAGTCTCCCCGGTAGCTCGGTTTGGTGTCGTTCTGAGGGACCAGAGAACTACCGGCAGCTCCTCGATCCACCGCCTGCCGTGCTTCTGGAGCGTATCAAAGGTTCTCGTCTTGAGTCCACGCAGCACTTCAGCGTTCGCCCTCTCAGCTTGCCCATTGCTCCGGGGGTGTGCCGCAGAGGCAAATGAGATCTTGCATCCGAGGGCATGAACATATTGCATGAAGGCACGGCTCGTGAACTGGGTGCCGTTGTCGGTAATGATCCTTGCCGGAACTCCAAAACGACACACCAATTCTTTCAAGAGCTTGATAGCTGACTGAGCAGTCACCTTTCTCATGGCAGTCACTTCCGGCCACTTTGTAAACTTGTCGATAGCAACGAACAAGAATTCAAAGCCCCCGATTGCTCGGGGGAAGTGGCCGAGGATATCGAGCCCCCAGACCGAAAATGGCCATGATAGAGGGATTGTTTGAAGAGCTTGGGTAGGCAGGTGGGTTTTCTTGGAACGGAGCTGGCAGGCTTCATATTTGGTGACTAGCTCGACCACATCTTGGAGGGCTGTTGGCCAATAGAATCCTTGCCGGAATGCTTTCCCAACTAGTGCCCTTGATCCAATGTGGGAGCCGCACATGCCTTTGTGTATCTCAGCCAGCAGTTCCTTTCCTTCTTCCCGGCAGACACACTTTAATTTCACACCATTGGGCCTCCTTCTGTACAAAGTGTCATCGACAAACTGATACATACTGGCCCTTTGGGCTACTTTTTCAGCTTCGTCTTGGTTGCCGGAAAGCTCTCCAGTTTGGAGGAAGTGGACAATGTGCCTTGCCCAAGTTGGAGCCTGGGGCTCGGCAACGAGGACTAGCGGCACCTCCTCTGCTGCGGGAGGACATGCCTCGTTCGCGGGGTCCATGGGCCCGGCTGGAGGGTGTGGTCCGGCAGACTGCGAGGAGTTGTTTCCAGCAGGGTCTCTGCCAGGAGCGGACGGCTCTACCGGGAGAGGCTTACCGGAGTCCAACTTTCTCCTTTTCCAGGCCATTGTTGCTGGGGATACGGAGGGCTGAGTGAGATGGAGAACAAAAGTCCCTGGTTCCACAGGGAGCTTCTGCGCAGCACACTTTGACAGATGATCAGCTATGCTGTTTTCCGCACGGGGTACGTGCTCTGTTTGCAATCCGTCAAAGTGCTCCTCCAATCTCCTCACTTCCTCGACGTATGCCTCCATCAATGGACTTTGGTAATCCTTGTTAACTTGTCTCACCACAAGCTGTGAATCTCCTCGAATGATCAGCTTCTTAATTCCCAATTCAGCTGCAATCCTGAGCCTGGCAAGGAGCCCTTCATATTCTGCTGTATTGTTGGTTGCTTCTTCCCGGGCAAAACGCATTTGGACGACGTACCTCAAGTGCTCCCCGGAGGGGGCAACAAGAAGCACGCCAGCTCCTGCACCTTGTAGGGAAAAAGCACCATCAAAATACATAATCCATTCTTGGGGCGATTCCTTGCCGGGGATAGCTGTCTCCATCACTTCCTCTTCAGGGGTTGGCGTCCATTCTGCAATAAACTTTGCCAATGCCCTGTTCTGAATAGTTGACGTGCTTTCAAACTTCAAACCAAAACTGGATAACTCCAAAGCCCACTCCACTATTCTGCCGGTAGCCTCAGGGTTTCAGAGTATCCGTTGCAACGGGAAACAAGTGACAACCATGATCTCATGGGCTTGGAAGTAGTGGCGCAGTTTCCTTGAGGCCATGATGAGACCAAAAATCAACTTTTGCACGCCAGAGTACCTCGATCTAGCCCCCTGTAACAAGGAACTGACGAAGTACACTGGCGCTGCACCACTTTCTTCCTTGCCGTGTCCTTGGGGTTGCTCTCGTTGCCATGCTCATTGCTGTCCTGATCCTTCTCTGACTCTGCCGGTCTCTGCTCACTCTCTGCCTCATCCACTTCTCGCTGCGCTACCAAAGCTGCACTGACTACTTGGTTGGTTGCCGCTAGGTACAGCAGCAACGGCTCCTGGGGTTTGGGAGCGACCAAGGTAGGCACGGAGGACAAGTAGGCCTTCAACTCTTGCAAAGCTACATCTGCTTCCGGGGTCCACTTCATGGGTCCTGCCTTCTTCAAAATTTTGAAGAACGGCAGGGCGCGCTCGGCAGACTTGGAGATGAATCTTCTTAGCGTGGCAACGCATCTTGTCAGACACCTCACATCCTTAACTGTCCTTGGTGCTTGGATCTGCTCGATAGCCTTGATCTTGTAGGGATTGGCTTCGATCCCGCGATGGGATACAAATAACCCAAGCAACTTGTCGGAGGGAACACCAAATACACACTTCTCCGGGTTGAGCTTCAAATTGATTTTGCGCAGATTAGCGAACGTCTCCTCCAAATCTTGAATAAGGGTGGCCCTATCCTTGGTCTTGACCACAATATCATCCATATAGGCTTCTATGTTTCTGTGCAACTATGGCTCAAAACCAATCTGGACTGCCCTTGCAAAAGTGGACCCGACACTCTTTAATCCGAATGGCATGTGGACAAAACAGTACGTACCACATGGAGTGATGAACGGCGTCTTCTCTTCATCTTCCTTGGATATGAAGATCTGGTGATACCCAGAATACGCATCCAGAAAGGAGAGCAAATCACAACCTGGAGTGGAATCCACAATCTGATCGATACGCGGCAAGGGAAACGGGTCCTTTGGGCAAGCCTTGTTGAGATCTGTGAAATCTATGCAAAGCCTCCACTTCCCGTTAGCCTTCCGGACTACCACTGGGTTTGCCAACCACGTGGGATGCAGTACTCCTCTGACCAATCCAGCTGCCTCTAGTCTCTTGATCTCTTCTACAATGAACTGCTGCCTCTCCAAGGCCTGCTTCTGGACTTTCTGCTTGACAGGTCGGGCATGTGGGCAGATAGCAAGGTGGTGCTCGATTACCTCCCTGGGAACACCGGGGATATCAGATGGTTGCCAGGCAAACACATCGATATTCGTCCGCAGGAAGGCAACGAGCGCGCTTTCCTATTTGTCATCGAGGGTGGCGCTGACAGTGAAAGTACCATCAACGCCAGCCAGCCCTTCCGGGACCTTCTTCACTTGGGGTGCAGCGACCTTGGATCTCTTGCTATTGGAACACTCCGGCACGTCGTCAACGGGTGCCGTGCACTCGGTGGGGGCACGCTTCCCGGACTCTTTGCCGGAGTCCCTGCAATCCCTCTTCTTTCCTTTGCATTCCTTAGCGGGAGCTGTTGCTGCCGCTACCTCTGCTGCGACCGCATCCTGGTACATCTTGTCCACACAAATGATTGCATCCTTCTCATCTGATGGGATGGTGATGACTCCCAGTGGCCCAGGCATCTTCAAGGTGTTGTAGGCATAGTGAGATGCTGCCATGAACTTAGCTAGGGCCGGGCGTCCAAGAATCCCATTGTATGGTAGGGGGAGATCAACCACATCAAACACAATCCTCTCAGTCCGGTAGTTCAGTTCTCCCCCAAACGTTACCGGCAACGTGATCTTTCCCTTAGGATGGCTCCTGCCGGGATTAACTCCTTGAAACGTGCCGGTAACCTCCAGCTCTTCCTCTGCTATGTGAAGCTTGCTGATAACTGCTGGGGAAATTAGATTCAACCCGGCCCCGCCGTCCACCAACATCTTCATGACCTTGAGGTTGCGGATTGTTGGGGAGACCAACAATGTCAAACACCCTACCGCAGTGGTATGGCTAGGATGATCCTCCTCGTCAAAGATGATGGGCATACGGGACCACTTGAGCGGCTTCCGGGCCTCGGGCACTGGCTCCACGTCATTGACTTCTTGCGCCCACCGCTTGAGTTGGCGGTGAGAGGTGTGCAGAGATGCACCCCCGTCAATGCACAGGGCGTCGGTGGCCTTCTGAAACTCTTGCCCACTGGTTTCCTCTTCATCCCCTCCATCACTCTCATCACCGCAGGCTTCCTTCTCTCGACCTCTGGCGAGTTTTCCTTGGTTCCAAAAGGGTTTGCCGGGGCGATTTACTTCACCACCTCGGCCCTTGCCGCCAGCAACATTCTGACCCTTTTCCTTGTCACGCTTCTCATACTCTGCTTTCTGTCTTTTGACAAGCTGCTCAACCTGATAACACTCTTGAAGGTCATGGCCCTTGGTCCGATGAATCTTCCAATATGGCCCATCACCTTTCCCGGCTTTCTCGGCAGCAGCGGCTTCCCGGTAGTCAGCGCACACGGCAGCTTCCTTGCCGGGGGCCTCAGCTTTGGCCTTCTTGCCGGTGCTAGGTGTACCCGATCCTTCAACAGTCATTACTGCCTTATCCCTTTGCTTCTTACTGCGCTTCTTGCTCTTCTTCTGACTGGTTGATTCATCCACATCCTCTGAATCAATATTGGTGCAATCTTCCTCTCCGGGCAACTTTCTTCCCTCCTCCATCCGAGCACACTTATCCACCAACGTGTAGAGCTCCTTCACAGTCTTGGGCAACCGTACGTTCATCTTGGAATGAATCCGGCGGTTGCGCACATTGGACTGGAAGGCGGCTATCACGGCTGCTGGATGGATATTTGGGATATTTCTATGAACTTTGCTGAATCTCTGTAAATACTTACGGAGGGTCTCTCCTTCCTTTTGTTGGAGAAGCTGCAAGTCGTTGGGTCGGCCCGGCTCTTGGTGGCCACCGGTGAAGGCACCGATGAACTCATGGCACAGGTCTGCCCATGATGAAATGGAGTTCTCCGGCAGGTGCATCAGCCAAGACCTCACATTGGACTTGAGGGCCAAAGGAAAGTAGTTGGCGAACACCTTCTCATCTCTTCCCCCGGCAGCCTCAACAACGATGGTGTAGATGCTCAGGAACTCTGCCGGGTTCAGCCTCCCATCGTACTTCTCAGGTATCCCTGGCTTGAACGTGCGAACGGACGGCCAACGGACTTGCCGCAGCTCACGGGTAAAGGTAGGGCAGCCAACCTCGAAAGGTAAGCACCCGCCAATACCGAGCGCGGGCTCATTGACGCCGGGGCCGTCGCACCCATCGGTCCGGTGGAGGTCGTCGCGGCGTTGCTCGACAACGGCGCGCGTGTCTCCTCTTCGCCTATCCTCCGGGGCTCGCCGTTGGCCTGGACGCACTCGAGGGTCAGAAGAGGCCATCGAGACATCGTCGGGGTCTTGATTCTATTGCGCTCGCACTGGCTGCCGTGGCGGGGACTGCACCGTGGGGACGGCCCCTTCTGTATGGTCAGCAGCATGAGCCGTTGCTGTCGCTTGGGGCGGCCGTGGCGGGCCAGATCACCGTGAGCCCCCAGCTTCGGCGAAACCGAGCAGACTTTGGATGGTGGCACGCCATTCGTCCATTTGCTCGGCCGCTGGCGGAAACCTCAGCAGAAGCTGAGCCCGCGCCATGGCCTCCGAGGCTGTACTTGGCATGGGTGATGATGAAGTCGATCGCACCGTCGCTCGGCTCCTGACGGTGCCCGTGGCGGCAGCACTGCACCCCCGCTGCTGCGGGGCGACCACTTGGATGGCAGGGTGGTGCGGCGAAGGCGCTCGAGGGCCAGTGGCTCCGTCGGGCGTAGCTGCTTGGTCGACCTGTCCCGGGGGAGGTGCACGCGCTGCGACCGCACTCATGGTGGGAGCGGTCGGAGGGCGGCAATTCACCCCGGCCCTAGCGCCGTTGCTGCGGCTGTGCCCGTCGGCGGGCGGAAGGGGCGCAGATGGAGTAACCCCTTCACTCGGACCTTGTGGAGCGTGGCCGTCGGGATGTTGCTGATGCTGCTCTCCTCTGATGTCTCCTGCTCCTGCGTCGGCCGTGGGGGAAGTGGTGACGGCGCCGCCTGCTCCGACCACATCCCCAGCGGCGTCCGCATCCTCGCGTGTCTCTGCACTACCCGCAGCGTTAGAGGCCGCGGGCGGCGGAGCCTTCGAGGTGGAAGGATGAGCCGAAGAACCGGGTTTCTTCTTGGGCGCCATGGTCGATGGCATGGTCGAAGATGCTAATGGTGATGAAGGTGATGCGCTACACACGCCTTCAGGTTCGTGCAAGCGGTCCCCCTACCTGACGCGCCAAAGATGTCGTGGGAAACCACGGCCACCTATGGGACCAGGAGGCCCCTTGCTGGTTCGGTAGGGGGGCGTCGCATTGCACAAAGAGCAGATGAGCGTGTGGCAGCACGACAGAGATCACACAGGCATTTTTACCCAGGTTCGGGCCACCGTGAGGCGTAAAACCCTACTCCTGCTTTGGTGGATTGATGGTGGAAAGGTGGTGGTGGAGCGTAGTACACTTGCCCGGCAAGGGTTGCCTCGGGGCGGCAGTGGCTACGCGCGTATGGGGGTCTGAGTTATCCAACCTTCTAACCCTCTCTACGGTTGCCATGGGCCTCCTTTTATAGATTAAGGGGTCACCACAATGGCAAAACAGTCATTATGCACTGATAAGATAGCAAACAGTGCTATCATACCTAACTCTGCGGGCTGACAGGGCGCATTAAATGCATCGCTCAATGTCACATCGTTGGTTGCCCGGCAAGGCTTGCCAGGCTATCTCGCCAGCTCCACGCCTGCTCGCTTGACACGTCGCAGGACGGGTGTCATCTGCAGGTGTTTCCTGTAGGGAGAGGCTGCCATGTGGTGAATGGCTGCCACTTAGTCACTCCGCGGTTTGACACCGCACTGATTGGCGACGTGGGTCGTGGTGGAGTAGTTGGTGAGGTGGTTTTGCCTTCGTGTGCCCCGGCAGGCCCTGCCGGGACGTCTTGGACGTCGTCTTCCGGGGGTGGCCTCGCCCCTTGCCGAGCTCGCCTGCCCGACAAAGGAAGCCCTTCTCCTGATGGTGCCTTGCTTCTTTGGCTTGATCTTGGTCCCTCTGATCTGCATGTTAGTCCTTTGAGTCTCTTAGTCGCTTGTATTCTGACTTGGGTTGGTGCTTCAATCTCGTCCCCGTGCCTGTGCACAGTCTGGGCAACAGACCCAGGGTTTGTTGCACCGACAACCATCATTTAATCTTCTATGATTGCTAACACTCACAGCATACCCATGAACAAAAAGTTTCAACAGGACACATAGAAAGATAGGGGCTTATAGTTTCGCCTCCCAACGTATTCACCTCAAGGGTGATGTCAACAATAATAACTCATGCCCACTCATATCCAACTGGATATATGTGCCTAGATCTTTCCTCACCACATGATGCTTGCAAAAAGAGAAAATAAAAAGGAATAGAGAAGAATACTTTGACTCTTGCATAAAAGTAATACATAAAAGTAAAAGATAGGCCCTTCGTAGAGGGAAGCAGAGGTTGCCATGCGCTTATTTGTTTGTATGCCAAATCCCTTAATGCAAAAGAACGTCATGTTATATTGCCCCTTATGATAGCTACCTTTATTATGCAGTATGTCGCCTTTATTACTTTGCCATCACAAGTTCGTACAACACTCAATTTTCTCTTACACTAAATGATCCAACACATTTAGAAGAAATTTTTATTGCCTTATTGCACCGATGACAACTTACTTGAAGGATCTTACTCAATCCATAGGTAGGTATGGTGGACTCTCAAGGCATGAATTTGGGTTTAGGGGGTTTGGATGCACAAGTAGTATCTCTACTAAGTGCGGAATTTATGGCTAGCAAAGATATTGAGCAAGCACCACATGTTGAAGGATCTATGACAATATAACTTCTATGTGAATATGAACAAACATAAATTGTTACATTGTCTTCCTTGTCCAACGTCAACCATTTTGGCATATAATATTTAATGGGGGTTCACAATCATAAAAGATGTCCAAGATAGTGTATTTGCATGTGAATCTTCTCTTCCCTTATTAATCCTTTCATGAATTGCATCATTGACCAATGCTATGTTTGTCAATCTCCAACAAATTTTAGCACTTATACTTTTCCTTATGTGATGTCATTACTTACCATAAGATTAGCATATGATTCTTTTTAATTTATTTTCCTTCCTTTTTATTGAAACAAGAAAGTAAAGAAACAAAACTCAAACTAAACTTTATTATATATCTCGCACACGATTACATAGATGGATCACTAAGCAAGCACTCAAAAATAAAGGATCGAACTAAATTTTTATTGAACTAAACGAAAGGATAACTAAAGATCGAACTAAAATAGATAAAGGCAAAGATAGTGGTGGTGATGCGATACCGAGGCACCTCCCCCAAGCTTGGCACAAGCCAAGGGGAGTGCCCATACCATGAACTCAAGTCTCCTTTGGTGGTGAAGATGATGATGGTGGTGGTGAAGTAGTAGCGGGCTTATCCTTTTTCTCCAGCTTGTGTCGGAGGTAAAAATTATCTATCTTCAACTCATCATTCTCCATCTCAAGCTTTAATATCCTCTTGCATAATGCTTCCTTGCTTTCCTTCAGGAAGCGAGGAGGAATAGGTTCGTCTTCATCCTCCTCATCTGTAAGCCACATATAGGGAAAAGTCTTCTTGAAGATGTTTGGGTCTACAGGCTGGTAATAAACAGGGCTCTCTTCCTCTGAATCTTGAGATGACATATTTTCAGGTCTGCCAGAAAAATAGCAAGAAAGAAGAATAGAAGATTTCTCCACGATACGGTGGTCAATAGGTTCGGGGGGTATATAAAGATTTTTTATCTTGGGAAACAAGCAAACGGGAGGAAAACAGAGTCGGGAAGGTTCCTGAGGTGGGCACAACCCACCTGGGCGCACCAGAGGGCCCAAGCTCGCCCTGGTGTCTTGTGCCCTCCTCGGTTGCCTTCCTGGTTGTTTCTTATTTTCCTAATTTTTGTAATATTCCAAAACTGACAGAAAATATTTTTGCGGATTTTCGGAGTCCGTTTACTTACCGTATCACGTACCTCCTCTTTTTTCACGATTCTGGAGTGTTCCGGATGGTTTCTTTTATGTGTTCCTCCGATGTCATGGTTTGAATAATATTGCTTTCAACATTAATAGGCGTACCTGAAATATAGTGTTTTACCATTGACCACCTTCGGGTTAGTACCTTCGGCATTATTAATCTTGATAGCTCTAGAGCGATAAACTTCCTCGATAATATATGGTCCTTCCCATTTAGAGAGAAGTTTTCCTGCAAAGAATCTGAAACGAGAGTTGTACAAAAGAACATATTCCCCAACTTTAAATTCCCGCTTTTGGATTCTTTTGTCATGCCATCTTTTAACTTTTTCTTTGAATAATTTGGCATTTTCATAAGCTTGGGTTCTCCATTCATCTAAGGAGCTAATATCAAATAACCTCTTTTCACCGGCAAGTTTGAAATCATAGTTGAGTTCTTTAATTGCCCAATATGCTTTATGTTCTAACTCAAGAGGCAAATGACAAGCTTTTCCATAAACCATTTTATACGGAGACATACCCATAGGATTTTTATATGCTGTTCTGTAAGCCCAAAGTGCATCATCTAATTTCTTAGACCAATTCTTTCGGGACCTATTAACATTTTTTTATAATATTAGTTTTATTTCTCTATTGCTAAGTTCAACTTGACCACTAGATTGAGGATGATAGGGTGATGCAATTCTATGGTTAACATCATATTTAGCAAGCATTTTACGAAAATCACCATGAATAAAGTGTGAACCACCATCAATCATTAAATATCTAGGGACTCCAAACCTCGGGAAAATAACTTCTTTAAGCATTTAATGGAAGTGTTATGATCAGCACTACTAGTTGGAATAGCTTCTACCCACTTAGTAACATAATCAACAACAACCAAAATATGTGTATACCCGTTAGAGGAAGGAAAAGGCCCCATATAATCAAAACCCCAAACATCAAATGGTTGAACAGCAAGTGAATAATTCATAGGCATTTCTTGATGCTTACCGATATTACCAATTCTTTGACATTCATCACAAGATAAAACAAACTTACGGGCATCCTTGAAGAGAGTAGGCCAATAAAAACCAGATTGCAATACCTTGTGAGCAGTTCTATCTCCCGCATGATGCCCTCCATAAGCCTCAGAGTGACACTTCCATAGGATTTGTTCCTATTCATGCTTAGGTACACAACGTCTAATAATACCATATACTCCTTCTTTATAAAGATGTGGGTCATCCCAAAAGTAATGTCTTAAATCATAGAAGAATTTTTTCTTTTGTTGGTATGTGAAACTAGGTGGTATGTATTTAGCAACAATATAATTAGCATAGTCAGGATACCAAGGAGTATTATGAGAAACATTTATTGCAGCCAGTTGTTCATCAGAAAAGCTATCATCAATAGGTAGTGGGTCATCAAGAATATTTTCTAAGCTAGACAAGTTATCAGCTACGGGGTTCTCAGCTCCTTTTCTATCAGTGATATGTAAATCAAATTCTTGTAGCAAGAGAACCCACCTAATGAGTCTAGGTTTAGCATCTTTCTTTTCCATAAGATATTTAATAGCAGCATGATCAGTGTGAACAATTACTTTGGAATCAACAATGTAAGATCTGAATTTATCACAAGCGAACACAACTGCTAAAAATTCTTTTTCAGTGGTAGCATAATTTCTTTGGGCACTGTCTAGAGTTTTGCTAGCATAATGGATAACATTCAATTTTTATCAACTCTTTGTCCTAGAATAGCACCAACTGCATAGTCACTAGCATCACACATAATTTCAAAAGGCAAGTTCCAATCAGGTGGTGGAACAATAGGTGCAGAAGTTAAGGCTTTCTTAAGTGTTTCAAAGGCTTCTACACAATCATCATAAAAAATAAATGGAACATCCTTTTGTAAAAGATTAGTAAGAGGCCTAGAAATTTTAGAGAAGTCTTTAATAAACCTCCTATAGAACCCAGCATCACCAAGGAAACTACGAATACCTTTAATATCTCTAGGACATGGTATTTTCTCAATTGCATCAACTTTAGCTTTGTCCACCTCAATACCTAGTTCAGAAATTTTATGCCCCAAAACAATACCTTCATTAACCATAAAGTGGCACTTCTCCCAATTCAAGACAAGATTAGTTTGCTCACATCTCTGCAAAACTCGATCAAGGTTGCTTAAGCAATCATCAAAAGAAGTTCCGTAAATGAAAAAATCATCCATGAAAACCTCAACAATCTTTTCACAAAAATCAGAGAATATAGCAGTCATACATCTTTGAAAAGTAGCGGGTGCATTGCATAAACCAAAAGGCATACGTCTATAAGCATAAGTTCCAAAATGGCAAGTAAAGGTGGTTTTCTCTTGATCAGGTTGTGACACAGGTATTTGACAGAAACCAGAATATCCATTGAGAAAGCAAAAGTGTGTGTGCTTAGATAATCTTTCCAACATTTGATCAATAAAAGGCAAAGGGTAATGATCTTTTCTTGTTGCTTTATTTAATTTTCTAAAATCAATTACCATCCTATAGCCAGTAACAATTCTCTGTGGAATAAGTTCGTTTTTATCATTAGGAACAACAGTAATACCTCCTTTCTTTGGGACACAATGAACATGACTTACCCATCTACTATCAGCTATGGGATAGATTATACCTGCTTCCAGAAGCTTTAATATCTCAGTTCTTACCACTTCTTTCATCTTAGGATTCAAATGTCGTTGATGATCAACAACGGGTTTAGCATCAGGTTCCATATTAATCTTGTGCTGACAGAGAGTGGGACTAATGCCCTTAAGATCATCAAGAGTGTATCCAATAGCAGCACAGTGCTTCTTCAGAATTTTCAATAATCTTTCTTCTTCATGTTCTGAAAGGTTAGCACTAATAATAACAGGATATATCTTTTTCTCATCAAGAGAAGCATATTTTAAAGTGTCAGGAAATTGTTTTAATTCAAACACAGGATCAACCTTAGGTGGAGGAGGACCTCCTAGAGTTTCAATAGGCAAATTGTGTTTGAGCAGAGGTCGTTGTTCGAAGAAAATTTTATCTATTTCATTTCTTTCATGCATATGCATATCATTTTCATGGTCTAGCAATATTGTTCTAGTGGATCAGTAGGAGGCATGGCAATAGAAGCAAGACCAATTATTTCATCCTTACTAGGTAATTCTTTCTTATGAGGTTGTCTATTAAACTTGGAGAAATTAAACTCATGAAACTCATCACCAAAGCGGACACTAACAAATTGTTTATGACAATCTATAGTAGCATTGACAGTGTTCAAAAAAGGTCTACCAAAGATAATGGGACAAAAGTCATCTTGTGGGGAACCAAGAACTAGAAAATCAGTAGGGTATTTTATTTTCCCACACAAGACTTCAACATCTCTAACAATCCCAAGTGGTGTGATGGTGTCTCTATTAGCAAGTTTAATAGTAACATCTATGTCTTCTATTTCAGCGGGTGCTATGTCATTCATAATTTCTTGGTATAAAGTAAAAGGAATAGCACTCACGCTAGCACCTAAATCACATAAGCCATGATAATAATGATCTCCTATTTTAACTGAGACAACAGGCATGTCAACTACGGGTCTATGTTTATCTTTTTCATCAGGCTTAGCAATTCTAGCAGCTTCATCACAGAAATAAATAACATGTCCATCAATATTTTCTACCAGGAGATCTTTAACCATAGCAACACTAGGTTCTACTTTGAATTGCTCAGCAGGTTTAGGTGCTCTAATATTACTTTTGCAAACCATAGTTGAAACCTTAGTATGTTCCTTTATCCTAACAGGGAAAGGTGGTTTTTCAATATAAGTAGTAGGCACAACCGGGTCAACATTGTAAATAATAGTTTCATCTTTAGCTATGACCGGTTCTTTAGTTTCTTCTTTAATAGGTGGGTGATATTTGAACCAATTCTACTTAGGGAGATCAACATGAGTAGCAAATGATTCACAGAAAGAGGCTACTATCTCAGAATCAAGTCCATACTTGGTGCTAAACTTTTGAAAAGCATCGGTATTCATAAAAGATTTAACACAATCAAACTTAAGCTTAATACCTGAATCTTTACCTTCGTCGAGTTCCCAATCTTCATAGTTGAGTTTAATTCTTTCTAAAAGATCCCACCTGAATTCAATAGTCTTCTTCATAAAAGAACCAGTACAAGAAGTATCGAGCATGGATTGATCATCACGAGAAAGCTGAGCATAAAAATTCTGCATGATAATTTCTCTTGAGAGCTCATGATTGGGGCATGAATATAACATTGACTTAAGACTCCCCCAAGCTAGAGCGATACTTTCTCCTTCACGAGGCCAAAAATTATATATATAATTCCGATCACGACGAACTAGATGCATAGGATAATTTTTTTTGGTGAAATTCCAATTTCAATCGATTCCAGTTCCAAGATCCAATATCATCGCATAGCCTATACCATGCCAATGCTTTTCCCTTCAAAGATAAAGGGAAAACCTTATTCTTAGCTTCATCCCCGGATAAACCTGCAAGCTTATGTTGTGGAACGTAGTAGTAAATCAAAAAATTTCCTACGCATCACCAAGATCAATCTATGGAGAGACTAGCAACGAGAGAGAGAGGAGTGCATCTTCATACCCTTGAAGATCGTGATGCGGAAGCGTTGCAAGAACGCGGTTGGAGGAGTCGTACACGCAGCGATTCAGATCGCGGTCGATTCTGATCTAAGCACCGAACAACGGTGCCTCCGCGTTCAACACACGTGCAGCCCGGTGACGTCTCCCGCGCCTTGATCCAGCAAGGAGGAGAGAGAGGTTGGGGAAGACAACTCCGGCAGCACGACGGCGTGGTAGTGGAGTTGGCAGTTCTCCGGCAGGGCTTCGCCAAGCTCAACGGAGGAGGAGGGGGTGTTGGAGAGGGGGAGGGCTGCGCCTTGGATGAGGTGCTGCTGCCCTCCATCCTCCCCTCTATTTATAGGGCCAAGGGGGAAGGAGGCCGACCCCACTATATCAGATCTAGAGGGGGGGCGGCGGCCAGGGGGAGAGGGCTTGCCCCCCAAGCCAAGGGGGCGCCCCCCTTTAGGGTTTCCCCCAACCCTAGGCGCATGGGCCCTAGGGGGGGATGGCGCCCAGCCCACTTAGGGGCTGGTTCCCTCCCCCATACAGCCCATAGGGTCCTCCGGGGCAGGTGGACCCTCCCGGAACCCCTTCGGTGGTCCCGGTACAATACCGGCAAACCCCCGAATACTTCCGGTGACCGTATGATGACTTCCCATATATAAATCTTCACCTCCGGACCATGCCGGAACTCCTCGTGACGTCCGGGATCTCATCCGGGACTCCGAACAACATTCGGTAACCACATACTATTTCCCATAACAACCCTAGCGTCATCGAACCTTAAGTGTGTAGACCCTACGGGTTCAGGAACCATGCAGACATGACCGAGACATCTCTCCGGCCAATAACCAACAGCGGGATCTGGATACCCATGTTGGCTCCCACATGTTCCACGATGATCTCATCGGATGAACCACGATGTCGAGGATTCAATCAATCCCGTATACAATTCCCTTTGTCTACCGGTATGATACTTGCCCGAGATTCGATCTTCGGTATCCCTATACCTTGTTCAATCTCGTTACCGGCAAGTCTCTTTACTCGTTCCGTAAAGCATGATCCCGTGGCTAAATCTTTAGTCACATTGAGCTCATTATGATGATGCATTACCGAGTGGGCCCAGAGATACCTCTCCGTCAAACGGAGTGACAAATCCCAGTCTCGATTCGTGCCAACCCAACAGACACTTTCGGAGATACCTGTAGTGCACCTTTATGGTCACCCAGTTACGTTGTGACGTTTGATACACCCAAAGCATTCCTACGGTATCCGGGAGTTGCACAATCTCATGGTCTAAGGAAATGATACTTGACATTAGAAAAGCTTTAGCAGACGAACTACACGATCTAGTGCTATGCTTAGGATTGGGTCTTGTCCATCACATCATTCTCCTAATGATGTGATCCCATTATCAACGACATCCAATGTCCATGGTCAGGAAACCATAACCATCTATTGATCAACGAGCTAGTCAACTAGAGGCTCACTAGGGACATGTTGTGGTCTATGTATTCACACATGCATTACGATTTCCGGATAACACAATTATAGCATGAACAATAGACAATTATCATGAACAAGGAAATATAATAATAACCACTTTATTATTGCCTCTAGGGCATATTTCCAACAGTCTCCCACTTGCACTAGAGTCAATAATCTAGTTACATTGTGATAAATCGAACACCCATAGAGTTCTGGTGTTGATCATGTTTTGCTCGTGGAAGAGGTTTAGTCAACGGATCTGCGACATTCAGATCCGTATGCACTTTACAAATATCTATGTCTCCATCTTGAACATGTTCACGAATGGAGTTGAAGCGACGCTTGATATGCCTGGTCTTCTTGTGAAACCTTGGCTCCTTGGCAAGGGCAATAGCTCCAGTGTTGTCACAGAAGAGAGTCATTGGGCCCGACGCTTTGGGAATAACTCCTAGGTCGGTGATGAACTCCTTCATCCAGACTACTTCCTGTGCTGCCTCCGAGGCTGCTATGTACTCCGCTTCACATGTAGATCCCGCCACGACGCTTTGCTTGCAACTGCACCAGCTGACTGCCCCACCATTCAAAATATACACGTATCCAGTTTGTGACTTAGAGTCATCCAGATCTGTGTAGAAGCTAGCATCGACGTAACCCTTTACGATGAGCGCTTCGTCACCTCCATAAACGAGAAACATATCCTTAGTCCTTTTCAGGTACTTCAGGATGTTCTTGACCGCTGTCCAGTGTTCCATGCCGGGATTACTTTGGTACCTTCCTACCAAACTTACGGCAAGGTTCACATCAGGTCTGGTACACAGCATGGCATACATAATAGACCCTATGGCGGAGGCATAGGGGATGACACTCATCTTTTCTCTATCTTTTGCCGAGGCCGGGCATTGAGTAGTACTCAATCTCACACCTTGTAATACAGGCAAGAACCCCTTCTTGGACTGATCCATATTGAACTTCTTCAATATCTTGTCAAGGTATGTGCTTTGCGAAAGACCAATGAGGCGTCTCGATCTATCTCTATGGATCTTGATGCCTAATATGTAAGCAGCTTCTCCAAGGTCCTTCATTGAAAAACACTTGTTCAAATAGGCCTTTATGCTTTCCAAGAATTCTATATCATTTCCCATTAATAGTATGTCATCTACATATAATATGAGAAATGCTACAGAGCTCCCACTCACTTTCTTGTAAACACAGGCTTCTCCATAAGTCTGTGTAAACCCAAACGCTTTGATCATCTCATCAAAGCGAATGTTCCAACTCCGAGATGCTTGCACCAGCCCATAGATTGAGCGCTGGAGCTTGCATACCTTGTCAGCATTATTAGGATCGACAAAACCTTCCGGCTGCATCATATACAACTCTTCCTTAAGGAAACCATTAAGGAATGCCGTTTTGACGTCCATTTGCCATATCTCATAATCATAGTATGCGGCAATTGCTAACATGATTCTGACGGACTTCAGCTTCGCTACAGGTGAGAAGGTCTCATCGTAGTCAACCCCTTGAACTTGTCGATAACCCTTAGCGACAAGTCGAGCCTTATAGATGGTCACATTACCATCCGCGTCTGTCTTCTTCTTAAAGATCCATTTGTTCTCTATGGCTTGCCGATCATCGGGCAAGTCTGTCAAAGTCCATACTTCGTTTTCATACATGGATCCTATCTCGGATTTCATGGCTTCTAGCCATTTGTTGGAATCCGGGCCCGCCATCGCTTCTTCATAGTTCGAAGGTTCACCGTTGTCTAACAACATGACTTCCAAGACAGGGTTGCCGTACCACTCTGGTGCGGAACGTGTCCTCTTGGACCTACGAAGTTCAGTAGCAACTTGATCCGAAGTTTCATGATCATCATCATTAACTTCCTCTCTAGTCGGTGCAGGCACCACAGAAACATCTTCCTGAGCTGCGCTACTCTCCGGTTCAAGAGGGGGTACCTCATCAAGTTCTACTTTCCTCCCACTTACTTCTTTCGAGAGAAACTCTTTCTCCAGAAAGGATCCATTCTTGGCAACAAAGATCTTGCCTTCGGATCTAAGGTAGAAGGTATACCCAATAGTTTCTTTAGGGTATCCTATGAAGACGCATTTTTCCGATTTGGGTTCGAGCTTTTCAGGTTGAAGTTTCTTGACATAAGCATCGCATCCCCAAACTTTCAGAAACGACAGCTTAGGTTTCTTCCCAAACCATAATTCATACGGTGTCGTCTCAACGGATTTCGACGGAGCCCTATTTAAAGTGAATGCGGCAGTCTCTAAAGCATAACCCCAAAATGTTAGCGGTAGATCGGTAAGAGACATCATAGATCGCACCATATCCAATAGAGTGCGATTATGACGTTCGGACACACCATCACGCTGAGGTGTTCCAGGCGGCGTGAGTTGTGAAACGATTCCACATTTCCTTAAGTGTGTGCCAAACTCGTGACTCAAATATTCCCCTCCACGATCTAATCGTAAGAACTTTATTTTCTTGTCACGTTGATTCTCTACCTCACTCTGAAATTCCTTAAACTTTTCGAAGGTTTCAGACTTGTGTTTCATTAAGTAGACATACCCATATCTACTTAAGTCATCAGTGAGGGTGAGAACATAACGATAACCACCGCGAGCCTCAACGCTCATTGGACCGCACACATCAGTATGTATGATTTCCAATAAGTTGGTTGCTCACTCCATTGTCCCGGAGAACGGAGTCTTGGTCATTTTGCCCATGAGGCATGGTTCGCACGTGTCAAATGATTCATAATCAATAGACTCCAAAAGTCCATCTGCATGGAGTTTCTTCATGTGTTTGACACCAATGTGACCAAGGCGGCAGTGCCACAAGTATGTGGGACTATCATTATCAACCTTACATCTTTTGGCATTCACACTATGAATATGTGTAACATTATGTTCGAGATTCAATAAGAATAAAACATTGACCAGCGGGGCATGACCATAAAACATATCTCTCATATAAATAGAACAACCATTATTCTCGGATTTAAATGAGTAGCCATCTCGCATCAAACGAGATCCTGATACAATGTTCATGCTCAAAGCTGGTACTAAATAACAATTATTGAGGTTTAAAACTAATCCCGAAGGTAGATGTAGAGGTAGCGTGCCGACGGCGATCACATCGACCTTGGAACCATTCCCGACGCGCATCGTCACCTCGTCCTTCGCCAGTCTCCGCTTATTCCGCAGCTCCTGTTTTGAGTTACAAATATGAGCAACCGCACCGGTATCAAATATCCAGGAGCTACTACGAGCGCTGGTAAGGAACACATCAATAACATGTATATCACATATACCTTTGGTATTGCCGGCCTTCTTATCCGCTAAGTACTTGGGGCAGTTCCGCTTCCAGTGACCGTTTCCCTTACAATAAAAGCATTCAGTCTCAGGCTTGGGTCCATTCTTTGGCTTCTTCCCGGTAGCTTGCTTACCGGGCGCGGCAACTCCCTTGCCATCCTTCTTGAAGTTCTTTTTACCCTTGCCTTTCTTGAACTTAGTGGTTTTATTCACCATCAACACTTGATGTTCCTTTTTGATCTCCACCTCCGCTGATTTCAGCATTGAATATACCTCAGGAATGGTTTTTTCCATCCCCTGCATATTGAAGTTCATCACAAAGCTCTTGTAGCTAGGTGGAAGCGACTGAAGGATTCTGTCAACGACCGCGTCATCCGGGAGATTAACTCCCAGCTGAGACAAGCGGTTGTGCAACCCAGACATTTTGAGTATATGCTCGCTGACAGAACTATTCTCCTCCATCTTACAACTATAGAACTTGTCGGAGACTTCATATCTCTCGACCTGGGCATGAGCTTGGAAAACCATTTTCAGCTCTTGGAACATCTCATATGCTCCGTGTTGCTCAAAACGCTTTTGGAGCCCCGGTTCTAAGCTGTAAAGCATGCCGCACTGAACCAGGGAGTAATCATCACTACGCGACTGCCAGGCGTTCATAACGTCTTGAGTTGCTGGGAAAACAGGTGCGTCACCTAGCGGTGCTTCAAGGACATATGCTTTCTTGGCAGCTATGAGGATAATCCTCAGGTTACGGACCCAGTCTGTGTAGTTGCTACCATCGTCTTTCAGCTTGGTTTTCTCTAGGAACACGTTGAAGTTGAGGGCAACATTAGCGTGGGCCATTTGATCTACAAGACATATTGTAAAGATTTTAGGCTAAGTTCATGATAATTAAGTTCATCTAATCAAATTATTCAATGAACTCCTACTCAGATAGACATCCCTCTAGTCATCTAAGTGATACATGATCCGAATCGACTAGGCCGTGTCCGATCATCACGTGAGACGGACTAGTCATCAACGGTGAACATCTCCATGTTGATCGTATCTTCTATACGACTCATGTTCGACCTTTCGGTCTTCCGTGTTCCGAGGCCATGTCTGTACATGCTAGGCTCGTCAAGTCAACCTAAGTGTTTTTGCATGTGTAAATCTGGCTTACACCCGTTGTATTCGAACGTTAGAATCTATCACACCCGATCATCACGTGGTGCTTCGAAACAACGAACCTTCGCAACGGTGCACAGTTAGGGGGAACACTTTCTTGAAATTTTAGCGAGGGATCATCTTATTTAAGCTACCATCGTTCTAAGCAAATAAGATGTAAATAGATGATAAACATCACATGCAATCAAATAGTGACATGATATGGCCAATATCATTTTGCTCCTTCTGATCTCCATCTTCGGGGCACCATGATCATCATCGTCACCGGCATGACACCATGATCTCCATCATCATGATCTCCATCATCGTGTCTTCATGAAGTTGCCTCGCCAACTATTACTTCTACTACTATGGCTAACGGTTAGCAATAAAGTAAAGTAATTACATGGCGTTTTTCATTGACACACAGGTCATACACTAAATTAAGACAACTCCTATGGCTCCTGCCAGTTGTCATACTCATCGACATGCAAGTCGTGATTCCTATTACAAGAACATGATCAATCTCATACATCACATATATCATTCATCACATCCTTTTGGCCATATCACATCACACGGCATATGCTGCAAGAACAAGTTAGACGTCCTCTAATTGTTGTTGCAAAATATTTTTACGTGGCTGCTATAGGTTTCTAGCAAGAACGTTTCTTACCTACGTCACAACCACAACGTGATTTGCCAATTTCTATTTACCCTTCATAAGGACCCTTTTCCTCGAATCCGATCCGACTAAAGTGGGAGAGACAGACACCCGCTAGCCACCTTATGCAACTAGTGCATGTCAGTCGGTGGAACTTGTCTCACGGAAGCGTACATGTAAGGTCGGTCCGGGCCGCTTCATCCCACGATGCCGCCGAATCAAGATAAGACTAGTAACGGCAAGAAAATTGACAAATTCGACGCCCACAACAACTTGTGTTCTACTCGAGCAAGAAACTACGCACAGACCTGGCTCATGATGCCACTGTTGGGGAACGTAGTAGTAAATCAAAAAATTTCCTACGCATCACCAAGATCAATCTATGGAGAGACTAGCAACGAGAGAGATAGGAGTGCATCTTCATACCCTTGAAGATCGTGATGCGGAAGCGTTGCAAGAACGCGGTTGGAGGAGTCGTACACGCAGCGATTCAGATCGCGGTCGATTCCAATCTAAGCACCGAACAACGGTGCCTCCGCGTTCAACACACGTGCAGCCCGGTGACGTCTCCCGCGCCTTGATCCAGCAAGGAGGAGGGAGAGGTTGGGGAAGACAACTCCGGCAGCACGACGGCATGGTAGTGGAGTTGGCAGTTCTCCGGCAGGGCTTCGCCAAGCTCAACGGAGGAGGAGGGGGTGTTGTAGAGGGGGAGGGCTGCGCCTTGGATGAGGTGCTGCTGCCCTCCCTCCTCCCCTCTATTTATAGGGCCAAGGGGGAAGGGGGCCGGCCCCTCTAGATCAGATCTAGAGGGGGGGCGGCGGCCAGGGGGAGGGGGCTTGCCCCCCAAGCCAAGGAGGGCGCCCCCCTTTAGGGTTTCCCCCAACCCTAGGCGCATGGGCCCTAGGGGGGATGGCTCCCAGCCCACTTAGGGGCTGGTTCCCTCCCCCATACAGCCCATAGGGTCCTCCGGGGCAGGTGGACCCTCCCGGTGGACCCCCGGAACCCCTTCGGTGGTCCCGGTACAATACCGGCAAACCCCCGAATACTTCCGGTGACCGTATGATGACTTCCCATATATAAATCTTCACCTCCGGACCATTCCAGAACTCCTCGTGACGTCCGGGATCTCATCCGGGACTCCGAACAACATTCGGTAACCACATACTATTTCCCATAACAACCCTAGCGTCACCGAACCTTAATTGTGTAGACCCTACGGGTTCGGGAACCATGCAGACATGACCGAGACATCTCTCCGGCCAATAACCAACAACGGGATCTGGATACCCATGTTGGCTCCCACATGTTCCACGATGATCTCATCGGATGAACCACGATGTCGAGGATTCAATCAATCCCGTATACAATTCCCTTTGTCTACCGGTATGATACTTGCCCGAGATTCGATCGTCGGTATCCCTATACCTTGTTCAATCTCGTTACCGGCAAGTCTCTTTACTCGTTCCGTAACGCATGATCCCGTGGCTAACTCTTTAGTCACATTGAGCTCATTATGATGATGCATTACCGAGTGGGCCCAGAGATACCTCTCCGTCATACAGAGTGACAAATCCCAGTCTCGATTCATGCCAACCCAACAGACACTTTCGGAGATACTTGTAGTGCACCTTTATGGTCACCCAGTTACGTTGTGACGTTTGATACACCCAAAGCATTCCTACGGTATCCGGGAGTTGCACAATCTCATGGTCTAAGGAAATGATACTTGACATTAGAAAAGCTTTAGCAGACGAACTACACGATCTAGTGCTATGCTTAGGATTGGGTCTTGTCCATCACATCATTCTCCTAATGATGTGATCCCGTTATCAACGACATCCAATGTCCATGGTCAGGAAACCGTAACCATCTATTGATCAACGAGCTAGTCAACTAGAGGCTCACTAGGGACATGTTGTGGTCTATGTATTCACACATGCATTACGATTTCCGGATAACACAATTATAGCATGAACAATAGACAATTATCATGAACAAGGAAATATAATAATAACCACTTTATTATTGCCTCTAGGGAATATTTCCAACAGTCTCCCACTTGCACTAGGGTCAATAATCTAGTTACATTGTGATAAATCGAACACCCATAGAGTTCTGGTGTTGATCATGTTTTGCTCGTGGAAGAGGTTTAGTCAACGGATCTGCGACATTCAGATCCGTATGCACTTTACAAATATCTATGTCTCCATCTTGAACATGTTCACGAATGGAGTTGAAGTGACGCTTGATATGCCTGGTCTTCTTGTGAAACCTGGGCTCCTTGGCAAGGGCAATAGCTCCAGTGTTGTCACAGAAGAGAGTCATTGGGCCCGACACATTGGGAATAACTCCTGGGTCGGTGATGAACTCCTTCATCCAGACTGCTTCCTGTGCTGCCTCCGAGGCTGCTATGTACTCCGCTTCACATGTAGATCCCGCCATGACGCTTTGCTTGCAACTGCACCAGCTGACTGCCCCACCATTCAAAATATACACGTATCCAGTTTGTGACTTAGAGTCATCCAGATCTATGTAGAAGCTAGCATCGACGTAACCCTTTACGATGAGCGCTTCGTCACCTCCATAAACGAGAAACATATCCTTAGTCCTTTTCAGGTACTTCAGGATGTTCTTGACCGCTGTCCAGTGTTCCATGCCGGGATTACTTTGGTACCTTCCTACCAAACTTACGGCAAGGTTCACATCAGGTCTGGTACACAGCATGGCATACATAATAGACCCTATGGCGGAGGCATAGGGGATGACACTCATCTTTTCTCTATCTTTTGCCGAGGCCGGGCATTGAGTAGTACTCAATCTCACACCTTGTAATACAGGCAAGAACCCCTTCTTGGACTGATCCATATTGAACTTCTGCAATATCTTGTCAAGGTATGTGCTTTGCGAAAGACCAATGAGGCGTCTCGATCTATCTCTATGGATCTTGATGCCTAATATGTAAGCAGCTTCTCCAAGGTCCTTCATTGAAAAACACTTGTTCAAATAGGCCTTTATGCTTTCCAAGAATTCTATATCATTTCCCATTAATAGTATGTCATCTACATATAATATGAGAAATGCTACAGAGCTCCCACTCACTTTCTTGTAAACACAGGCTTCTCCATAAGTCTGTGTAAACCCAAACGCTTTGATCATCTCATCAAAGCGAATGTTCCAACTCCGAGATGCTTGCACCAGCCCATAGATTGAGCGCTGGAGCTTGCATACCTTGTCAGCATTATTAGGATCGACAAAACCTTCCGGCTGCATCATATACAACTCTTCCTTAAGGAAACCATTAAGGAATGCCGTTTTGACGTCCATTTGCCATATCTCATAATCATAGTATGCGGCAATTGCTAACATGATTCTGACGGACTTCAGCTTCACTACGGGTGAGAAGGTCTCATCGTAGTCAACCCCTTGAACTTGTCGATAACCCTTAGCGACAAGTCGAGCCTTATAGATGGTCACA
Organism: Thinopyrum elongatum; assembly: GCA_011799875.1. NCBI lineage: Eukaryota > Viridiplantae > Streptophyta > Magnoliopsida > Poales > Poaceae > Thinopyrum > Thinopyrum elongatum. The sequence goes on from CM022303.1 coordinate 503,327,079, forward strand.
TTACCATCCGCGTCTGTCTTCTTCTTAAAGATCCATTTGTTCTCTATGGCTTGCCGATCATCGGGCAAGTCTGTCAAAGTCCATACTTCGTTTTCATACATGGATCCTATCTCGGATTTCATGGCTTCTAGCCATTTGTTGGAATCCGGGCCCGCCATCGCTTCTTCATAGTTCGAAGGTTCACCGTTGTCTAACAACATGACTTCCAAGACAGGGTTGCCGTACCACTCTGGTGCGGAACGTGTCCTCTTGGACCTACGAAGTTCAGTAGCAACTTGATCCGAAGTTTCATGATCATCATCATTAACTTCCTCTCTAGTCGGTGCAGGCGCCACAGAAACATCTTCCTGAGCTGCGCTACTCTCCGGTTCAAGAGGGGGTACCTCATCAAGTTCTACTTTCCTCCCACTTACTTCTTTCGAGAGAAACTCTTTCTCCAGAAAGGATCCATTCTTGGCAACAAAGATCTTGCCTTCGGATCTAAGGTAGAAGGTATACCCAATAGTTTCTTTAGGGTATCCTATGAAGACGCATTTTTCCGATTTGGGTTCGAGCTTTTCAGGTTGAAGTTTCTTGACATAAGCATCGCATCCCCAAACTTTCAGAAACGACAGCTTAGGTTTCTTCCCAAACCATAATTCATACGGTGTCGTCTCAACGGATTTCGACGGAGCCCTATTTAAAGTGAATGCGGCAGTCTCTAAAGCATAACCCCAAAATGATAGCGGTAGATCGGTAAGAGACATCATAGATCGCACCATATCCAATAGAGTGCGATTATGACGTTCGGACACACCATCACGCTGAGGTGTTCCAGGCGGCGTGAGTTGTGAAACGATTCCACATTTCCTTAAGTGTGTGCCAAACTCGTGACTCAAATATTCCCCTCCACGATCTAATCGTAAGAACTTTATTTTCTTGTCACGTTGATTCTCTACCTCACTCTGAAATTCCTTGAACTTTTCGAAGGTTTCAGACTTGTGTTTCATTAAGTAGACATACCCATATCTACTTAAGTCATCAGTGAGGGTGAGAACATAACGATAACCACCGCGAGCCTCAACGCTCATTGGACCGCACACATCAGTATGTATGATTTCCAATAAGTTGGTTGCTCACTCCATTGTCCCGGAGAACGGAGTCTTGGTCATTTTGCCCATGAGGCATGGTTCGCACGTGTCAAATGATTCATAATCAAGAGACTCCAAAAGTCCATCTGCATGGAGTTTCTTCATGCATTTGACACCAATGTGACCAAGGCGGCAGTGCCACAAGTATGTGGGACTATCATTATCAACCTTACATCTTTTGGCATTCACACTATGAATATGTGTAACATTATGTTCGAGATTCAATAAGAATAAAACATTGACCAGCGGGGCATGACCATAAAACATATCTCTCATATAAATAGAACAACCATTATTCTCGGATTTAAATGAGTAGCCATCTCGCATCAAACGAGATCCTGATACAATGTTCATGCTCAAAGCTGGTACTAAATAACAATTATTGAGGTTTAAAACTAATACCGAAGGTAGATGTAGAGGTAGCGTGCCGACGGCGATCACATCGACCTTGGAACCATTCCCGACGCGCATCGTCACCTCGTCCTTCGCCAGTCTCCGCTTATTCCGCAGCTCCTGTTTTGAGTTACAAATATGAGCAACCGCACCGGTATCAAATACCCAGGAGCTACTACGAGCGCTGGTAAGGAACACATCAATAACATGTATATCACATATACCTTTGGTATTGCCGGCCTTCTTATCCGCTAAGTACTTGGGGCAGTTCCGCTTCCAGTGACCGTTTCCCTTACAATAAAAGCATTCAGTCTCAGGCTTGGGTCCATTCTTTGGCTTCTTCCCGGGCGCGGCAACTCCCTTGCCGTCCTTCTTGAAGTTCTTTTTACCCTTGCCTTTCTTGAACTTAGTGGTTTTATTCACCATCAACACTTGATGTTCCTTTTTTATCTCCACCTCCGCTGATTTCAGCATTGAATATACCTCAGGAATGGTTTTTTCCATCCCCTGCATATTGAAGTTCATCACAAAGCTCTTGTAGCTAGGTGGAAGCGACTGAAGGATTCTGTCAACGACCGCGTCATCCGAGAGATTAACTCCCAGCTGAGACAAGCGGTTGTGCAACCCAGACATTTTGAGTATATGCTCGCTGACATAACTATTCTCCTCCATCTTACAACTATAGAACTTGTCGGAGACTTCATATCTCTCGACCCGGGCATGAGCTTGGAAAACCATTTTCAGCTCTTGGAACATCTCATATGCTCCGTGTTGCTCAAAACGCTTTTGGAGCCCCGGTTCTAAGCTGTAAAGCATGCCGCACTGAACCAGGGAGTAATCATCACTACGCTACTGCCAGGCGTTCATAACGTCTTGAGTTGCTGGGAAAACAGGTGCGTCACCTAGCGGTGCTTCAAGGACATATGCTTTCTTGGCAGCTATGAGGATAATCCTCAGGTTACGGACCCAGTCCGTGTAGTTGCTACCATCGTCTTTCAGCTTGGTTTTCTCTAGGAACACGTTGAAGTTGAGGGCAACATTAGCGTGGGCCATTTGATCTACAAGACATATTGTAAAGATTTTAGGCTAAGTTCATGATAATTAAGTTCATCTAATCAAATTATTCAATGAACTCCCACTCAGATAGACATCCCTCTAGTCATCTAAGTGATACATGATCCGAATCGACTAGGCCGTGTCCGATCATCACGTGAGACGGACTAGTCATCAACGGTGAACATCTCCATGTTGATCGTATCTTCTATACGACTCATGTTCGACCTTTCGGTCTTCCGTGTTCCGAGGCCATGTCTGTACATGCTAGGCTCGTCAAGTCAACCTAAGTGTTTTTGCATGTGTAAATCTGGCTTACACCCGTTGTATTCGAACGTTAGAATCTATCACACCCGATCATCACGTGGTGCTTCGAAACAACGAACCTTCGCAACGGTGCACAGTTAGGGGGAACACTTTCTTGAAATTTTAGCGAGGGATCATCTTATTTAAGCTACCGTCGTTCTAAGCAAATAAGATGTAAACAGATGATAAACATCACATGCAATCAAATAGTGACATGATATGGCCAATATCATTTTGCTCCTTCTGATCTCCATCTTTGGGGCACCATGATCATCATCGTCACCGGCATGACACCATGATCTCCATCATCATGATCTCCATCATCGTGTCTTCATGAAGTTGCCTCGCCAACTATTACTTCTACTACTATGGCTAACGGTTAGCAATAAAGTAAAGTAATTACATGGCGTTTTTCATTGACACGCAGGTCATACACTAAATTAAGACAACTCCTATGGCTCCTGCCAGTTGTCATACTCATCGACATGCAAGTCGTGATTCCTATTACAAGAACATGATCAATCTCATACATCACATATATCATTCATCACATCCTTTTGGCCATATCACATCACATGGCATATGCTGCAAGAACAAGTTAGACGTCCTCTAATTGTTGTTGCAAAATATTTTTACGTGGCTGCTATAGGTTTCTAGCAAGAACGTTTCTTACCTACGTCACAACCACAACGTGATTTGCCAATTTCTATTTACCCTTCATAAGGACCCTTTTCATCGAATCCGATCCGACTAAAGTGGGAGAGACAGACACCCGCTAGCCACCTTATGCAACTAGTGCATGTCAGTCGGTGGAACCTGTCTCACGTAAGCGTACGTGTAAGGTCGGTCCGGGCCGCTTCATCCCACGATGCCGCCGAATCAAGATAAGACTAGTAACGGCAAGAAAATTGACAAATTCGACGCCCACAACAACTTGTGTTCTACTCGAGCAAGAAACTACGCACAGACCTGGCTCATGATGCCACTGTTGGGGAACGTAGTAGTAAATAAAAAAAATCCTACGCATCACCAAGATCAATCTATGGAGAGACTAGCAACAAGAGAGATAGGAGTGCATCTTCATACCCTTGAAGATCGCGATGCGGAAGCGTTGCAAGAACACGGTTGGAGGAGTCGTACACGCAGCGATTCAGATCGCGGTCGATTCCAATCTAAGCACCAAACAACGGTGCCTCCGCGTTCAACACACGTGCAGCCCGGTGACGTCTCCCGCGCCTTGATCCAGCAAGGAGGAGGGAGAGGTTGGGGAAGACAACTCCGGCAGCACGACGGCGTGGTAGTGGAGTTGGCAGTTCTCCGGCAGGGCTTCGCCAAGCTCAACGGAGGAGGAGGGGGTGTTGGAGAGGGGGAGGGCTGCGCCTTGGATGAGGTGCTGCTGCCCTCCCTCCTCCCCTCTATTTATAGGGCCAAGGGGGAAGGGGGCCGGCCCCTCTAGATCAGATCTAGAGGGGGGCGGCGGCCAGGGGGAGGGGGCTTGCCCCCCAAGCCAAGGAGGGCGCCCCCCTTTAGGGTTTCCCCCAACCCTAGGCGCATGGGCCCTAGGGGGGGATGGCTCCCAGCCCACTTAGGGGCTGGTTCCCTCCCCCATACAGCCCATAGGGTCCTCCGGGGCAGGTGGACCCTCCCGGTGGACCCCCGGAACCCCTTCGGTGGTCCCGGTACAATACCGGCAAACCCCCGAATACTTCCGGTGACCGTATGATGACTTCCCATATATAAATCTTCACCTCCGGACCATTCCGGAACTCCTCGTGACGTCCGGGATCTCATCCGGGACTCCGAACAACATTCGGTAACCACATACTATTTCCCATAACAACCCTAGCGTCACCGAACCTTAATTGTGTAGACCCTACGGGTTCGGGAACCATGCAGACATGACCGAGACATCTCTCCGGCCAATAACCAACAGCGGGATCTGGATACCCATGTTGGCTCCCACATGTTCCACGATGATCTCATCGGATGAACCACGATGTCGAGGATTCAATCAATCCCGTATACAATTCCCTTTGTCTACCGGTATGATACTTGCCCGAGATTCGATCGTCGGTATCCCTATACCTTGTTCAATCTCGTTACCGGCAAGTCTCTTTACTCGTTCCGTAACGCATGATCCCGTGGCTAACTCTTTGGTCACATTGAGCTCATTATGATGATGCATTACCGAGTGGGCCCAGAGATACCTCTCCGTCATACAGAGTGACAAATCCCAGTCTCGATTCGTGCCAACCCAACAGACACTTTCGGAGATACTTGTAGTGCACCTTTATGGTCACCCAGTTACGTTGTGACATTTGATACACCCAAAGCATTCCTACGGTATCCGGGAGTTGCACAATCTCATGGTCTAAGGAAATGATACTTGACATTAGAAAAGCTTTAGCAGACGAACTACACGATCTAGTGCTATGCTTAGGATTGGGTCTTGTCCATCACATCATTCTCCTAATGATGTGATCCCGTTATCAACGACATCCAATGTCCATGGTCAGGAAACCGTAAGCATCTATTGATCAATGAGCTAGTCAACTAGAGGCTCACTAGGGACATGTTGTGGTCTATGTATTCACACATGCATTACGATTTCCGGATAACACAATTATAGCATGAACAATAGACAATTATCATGAACAAGGAAATATAATAATAACCACTTTATTATTGCCTCTAGGGCATATTTCCAACAGCTTAAACAATCCACAAATTTCATCCACATAGATCAAGTGCATATCAGGATGTTCCGTTCCATCTCCTCCATAAGGATTAGCTAGCAGTTGTTCTATCATACCCGAAGGAATTTCATAACCAATATTTTCAGTAGGTGCAGTAGGTTGAGGGGCAACTAATTGTGGTTCCGGTCGAGGTGAAGATACCCCGAACAAACCCCTCAAAGGATGATTCTCCATAGTAATAAGTGACAATAAATTTCAGCACGTAGTAATAATTTTTCCTTACCAATTTCCACTTACCAAGAGCGCTTCACTCCCCGGCAACGGCGCCAGAAAAGAGCCTTGATAACCCACAAGTATAGGGGATCAATCATAGTCCTTTCGATAAGTAAGAGTGTCGAACCCAATGAGCAGCAGAAGGAAATGACAAGTGGTTTTTAGCAAGGTATTTTCTGCAAGCACTGAAATTGTTGGGAACAGATAGTTTGGTAGCAAGATAATTTGTAACGAGCAAGTAATAGTAATGGTAAATAAAGTGCAACAAGGTAGCCCAATCCTTTTGAGGCAAAGGACAGGCCAAAACGGTCTCTTATAATAAGCAAAGCGTTCTTGAGGGTACACGGGAATTTCATCATGTCACTTTCATCATGTTGGTTTGATTTGTGTTCGCTACTTTGATAATTTGATATGTGGGTGGACCGGTGCTTAGGTGCTGTTCTTACTTGAACAAACCTCCTACTTATGATTAACCCCCTCGCAAGCATCCGCAACTACGAGAAAAGTATTAATATAAAATCTAACCATAGCATTAAACTTTTGGATCCAAATCGTTCCCTTACGAAGTAGCGCATAAACTAGGGTTTAAGCTTCTGTCACTCTAGCAACCCATCATCTAATAACTACTCCACAATGCATTCCCTTAGGCCCAAATATGGTGAAGTGCCATGTAGTCAATGTTCACATGACACCACTAAGGGAATCACAACATACATATCATCAAAATATCAAACACATATCAAGTTCACATGATTACTTGCAACATGACTTCTCCCGTGACCTCAAGAACAAAAGTAACTACTCACAAATAATAATCATGCTCAAGATCAGAGGGGTATTAAATAGCATAATGGATCTGAACATATAATCTTCCACCAAATAAACCATATAGTAATCAACTACAAGATGTAATCAACACTACTAGTCACCCACAAGTACCAATCTAAGGTTCCGGTACAAAGATTGAACACAAGAGATGAACTAGGGTTTGAGAGGAGATGGTGCTATTGAACATGTTGATGGAGATGACCCTCCCAAAGATGGGAGAGTTGTTGGTGATGACGATGGCGATGATTTCCCCCTCCGGGAGGGAAGTTTCCCCTGCAGAATCACTGTGTCGGAGGGCAAAACTGCTCCTGCCCAAGTTCCACCTTGAGACGGCGACGCTTCGTCCCGAAAGTCCTCCTCTTATTTTTTCTATGTCAAAATGACTTACATACCAAAAGATGGGCACCGGAGGTGGGCCGAGGAGGGCACAACCCACCAGGGCACGCCTGGGCTCCCAGGCGCGCCCAGGTGGGTTGTGCCCACTTGGTGGGCCCCTCTGGTAGTTATTTGCTCCAATATTTTTCATATATTGCAAAATAATTCTCCGTAAATATTTAGCTCATTTGGAGATGTGCAGAATAGGTAACTCTGATGTAGCTTTTTCAGGTCCAGAATTCCAGCTGCCGGTATTCTCCCTCCTTGTGTAAACCTTGCATATTATGAGAGAAAAGGCATTAGAATTACTCCCAAAAGCATTATCATACATAAAAAAATTATAAATAACAGTAGGAAAACATGATGCAAAATGGACCTATCATGGTACAATACTCTTGCTCCTGGTTGTGTGCGTAGTCCCCAGGATATGATTTATTACTTCTCTAAAAAATATTTTCCTGCTCATAAGAAACAAGCTGCCTTACAGGAAATATTTAATTTTGTGCAAATTGAAGAAGAGAGTCTCCCACAAGCTTGGGGGAGGCTTCTCCAATTACTTAATGCTTTGCCTGCTCATCCTCTCAAGAAAAATGAAATACTTGATATCTTCTGTAATGGACTAACCGATGCTTCTAGGGACTTCCTAGATAGTTGTGCTGGTTGTGTTTTCAAGGAACAGACTATTGAACAAGCTGAGGAATTATTGAATAATATATTGAAGAATTGTGATGATTGGACTCTTCCTGAACCACCGCCTAAACCCACTCCAAGGAAGAGGGGCATTTTATTTCTCATTCCTGAAGATATGCAAGAGGCAAAGAAATGTATGAAGAAAAACGGTATTAAAGACGAGGATGTCAAGAATTTACCACCTATTGAAGAAATACATGGTCTTGACACACCACCACAGGTAGAGGTAAATTATCTTTTAAAGTTTGATGAAGGTGATATCCCTTATAATAAACATCCTAGTGAATGCTTGTATGAATTTGACAACTACATTAGAAAACAAGATCACTTCAATGCAAATGTTATGAAACAAAATTATGATATGATTGCTCGCTTAAGTGACTTGTTTAGAATTACAAATGATGTAAGAGGTGTACGAAAACATGCCTCTATGGTTAGGACCCAGTTAGAACAAGTTGCTAAATTTCAAAGTGAGTTGCTTAATGAAATGAACAATAATATGAATGATTATGCTGTTAGAGTAGCAACTAGAGGAGGTAAAATGACTCAGGAGCCACTTTATCCGAACATCACCCTAAAAGAATTGAACAAGACTCTCAAAGAACTAATACTGATGCACCTAGTCCTACTAAAAAGAAGAAGAAAAAGAAAAATGATAGGACTTTGCATACTTCTAGTGAACCTAAGGTGGGAAAACCTTCTGATAACGATAATGAAATTTCTATCTCTGATGCTAAAACTCAACCTGGCAGTGAACATACACCTAGTGATAATGAAAATGATAATGATGATGTTCAGGAAGATGCTCAACAAGATAATGATAAAGAACCAAATAATGATGCTGAGATAGAACGTGCTATTGATCTAGATAACCCACAACCTAAAAATAAACATTATGATAAGAGAGACTTTGTTGCTAGAAAACATGGTAAAGAAAGAGAACCATGGGTTCAGAAACCCATGCCCTTTCCACCTAAACTGTAACACCCAGTTTATTAAGCTACAGTGATCACCCTTTTGATAATGCCATGTCATCATGATCAACAGTGCTTAAATGTCATTTGGATCATACCTCTTTTCAAATTCAAATTCAAATGGAAATTCAAACTGAAATTCAAATGGAAATTCAACATTTACTAAATTAATGAAGTGACTCTAACAGCAACAAAACAGGAGTATTTAATCCAATTTTATTTAATTAAAATCCAAATAAAATTCATTTGCCTCCAAACCAATTTCTAGCAGTGAATAAAATTGCACTATAAATATGTGGCTAGTTCACCTATTTTACAAAAGTCTATTTGGGGCTAAACAATTTGCAAAATAGAAAATATAAAACAAAACAGAAAACCAAAAGAAATAAAAGAAAATCGGCCCACTGTGCCTGGGCCGCGAGTGCACAGTGTGGCCCAGCCCATCCCGCTCGCCCCTACCTCACTGCTCACCCGCGCGCTCGCTGTCGCCCTCTGCTCGCGCGCGCGCACTGGCCCCCCTCGCTCCCCGCTCGACAGCGGCCACCCACGCGCCGTGGTGGGCTACAAGGACCCCACCTCGACCCCTCGAACGAACCCTAGCCGCCTCCCTCTCCCTCTTCGTCGTCTCCCCACCGCACCCGAGCACCGCCATGGACGGCTGCGGCTGAGCTGCGCGGCCATCGTGCCCTGCTCGCCTCCCCGACGTGCCCACCGTGCTCGCCGACGTCGCCTTCTTCGACCGCGCCTACGAACCGAAACCAGGAGCCACCGCAGTGCCTCCCCGAGCCCTTCTTCCTCCCAGGATCGCCGCCGCACGCCGTCGCCGATTCCGGCGACCTCGAGCCTCCCCCGAGCCCATTACACACACTTGCAGGCTCCCTTTGAGCACCCCTACCTCTCCCCTCTCCCTCTCGGTCATTCCCTAGCCGCCATTCCCCGTCGTGCCCGATCCCGTCACCGTGCGAGCTCATCACCGGCGTAGCCACGAGGACCATTGGGCCCCGTGCCTGTGCCTGTTTTGTTCACCCTCGCGCGTAGAGTCCCCCTGACTGCTCCGTTTGCTCGCCCGCACGCCGTAGCAACAATCCTGAGCTCCACCCGAACACCGTCGCTGCCGACGAGGTCGTGCCGCTCATTTTCGGCCACCCCAGCTACGACCCCGACCACGGATCGACGCGGCTCGGTCTCAGCTTTTAAACACAAGAAGAACCATGCAAATTGATGCCCCGTAGCGCATTTCCGGGCTCACCGGAGTTCTCTGCCGCGTCTGGCGCTCGCCGGTGCGTCTCTGGCGGCCGGCGCTGACCTGGCCCTGGTGGGCCCTGCCCCGTGCCACTGACCGATGGGCCCCGCAGCCCAGTTGACCGGGTCAACTGCCGACATGGCACAGTGGCCCACTGACACGCGGGCCCCACCGCTAAATGTTTTAAAAATAAATAGATAAAATGTTAGTTAATTAAATAATTAATTAATTAACTTAATCAGTCACTGACAGTGGGTCCCATAAGCTAATTAGGTTAATTAGTTAACTTAATCCTCTGATAATTAGTACTGTGAATGACATGTGGGCCCCACCTATCATAATTGACTCTGGTCAGCTGGGTTTGACCCGCTGACGTCATGCTGATGTCAGCTGCTACTATTCTGGATAATTCGTATTTAAAATAATTAAAATAATTCCAGAAAATACTAGAAATCTTTAGAGAATCATATAAAATAATCCGTAGCTCGGATCGAAAAACTTTGTACATGAAAGTTGCTCAGAACGACGAGACGAATCCGAAAACGCGGACCGTTCGTCCGCCACATGTCCCTAACTATCCGAACATGGAACCATTCCCCTCCGGTCATCTGTCTGACAAATGTCCGGAACCGGGAAAACATTCCCGGATGGATTCCCCCTTCCTCGGTGACGTGCCACCATACGTTAGGACACACCCGGCACCGCGTATCATCATGATTATGTTTTGTGATGCTTTGTTTGCTCCGTATTTACTGTTTCTTCCCCCACTTCTCTCTGATAGACTACGAGACCGACGCCACTGCTGCCCTGATCGACTATGGTGTTGACGACCTTGCCTTTGCCGCAGAGCAACTAGGCAAGCCCCTCCCCCTTTGATCATCCCGATATCGCCCATTCTATTTTCTCATGCTTGCATTAGAATTGCTGCTGCTACTACTTTACCTATTCTGATGCATAGCCTGTTTATTGTAACTTGCTATTGATACCTTACCTGCTTATCCTAAACTGCTTAGTATAGGCTGGGTAGGGACCCACCAGAGAACCCCACTTTGTCCCTTGTTGCCCCGCTGGATTATCAGAAGACCCGATCAACGGGATTGAAGACCAGGCCCCGGCACCGCACTTCACCCCCTAAGTTGTACGACACTACCTGATTACCATCGAGTGCCGAGGGTGATACCTCGTGTAGCACTTCTGATGTTAACTCTGTAGAGTAGCTATTCGGTCGTGGTCATCGAGGGTGATTCCTCCTTCACCGCTTCCAATAACGACGTTGTCGTGCAACACCTCCAGCGTGAACCCATCGAGGGTGATTCCTCCGAGTTCACCTTGACGGATACATCGAGTAGGAATCCAACAAGGGTGATACCTCGGATTCCCTTGATTTTATGGACGCACGGATAATTGGACTATACATGGCTACTAGGAAGGCGGGTCGACCCTGAGGGGTACCCACGTGTGATATGGAGATAATTTGCCTGGATGGTGCCCGAGTGATGAATACGAGGCGTGGCCGGGCATTCTTGGCCCTTGCAGCAAGTCCTCGAGACGGGGCGACGGGGTCACATCTTTCGTGAGTCTCTGCTCGTTGCCGCACCCCCAAGGTACTAACAATTTGGATATTTGATTCGAGTGGGCCTCTGGCCCGATAGCACTAACCATCACGTGGGCATAGTATGGGCGTTCTACATCGTAGCATCAGCCGAAAGCTCTGTCAGACGTCCAGTTCAGCATTGCGGCATGGTCGGATTGTGTCAGCCACCCGAGGCGACGCTGGTATCCACCCTGTGCGAAACGACCCGGAGGGCGAGGGGCGATGGCCAAGACCCCCTTGCGCTTAGGATGTAGACCGGCGGGGACCTCTCTGCTGAGCTATAGTTAGGGTTGCGGTGTGTCGTTTGGCCGAGGCCGGGCATGACCCAGAAAGTGTGTCCACCAGAGTTAATCGAGCGTGGTGGGTAAGTTGGTGCACCCCTGCAGGGAAGAACTAATCTATGCATAGCCGGATCCTCGGTAACGGACACTCGGAGTTGTATCCTGATTGATACAGCTAGAATTGGATACTATGGCTCTAGGATTGCTTCTCGCAGGGAGTCGAGAAGGGATCTCTGGACGAGGTTGATGATTGTATGGCTCTGGGATTGCTTTCTCGCAGGGAGTCGAGAAAGGATCTCTGGGTGAGGTTGAGACTTAATGATACTACTATTTTATACTGTACTAATCTACACTCTTCTAATGCTGCAAGACCGCTGAAGATGCTAGTCTTCGATAGGACTAGGCTTTCCTCTCTATTCTGGCATTTCTGCAGCCCAGTCCACATATACCGCCACTCTTTGATAATGTTGCATATGTAGTGTAGATCCTTGCTTGCTGAGTACTTCGTGAGTACTCACGGTTGCTTTGCTTTCTTTTTCCCCCATATCCTTTTGCTGCAACCAGATGACGGAGCCCCAGATACAGCTGCCTCCGCCGACGATCGCTGCTATTACCCCGAGGGCGGATACTACTACGAGCTGGCCGACGACCAGGAGTAGGTTCGGAGGGTCCCAAGTAGGAGGCCTGCGCCTTTCGATCGTAGTGTTTTATTTTGCCCCGCCTATCTAAGGGCATTTTTTTCTCTTTTAATATCTGTACTCAGATATCTGATGCTTCCGCTGATGCTTGTATGCCATCGAGCTATGTATTTGAGCCCTCGAGGCCCTGGCTTGTAATATAAAGCTTGTATGACTTTATTTATATTTTAGAGTTGTGTTGTGATATCTTCCCGTGAGTCCTTAGGCTTGATCATGTGCATTTGCGTGTATGATTAGTGCATGATTGAGCCAGGGGCATCACAAGTTGGTATCAGAGCCGACTGCCTGTAGGAACCCCCTTTCCAACTCCTTGGCCGAAGTTGAGTCTAGTGGTCCAAAACTGTTTTACTAACTTGGCTGTGTGGCTTACGGGCCCATGACGCCAATTGGGTGGTATTAGGATCTTTTATTCCTCGTCTATACTCTGGGACTCTGATCTCTCTTCTATTCGGGTTAAAATTTTACTAACTCCAACATTAGGTTCTCGTGATCACATCCACCCAAAGTTCTAAAATTTTCCCCCTTCTTTCAAGATTGTGGGCCAGGTTCTGCTTGCATGATCCTTTTATCGAGGGCACCCTGTATTGTCACTTGCAGATCCCTCGCTTCAACAGTTTTCTCCGATGTTGATGTAGCCTTTGCTATGTCTCGTTGTGTACTTCCTTACCGCGTGCCTGCGCGCCGCCTAGCTTGTCTAGCCGCGTGCATTTCCGAACTCCTACCGCTGTTTGTGTCCAATTCCATGCATCGTTCTGTATGTCTTTAATGACTACTAATATGCACCTGATGCCTTCTTGTTCATAACTCATGTCACATCATGAATGACCTCTTACACATGCAGTTTTTCTTGCTAAACTGCCCCTGTTGATTTGGCAGGATGGCTGACGATCCTCCACCTCCACCTTATATTGCCGTAATGGTGCAGCAGTTTGAACTCAACCGTCAGCAGTTTGAACTCAACCGTCAGTTTATGACCGGACTAATGGCTCAATTCCCAACTCAGAATGCTCAGCAACAGTTTGCTCCAATAACTCTGCCAGAATTCGTGCGCCTCAATCCGTCCACTTTTCGCAGCTTGACTAATCCAATGGATGCTGATGATTGGCTCCGCGACATTGCCTTTCAGATGAAGTCGGCTAATGTTACCCCTGACAATTATGTCACCTTTGCGACGTATCACCTGAGGCGTTCAGCTGCTCAATGGTGGGAAAGTCACAAGGGTATGTTGCCTGCAGAGACTAAAACCACTTGGCAGGAATTTCAGTCAGCCTTTCGGGCATGGTACATTCCTCAAGGTCTGATGGACCAGAAGAAGCAGGAGTTTCGAAAATTCATACAGGGCACAATGACTGTGGATGAATATCAGAGAAAATTCCTTGAATTGTCTCGCTATGCTGAAGATGACATCTGCACTGACACACGCAAGCAGGAGAAATTCCGTGAAGGACTGCATACTGATATAAACCTTGCACTTGCTGTCCATGATTGCACAGACTTCGCAACGCTTGTCAGCCAATCTTTCCAAGTTGAAACTGCTCTGACTAAGTACCAGGAGTCGCTCAAGCGCACTCGTGATGTTGGCTCATCCTCGGGTCAGCCTGCTCAGAAATGTCGAGTCTGGATCCCACACAATGTTCATCACCGACCTGCTCCAACACCAAGGCCGTCTTATGTTGCAGCTCGACTGCCTTCACCACCGAGACAGCTAACGGTTCAGGATGGACAGCCTAATGCTGTGGCTTTTCATTAGGATGCACCACGCCCTCCTATTGGTTGCCAGAAGAGCTGTCGGAACCGTCGTCTCAGAAGCTGTAATGCCAGGCCGTCTGCTATAGTTCGGGTCCATGTCAACCATGTCAAAATTGAAGAAGCTCGACAGGACACCCAAATTTTGATGAGTACCCTATTAGTGAATTCAATCCCAGCTTTTGTACTCTTTGATTCAGGAGCGTCGCACTCCTTCATGTCTGAAAGTTTTGCGTGAAGCCATGATATACCTTTCGAGGAGATGTGCACCCCATTAGTAATCTAGTCCCCCGGGGCTAATTGGCAAACTACCATGGTAAGCCACGGTAACCACATTGAGATTGGAGGATTGGTGTTCCCCGTTTCACTCATTGCTCTCAAGACCTCCAACATAGACATTATTCTGGGTATGGACTGGTTGAAGCCTCATAAAGCTTTGATTGACTGTGCCGCTGAAACAGTCCGCATCACACACCCTTCTGGCCAGACAGTCAAATACTCAGCCCGAATAGCTCAGGATGCTGAGAGCCAGATATATGCTCTGAATGCTTTGAACGCCTCACCTCTCGAAGGCATTGAGAACGTTCCAGTTGTTCGTGATTTTCAAGACGTCTTCCCAGAGGAACTTCCAGGAATACCCCCTGCTAGAGCTGTTGAGTTCGTCATCGACCTGAAACCAGGCACCACTCCTATTGCGAAGCGTCCTTATAAAATGCCTCCGCACCACCTTCTCGAGCTTAAGGAGGAAATCGACAAGTCACTTAAGAAGGGTTTCATCCGCCCCAGTTCCTCTGCTTGGGGAGCACCTTCACTCTTCGTTAAGAAGAAGGATGGTACAAATCGGTTGGTTCAGGATTACCGACCTATCAACCAAGCAACAATTCAGAACAAGTATCCGCTTCCCAGAATCAACGATCTATATGATCAAATTGCTGGTTCCTCAGTATTCATTTGAGATTGGGATACCACCAGATCCGAGTTCGTGAAGAGGATATTCCGAAGACAGCATTCGTTACTCGCTATGGTTCTTATGAGTACACTGTCATGTCTTTCGGCTTGACTAATGCCCCAGCTACCTTCTCTCGGTTAATGAATTACATCTTCATGGATTATCTTGACAAATTCATCGTGGTATATCTAGATGATATTCTGGTCTATTCAAAGAATAAAGAAGAACATGTCGAACACCTCCGTCTGTTACTGGAAAGGCTCCGAGAACACCAGTTGTATGCCAAGTATTCCAAATGCGAATTCTGGCTTTCTGAAGTAACCTACCTCGGGCATGTGATTTCCAAGGATGGAATTGCCGTTAACCCGGAGCGGGTTCAGGCTATTCTTGACTGGACTCCTCCGAAGAACGTCAAGCAAGTGAGAAGTTTTCTCGGCCTTGCAAGTTATTGCCGTCATTTTGTCGACAATTTTTCAAAGATTGCTAAGCCTTTGACTGATCTGCTTCACAAAGGCGTTAAGTTTGAATGGACAGAAAAATGTCAGGAAAGTTTTCAAACACTCAAAGACAAGCTAACATCTACCCCAGTACTTGCTCCTCCAGATTCTAGCAAAGACTTCGTGATTTATTGTGACGCATCCCGTGAAGGATTAGGCTGTGTCCTAATGCAAGAGCGTAAAGTGATTGCCTATGGCTCTCGTCAGTTGCGCCCACATGAAGAGAATTATCTGGTACATGATCTAGAACTAGCTGCTGTCATATATGCACTGCAGTTGTGGCGACATTACCTTCTCGGTAATCGTTGCAAGATATACACGGATCATAAAAGTCTGAAGTACTTGTTCACTCAGCCATCTCTAAACCTCCGTCAGCAAAGATGGATGGAGGCCATTGCGGACTATGATTTGGGTATTTCCTATACCCCTGGCAAGGCTAACGTGATGGCTGATGCCTTAAGCCGCAAGTCCTATTGCGACAACCTCATGGTTAGGAGAGCTCAACCTCGTCTTTTTGAAGAACTGCGCAAGCTGAATCTGCGTATTGTTCCACAGGGTTCTCTTAATAACCTTGTGATACAACCAGATCTTGAGGAAGCTGTTAAGAATGCGCAAGCTAAAGATGCTGAAATTGATCTGATGAAGAAAGATCTTCACCTTGAAAAGTATAGGGATTTCTCGCTGTCTGAAGATGGAACCTTGTATTTCAGAAACCGCATTGTCGTACCTCGCTTCGAGCTTATGACCGACAAGGTCATGAAGGAGGCACATGATACCCCGCTGTCTATTCATCCGGGTAGCACCAAGATATATTGTGATCGCCGTCAAAGGTACTGGTGGTCTAGAATGAAGCAGGATATTGCTCGATATGTTGCTGAATGTGGTGTGTGTCGTCGCGTTAAAGCAGAACATCAGAAGCCTGCTGGAATTCTGCAACCACTTCCTATTCCTTTATGGAAATGGGATAAGGTTCAGATGGATTTCATTACTGGCCTTCCCAGGTCACAGAAGGGACACGATGCTATTCTTGTCGTCATCGACCAACTCTCTAAAGTTGCACATTTTCTGCCCGTCAAGGAAACTATCACTGCTAGTCAGTTAGCAGAGTTATATATCTCCAGAATTGTATCACTCCACGGTATTCCGAAGGAGATCAGTTCGGACCGTGGCGGTCTTTTCACCTCAACGTTCTGGGAAAGTTTCCAACAGGCTATGGGAACTCATATTACCTGGAGTTCAGCTTATCACCCCCAATCGCAAGGCCTAGTTGAGTGAGTTAATCAAGTGCTTGAAGACATGCTTCGAGCTTGTGTTATATCCTTCGGCAAGAAATGGGAAGAATCTCTCCCGTATGCCGAATTCTCTTGTAACAACAGCTATCAGGCCAGCTTGAAAATGGCTCCCTTCGAATTTCTATATGGACGTAAGTGTCGGACCCCTCTGAATTGGTCAGAAACTAGGGAACGACCGCTCGTGGGTCCGGATATTATTCAACACGCCGAAGAACAAGTCCGTATTGTTCGAGAAAATCTCAAGGCGGCTCAGGACTGCCAGAAGAGCAACTATGATCGTAAACATTGGGGTTTGACTTATCAACTAGGTGATCAAGCTTATTTGCGAGTCACTCCTATGAAGGGCATTCACCGCTTTGGAATCAAGGGCAAGTTAGCACCACGCTACATTGGTCCTTTCTGCATTGTTGCAAGACGTGGTTAGGTGGCGTATAAATTGGAGTTGCCTCCGTAATTCTCTCATATCCACGACGTCTTCCATGTGTCGCAACTTTGTAAATGCTTCAAGGAATCTCCGCACCGCGCAGTGGATCACGAGATGCTCGAATTGCAAGATGATCTATCTTATAAGGAGCATCCGATCCGCATTCTCTATGAAGCTGAACGTCGAACCCGTCAGAAGGTTACCAAGTTCCTCAAAGTGCAGTGGTCAAATCATACTGAAGATGAAGCCACTTGGGAACGCGAGGATAACCTCCGTGCTGAATACCCTGATCTTTTCCCTTCTACCTCTTAATTCTCGGGACGAGAATTCTTATTAGTGGAGGAGATTTGTAACACCCCATGTATTAAGCTACAGTGATCACCCTTTTGATAATGCCATGTCATCATGATCAACAGTGCTTAAATGTCATTTGGATCATACCTCTTTTCAAATTCAAATTCAAATGGAAATTCAAACTGAAAGTGCAAATAAAAGTTGTTCAAATTTGATAACTAAAATGTTCATAAGGTTGCAAATAATCCAGAGACAATTCTAAAATTATAATCAACATTTACTAAATTAATGAAGTGACTCTAACAGCAAAAAACAGGAGTATTTAATCCAATTTTATTTAATTAAAATCCAAATAAAATTCATTTGCCTCCAAACCAATTTCTAGCAGTGAATAAAATTGCACTATAAATATGTGGCTAGTTCACCTATTTTACAAAAGTCTATTTGGGGCTAAACAATTTGCAAAATAGAAAATATAAAACAAAACAGAAAACAAAAAGAAATAAAAGAAAATCGGCCCACTGTGCCTGGGCCGCGAGTGCACAGTGTTGCCCAGCCCATCCCGTTCGTCCGCCACACGTCCCTAACTATCCGAACATGGAACCGTTCCCCTCCGGTCATCTGTCTGACAAATGTCCGGAACCGGGAAAACATTCCCGAATGGATTCTCCCTTCCTCGGTGACGTGCCACCATACGTTAGGACACACCCGGCACCACGTATCGTCATGATTATGTTTTGTGATGCTTTGTTTGCTCCGTATTTACTGTTTCTTCCCCCTCTTCTCTCCGATAGACTACGAGACCGACACCACTGCTGCCCCGATCGACTACGGTGTTGACGACCTTGCCTTTGCCGCAGAGCAACCAGGCAAGCCCCCCCCCCCTTTGATCATCCCGATATCGCCCATTCTATTTTCTCAGGCTTGCATTAGAATTGCTTCTGCTACTGCTTTACCTATTCTGATGCATAGCCTCTTTATTGTAACCTGCTATTGATACCTTACCTGCTTATCCTAAACTGCTTATTATAGGCTGGGTAGGGACCCACTAGAGAACCCCACTTTGTCCCTTGTTACCCCGCTGGATTATCAGAAGACCCGATCAACGGGATTGAAGACCAGGCCCCGGCACCGCACTTCACCCCCTTAGTTGTTCGACACTACCGAATTACCATCGAGTGCCGAGGGGGATACCTCGTGTAGAACTTCTGATGTTAACTCTGTAGAGTAGCTATTCGGTCAGGGTCATCGAGGGTGATTCCTCCTTCACCGCTTCCGATAACGACGCTATCGTGCAACACCTCCAGTGTGAACCCATCAAGGGTGATTCCTTCGAGTTCACCTTGACGGATACATCGAGTAGGAATCCAACGAGGGTGATACCTCGGATTCCCTTGATGTTATGGACGCATGGATAATTGGACTATACACGGCTACTAGGAAGGCGGGTCGACCCTGAGGGGTACCCGCGTGTGATATGGAGACGGGTTGCCTGGATGGTGCCCGAGTGATGAATACGAGGCATGGCCGGGCATTCTTGGCCCTTGCCACAAGTCCTCGAGACGGGGCGACGGGGTCACATCTTTCGTGAGTCTCTGCTCGTTGCCGCACCCCAAGGTACTAATGATTTGGATATTTGATTCGAGTGGGCCTCTGGCCCGATAGCACTAACCATCACGTGGGCATAGTATGGGCGTTCTACATCGTAGCATCAGCCGAAAGCTCTGTCAGACATCCAGTTCAGCATTGCCGCATGGTCGGATCATGTCGGCCACCCGAGGCGACACTGGTATCCACCCTGTGCGCAACGACCCGGAGGGCAAGGGGCGATGGCCAAGACCCGCTTGCGTTTAGGATGTAGACCGGCGGGGACCTCTCTGCTGAGCTATAGTTAGGGTTGCGGTGTGTCATTTGGCCGAGGCCAGGCATGACCCAGAAAGTGTGTCCGGCTGGAGTTAATCGAGCGTGGTGGGTAAGTTGGTGCACCCCTGCTGGGAAGAACTAATCTATGCATAGCCGGATCCTCGGTAACGGACACTCGGAGTTGTATCCAATCGATACAGCTAGAATTGGATACTATGGCTCTGGGATTGCTTCTCGCAGGGAGTCGAGAAGGGATCTCTGGATGAGGTTGATGACTGTATGGCTCTGGGATTGCTTTCTCGCAGGGAGTCGAGAAAGGATCTCTGGGTGAGGTTGAGACTTAATGATACTACTATTTTATACTGTACTAATCTACACTCTTCTAATGCTGCAAGACCGCTGAAGATGCTAGTCTTCGATAGGACTAGGTTTTCCTCTCTATTCTGGCATTTCTGCAGCCCAGTCCACATATATCGGCACTCTTTGATACTATTGCATATGTAGTGTAGATCCTTGCTTGCTGAGTACTTCGTGAGTACTCACGGTTGCTTTGCTTTCTTTTCCCCCCATATCCTTTTGGTGCAACCAGATGACGGAGCCCCGGATACAGCTGCCTCTGCCGACGATCGCTGCTATTACCTCGAGGGCGGATACTACTTTGAGCTGGCCGATGACCAGGAGTAGGTTCGGAGGGTCCCAGGCAGGAGGCCTGCGCCTTTCGATCGTAGTGTTTTATTTTGCCCCGCCTATCTAAGGGCATTTCTGTTTCTCTTTTAATATCTGTACTCAGATATCTGATGCTTCCGCTGACGCTTGTATGCCATCGAGCTATGTATTCGAGCCCTCGAGGCCCTGGCTTGTAATATAAAGCTTGTATGACTTTATTTATATTTTAGAGTTGTGTTGTGATATCTTCCCGTGAGTCCTTAGGCTTGATCGTGTGCATTTGCGTGTATGATTAGTGCACGATTGAGCCGGGGGCGTCACATAAACCATTCAAGAAAAAGGATGAAGAAGAATTTGAACACTTTGCTGAAATGCTTAGGCCAGTCTTTTTGCGTACTCGCTTGACTGATATTTTAAAGATGACCCCTTATGCTAAGTACATGAAAGATATTGTCACTAATAAAAGAAAAATACCTAAAGTTGAAATCTCCACCATGCTTGCTAATTATTCATTTAAGGATGGAGTACCTAAGAAACTAGGAGATCCAGGAATACCAACTATACCATGCTCCATCAAAAGAAACTATGTCAAAACTGCACTATGTGATTTGGGAGCCAATGTTAGTGTTATGTGCTACTTCTTGAGCTTGTGTTGGTTTTTCCCTTGAAGAGGAAAGGGTGATGCAGCAAAGTAGAGATAAGTATTTCCCTCAATTTGAGAACCAAGGTATCAATCCAGTAGGAGGTACAAGCAAGTCTCCAATCTATGCACCTGCACAAACAATCAAACACTTGCACCCAACGCGATAAAGGGGTTGTCAATCCCTTCATGGTCAATTGCAAGGATGAGATCTGATAGAGATAGATATAAAAGATTTCTAAAACATAAAGCAAAGTAAAAACAAATAAATTGCAGCAAGGTATTTTTGGGTTTTTTGGTTTATAGATCTGAAAATATATGATTGAAAATAGACCCGAGGGCCATAGGTTTCACTAGAGGCTTCTCTCTTGAAAGAAAACATACGGTGGGTGAACAAATTACTGTCGAGCAATTGATAGAAAAGCGCAAAGTTATGACGATATCCAAGGCAATGATTATGCATATAGGCATCACGTCCGTGTCAAGTAGACCGAAACGATTCTGCATCTACTACTATTACTCCACACATCGACCGACTCCTGCCTGCATCTAGAGTATTAAGTTCAAGAGAATAGAGTAACGCTTTAAGCAAGATGACATGATGTAGAGGGATAAACTCAAGCAATATGATGAAAACCCCATCTTTTTACCCTTGATGGCAACAATACAATACGTGCCTCGCTACCCCTACTGTCACTGGGTGAGGACACCGCAAGATTGAACCCAAAAATAAGCACCTCTCCCATTATAAGAAACACCAATCTAGTTGGCCAAACCAAATCGATAATTCGAAGAGAAATACAAAGATATCAAATCATGCATATAAGACTTCAGAGAAGATTCAAATAATATTCATAGACAATCTGATCATAAATCCACAATTCATCGGATCTCGACAAACACACCGCAAAAGAATATTACATCGGATAGATCTCCAAGAACATCAAGGAGAACCTTGTATTGAAGATCAAAGAGAGAGAAGAAGCCATCTAGCTACTAGCTATGGACCCGTAGGTCTGAGGTAAACTACTAATGCTTCATCGGAAGGGAAATAGAGTTGATGTAGAAGCCCTCCATGATCGAATCCCCCTCCGGCAGGATGCCGAAAAAGGCCCCTAGATGGGATCTCACGGGTACAGAAGGTTATGGCGGCGGAAAAGTATTTTCGTGGACGCTTCTGGTCGTTTGGGAATATTCGGGAATTTATAGGCCAAAGATTACGGGTAGAGAAGCTCCGAGTGGCCCACAAGCCCTCAACGCGCGCCCCCCTAGGGCGCGCCCTTGTGGCTTGTGGAGTCCTCAGGACTCCCCTGCCTTCATCTCCACTGTTGGGTGTCTTCTGGTCCAAGAAAAATCATCGTGAAAGTTTTATTCTGTTTGGACTCCGTTTGATATTCCTTTTCTGTAAAACTCAAAAACAAGGGAAAAACAAAAACTGGTACTGGGCTCTAGGTTAATAGGTTAGTCCCAAAAATAATATAAAATAGCATATTAATGCATACAAAACATCCAAAACAGATAATATAATAGCATGGAACAATAAAAAATTATAGATGCGTTGGAGACGTATCATTATGCCTTTCTATTTATACAAAAGACTTGATTTGAATAAACTCACACCTACTGAAATCTCATTGCAAATGGCTAACAAATCAACTGCCATACCTATCGGGATTTGTGAGGATGTGTGCTACTTCTTGAGCTTGTGTTGATTTTCCCTTGAAGAGGAAAGGGTGATGCAGCAAAGTAGAGATAAGTATTTCCCTCAGTTAAGAATCAATGTATCAATCCAGTAGGAGGAACACACAAGTAACCAATAGATGCACCTCCACAAACTAACAAACACTTGCACTCAACGCGAAAAAGGGGTTGTCAATCCCTTCACAGCCACTAGCAAGAGTGAGATCTAATAGAGATAGGTATAAAAGATAAGTAAAAGTGTGAAATAAAGTAAATATAAATAAATTGCAGCAAGGTATTTTTGTATTTTCGATTTTATAGATCTAAAAATAATATGATAGAAAATAGACCCGGGAGCCATAGGTTTCACTAGAGGCTTCTCTCTTGAAGAAAGCATACGGTGGGTGAACAAATTACTATTGAGAAATTGATAGAAAAGCGCATATTTATGACGATATCCAAGGCAATGATCATGAATATAGGCATCACGTCCGTGACAAGTAGACCGAATCCTGCCTGCATCTACTACTATTACTCCACACATCGACCGCTATCCAGCATGCATCTAGTGTATTAAGTTAACAAGAACGGAGTAACACCTTAGGCAGGATGACATGATGTAGAGGGATAGATCCAAACAATATGGTAAAACCCCCATCTTTTTATCCTTAATGGCAACAATACAAATACATGCCTCGCTACCCCTACTTTCACTGGGTGAGGACACCGCAAGATTGAACCCAAAATAAAGCACCTCTCCCATTGCAAGATAGATCAATCTAGTTGGCCAAACCAAATCAATAGATTGGAGAGAAATATAAAGCTATCTTAATCATGCATAAAAGAGTTCAGAGAAGACCCAAATAATATTCATAGATAATCTGATCATAAACCCACAATTCATCGGATCTCAACAAACACACCGCAAAAGAAGACTACATTGAATAGATCTCCAAGAACATCGAGGAGAACATTGTATTGACGATCAAAGAGAGAGAAGAAGCCATATAGATACTAGCTATGGACCCGTAGGTCTATGGTAAACTACTCACACATCATCAAAAGGGCAGCAAGGTTGATGTAGAGGCCCTCCGTGACCGAATACCCCTCCGGCGAAGTACCAGAATAGGTCTCCAGATGGGTTCTCACGAGAATAGAAACTTGCGGTGGCGGAAAAGTATTTTTGATGTGCCCTCTGGTATACGGGGAATATTTGGGTATTTATGGAGCTGAGATTAGGGTTAGGGGACTCCCGAGGGGCTCACAAGCCTAGGGGGCGCGCCCCCCTGGGGCGGCTTGTGGACCTCTCGTTTCTCCTCTGGCCTTCTCCCGAAGCTTTGTGGTTGTCTTCTGGTCAAAGAAAAATCCTCAAAAAGTTTCGTTCCGCTTGGACTCCGTTTGGTATTGATTTTCTGTAAAAGACAAAAACAAGGAAAAAACAGAACTGGCACTGGGCACTAGGTTAATAGGTTAGTCCCAAACAATGATATAAAATAGCACCAAAATGCATATAAAACATCCAAGATAGATAATATAATAGCATGGAACAATAAAAAATCATAGATACATTGGAGACGTATCAAGCATCCCCAAGCTTAATTCCTGCTCTTCCTCGAGTAGGTAAATGATAAAAATAGTTTTTTTGACGTGGAATGCTACCTAACATATTTATCAAGTAATCTTTCTTATTGTGGCATGAATATTCAGATCCATAAGATTCAAAACAAAAGTTTAATATTGACATAAAAACAATAATACTTCAAGCATACTAATAAAGCAATCATGTCTTTTCAAAATATCATGGCTACAGAAAGTTATCCCTACAAAATCATATAATCTTGTCATGCTCTATCTTCATCACACAAAGTATTTATCATGCACAACCCCGATGACAAGCCAAGCAATTGTTTCATACTTTTGACGTTCTAAAGCCTTTTTAATTTTCACGCAATACATGAGCGTGAGCCATGGATATAGCACTATGGGTGGAATAGAAGGTGGTAGTAGACAAAAAGGAGAAAGCAATTCTCACACCAACTAGGCAAATTAATAGGATATGGAAATGCCCATCAATTGATATTGGTGCAAGTTAGTAGGGATTGCCATGCAACGGATGCACTAGAGCTATATGTGCATGAAAGCTCAAAAGAAAACTAAGTGGGTGTGCATCCAACTCGCTTGCTCACGAAGACCTAGGGCAATTTGAGGAAGCCCATCATTGGAATATACAAGCCAAGTTCTATAATGAAAAATTCCTACTAGTAATATATGAAAGTGATAACATAGGAGACTCTCTATATGAATAACATGGTGCTACTTTGAAGCATAAGTGTGGAAAAGGATAGTAACATTGTCCCTTCTCTCTCATTTTTTTTCTTTTTCTCTCTTTTTTCTTTCTCTCTCTTTTTTTCTTTTTCTTATTTTCTTATTTTTGGGCTCTTTGGCCTTTTTTCTAATTTTAAGTCCGGAGTCTCATCCCGACTTGTGGGGGAATCATAGTCTCCATCATCCTTTCCTCACATGGGACAATGCTCTAATAATGATGATCTTCACACTTTTATTTACTTACAACTCAAGAATTACAACTCGATACTAGAACAAAAATATGACTCTATATGAATGCCTCCGGCGGTGTACTAGGATGTGTAATGATCTAGCGTGACATGTATAAAAATATGAACGGTGGCCAAGCCACAAATACTATGCCAACTATATGATCATGCAAAGCAATATGACAATGATGGTATGTGTCATAATAAACGGAATGGTGGAAGTTGCATGTCAATATATCTCAGAATGGCTATGGAAATGCCATAATAGGTAGGTATGGTGGCTGTTTTGAGGAAGGGTATATGGTGGGTTTAATTCACCGGCGAAAATTGCGCGGTACTAGAGAGGCTAGCAAAGGTGGAAGGGTGAGAGTGTGTATAATCCATGGACTCAACATTAGTCATAAAGAACTCACATATTTATTGCAAAAATTTATTATCCCTCCAAACAAAGTACTAATACGCATGCTTCTAGGGGGATAGATTGGTAGGAAAAGACCATCGCTCGTCCCCGACTGCCACTCATAAGGAAGACAATAAAAAATAAATCATGCTCTAACTTCATCGCATAACGAGAGACCATACGTGCATGCTTCGGCAATCACAAACCTTAACACAAGTATTTTTACTAATCCACAATTACTAACTAGCATGACTCTAATATCATCATCTTCATATCTCAAAACAAATGCAAGGAATCAAACTTCTCATATATTCAATGATCTTCATGAAAGTTTTTATTATATCCCTCTTGAATACCCATCATATTAGGACCAAATTCATAACCTAAGAAAATTGCCATACTATTTTAAGACTCTCAACGTAATATTAGTGAATCATGAGAGTTCATCAATTTCTTCAAAATAAAACCACCGCCATGCTCTAAAAAGATATAAGTGAAGCACTAGAGCAACTACCTAGCTCAAAAGATATAAGTGAAGCACATAGAGTATTCTAATAAATTCATGATTAATGTGTGTCCCTCTAAAAAGGTGTGTACAGTAAGGATGATTGTGGCAAACTAAAAAGCAAAGACTCATATAATACAAGGCGCTCCAAGCAAAACACATATCATGTGGTGAATAAAAATATAGCCTCAAGTAATTTTACCGATGGATTGAAGACAAAAGAGGGGATGCCATCTGGGGCATCCCCAAGCTTAGATGCTTGGTTGTACTTGAATATTACCTTGGGGTGCCTTGGGAATCCCCAAGCTTAGGCTCTTGCCAGTCCTTATTCCATAGTCCATCAAAACTTTACCCAAAACTTGAAAACTTCACAACACAAAACTCACAAAAAAACCCGTGAGATCTGTTAGTATGATAAAACAAATCTCCACTTTTAGGTACTGTTGTGAACTCATTCCAATTTATATTACTATTATATCTAATATATTCTACATTCTCCATGGTTCATACCCCCCGATACTACCCATAGATTCATCAAAATAAGCAAACAACACATCAAAAATAGAATTTGTCAAAAATAGAACAGTCTATAAAGGCCTGAATATTAGTCATACTTATGTAACTCCAAAAATTCTGAAAAATTAGGACAACAGAGGCAATTCATATATCAATCTTTTGTACAAAATTCAAAGTTTTTCCACTCTCCAGTGGATTTTAACAATTCTGCTACTCGATGCAAAAGTTTCTGTTTTTCAGCAAAATCAAATCAACGATATACCAAAGCATCACAAAGGTCTTGCTTGGCTCAAACACTAATTAAAACACTAAAATACAATTATTACAGAAGTAATATTGCATAAACACATAAAAACAGAAAATAAAAATATTGGGTTGTCTCCCAACAAGTGCTTTTCTTTAAAGCCTTTTAGCTAGGCGTTGATAATTGTAATGATGCTCACATAAAAGACAAAAAATTGAAGCACAAAGAGAGCATCATAAAGCATGTGAAAAACAAGTTTAAGTCTAACATACTTCCTATGCATAGGCATTTTATAGGGAAAAGGTTTATCAAGAGAAGCAAAAACTAGCATATGCAAGGAAGAAGAAAGAAACAATAGCAATCTCAACATAGCGAGAGGTAATTTAGTAACATGAAAATTTCTACAACCATATTTTCCTCTCTCATAATAATTACATGTAGGATCATAATCATATTCAACAATATAGCTATCATATAAAATTTTCTCTTCATGATCCACACGCATAAAAGTTTTATAAGCTTCCAAGATAGTGGGATTAACATCAACTAAAGTCATGACCTCTTCAAACCCACTTTTATCGAAAAATTCATAAGATTGAACACTCTCCAAATATGTGGGTTTATTTTTAGCTAAAGTTGACACTTTTCCAAACCCACTTTCAAAATTATCACAAACATATTCATCATGATGCTTAAGTAAATTTTAAAGATCATAAGAAGCATTATCACCCCAATCATGATCATTGCAATAAGTAGTGGACATAGCAACATTAGCATCCCCAAGCTTGGGGTTTTGCATATTATTAGCACAATTGACACTAATAGAATTTATAATAACATCATTGCAATCATGCTTTTCATTCAAGGAGCTATCATGAATCACTTTATAAATTTCTTCTTTTAACAGTTCATCACAATTTTTAGATTCACGAATTTCAAGCAAAACTTCACAAAGATAATCTAGTGCACTCCACTCACTAGCAATTGGTTCATCATAGTTGGATCTTTTAAAAAGATTAGCATGTGTATGCGGATCCATAAACTTTTTCTTTCTGATTTAGAAAAAAATTGCAATTGTGTAAAGCGAACAAGCAAACAACCCAAGTAAGACATAAAGGCAAACAAAAAAAAGAAGGCAAATAAAAAGGCAAATATTTTTGTATTTTTATGAAACAGTTTTACAAGTGGGGGAGAGGAAAATGAGAGGCAAATGGCAAATAATGTAAGTGCAAGAGATGAGAGTTTATGATAGGTACTTGGTAGGCTTGATGTACATCCTCCCCGGCAACAACGCCAGAAATTCTTCCTCCTACTTCTTGAGCTTGCGTTGATTTTTCCCTTGAAGAGGAAAGGGTGATGTAGCAAAGTAGAGATAAGTATTTCCCTCAGTTAAGAACCAAGGTATCAATCCAGTAGGAGTAACACACAAGTCTCCAATAGATGCACCTGCACAAACTAACAAACACTTGCACTCAACGCGAAAAAGGGTTGTCAATCCCTTCACGACCACTAGCAAGAGTGAGATCTAATACAGATAGGTATAAAAGATAAGTAAAAGTGTGAAATAAAGTAAATATAAATAAATTGCAGCAAGGTATTTTTGAATTTTTGATTTTATAGATCTGAAAATAATATGATAGAAAATAGACCCGGGAGCCATAGGTTTCACTAGAGGCTTCTCTCTTAAATAAAGCATACGGTGGGTGAACAAATTACTGTTGAGCAATTGATAGAAAAGCGCATAGTTATGGTGATATCCAAGGCAATAATCATGAATATAGGCATCACATCCATGACAAGTAGACCGACTCCTGCCTGCATCTACTACTATTACTCCACACATCGACCGCTATCCAGCATGCATCTAGTGTATTAAATTAACAAGAACGGAGTAACGCCTTAAGCAAGATGACATGATGTAGAGGGATAGCTCCAAACAATATGGTAAAAACCATATCTTTTTATCCTTAATGGAAACAATACAAATATGTGCCTCGCTACCCCTATTGTCACTGGGTGAGGACACTGCAAGATTGAACCCAAAACAAAGCACCTCTCCCATCACAAGATAGATCAATCTAATTGGCCAAACCAAATAACTAGATCGGAGAGAAATACAAAGCTATCTTAATCATGCATAATAGAGTTCAGAGAAGACTCAAATAATATTCATAGATAATCTAATCATAAACCCACAATTCATCGGATCTCAACAAACACACCGCAAAAGAAGATTACATCGAATAGATCTCCAAGAACATCGAGGAGAACATTGTATTGAAGATCAAAGAGAGAGAAGAAGCCATCTAGCTACTAGCTATGGACCCATAGGTCTGTGGTAAACTACTCACACATCATCGGAAGGGCAACAAGGTTGGTGTAGAGGCCCTCCGTGATCGAATCCCCCACCGGCAGAGTGCCGGAAATGGCCCCAAGATGGGATCTCACGAGAATAGATGCTTGCGGTGATGGAAAAGTATTTTTGGTGTGCCCTCTGGTATACAGGGAATATTTGGGTATTTATGGAGCTGAGATTAGGGTTAGGGGAGTCCCGAGGGGCTCACAAGCCTAGGGGCGCGCCCCTAGGGCTTGTGGCCCTCTCATAGCTCTTGTGGCCTCCTCCCGAAGCTTCATGGTTGTCTTATGGTCCAAGAAAAATCCTCAAAAAGTTTTGTTCCGTTTGGACTCCATTTGGTATTGATTTTCTGTAAAAGACAAAAACAAGGAAAAAACAACAACTAGCACTGGGCACTAGGTTAATAGGTTAGTCCCAAAAAATGATATAAAATAGCATATTAATGCATATAAAACATCCAAGATGGAAAATATAATTACATGGAACAATAAAAAATTATAGATACATCGGAGACGTATCAATGTGCCCGTTGTTGTTGCAAATGTTACTATCTTAACAGACTTTGTTATACTTGAGATGACCGAGGATGAAAATATGTTGATTATCCTTGGTAGACCCTTTTTGAATACTACAGGGGCTGTTATTGATTGCAATAAAAGCAAAGTCACTTTTCATATCAATGGTAATGAGCATACGGTGCACTTTCCGAAGAAACAATTTCAAGTAAATGGTATTAATGTTATTGAAAAGTCTCCGAAAATCACTATTGGAAGTTTTCAACTCCCTCTTCCTATTGCCAAAAACAAATATGAAATACTTATTGTTGGGGATATGCATATCCCCATTGAGGTAACTTAGTGTTTTTACAAGTTCTTCGGTTTCATGCTAATCGAAAGTGGTTGTTAATAAGACTTGATCAACCTTATCAATGAATTATTTTTGAGAGGCATGTGGTCGATGAATTTAGTAGACACAACTTTCTGTCTCCACTTTTTGTTTTCTGTCATTTTTAGTTAAATACAACAAAATGCCATGTTTTTCCTGTTTTTTGATTTTTTTTCCGTGCAATAAAAAAGTTCCCAAAAATAAAAGTGCTCAGAATGACCAGAAATTTTGACACGATTTTTTTTATGAATATTTAAGAATTTTTGATGCAAATGACACCGTAGGAGGGGTGCCCCTGGTGCCCACAAGGCACCAGGGCGCGCCAGCTACCCCAGGCGTGCCCTGGTGGGTAGTGGGCTCCACGTGCCCCCCTAACTTATCCCTTTAGCCCAATTCATCACCTACCTCCAGAAAAAAATCACTCTTGCTCTCTCTCTCTCTCTCTCTCTCTCGTGTTCTTGCTCTCAAACCCGCGGATTTCAATCTCTTTGCTCGAAGCTTCGTTTTCGAAACTGTTTTGGGGGATTGCTAATTGGTATGTGACTCCTCCATTGATCCAATTAGTTTTTGTTCTAGTGGTTTATATTTTGAGTAATTAGCTACTTTTGGTGCTGCTGTAAATGAGCTTGCATGTTGAATTCTTGGTGTTCCAAGTTGTTCGAATGCTTGATATAGCTTGTAGACATCCATATGAGTAGTTGGTATCAATCCTGTTAAGTTTTGTTGACAAAATTTTGTGGCCCAATAACTTTTAGAAATTGTTCACAAATAAAAATGCACCTCTTTAGGAGTTCTTCGAGGAGGAGGTCCTCAGGAGCATCGTCGAGCGAGAGCTCAATATGATAGTCCTATGTTGAGCCTAGTGAAAGCTTGATGCGGGATGCCAATACTAAATCATGCTTATGGCTGTGTGACGAGTTCATGATAGGAGCAGGGATAAAGGAAGAATTTGAGCAATATGTTCACAACACCGAGCTTGCTCCCTACATTGCAGATAAGTGCATCCAACATCTCGACCTCACACAAACGTTCACTAAGAAATTTAAATATCATTTGCGTGATTCTAGAGTTTCATTTAGCCTTTATGATAGAGCCTTTACCATGCCTCTAGAACAATTCTGTGTTGCTTGCAAAATTCCATATTGGGGTTCGCTGGATGAACCACGAAAATCTGAGTATGGGATGTTTTTAACTGGTCTATCTTGTGGTGAGGATAGAGGAGTGACACAAGCTAGAATAAAAAGTATACAATTTCCCTTGATTCGCTACTTTGCAGTTTTTAATGGGAAATGTATAGTAGGTAAACAAGATTGATGTATACTTTGTGCCTCTGACTTGAGCCTCATACACACTGCTCTAACGGGGACTAAACATTATAATCTTGGAGGTTGCAATGCAATGCTGATAGTGGTCACTTTTATGGCGGGATTTATGCTTCCCGTTTAGCCAGTGAGCTAGGTGTGTCACCTTGCCCAATGATCCTATTTTACCTACCCAGTACCTAGACTTTGGGGCCATGCAGCATCATGAATTCATTAAATTTCAGGCCACTAACTACAACTATAACCTGATGTTCGATAAGAAACCCATTATACTTGTTATTTTGCCCGCACCCGCTCTCTTTGATTATCAGGGAAAAGGAAGATATTACATTCTTGAGAGCGAGGCCCGCGAGTACAACGCGGCAGTAGAGGCTGCCCACCAGGCTGAGGAGGCTGCACCAAGAGCCTCCACAAGCTATCATTCTAACTATTATCCAGACTACGGGTGGTGATTACCAAGCTAGGCCAAAAGCCTAAGCTTGGGGGAGTACGTATTTCCACCGACATATTCATGTTCACACATTTCATTCCAGTTGTCGGTGTCCTTACTTTTTCATTGTATTATCCATGTTAGTTTTATTTTCTCGCTTTCTTCTTGTGTGTTTTTAAAAACTTTGAGAAAATCCAAAAATATTTCTCGCTTCTTTTTGGTCTTTCTTTCTAGTTTAATTAGTTGTAGTATTAAAAGAAAACCCAAAAAGTTTTCTCATTTCTTCTTTTGCTTGTTGGGAGCTTTCCCGTGTAAATAGTTTTTCTCATTTTTGTTTTCTTTTCTTTAATTTGCTGCTCCTAAGAAAAACTAAAAACTCCAAAAATATTTTAGTGTGTTTCTCTGAAATTCTTTTCTTTTCTTTTGTTGAGTTGTACCAAGGAGAAGACCATGATGAAAATGTTGAGTGGCTCTCATATTCACTACTGTTTATCTAACGAAGAGCCCAAATTATTTTGTCTTCTCCTCTGAATAAAATGCTGCAAATTTCAGCTTAGTCCATGGCACGCTTGCACTATTATTATTTTAACATCATTCGGTCGTGCAAGTGAAAGGGCAATAATGACGATATATGATGAAGTGATTGTGGCAGAGAAGTGGGGGTATGAACTCAACTTGTTTTTGTTTTTGTACATATGTTTAACTCGGTATCCATGATTCAACATATTATGACTAAACATGCTTGCAATGACAATTAGAGATTATAGTTGCTCATGCCATGCTTAAGTAGCTAGGAGTGGATAATGATTTATCTTGGGTGTCAACATGCATTAAAATGATTGTGATGTAGTATGATGATATGGTATCCTCCTCTAAATGTTTCAAGTGGCTTGACTTGGCACATGTTCACGCATGTAGTTGAATCAAAACCAACAAAGCCTCCACAATATTTATGTTCATGGTGTTTATATCCTACTCATGCTAGTACTCAATGTTGATTATTCATAATGCATGATCATGACCGTTTTTGCTCTCTAGTTAGTCGCTTCTCAACCTAATTGCTAGCCTTCGCCTGTACTAAGCAGGAATACTGCTTGTGCATCAAAACTCTTAAACCAAACGTAT
Organism: Thinopyrum elongatum; assembly: GCA_011799875.1. Lineage (NCBI taxonomy): Eukaryota > Viridiplantae > Streptophyta > Magnoliopsida > Poales > Poaceae > Thinopyrum > Thinopyrum elongatum. The sequence continues at coordinate 503,359,999 of CM022303.1, forward strand.
TCCAGATGAGTCCACAATATCTACCTATATGTGGTATTACCCTACCGTTCTAAGTAAATTTGCAAGTGCCACATCTAAATATTCAAATGAACATCTGTTTTGTGTGCCCGGGCCGCTCATGGAGCGACAGGGGGTGATTGGTATCTTCCATGCTAAGCGGGTTATTCTCATGATGAGTGTTTATTCACTCGTCCTTGTACGAGAGGGGCCGGTAATAGGGATGCCCAGTCCCGAAATCAAAAATTACAAATAATTAAACAAAACTCCCCTAGACTGTTGTTGGTATGGAGGCCACTCGAGGATTCGGCTAGCCATGGCTTGTGTTTGTTGGTGGAGGGGGAGTAAACTTTACTTTTATCGCTTGGGAATCGCCACTAATGTGTTTAGCATGGAAGATATTGAAAACTCTTGGTCGTAACTTTGACAGGAAGGGTATGCTCCCCAAAAATATATTTATCTCTGATTTCAACATCGAGCTCTAGCACCTCTTCAAATCCCTTCTTCCCTCTGCGAAGGGCCTATCTATTTACTTCTATGTTATTTTACTTTTATGTTGAGTCATCACCTTCTCAAACAAGCACTAGTCCCGAAAGCATTATTGTCATCCTCATGCATTGTGTATAGTTAATGTTGAATGCATCATGACTGGATCTCTTCTACCATGAATTACAATGTTTAGTTGCTGCTTGAACTTTGGAGGTGCTCTGCATTTATGTTTTGCGATCTTAGAAATGGCTAGCGAGATACCACTATTATCATATTATATCATGGTTGTTTTGACAAAGTGTTGGCATTTGAAATATTTTATTATTGCTCGCTAGTTGATTATGCCATTGACATGAGTGAATATAATTTCTAAGAGTTATTGTTCGCATGGTTAGTTATGATATTTGTTGAAAACCTGGGTGCTATTTAAGCATATGTATAAACACAAGAACAAAAGAGTTCGTAAAAGTTTTTCTTTGTCACTTTCAGTTTGTCAACTGAATTGCTTGAGGACAAGCAATGGGTTAAGCTTGGGGGAGTTGATACGTCTCCCTCGTATCTACTTTTCCTAACACTTTTGCTCTTGTTTTGGACTCTAATTTGCATGATTTGAATGAAACTAACCCGGACTGACGCTGTTTTCAGCAGAACTACCATGGTGTTGTTTTTGTGCAGAAATAAAAGTTCTCAGAATTGGACGAAACTTTTTGGAGAATTATTTTGGAATAAATAAAAAATACTGGAACCAAGACCCACTAGAGGGGGGGCAGCTGCCCACAAGGCACCAGGACGCGCCACCCCCTCTGGTGCGCCCTGGTGGGTAGTGGGGCGCATGAGGCTCCTCTGACCCTAATTCCAACTCTATAAATTCCTGTTTTCGGAGAAAAAAATAAGGGAGGAAGTTTCATCATGTTTTACGATACGGAGCCGCCGCCACCTCCTGTTCTTCATCGGGAGGCCAGATCTGGAGCCCGTTCGGGGCTCCGGAGAGGGGGGTCTTCGGTCTTCGTCATCAACCATCCTCCATCACCAATTTCATGATGCTCACCGTCGGGTGTGAGTAATTCCTTCGTAGGCTCGCTGGTCGGTGAGGAGTTGGATGAGATTCATCATGTAATCGAGTTAGTTTTGTTAGGGCTTGATCCCTAGTATCCACTATGTTCTGACATTGATGTTGCTATGACTTTGCTATGCTTAATGCTTGTCACTAGGGCCCAAGTGCCATGATTTTAGATCTGAACCATTTATGTTTCCACCATTATATCTATGTTCATGATCCGATCTTGCAAGTTATATGCACCTGCTACGTGTTATGATCCGCATACCCCAAGGTGACAATAATTGGGATTCTTTCCGGTGATTACCATAGTTTGAGGAGTTCATCTATTCACTATGTGTTAATGCTTTGTTCCGGTTCTCTATTAAAAGGAGGCCTTAATATCCCTTAGTTTCCTTATGGACCCCACTGCCACGGGAGGGTAGGACAAAAGATTTCATGCAAGTTCTTTTCCATAAGCATGTATGACTATTTACGGAATACATGCCTACATTATGTTTATGAACTGGAGCTATTCTGTGTCGCCCTAGGTTATGACTGTTATATGATGAATATTATCCAACGTAATCACCAATCCAATGCCTACGAGTTTTTCACATACTGTTCTTGCTAAGTTACTACTGTTGCTGCTAATGTTACAACTGCTACAAAATTACTGCTGCTACCGTTACCGTTATTATTGCTATTGCTATTACTACTAATACTATCACTATCAAACTATCATACTACTGTGCTACTGATCACTTTGCTGCAGATATTTAATCTCCAGGTGTGGTTGAATTGACAAGTCAACTGCTAATACTTACAAATATTCTTTGGCTCCCCTTGTGTCGAATCTATAAATTTGGGTTGAATACTCTACCCTCGAAAACGGTTGCGATCCCCTATACTTGTGGGTTATCAATGTCGACAATGTTCAGGTTCTCTGCTGAAATCATAAGCCTTCCCGGCAACGCCCTTGCCGGAAGCCGGTGTCTGATACGTCAATTTTGCATCATGTTTTCCTTCTGTTATTTATGATGTTTTTATGCATAATAATGCTTTTTGGAGTAATTCTAATGCCTTTTCTCTCATAATATGCAAGGTTCACACAAACAGGGAGAATTCCGGCAGCTGGAAATCTGGACCTGAAAAAGCTATGTCAGGCTACCTATTCTGCACAACTCCAAATGAGCTAAAACTTCACAAGGAATTTTTATGGAATAAATAAGAATTATTGGAGCAAATAACTACTAGAGGGGGCCCACCAGGTGGGCACAACCCACCTGGGCGCGCCAGGGAGCCCAGGCGTGCCCTGGTGGGTTGTGCCCTCCTCGGCCCACCTCTGGTGCCCCTCTTCTGGTATATAAGTTATTTTGACCTAGAAAAAATAGGAGAGGACTTTCGGGATGAAGCGCCACCGTCTCGAGGCGGAACTTGGGCAGGAGCACTTTTGCCCTCCGGCGGAGCGATTCCGCCGAGGGAACTTCCCTCCCGGAGGGGGAAATCATCGTCATCATCATCACCAACAACTCTCCCATCTTGGGGAGGGCAATCTCCATCAACATCTTCAACCGCACCATCTCCTCTCAAACCCTAGTTCATATCTTGTGTTCAATCTTTGTACCGGAACTATAGATTGGTACTTGTGGGTGACTAGTAGTGTTGATTACATCTTGTAGTTGATTACTATATGGTTTATTTGGTGGAAGACTATATGTTCAGATCCATTATGCTATTTAATACCCCTCTGATCTTGAGCATGATTATCATTAGTGAGTAGTTACTTTTGTTCTTGAGGTCACGGGAGAAATCTTGTTGCAAGTAATCATGTGAACTTGATATGTGTTCGATATTTTGATGATATGTATGTTGTGATTCCCTTAGTGGTGTCATGTGAACGTCGACTACATGACACTTCACCATATTTGGGCCTAAGGGAATGCATTGTGGAGTAGTTATTAGATGATGGGTTGCGAGAGTGACAGAAGCTTAAACCCTAGTTTATGCGCTATTCCGTAAGGGATTGATTTGGATCCAAAAGTTTAATGCTATGGTTAGATTTATTCTTAATACTTTTCTCATAGTTGCGGATGCTTGCGAGGGGGTTAATCATAAGTAGGAGGTTTGTTCAAGTAAGAACATCACCTAAGCACCGGTCCACCCACATATCAAATTATCAAAGTAGCGAACACAAATCAAACAAACATGATGAAAGTGACTAGATGAAATTCCCGTGTACCCTCAAGAACGCTTTGCTTATTATAAGAGACCGTTGTGGCCTGTCCTTTGCCACAAAAGGATTGGGCTACCTTGCTGCACTTTATTTGCCGTTACCGTTACTTGTCCGTTACAAATTATCTTGCTATCAAACTACCTGCTACCTACTATTTCAGTGCTTGCAGAAAATACCTTACTGAAAACCACTTGTCATTTCCTTCTGCTCCTCGTTGGGTTCAACACTCTTACTTATCGAAAGGACTATGATTGATCCCCTATACTTGTGGCACATCAAGGCTCTTTTCTGGCGCTGTTGCCGGGGAGTGAAGCACTCTTGGTAAGTGGAAATCGGTAAGGAAAAATTATTACTATGTGCTGAAATTTATTGTCACTTGTTACTATGGAGAACAATCCTTTGAGGGCTTTGTTCGGGGTATCTTCACCTCGACCGGAACCACAATTAGTTACCCCTCAACCTACTGCACCTACTAAAAATATTGGTTATGAAATTCTTCGGGTATGATAGAACAACTGCTAGCTAATCCTTATGCAGGAGATGGAACCGAACATCCTGATATGCACTTGATATATGTGGATGAAATTTGTGGATTATTTAAGCTTGCAGGTTTACCCGGAGATGAAGCTAAGAAGAAGGTTTTCCCTTTATCTTTGAAGGGAAAAGCTTTGGCATGGTATAGGCTATGCGATGATATTGGATCTTGGAATTGGAATCGATTGAGATTGGAATTTCACCAAAAAAATTATCCTATGCATCTAGTTCATCGTGATCGGAATTATATATATAATTTTTGGCCTCGTGAAGGAGAAAGTATCGCTCTAGCTTATACCATCCTGATATGCACTTTGTTCATTGTGAAGGAAAAAGTCAATGTTATATTCATGCCCCAATCATGAGCTCTCAAGAGAAATTATTATTCAGAATTTTTATGCTCGGCTTTCTCATGATGATCGATCCATGCTTGATACTTCTTGTACTGGTTCCTTGATGAAGAAGACTATTAAATTCCGGTGGGATCTTTTAGAAAGAATTAAACACAACTTTGAAGATTGGGAACTCAACGAAGGTAAAGAGTCAGGTATTAAGCTCATTAAGTAAACTCCCAAGTTGACCCTAGCAACCAAAACAGTGGATCAACAACACATTTTCTTTCCATTTAAATTCAAATCAAATTCAAATGAAATCATTTGGTCTCCAAACTTTTCATGGCAGTGCATAATATTGCATTGAATTTATGTGGCTAAGCCACATATTTTACAAAAGTCAAATGGAGCAAAAAGAAAATGCAACAGAAAAGAATAAAGAAAAAAGACAAGAAATAAAAAGAGAAAGGCCGAAGCTTACTATGCATTTAGGCCTGCGAGCTACAGTAGCCAGCCCAGCCCGCCACCACGGTCGTCGTCCCCCTCGGGCAGGTGTCGGCTGGTGCGCGCTCCCGAGCGTGGATCGTCGCTGTGTCGCGCATCCCGCGGTTCCCCGGCGCCGTTAAGACCTGCCACGAGCTCCTGTCGCCCTCCCACAAACCCTAGCACCCACCAGATCCCCCCCTCGCTCTCTCCCATCACGACCGAACGTGGCCATGGTGGCGCCTCCATAGAACTCATGGCCACCACCTTCCTCACGTCGCCGCACCATGTCCAGCTTCCTCCCCGACGTCGACTACGTCGACTACGCCGAACGGAATGAGCCGGGAAGCCTCCAAGCCGCCACCATCTTCTTCTCCTTCCTCGGATCGCCGCCGTCAGCCGTGATCGATTCCGCCTCGCCTCTGCGCTCCCGTTCCCCGAAGGGCCTCCGTGAGCCCGCACGGTGAGCTGCTTGTCCTCCTCTTCCCTCCTGCTTCTTGTATCCGCGCCGTAGTGAGCCGTACGCAGCGGCACCATTGCCGAAGCTCCGTTCTGCCGCCGTGCTCGCTGCTGTTTTTCCCGTCGCTGCCGTGGCTGTCCGAGCACACCACCGTGCTCGGGGCACTCCCGTAGTGTGGCCTGGCCTCTCAAATCGCTCGCTCGTGCTCCAGATCGCCATGCTCATCGAACCACCGAACACCGCCGCCGCCTGCTCCATCGCCGCCGTTGTTACACGCCGTCCCAGGGCCAGCTGAGTACATGGGTGTGCTCCGTGCTTCTCCGCGAAGCCGCCTGACCCATTTGCTTGTCAAATCCGAGCCCCACTACGTGTTATACTCGGTGCCCGAACTCCGGCAGCCGCCGCGAGCTCAACGCCGGCGAGCACCATCCACCCCAGCCCGCGTGCCTACCACCATTGGACGCAGCACTCCGCTGCCGTTCGAACGGCACCGACCGCGTCCGTTTTGGCCCACCGCAGTGAAATCCCGACGCCGACCGTAGCTCGCCGCCGTGTTTCGAGCTCGCCGGAGTCTCACCGCCAACCGCGCCGACGTGCCGCCACTGGGGCCACCCCAGTGCCACTGACTGGTGGGCCCAGGGGCCCCGTTGACCCCACTTTGCCCATGTTGACCAGGTCAACAGGCTGACTGGGCTCACCCAGTCACTGCCAGTGGGGCCCACCACCCTAAGCTAATTACAATGAATTAAAATAATTAACTTAATTAGTTTACCCTAATTACACAATGACAGGTGGGCCCAGAGGGACAATTAGCTAGTTTAGATTAGCTTCTAACCCAGTTGACCACACTGTCTATGACAGGTGGGTCCCACAGTTCAGGTTTGACCTGGTCAGCCGTTCTGTTGACTACTGACGTCACCATTACGTCATGCTGACATCACCCTGGACTGTTCTGGATAATGTTGATTTAAATAAATAAAATAAATTCCAGAAATTCTTTAAAACTTAGAAAAATTCATAGAAATTTAACCGTAGCTCAGATCGAAAAACTTTATACATGAAAGTTGCTCAGAACGATGAGACGAGTCCAACCGTGCCATCTGTTTCCTTGTCGGGACCCTCTACGGAGGTGAACCCATAACTTTTAGCCTGTTTATGGTAGATGAATAGTGTATATACATCGGTTAATAATTCGAACTTAAATCCTAAAATAACTAAAATGGTTTAGACATGCTTTTAGGCAACCCTGCACTGCATGTTAGCATAGCACGCTCTGTGTTGCATAAGTTTGCTGTGTATTTATCTGTTTCTTCCCCCTCTTCTCTCTCGATAGATCCCAGTACCGACATAGTCCCCGAGACCGACGCAACTTCGGAGACCGGCTACACTACTGACGACTCTGCCTTTACCGCCGAGCAACCAGGCAAGCACCGCCCTTTTGAACATGCCGATATAGCCTATTCTTTCTCTCTTATGCTTGCATTAGAAATTGTTGCTGCTACTGTTTATCCTATTTCTGATGCATAGCCTGATTTTGTAACCTGCTTTTGATAATTACCTGCTTATCCTAAACTGCTTAGAATAGGCTGGTTAGTGAAACCCAGTGACCCCACTTGTCCCAGTTGCCCCCGTCAGATTATCGGAAGACTCGACAACCAGACCTCGGCACCGCACATCACCCCCTTAGTTGTACGACACTACAACATTACTATCGAGTGCCGAGGGTGATACCTCATTTAGCACTTCTGATGTTAACTCTGTAGAGTAGCTATTTGGTCGTGGTCCTCGAGGGTGATTCCTCCTTCACCATTCCCGATAACGACGCCGTCGTGCAACACATCAAGTGTGAACCTCGAGGGTGATTCCTCCTAAGTTCACCTTGACGGATACATCGAGTAGGAATCCAATGAGGGTGATACCTTGGATTCCCTGATGTTATGGACACATGGATAGTTGGACTTTACAACTGTTACTTGGTAAGGCGGGTCGACCCTGAGGGGTACCCGCGAGTGATGGAAAGTCGGGTTGACCTGGAGGGTACCCGAGAGATAATTACGAGGCGTGGCTGGGCATTCTTAGCCCTTGCCGCAAGTCCTCGAGACGGGGCGACGGGGTCACATCGATCATGAGTCTCTGCTCGTTACCGCACTACCAAAACACTAAAGATTTGGATATTTGATCCGAGTGGGCCTCTGGCCCGATAGCACTAACCATCACGCGGGAATAAATATGGGTACTCTGCATCATGGCATCAGCCGAAAGCTCTGTCAGACGTCCAGTTCGGCATTGTGGCACGGTTGGATCGTGTCGGCCATCCGAGGCGACGCTGGTATCCACCCTGCGCACAACGACCCAGAGTGCAACGGGCGATGGGCCCAAGACCCCGGAGTGCTTAGGATGTAGACCGGCGGGGACCTCTCTGCTGAACTCTAAGTAGGGCTGTGGTGTGTCATTTGGCTGAGGCCGGGCATGACCCAGAAAAGTGTGTCCGGCCGGAGTTAAGCGAGCGTGGTGGGTAAGTTGGTGCACCCCTGCCGGGAAGAACTAATCTATGCATAGCCGGATCCTCGGTAACGGACGCTCGGAGTTGTATCCCGATCGATACAACTAGAACTGGATACTTGTGATGAGAAATGGATATTAGGGCTCTGGGATTGCTTTCTCGCAGGGAGTCGAGAAAGGATCTCTGGGCGAGATTGATACTTAATACTGCTACTACTTTATACTATACTAATCTACACTCTTCTAATGTTGTAAGACCGCTGAAGATGCTAGTCTTCGATAGGACTAGGCCTTCTCTCTATTCTGGCATTTCTGCAGCCCCGTCCACAATACAGCCTTTCTTTGATAATGTTGCATATGTAGTGTAGATCCTTGCTTGCTGAGTACTTCGGATGAGTACTCACGGTTGCTTTGCTTCCTCTTTTTCCCATATCCGTTTGATGCAACCAGATGACGGAGTCCCTGAGCCAGCTGCCCCCGCCGATGACTACTACTACCACCGCGAGGGTGGTTACTATTACGAGCTTGCCGACGACCAGGAGCAGGTTCGGAGGGTCCCAGGCAGGAGGCATGCGCCTTTTCGATCATAGCTTTTGTTTTGCCCCGCCTTTCTAAAGGCTTATCTGTTTCTGTTTCATATCTGTACTCACATATCTGATGCTTCCACTGACGCTTGTATGCGAGCTTATGTATTCGAGCCCTCGAGGCCCCTGGCTTGTAATATAAAGCTTGTATGACTTTATTTATGTTTTAGAGTTGTGTTGTGATATCTTCAAGTGAGTCCTTAGGCTTGATCATGTGCATTTGCGTGTATGATTAGTGCACGATTAAGCCAGGGCGTCACACTCATGTTGACCTCCCTAAGGAGAAGTGGTTTAAATATCACCCACCTATCAAAGAAGAAATTAAAGAACCAGTAATAGCTAAAGATGGAACTATTATTTACAATGTTGATCCAGTTGTGCCTACTGCTTATATTGAAAAACCACCTTTCCCTGTTAGGATGAAGGAACATGCTAAAGTCTCAACTGTGGTCAACAAAAGTTATAATAGAACTTCCAAACCTGCTGAATAAATCAAAGTAGAACCTAGTGTTGCTATGGTTAAAGATCTCTTGGTTGAAAATATAGATGGTCATGTTATTTACTTCTGTGATGAAGCTGCTAGAATTGCCAAACCCGATGAAAAAGATAAACATAGACCCGTTGTTGGCATGCCTGTTGTCTCAGTTAAAATAGGAGATCACTGTTATCATGGTTTATGTGACATAGGTGCTAGCGTGAGTGCCATTCCTTTTACCTTATATCAAGAAATTATGAATGATATAACACCCGCTGAAATAGAAGGCATAGATGTTACTATTAAACTTGCTAATAGGGACACCATCACACCACTTGGGATTGTTAGAGATGTTGAAGTCTTGTGTGGGAAAATAAAATACCCTACTGATTTTCTTGTTCTTGGTTCCCCACAAGATGACTTTTGTCCCATTATCTTTGGTAGACCTTTCTTGAACATCGTCAATGCTAAAATAGATTGTGAGAAACAAATCGTTGGTGTTAGTTTTGGTGATGAATCTCATGAGTTTAATTTTTCTAAGTTTAGTAGGAAGCATCATAAGGAAGAATTGCCTAGTAAGGATGAAATAATTAGTCTTGCTTCTATTGCTGTGCCTCCTACCAATCCACTATCACAATACTTGCTAGACCACGAAAATGATATGCATCTGCATGAAAGAAATGAAATAGATAAGATTTTCTTTGAACAACGTCCTCTGCTTAACCACAATTTGCCTATTGAAACTCTAGGAGGTCCTCCTCCACCTAAAGGTGATCCTGTGTTTGAATTAAAACAATTGCCAGACACTTTGAAATATGCTTATCTTGATGAGAAAAAGATTTATCCTGTTATTATTAGTGCTAACCTTTCAGAACATGAAGAAAAAAGATTATTGAAGGTTCTGAAGAAGCACCGACCTGCCATTGGATATACTCTTGATGATTTAAAGGGCATTAGTCCCACTCTCTGTCAGCATAAAATTAATATGGAGCCTGATGCTAAACCCGTTGTTGATCACCAACGACGTTTAAATCCTAAAATGAAAGAAGTGGTAAGAACAGAAATACTGAAGCTTCTGGAAGCAGGTATAATCTATCCCATAGCTGATAGTAGATGGGTAAGTCCCGTTCATTGTGTCCCTAAAAAGGAGGTATTACCGTTGTTCCTAATGATAAGAATGAACTTATTCCACAAAGAATTGTCACTGGCTATAGAATGGTAATTGATTTTAGAAAACTAAATAAAGCTACTAGAAAAGATCATTACCCTCTGCCTTTTATTGATCAAATGTTAGAAAGACTATCAAAGCACACACATTTTTACTTTCTTGATGGATATTCCGGTTTTTCTCAAATACCTGTCTCACAACCTGATCAAGAGAAAACCACCTTTACTTGCCCTTTTGGAACTTATGCTTATAGACGTATGCCTTTTGGTTTATGCAATGCACCTGCTACCTTTCAAAGATGTATGACCGCTATATTCTCTGACTTTTGTGAAAAGATTGTTGAGGTTTTCATGGATGATTTTTTGTTTACGAAACTTCTTTTGATGATTGCTTGAGCAACCTTGATTGAGTTTTGCAGAGATGTGAGCAAACTAATCTCGTCTTGAATTGGGAGAAGTGCCACTTTATGGTTAATAAAGCTATTGTCTTGGGACATAAAATTTCTGAACGAGGTATTGAGGTGGATAAAGCTAAAGTTGATGCAATTGAGAAAATGCCATGCCCTAAAGATATCAAAGGTATTCGTAGTTTCCTCGGTCATGCTGGTTTCTATAGGAGGCTTATTAAAGACTTCTCCAAAATTTCTAGGCCTCCTACAAATCTTTTACAAAAGGATGTTCCATTTATTTTTGATGATGATTGTGTAGAAGCCTTTGAAACACTTAAGAAAGCCTTGATTTCTGCACCTATTGTTCAACCACCTGATTGGAACTTGCCTTTTGAAATTATGTGTGATGCTAGTGATTATGTTGTTGGTGCTGTTCTAGGACAAAGAGTCGATAAGAAATTAAATGTTATTCATTATGCTAGTAAAACTCTGGACAGTGCTCAACGAAATTATGCTACTACTGAAAAAGAATTTTTAGCAGTTGTGTTTGCTTGTGATAAATTTAGATCTTACATTGTTGATTCTAAAGTGACCGTTCACACTAATCATGCTGCTATAAAATATCTTATGGAAAAGAAGGATGCTAAACCTAGACTCATTAGGTGGGTTCTTTTGCTACAAGAATTTGATTTACATATCACTGATAGAAAGGGAGCTGAGAACCCCGTGGCTGATAACTTGTCTAGGTTTGAAAATATTCTTGATGACCCCCAACCTATTAATGATAGTTTTCCTGATGAACAATTAGCTGCAATAAATATTTCTCATAACACTCCTTGGTATGCTGACTATGCCAATTATATTGTTGCTAAATATATACCACCTAGCTTCACATACCAACAAAAGAAAAAAATCTTCTATGATTTAAGACATTACTTTTGGGATGACCCACATCTTTATAAAGGAGTAGATGGTATTATTAGATGTTGTGTACCTGAGCATGAACAGGGACAAATCCTATGGAAATGTCACTCCGAAGCTTATGGAGGACATCATGCGGGAGATAGAACTGCTCACAAGGTATTGCAATTTGGTTTTTATTGGCCTACTCTCTTCAAGGATGCCCGTAAGTTTGTTTTATCTTGTGATGAATGTCAAAGAATTGGTAATATTGGTAAGCATTAGGAAATGCCTATGAATTATTCTCTTGTTGTTGAACCATTTGATGTTTGGAGATTTGATTACATGGGACCTTTTCCTTCCTCTAATGGGTATACACATATTTTGGTTGCTGTTGATTATGTTACTAAGTGGGTAGAAGCTATTCCAACTAGTAGTGCTGATCACAACACCTCTATTAAAATGCTTAAGGAAGTCATTTTACCAAGGTTTGGAGTCCCTAGATATTTAATGACTGATGGTGGTTCACATTTTATTCATGGTGCTTTTCGTAAAATGCTTGCTAAATATGATGTTAACCATAGAATTGCATCACCTTATCATCCTCAGTCTAGTGGTCAAGTTGAACTTAGCAATAGAGAAATAAAATTAATATTACAAAAAACTGTCAATAGGTCCCGAAAGAATTGGTCTAAGAAGTTAGATGATCCACTTTGGGCTTATAGAACAGCATATAAAAATCATATGGGTATGTCTCCTTATAAAATGGTTTATGGAAAAGCTTGTCATTTACCTCTTGAGTTAGAACATAAAGTATATTGGGCAATTAAAGAACTCAACTATGATTTCAAACTTGCCGGTGAAAAGAGGTTATTTGATATTAGCTCACTAGATGAATGGAGAACCCAAGCCTATGAAAATGCCAAGTTATTTAAAGAAAAAGTTAAAAGATGGCATGACAAAAGAATCCAAAAGCGTGAGTTCAAAGTTAAAGAATATGTTCTTTTGTACAACTCTCGTTTCAGATTCTTTGCAGGAAAACTCCTCTCCGAATGGGAAGGACCTTATGTTATCGAGGAGGTTTATCGATCCAGAGCCATCAAGATAAATAATGCCGAAGGTACTAACCCGAAGGTTGTTAATGGGCAACGAATAAAACATTATATCTCAAGTACGTCCACTAATGTTGAAAGCAATATTATCCAAACTATGACACCGGAAGAACACATAAAGGAAACCTTCCGGAACACTCCAGAATAACTGAAAAAAGAGGAGGTACGTGATACGGTAAGTAAACGGACTCCGAAAAATCCAAAAAAATATTTTTTGTCAGTTTTGGAATATAACAAAAAATAAGAAAATAAGAAACAACCAGGAAGGCACCATTGGTGGGCACAAGACACCAGGGCGCGCCTGGCTTGCCAGGCGCACCCAGGTGGGTTGTGCCCACCTCGGGTACCTTCCGGACTCCATTTTTCTTCCGTTTGCTTGTTTCCCAAGATAAAAAATCTTTATATACGCCCCTGAACCTATTGACCACCATATCGCGGAGAAATCTTCTGTTTTCTTTTCTTGTTGTTTCCGGTCAGATCTGTTAAGCCAGGCATCATGTCTTCTTCCTCCTCCAACAACATGGAAGAGGATGCTTGGTTGATGAAGATCGAGTTGAAGAGATAAGAGCCTGAAGAAGTCATCAAAGGGGACAAGAGCAAGGAGGCCACCAGAGATCAAGCGCCGGTGGTCGAGCAAGCTTTGCATGCCGAGGAGGAAGAAGAAGATATCCTTAAACTTTACTATGATCATCTTACCCCCACTGAGATTGAAGCCTTTCGGATCATCGAAATGGTTCGTGTGCAAAATAAATATCTCACCCGTGAAAATATTCTATTACAAGAGCACATCATTGCCCTCTAGAGCATCATCCGTAGATTGGAGAAGCTGTTGGAGAGGGCCACTACTTCATCACCACCACCTCCTTCTTCATCAACAAAGGAAAATTGAGTAATCGGGTATGGGCATTCCCCTTGGCTTGTGCCAAGCTTGGGGGAGGTGCCCCGGTACCGTATCACCTCCACTATCTTTTGCCTTTACTTATCTTAGTTCGATCCATAGTTATCTTTTGCTTTAGATGAATAAAAGTTTAGTTCGATCCTTTCTTTTCGAGTGTTTGCTTAGTGATCTATCTTTGTAATCGTGTGCAAGAGATATATAATAAATTTTAGTTTGAGTTTTGTTTTCTTTACTTTCATGTTCAATAAAAAGAAAGGAAATAAATGAAAAAGATCATATGCTAATTTTATGGTAAGTAATGACATCACATAAGGAAGAGTATAAGTAGAAAATTTTATTGGAGATTGACAAACATAGCATTGGTCAATGATGCAATTCATGAAAGAATTAATAAGGGAAGAGAAGATTCACATGCAAATACACTATCCTGGACATCTTTTGTGATTGTGAGCACCCATCAAAATATTATATACCAAAATTGTTGACGTTGGACAAGGAAGACAACATAATGATTTATGTTTGTTCATATTCACATAGAAGTTATATTGTCATAGATCCTTTAACATGTGATGCTTGTCCCCATCTTTGCTAGCCAAAAATTCCGCACTAAGTAGAGATACTACTTGTGCATCCAAAAACCTTTAAACCCAAATCTTATTTTGAGAGTCCACCATACCTACCTATGGATTGAGTAAGATCCTTCAAGTAAGTTGTCATCGGTGCAAATAGGGCAATAAAAATTGCTTCTAAAAATGTTGGATCATTTAGTGTAAGAGAAAATTGAGCGTTGTACGAACTTGTGATGGCAAAGAATACAAGCGACAGACTGCATAATAAAGGTTGCTATCACAAGGGGCAATATAACATGACGTTCTTTTGCACTAAGAGATTGAGCATACAAATAAATAAGCGCATGGCAACCTTTGCTTCCCTCTGCGAAGGGCCTATCTTTTACTTTTAGGTATTTACTTTTATGCAAGAGTCAAAGTTCTTCTCTCTATTCCTTTTTATTTTCTCTTTTGGCAAGCATCATGTGGTGAGGAAAGATCTAGGCACATATATCCAGCTGGATATGAGTAGCATGAGTTATTATTGTTGACATCACCCTCGAGGTGAGTATGTTGGGAGGCGAAACTTTAAGCCCCTATCTTTCTATGTGTCCAGTTGAAATGTTTTGCTCATGTGTATGCGGTGAGTGTTAGCAATCATAGAAGACTATATGATGGTTGAGTATGTGAACTTGCCAAAAAGGCTCCGATACGTGACCCTTCCAGAAAATATGATGAATTGTAGTTGCAAAGTTGACTGAGAACATAGTTTGTTGGTTTTCAATAGAGTTTATGCTTTATACTTCGATGTTGTGATGAATTGTTACTTGTTCATGAGAAGTTATATGATAAAATTTCTATGATAAAGTTTTATATTAAAGTTGGTTGTTGTTATAATAATATACATGATGCTTCTATGTCCGTATTTTGTTTTTATCGACACCTCTCTCTCTAAGCATGTGGACATGTTTTTCGATTTTGGTTTTCGCTTGAGGACAAGCGAGGTCTAAGCTTGGGGGAGTTGATACGTCCATTTTGCATCATGTTTTCCTACTGTTATTTATGATGTTTTTATGCATAATAATGCTTTTTGGAGTAATTATAATGCCTTTTCTCTCATAATATGCAAGGTTCACACAAAGAGGGAGAATTCCGGCAGCTGGAAATCTGGACCTGAAAAAGCTACGTCAGGCTACCTATTCTGCACAGCTCCAAATGAGCTGAAACTTCATGAGGAATTTTTATGGAATAAATAAGAATTATTGGAGCAAATAACTACTAGAGGGGCCCCACTAGGTGGGCACAACCCACCTGGGCGCGCCCTGGTGGGTTGTGCCCTCCTCGGCCCACCTCCGGTGCCCCTCTTCTGGTATATAAGTCATTTTGACCTAGAAAAAATAGGAGAGGACTTTCGGGATGAAGCGCCACCGTCTCGAGGCGGAACTTGGGCAGGAGCACTTTTGCCCTCCAGCGGAGCGATTCCGCCGGGGGAACTTCCCTCCCGGAGGGGGAAATCATCGTCATCATCATCACCAACAACTCTCCCATCTTGGGGAGGGCAATCTCCATCAACATCTTCAACAACACCATCTCCTCTCAAACCCTAGTTCATCTCTTGTGTTCAATCTTTGTACCGGAACTATAGATTGGTACTTGTGGGTGACTAGTAGTGTTGATTACATCTTGTAGTTGATTACCATATGGTTTATTTGGTGGAAGATTATATGTTCAGATCCATTATGCTATTTAATACCCCTCTGATCTTGAGCATGATTATCATTAGTGAGTAGTTACTTTTGTTCTTGAGGTCACGGGAGAAATCTTGTTGCAAGTAATCATGTGAACTTGATATGTGTTTGATATTTTGATGATATGTATGTTGTGATTCCCTTAGTGGTGTCATGTGAATGTCGACTACATGACACTTCACCATATTTGGGCCTAAGGGAATGCATTGTGGAGTAGTTATTAGATGATGGGTTAAGAGAGTGACAGAAGCTTAAACCCTAGTTTATGCGCTATTCCGTAAGGGACTAATTTGGATCCAAAAGTTTAATGCTATGGTTAGATTTATTCTTAATACTTTTCTTGTAGTTGCGGATGCTTGCGAGGGGGTTAATCATAAGTAGGAGGTTTGTTCAAGTAAGAACAGCACCTAAGCACTGGTCCACCCACATATCAAATTATCAAAGTAGCGAACACAAATCAAACCAACATGATGAAAGTGACTAGATGAAATTCCCGCGCACCCTCAAGAACGCTTTGCTTATCATAAGAGACCGTTTTGGCCTGTCCTTTGCCTCAAAAGGATTGGGCTACCTTGCTGCACTTTTTGTTACCATTACCATTACTTGCTCGTTACAAATTATCTTGCTACCAAACTACTCGTTACTTATAATTTCAGTGCTTGCAGACATTACCTTGCTGAAAACCGCTTGTCATTTCCTTCTGCTCCTCGTTGGGTTTGACACTCTTACTTATCGAAAGGACTACGATTGATCCCCTATACTTGTGGGTCATTAGTGTCGAGAACGTTGAAGTTCTCCGCTGAAATCATAAGCCTTCCTGGCAACGCCCTTGCCGGAAACCGGCGTCGAGAAAGTCAAAGTTCTTTGCTGAAATCATAAGCCTTCCCGGGAACGCCCTTGCCGAAAGCCGGCGTCGAGAAGGTTGAAGTTCTCCACTGAAATCATAAGCCTTCCTGGCAATGCCCTTGCCGGAAGCCGGCGTCGAGAACGTTAAAGTTCTCCACTAAAATCATAAGCCTTCCCGGCAATGCCCTTGCCGAAAGCCGGCGTCGAGAACATTGAAGTTCTCCGCTGAAATGATAAGCCTTCCTGGCAACGCCCTTGTCGGAAGCCGGTGTCAAAAACGTTAAAGTTCTTCGCTGAAATCATAAGCCTTCCTGACAACACCCTTGCCGGAAGCTGGCGTTGAGATCGTTGAAGTTCTCCGCTGAAATCATAAGCCTTCCCGGCAACGCCTTTACCGGAAGCCGGCGTCGAGAATGTTAAAGTTCTCTGCTGAAATCATAAGTCTTCCCGGCAACGCCCTTGTCGGAAGCCGGTGTTGAGAACGTTAAAGTTCTCCGCTAAAATCATAAGTCTTCAGTGTTGAGATTTGAGAGTTCTCTACCGAAGAGTTTCCATGAAGTAAGCTCAGGGGTTGGCAGTGCCCTTGAGAGCAACTTTCTTGGAAGCAACCTTTCTGGAAATGATCTTTTCGAAAAGAATGACATAATAGTCATGACCCATGCCAAGTTTGGCCCCATCTACAATGTCGAGTTCTTGGAGTTCTCTGCTGAAGCTAGGCCCGGGGGCTCCTGTCAGTGTAGTAAGAACCAGGGTTCCACTAACCTCCGAGTATGGGCCATGACAATGCACAGCTACACCGGCAAAGAATCGATCTTTGCCGGCAAGCACTACATCAAGAAGCAAAACCCAAGATGCTGGCAAGGCTCATTCCATCTTGCTAGCAAGGCCAGATCCGGCAAACCCAAGTACTGAGCCAACAAGCTCCAAGACGACAAGTTCCGGGCCGGCAAGGTCCAGGCCGGCATGTTCCCTCCACCACTCCACCTCGGCGGTCAATCATAGACTTGCCGACAGCTGGCGAGCGCACATACGGTTAGGTAGAGCTTGTCGGGGCACGTGGCGAACTACCACTTGGAGATCACCTTTATCGACACCTATCTTGGTGCGTGTCAAGTTAATATTCATCCTATGTGTTTACCATTTTGCCACTATGGTGACCCCTTTCATCTATAACAGGAGGTCCATGGCAACCTTGAGAGGGGATCGGCCATTCAGCCAGTCAATTTAGGACCATTACAAGTCGAGGCTTTGCTCATTTGCACGTGTAGCTGCACTTCCCGCGCACCTTGCCAGCAAGTTGCGCTCCTTGTACTTGAGCTCAAACACATTCAATATACAAATCAAGAGTAGGGTTTTACGCTTGACAGCAGCCCGGACCTGTGTAAAACCTCATGCGTTCTGCTGGTTCTGCTCTTTGTGCTCGTCGATCTCCCTAATCGAACTGTAAATGGGCCTTTGCCGATCCCATAGATCGTCGTACACACGACATCCGCTTTATATTATAAAGCAACCAATGCACCAACGGTGGTACGAATACACAAGTCCAGAAACGAAAACAAACAAAAAAAAACGACAAGATACAAGACACCAAAAGAGACACTAACAAACTCCGAATGCCCAATTAGAGGCTTGATCATCGACGCCCTCAGCGAGTAAGATCCTGCAAACGACGCTACTAAGACAAGGGAGTAGCCCGCCGCCGGAGGAAGACCACGCTCCATCAACTCCAATGAGGTCAACCATAGTTGGTCCGCCATCCGTCTTTACCCCCCAAAGAAGGCTCCCCTGCCCTCTCATCCTAGATTGGAGGACGCAACGCTGTTGGCAGGCAAAGCCACTCACTCCTGAGCTTGTATGAACTGGACCAATATGTTTTCGAGGATAGGATGAAAGCACAACTACCTCCATGCACAACAACACCTCATACATTGCCATGGCTGTTGGCAAGGATCACGTCAACCGCAAGCAGCGAAGCGAGAACCCACTAAAGATATTCGGTAGTTCACCTCTAGCGCCGCCATAGTTGTTTAGCGGATAGCGGGCTGGTAGCGGATTGGGGTCCATGTAGCGAAATGCGGATAACGGGCGATATTGCGGGCGCTATGTCCATGTAGCGGATTTGTAAAAACACTAAATTATCATGTATATTTCTAGATCATTAACAAAAAGTAATGACATTTAGTTTGAACAATAGCGGACACTATTGCGGTAGCGCTATTGTGGATGCAATAGCGGATGCTATCTACGCTATTTGAAACTACGAGCACCGCAGCCCCGAGCACCACTCCACGGTCCCAAGGTGGTGCCTTCAATAAATCAATCGACGCCGGAGCGTCGTCACCACCCAATCAAAGGATTTTGGGTTTTCACATGAAACACGGTGGTAGAAGACAGTGGAGGATCTCAATGCCACCTTCATGAAGGAGAACGACGCTCAGAGCGTCGCCGGCATCATGGCCGCAGCAGTCAGCCAAAGGCTTCCCCCCATCCAGAACCACCAGTCCCTGGTACTTGTGATAATGTTTGGATTCCCCAAAGAGGAAGGGTGATGTAGCATAGTAGCATATAGTATTTTCCCTCAGTTAAGAACCAAGGTTTATCCAACTAATAGGAGACGGCACACAAACAACTTTTAGCAGTACCTACACACACACAAACAAATGTTTGCACCCCAACAAGGCAAGGGGGCATCACTCCCCTTGTTCTTGCCCATTGCAAGTATCAAATCTGGTAGTGGTAGATATAATAAATAAAAGGAAAAACAACGAGGAATTATAAGGTTTGTTTTATAATAGAGG
Source organism: Thinopyrum elongatum (assembly GCA_011799875.1). NCBI lineage: Eukaryota > Viridiplantae > Streptophyta > Magnoliopsida > Poales > Poaceae > Thinopyrum > Thinopyrum elongatum. The sequence goes on from CM022303.1 coordinate 503,379,533, forward strand.
TGAATGGACCCGGGGGCCATAGCGTTCACTAGAGGCATTTCTCTCATAAATAGCATCGGTGGGTAAACAAATTATTGTTTGGCAATTGATAGAACAGCGAATAGTTATGATGATCATCCAAGGCATAATCCATATATAGGCATTATGTCCGCAACAAGTAGATCGTTAAACGTATTGACGTGTACTACTATTACTCCACCCCAAGATAGCTATCCAGCATGCATATCAAAGTATTAAGTTTATGACAAACAGAGTAACACGATTAAGCAAGATGACATAATGTAGACAGAATAAGATCAAGCCATATGTTCAAACTCCGTTGTTTTATTCTTAGTAGCAACAATACAAATACGTGCCTTGCAACTCCTCCTGTCACAGAGTAAGGACACCGCAAGATTGAACCTACTACCAAGCACCACTCGCACTGAAAATAAATCAATCTACTTGGCCAAGGAAGATGAATAGATGGAGAGAAATACAAGGCAAGCTGCCGAGACCCGATCCTAAGTCACACCGATCTAGCATAAGACATATCATATCGCTTTGCGGCCTCACGCATGGTAACCCATGTCTGCCACCTTTACCTTGGCCGAGACAGTTTGCGTCTTTTGGCTCACGTATATGATCATGATGCTAGCATCCATACGACAGAGAACTCGGGTCGACATGACTAGTCATAAACCAAGGTGGCGCAGGCGTACAGGGATAGGCATACATAACCCAGCAATGCACGTGTCGGTCAACAGCGAGTGTAACCAAGTCATGCAAAGCCACAAGGACTATAGTAAACACTGTGTGACATTTCCACATAGGGATAGACACAGGAGCAAAGAAGGATACATACTGGTCAATCCATGTGTCCCGGAGCAGTAGCGAACTACCATGGCTAAGTGGAAGCACTAGGAGGCATTTCCCTGTATGGAAGGCTACCAAAGTAGATAACTAGGTGTTGAATCCCACACATAACAATGCATTTCAAAATATACACACAATATGCACGGTATGTGTAGATACAACATGACATCACAACATGACTCTACGACTCAAAGTATTTATTTAAGAGGCTCCAAGGAGCCATACATAGCATGATATTACAGACATGGGTCTCATGACCCATCATACAAGTTATACAATTAACAGAAGCATAAACCTGTCTGAGTACAGACAACTAAAAAGAAAGAAGGCTAGAAAGCTTGTCTATCTACAAGACACTCCATAGGAACCATACCTCTGTCTAGGATTCCCAAGCTACTCGTCGAAGACCACGTGGAAGTACTAGTGAGACTAGAGTATCCTCTACAAAACATAAATTAAGTAAACATGAGTATAAATGTACTCAACAAGACTTACATCAGAACTAACTACTTATGCATCAGGAATCAATAAAAGGTGATTGTGGAGTTTAACTGCAGCAAGCCAGCTTTGACTCAATGGCTAGCCTGAACTACAACTACCAGTGATTCCTTTGAGGTGAGAGAGCGCACATGAGTACACATATTCACCATATCAATACACCACTATGGATCCTCTCCCGTCTCCCTATGAGAAGGCCATCCATAGCACTCACGCTTATCTTACACATTTTAGAGTATCCACTTCAAGTTATCTGTGAACCATATAAGTCTCCAAGTAGTCCATATCCGCGGACGCAGCTATTCGAATAGACCATATTACCCTGCAGGGGTGTACTTCTTCACACACGCTCTCACCACTTACCACCATATACACATCATGTATCTCAACAACCTTCAAGCGTAAGCCTGGCGAGGGTGTCGGCCACAACCTGACTAACCATGCAAGACTCTAGTCCAGGTTTATCGCCTATCTAAGGCTGAACCCGCAAGGGAAGTCCAGCCAAAGTTTCCATCACGGCCCCAAACGATGTGTGCAGGGTTCCCAAGTCCACCTCGACAAATGGTTCTACACTTGGTACACCGGGCCACGGTGCCTAGTCTGTCCCAAGCCCACTTGTACCGGGCGCCACTTGGTAGACTACTAGCACGACCTACAAACACCAGAAACTAGTTGCAACTCCTAGACAGAGATCGAGGCGGTTAATAAGTAAGAGGATCCATGGGTTTCGGGCCCAATGTGTGCTAGTAGCTGTTCTTGGATAACATACACAGAACTCAGTTCCTAAGGACAGTCTCAATGAGACAATCCGCCATGTACTCCTACATGGCCTCTCATCGCTACCTTTACCAAATATTGTTCACACACTTAGCTCTCAACATCAGAACATGATCACAACATTCCAATTCATTACAGGATGAATCAGACCTGACACAACTCTAAGCAATAGCAGTCATAACAAGCAAGCATGGATGAGTAGTCACAACATGGCTCAAGCAATTCCTACTCATGTTAGAAGGTTTTAACTATTTATGGTGGCAAAGACAGGTCATGCAGAGGAATGGGTTCAACTACCACAACATGTAACCGTTGAATCGTTATTGTCCTAATGCAATAAAAGAGAGCACGCACGAGAGAGTGGGATTGTATCAGAGTGGTCAAGGGGGTTTGCTTGCTTGGAATTTTTGACGATATGACTGCTCTTCATCGGTGTCAACAATCACAACGTCGGAGTCGTCTCCTACCGAGAAGGAACAAACACTGGCAAACAGAGGAACAACATTCAATTCATGGCAATGATGCACATCTATATATATATATGCATGGTATGGCATGTTAAGGTACTAAATTCACCTAATGCAATGGTTAGTCATATTAATTGAAGTGGAATTCAAACCTACATTAAATTCCAACTCCAAAATTATTTATCAAATTTGCCCTAATCATGATTTTAACTAAACAGTGATTTTAAGCTATTCAAACATGCATGAACATGGCATAAACAAAATCTTTGGATTTTGCTGATAATTTTTCATATATAAATTATTCCATTCTGAGCTACAATTGATTTACTATGATTTTTTGAAGTTTAGGGGAATTTATGAAATAAATAAATCATCTCTGATTTATTTTAAATCCAGAAAGCTTTATGACATCAGCACTTCATCAGCATGGCATCAGTAGGTCAACATAGTCAAATCTAACATGTGGGTCCTGCATGTCATTGACACAGTCAATTAATAGATTTAGATTAAGCTAACTAAAATAGTTAAGAGATGCGGGCCCCATGTGTCAGTGAGTCAGGGGGTTAGTTAGTGGCGTCATTAGCCGCTAATGACGGTGCCACATCAGCACAAGTGGAGTTAGCCACCGGCGACCTTCCCGCGCGACGGATTCCGCTCGAGATGGCGCTACAGGGGGCGGCTGGGCGAGCTAAAGGCACCAGGGGCTAGCTCTCACTCGCGCGCATCCAAGGGTGGCTACAGGAGAGCATGGGGTTGCCGGGAGGAAGCTCCGGGCGGCGGCGCTATTGTGGATGGGCTAGGTGGAACCCCGGAAGCTCGCTGAGCACGAAGACATGCTTGGGTTCGGGTGATTCGAGCTCTGGGCGCAGCGGAGACATGGAAGACGGTGGGTAGCTCTCGGGTGCAGCGGTAGGCACGGCTAGAGCTCAAGGGGGAAACAGGGGGAAAAGAAGGCGGGGCTCATGATGATTACAGAGGCGTCAACGACGAGGTCAGGGAAGCAAGGACGGAGGCGAATCGACTATGACAACCTTCAGCATCCGAGGAGGAATAAGGCGATGGAGGCTATGCTGTGGGGCTTTCCCAGTTGCTTGGCTCGATGGAAACAGGCAAGGGCTTCAGGGCGGAGCTCTTGGACATGGATAGAGGACGAGAGGAGCACGGTGGCCACGGTTACGGCGACAGCGACACTTGGGTGCGTTCGGGTGGTGTGAGAGAGAGAAGAGGAGGGGGTGAGCTCGAGGGAGAGTGAGAGGGCCTCCAGGGTTGCGTGGCGAAGCCAAGGTGTCCAGGCCGTCGGGGGCGAGGGGGCAGGAAGGTAGGGTGGAGGTGGTGCACGTGGCAAGCACACGCCCTGCATTCTTGTGGCACTGTGTTGAAGATGACTGGCACGTCGGCTGCTGCTGGGCTAGGTCGGCTACAGTAGGAGGCCGCCAGGTAAATCCAGGTGATTTCCTTTCCATTTATATTTTCTTTATGTTTTCCATTTTTATTATTCCTTGCCACTATTTCTAAATTCAAAACTAAATTCAAACTCAGTGCCAATTACCTCTGAATATTTTTATGTTCCTCTATGGACTTTTCCAAATGCACAAAAACATTTCAGGGGTATTTGAAATTATATTCTAATTATATGAATATAATTCAAATTCAAATAGCTAATGATTTAAATTCAAAGTCCCAAAAATAAATCCTTAAAAATGTTCACTATTTTTAGTTTGGATCAAAATCCTTGCCAAAATTAACAAACATTAATGAAGTGCATCTTGGGTTCATTGAATGCAATTTTTAGGGTTCTTTACCCTTTTATTAAATTTTTGAGGCTTTTTTGTAATTTCCCTCAATTCAACTTCCTTTGAATTTAAAATGATGCAGGATGATGCTCACTAGTGCAACTATTTGTAGGCAATAATATGGGGCTGTGACAGCTATAAAATTACGCAATCATAGAAATCTCAAAGGACTTGATACGTCTCCAATGTATCTATAATTTTTTATTGTTCCATGCTATTATAGTATGAATCTTGGATGTTTATTGTGCAATCATATGCATTTATATATCATTTTCTAGGACTAACTATTAACTCAGTGCCTAGTGCCAGTTGTTGTTTTTTTGCTTGTTTTTGGCTTTTTCAGAATTCTATATCAAACAGAGTCCAAACAAAGAAAAAACTTTGGATTAATTTTTTCTGGACCAGAAGGGACCCTAGAAGCTTTGGGAGAAGACCTGAAGGGCCACGAGGCAGCGATAAGCCTGCCAGGCGCGCCCCGGGGAGGCGTCCCCTAGTCTTATGGGGCCCTTGTGGCTCGTCTTGACCTAATCTCAGCTCTATAAATACCCAAATATTCCCCTTCGCCGAAAAGGAAGCCAAAAAAATACTTTTCCGCTGCCACAAGTTTTTGTTCTTGCGAGATCCCATCTGGAGGTCTCTCCGACACTCTGCCGGAGGGGAGATTGATCACGGAGGGGCTCTACATCAACCTTGCTGCCCTTCCGATGATGTGTGAGTAGTTTGCCATAGACCTACGGGTCCATAGCTAGTAGCTAGATGGCTTCTTCTCTCTCTTTGATGTTGAATACAATGTTCTCCTCGATGTTCTTGGAGTTCTATCCGATGTAATTCTTTTTTGCGGTGTGTTTGTTGGGATCCAATGAATTGTGGGTTTACGATCAGATTATTCATGAATATTATTTGAGTCTTTTCTGAATTCTTATATGCATGATTATTATAGCTTTGTATTTCTCTCCGATCTATTGATTTGGTTTGGCCAACTAGATTTATTTTTATTGCAATGGGAGAGGTGCCTTGTGATGGGTTCGATCTTGCGTTGCTCAATCCCAGTGACAGAGAGGGACATGACACATATTTGTATAGTTGCCATTAAGGATAAAAATATGGGGTCTATTCATATTGATTGAGTTTACTTTGTCTACATCATGTCATCTTGCTTAAAGCGTTACTCCGTTCTTTATGAACTTAAAACTCTAGATGCACGCTGGATACCAGTCGATGTATGGAGTAATAGTAGTAGATGCAGGATGAGTCGGTCTACTTGTCTCGGACGTGATGCCTATATACATTATCATTGTCTTGAATATCGTTATAATTATTCGCTTTTCTATCAATTGCCCAACAGTAATTTATTTACCCACCATATGCTATTTTCAAAAGAGAAGCCTCTAGTGAAAACTATGGCCCCCGGGTGTATTTCCATCATATATTAAAATCCAAAAATATCTTGCTGCAATTTATTTTATTTTTATTTTATTTTGTGTTTTTGTTTATCCATCTATCACTACGAGATTTGATCCTTGCAATTAACCGCCAAGAGATTGACAACCCCTTGTTTGCATTGGGTGCAAGTATTTGTTATTTTGTGTGTAGGTGCTATTCACGAGGTGTTGTGTGGTTCTCCTACTGGATTGATAAGCTTGGTTCTTAACTGAGGGAAATACTTATCTCTATTATACTGCACCATCCTTTCCTCTTCAAGGAAATCCCAACGCAGCTCACATGTAGCAGGAAGGATTTCTGGCGCCGTTGCCGGGGAGATATCACCAACATCTAACAAGTACCACCGCATAAAATTTCATCTCCTTGTATTTATTTTATTTTTCTTTGCCTCTCGTTTTCATCTCCCTCACTTCTAAAACGTTTTTACAAAAACACAAAAAAATATTTTCTTCGTTTGCCTTTTTATTCGTTTGCTTGTTTGAAGTTGTTACCATGGCTGAGTTTGTCATTGAAAAAGGTGAGGATAGTAAAACTCCTAAAGTTGAGGTTCCCACTAATTTAGATGCTAAAATTTTTGTGACGGGACATGGGAATATTATAAGAAAAAGTGTTATCCAAGAATTCTTTAATTGCATGGGAACTTTGGTTTGTGATGATATTCCTATTCTTAAAAGAACCAAAAATTATACCGAAGCTATTTCTGCACTTGTTCTTAAACTTGAGAGAAGATTTATTCGCACCCATCCCACTTTGCAAAGATTGTTTTATGAGTTGCCGGTGATAAAAAATCCTAAGGCTAAAAAATTAGCTACCCTTATCCTCATGAATGAATTTGATTAGATAGTGCGAGAAGCTAGAGAGATCTTTGATATCTATGGTATGAGCTATGAAAAACCAGTGATAGATGAGATTTTATATAATGAAGATTACTTGTTGAGATATTTACTTCACGATGATCACACTTTTGATGAGAATAAGAAAAAGGAAGTCCCTCCTTTAAACATAATCCAACAAATTTTCAATGGTATTAATAAACAGTATTCTTGGATTGTAAAAGGGAACCAAGAAGGATTTAAGGATAATGAGCTTAATAATGCTAAAATTCCAATTGATGTTGTGTTCCAAATTATTTTTGAAAAAGCTCCTAACAAAAATACATCTCTAGATGGGAAGAAGAAAGATGACAACACTTGAAACTATGCATTACGCCTAGCTAGGGGCATAAAACAATAGCGTTGTTGGGAGGCAACCAAATAGTTATCCTTATTTTTCTTGTTCCTTTTTCTGTTTTTGAGTGTGCACACAATTATGCTACTTTTATGATTGTGTTTTAGTTAGTGTTTGTACCAAGTAAAGCCTTTGGGATGATTCGGATGATAGTTGATTTGATTTTGTGAAAAAACAGAAACTTTTGGGCCCAGTAACAGAATTGTTTAAATTCACTGGAACGTGCTTTTGATCTGATTTTTTACACCTGATTGATATACAAATTTTCCATGTTGTCCTAATTTTTTCAGAAATTTTAGAGTTCCATAAGTACAATCATAATTCGGGTTACTACAGACTGTTCTGTTTTTGATAGATTCTATTTTCATTGCATTGTTTGCTTGTTCTGATGAATCTATGGATTGTATCAGGGGTATAAGCCATGGTGAAGTTAGAATACAGTAGGTATTATGAAATAATAAAATATGAATGGGTTTACAATAGTACCTAAAGTTTTTGATTTGGTTATTATACTAACGGATCTCACGAGTTTTCTGTTGAGTTTTGTGTGCTGAAGTTTTCAAGTTTTGAGTGAAATCACGATGGATGTAGGAATAAGGAGTGTCAAGAGCCTAAGCTTGGGGATGCCCATGGCACTCCAAGGAAATATCTATGGACACCCAAGCATCTAAGCTTGGGGATGCCCTGGATGGCATCACCTCTTTCGTCTATCAACCATCGGTAAAATTACTTGGAGCTATATTTTTATTCATCACATGATATGAGTTTTGCTTGGAGCGTCATGTATTATATGAGTCTTTGCTTTTTAGTTTGGCACAATCATCTTTGCTGGACACACCTTTTTGAGAGGAACACATATTATTCATGATTTTATAGAATACTCTTTGTGCTTTAGTTATATCTTTTGAGCTAGACAGTTGCTCTAGTACTTCACTTATATTTTTTTGAGAACGAATGTGGTTATATTTTAAAATAAAGGGCCATTTGCATTTCTATCCCTAACTCGAACCACCTACTCAGATTTTCCCCTAATTTCGAAGCCTTCTCAAATTTGCCCCTCTGCCGTTAGGTGCTCTTACAGAAATACCCTTCCGCGTCGTTACCGTCCGGTCAATGGGCTTTGACCGTCCTGAAAAAAATAGCAAAAAAATCAAAAAAATCTAAGATTTTGTGGGTTCGAAGATACTCATGTGCGCAAGGTGCATGTAATTTTTCGTGCCATTTGGACATTCCAGGAGCTCGTGCCGAGGAAAAACAGTTAATCTGTATACTTGTGAATAGTAAATTTGAAATAAAATAGCAAGAAAATTCAAAAAAATATGAAATTTTTTGGCATCAAAGAGGCTTGGGTGCAGAAGGTGCTTGCAAGTTTTTGTGATCAAATGACATGCGAAGAGCTCTAGCAAAAAAAGAGTCATTCTTTCCTAAGTTTTTTTCCGACCCAAATTTTGTTTTTTCTCCACGAGCTCCTACAGTGTCCAAACACAAAAAAAATGCACGCACCTTGCGAACCCGAGCCTCTTTGATGCCAATTTTTTCCCTTTTTTTAGCTTTCTTGCTATTTTTTCGAATTTACTATTCACAGGCGTACATATTTATTGTTTTTTCTTTTCCACGAGCTCCTAGAATGTCCAAACAGCATGAAAATTTGCACGCATCTTGCAAACCTGAGTATCTTTGATCCCGCAAAATTTCAGATTTTTTTTATTTTTTGCTATTTTTTTAGAACGGTCAAAGCCCTTTGGCCGACTTTGACCGAACGGTAACGGCACAGAAGGGCATTTCTATAAGTGCACATAACGACGAAGGGGCAAATTTGAGCAGGCTTCGAAATTAGGGGCAAATATGAGTAGTGGGTTCCAGTTAGGGACACAGATGTAAAGGACCCTAAAATAAATAGTTTCACTCTCATGCTTGTAACACCCCATATATTAAGCTACAGTAATCCCCTTTGATAATGCCATGTCATCATGATCATCAGTGCTTAAACATCATTTGGATCATATCCCTTTTAGTTCAAATTCAAATGGAAATTCAAACTTCAATTAAATTTCAAAGTGCAAATAAAAGTTGTTCAAATCCAATAACTAAAATGTTCATAAGGTGGTAAATATTCCAGAGACTATTCTAAAATTATCATCAACATTTACTAAATAAATTATGTGCCTCAAACAGCAACAAAACAGAGATATTTAACCCAATTTCATCGAATTAAAATCCAAATAAAATTCATTTGCCTCCAAACCAATTTCTAGCAGTGGCAAATATGGCACTATATTTATGTGGCTAGTTCACCTATTTTATAAAGCTGTATATGAGCCCACCCATTTTTGCAAAGCAGTGAAACAAAAGAAAACATAAAAGGAAATAAATAAAATGGAAAAAGTGCACTGTGTGCGCGGCCCAAGTGAGCTACAGTCGGGCCCAGCCCATCTAGCTCACCCCCTACCTCTCTCTGTTCACCTCCCCGCACGCTGTCGCCGCGCCTGGCCCCCCTCCCCTCTGGTCGATAGCGCGACGCCCGCGCGCTTAAGGACGACGCCGCGCCATCCCTCCGACCCCTAGTCCCTTTCTCTCGCCCCCATTCGCCTCGCCTGGCTCGATCCACATCCCGCCCGAAAACGCCCGCCGATGCCACCGTCGATCCCGCGTTCTCCGTCGTCGTCAGCCCCCGTCGAGATGTCGTAGGGCATCGCCGTCGACCTCTGCGTCGATCGGTGCCCGCCATTGGGATCGGGAACCCCCACCGCGAGCGCCACAACTTCTTCTTCTACCTCGGGCTTCTTCTTCCCCGTCTCCGATTCGCCGTCGATGAGCCTCCCCGAGCAGGCTAGAGCACACCTACGGGCTCGCTGTAAGCCCTTCCGTCCTTCCCCTCTCTTCTCTGTATGTTTTCATCACCATAGCTGCCGTGTTGGAGATGCCCGAATGCCTCGCCGCCGATGAGCTCCTCGCCATGGCCGCACTGCCTATCAAGCTCAAACGAGCTCAGCCTCGTGCTCAGCGCTTCCGCGCGAGCCCAACGCCGCCCCTGGCACGCCTTGCCGAACTCCGGTGACCGCCGCGCCGCTCACCGCCGTCACCACCGTCCATCTCCGGCCTCGTAATCACCCCGACTGGACGCGGCACTTCACGTGCAGTCGAACGCACCCGTCCGCGATCGATTTGGTAGCCTGTGGGCGTTTTCCGCCGGTCACTGGAGGCCCTTCGCCGCAGAAATGGTCGCCGGCGTCATCTCCGGCGGCACCCGCTGACCTGGCCGCCATGTGGACCCGCCTGAGTCGCTGACCGATGGGCCCCGCTACTCTGTTGACCGCGTTCACCATGGTCAATGCGGGTTACTGTTCCCCGTGGCCCACTGACATGTGGGTCCCGCGCCTAATTAACCCCGTTTAAATTTAAATAGGAATTAATTAGTTTAATCTGAGACTGACAGTGCGGGCCCACCAGTTAACTAAGATAGTTAGATTAATTAAACCCTGTTTAGCTAGTTCAGTCACTGACCAGTGGGACCCACTAGTCAGGTTTGACTCTGGTCAACCAGAGTTGACCTGCTGACATCATCTTGAGGTCATGCTGACATCACACAACCACTGTTCTGGATAATGTTGGTTTAATTAATAAAAATAATTCCAAAAATTGTTAAAATCTTTAGAAATTCATAGAAAATAATCCGTAGCTCAAATCGAAAAACTTTGTACATGAAAGTTGCTCAGAACGACGAGACGAATCCGGATATGTGGTCCGTTTGTCCGCCACACGTCCCTAGCATAGCAAACATGCAACCGTCCCCCTCCGTTTCATCTGTCTGAAAATGCCAAGCTTCGGGAAAACATTCCCGGATGTTTTCCCTCTTCACCTATATCGTGTAGCACCGCGTCAGAACACCCCTAGCTCTGCGTATTGTCATGTCATGCTCTTATTTGCTTATATTTACCGCTTCTTCCCCCTCTTCTCTCTCGGTAGACCCCGACACCGATGTCGTCCCCGGCACCGACGCAACTCAGGAGCCCGACGACACCGTTGACGACCTTGCCTTTGCCGCCGAGCAACCAGGCAAGCACCCCCCTTGAGCATACCGATATCGCCTATTCTTTCTCTCTCATGCTTGCATTAGAGTTGCTGCTGCTACTACTTTACCTATTCTGATGCATAGCCTGTTTATTGTAACCTACTATTGAAACCTTACCTGCTTATCCTAAACTGTCTAGTATAGGCTGGGTAGAGACCTATCAGTGACCCCACTTGTCCCGACTGCCCCGCTGGATTATCAGAAGACCCGATCGACGGGATTGAAGACAGGCCCCGGCACCACACTTCACCCCCTTAGTTGTAACGACACTGCAGCGTTACTATCGAGTGCCGAGGGTGATACCTCATGTAGCACTTCAGATGTTAACTCTGTAGAGTAGCTATTTGGTCGTGGTCATCGAGGGTGATTCCTCCTTCTCCACTTCCGATACGACCCTGTCGTGCAACACATCAAGTGTGAACTCATCGAGGGTGATTCCTCCTACGTTCACCTTGACAGTTACATCGAGTGGGTATCCATCAAGGGTGATACCTCGGATTCCCTTGATGTTATGGACACATGGATACTTGGACTTTACACTGTTACTTGGAAAGGCGGGTCGAACCTGAGGGGTACCCGCATGTGATGTGAAGACGGGTTGCCTGGATGGTGCCCGAGTGAGAATACGAGGCGTGGCCGGGCATTCCTGGCCCTTGCCACAAGTCCTCGAGACAGGGCGACGGGGTCACATCGATCGTGAGTCTCTGCTCGTTACCGCACCCCCAAGGTACTAACGATTTGGATATTTGATTCGAGTGGGCCTCTGGCCCGATAGCACTAACCATCATGCGGGAATGAATATGGGTACTCTGCATCGTATGCATCAGCCGAAAGCTCTGTCAGACGTCTAGTTCAGCCTTGCGGCCGGGACGGACCGGCGCCCTCCTGGTGCCTGGCTTCACCCTGCTCGCAACGACTCGGGGTGCATAGGGCGATGGCCCAAGACCTCTGAGCGCTTAGGATGTAGACCGACGGGGACCTCTCTGCTGAGCTCTAGGTAGGGTTGCGGTGTGTCGTTTGGCCGAGGCCGGGCATGACCCAGAAAGTGTGTCCGGTCGGAGTTAAGCGAGCGTGGTGGGTAAGTTGGTGCACCCCTGTAGGGAAGAAGTAATCTATGCATAGCCGGATACTTGGTAATGGACACTCGGAGTTGTATCCCGATCGATACAACTAGTATTGGATACTATGGCTCTGGGATTGCTTCTCGCAGGGAGTCGAGAAGGGATCTCTGGACGAGGTTGATGACAATATGGCTCTGGGATTGCTTTCTCGCAGGGAGTCGAGAAAGGATCTCTGGGTGAGGATTGATAACATTACTACTACTTTATATTGTACTGATCTACACTCTTCTAATGCTGCAAGACCTCTGAAGATGCTAGTCTTCGATAGGACTAGGCCTTCTCTCTATTCTGGCATTTCTGCAGCCCAGTCCACATATACAGCCCTTCTTTGATAATGTTGCATATGTAGTGTAGATCTTTGCTTGCTGAGTACTTCGGATGAGTACTCACGGTTGCTTTGCTTTCTTTTTCCCCCATATCCTTTTGGTGCAACCAGATGACGAAGCCCCTGAGACAGCTGCCCCCGCCGACGATCGCTACTACTACTACCCCGAGGGTGGATACTACTACGAGCTTGTCGATGACCAGGAGTAGGTTCGGAGGGTCCCAGGCAGGAGGCCTGCGCCTTTCGATCATAGTGTTTTATTTTGCCCCGCCTATCTAAAGGCATTTCTGTTTCTGTTTCATATCTGTACTCAGATATCTGATGCTTCCGCTGACGCTTGTATGCGAGCTTATGTATTTGAGCCCTCGAGGCCCCTGGCTTGTAATATAAAGCTTGTATGACTTTATTTATGTTTTAGAGTTGTGTTGAGATATCTTCCCGTGAGTCCTTAGGCTTGATCGTGTGCATTTGCGTGTATGATTAGTGCACGATCGAGCCGGGGGCGTCACATTGCTTCACTTATATTATTTTGAGAGTTTAATAAATAGTGATGGCAATATACACGAGTTATGAAATTGTTCTTGATATGATAGATATTCAAGAAGGATATAATAAAAACTTTCATAAAGATCATTGAGTATGATAAGTTTGATTCCTTACAATAGTTTTGCGATATTAAGATGGTGATATATGGGAGGTACTAGTGAATGATTGTGGTTTAGTAAGAATATTGGTGTTAAGGTTTGTGATTCCTGAAGCATGCACTTAAGGTCTCAAGTTATGCAACGAAGTTATATCCTACTCATGTTAGTATGCCATGTTAATTTTTGCAATGCATTTTTATGAATGTTGTTTCTCTCTAGTTGATCGCTTCTCAATCTAGGTTTGTCTGGTTAGGCCATGACCTCCTAAGGCGACGCCTCCAAGGAGGAAGTGACGGGGACACCATCGTCACCCGTTCTGGCAAAAACTGGGAACTCTAACTTTCGCCCAAAGGAACCAACACCGATGAAGACAGGACAAGAGCCGGAGCACCCAAGACGATGCCTCCAAGGAGGGAAACGACGCCCTCAGGCGCTGCCATCGTTGGCACCAACCAAGGTGGAGTTGGGCTTTCACTTGAGGCTCTGCACTCCCGGATCCACTACCATCGAAGCCACACGCCCACGTGACGCGTGTCGCCGACATCGCTGCCAAACTTGCCCACAACCACCGCCCACCGCCACATTTAGCACCACCGCGACACCACCACAGCGCTGCACACGCAGCCTCCACCACTGTCCACCACGAGGCACACCCCTGACCAGCCAGGTCCGCTGGCATAACAGCCGCGCTGCACCCCGCAGGCCAAATCCCCCACTAGGGCACCAGGTCCCCACGTCGTGCAGCAACCCAAAGGGGTCACACTCGGACGCCCACCACCGTCGCCTCCCTTGCAGACCTCCCCGTCACCGAGAAGGGAAGTTTGCCGCCACCCGAACCGGAGCCGCCGATCCGACGCACTAGCCAATGCAGCCCACACAGGCCAGGACCCACCACGCCGCCATGTCACCACGGCCATAGTAGGCGGGAGCCCCAGATCTATCCAGGCCCGGCCAGTACAGGCCGCCACCCGCCCGGAGGCAGCCACTGCAGCCCGCGTGCGCCATTAGTGGCAGCTAGTGTTGGGAAATGTAGCATGTAATTTCAAAAAAATTCCTATGCTCACACAAGATCTAACTAGGAGATGCATAGCAACGAGGGGGAGAGTGTGTCTACATACCCTCGTAGACCGAAAGCAGAAGCATTTGACAACGCGGTTGATGTAGTCGAACTTCTTCTCGTTCCGATCGATCAAGCACCGAACGTACGGCACCTCCGAGTTCTGCACACGCTCAACTCGATGACGTCCCTCGAACTCTTGATCCAGCAAAGTGTCGAGGAAGTAGATGAGTTCCGTCAGCACGACGGCGTGGTTACGGTGATGGTGATGTGATCCGCGCAGGGCTTCGCCTAAGCACCGCGAGAATATGACCGGGGTGTAAACTGTGGAGGGGGCGCCGCACACGGCTAACAATTGATGTTGTCTATTCTAGGCGCCCCCATCCCCACATATATATAGATGGGAGGGGAGGAGAGGCAGCCAGGGGGCGTCCCAAGTAGGATCCGAACCCTACTTGGGGTTTCCCCAAGTGGTGCCCCCCCCCCTTTCCTTTTTTGACGAAGGGGGAAGGAAAGAGGGGAGAGGTGGAAGGAATGGGGAATCCTATTCCCTTTCTTTCCTTTCCTCCTTCCCCTTTCCTTCTCCACCTTGGCCGGCCCATCTGGGGGGTGCACCAGCCCCTTGTGGCTGGTGTGTTTCCCCTCTTGGCCCATAAGGCCCATATATTTTGCCGGGGGTGTCCGGAACCCCTTCCGGTGACCCGATAAGTACCCGGTGACCCCTGAAACACTTCCGGTGTCCGAATACTATCGTCCTATATATCAATCTTTACCTCTCAACCATTTCGAGACTCCTCGTCATGTCCGTGATCTCATCCGGGACTCCGAACAACATTCGGTCACCAAATCACATAACTCATATAATACTATATCGTCAACGAACGTTAAGCGTGCGGACCCTACTGGTTCGAGAACTATGTAGACATGACCGAGACACCTCTCTGGTCAATAACCAATAGCAGAACCTGGATGCTCATATTGGCTCCCACATATTCTACAAAGATCTTTATCGGTCGAACCGTTATGGCAACATACGTTATTCCCTTTGTCCATCGGTATGTTACTTGCCCGAGATTCGATCGTCGGTATCTTCATACCTAGTTCAATCTCGTTACCGGCAAGTCTCTTTACTCATTCCGTAATACATCACCTCGTGACTAACTCCTTAGTCATTTGCTTGCAAGCTTATGATGTGTATTACCGAGAGGGCCCAGAGATACCTCTCCGATACTAGGAGTGACAAATCCTAATCTCGATCTATGCCAACCCAACAAACACCTTCGGAGATACTTGTAGACCATCTTTATAATCACCCAGTTATGTTGTGACGTTTGATAGCACACATGGCGTTCCTCCGGTATCCGGGAGTTGCATAATCTCATAGTCGAAGGAATATGTATTTGACATGAAGAAAGCAATAGCAATAAAACTGAACAATCATTATGCTAAGCTAACAGATGGGTCTTGTCCATCACATCATTCTCCTAATGATGTGATCCTGTTATCAAATGACAACTCATGTCCATGGTCAGGAAACCTTAACCATCTTTGATCAACAAGCTAGTCAAGTAGAGGCTTACTAGGGACACAATGTTTGTCTATGTATTCACACATGTATTTAGGTTTCCGATCAATACAATTCTAGCATGAATAATAAACCTTTATCATGAATAAGGAAACATAAAATAACAACTTTATTATTGCCTCTAGGGCATATTTCCTTCAGTTCCCACTTGCACTAGAGTCAATAATCTAGTTCACATCACCATGTGATTAACACCAATAGTTCACATCGTCATGTGATTAACACCCATAGTTCACATCACCATGTGACCAATACCCAAAGGGTTTACTAGAGTCAATAATCTAGTTCACATTGCCATGTGATTAACACCCAAAGAGTACTAAGGTGTGATCATGTTTTTCTTATGAGAGAAGTTTAGTTAACGGGTCTGTCACATTCAGATCCGTATGTATATTTGCAAATTTCTATGTTTACAATGCTCTGCATGGTGCTACTCTAGCTAATTGCTCCCACTTTCAATACGTATCCAGATTGAGACTCAGAGTCATCTGGATCGGTGTAAAAGCTTGCATCGACGTAACTCTTTATGACGAACTCTTTATCACCTCCATAATCGAGAAATATTTCCTTAGTCTTCTAAGGATAATTTTGACCGCTGTCTAGTGATCTACTCCTGGATCACTATTGTACCCCCTTGCCAAACTCATGGCAAGGTACACAACAGGTTTGGTACACAGCATGGCATACTTCATAGAACCTATGGCTGAGGCATAGGGAATGACTTTCATTCTCTCTCTATCTTCTGCCATGGTCGGGCTTTGAGTCTTACTCAATTTCACACCTTGAATACAGGCAAGAACCCTTTCTTTGACTGATCCATTTTGAACTCCTTCAAAACTTTGTCAAGGTATGTGCTTTGTGAAAGTCCTATTAAGCGTCTCGATCTATCCCAATAGATCTTGATGCTCAATAGGTAAGCAGCTTCACCGAGGTCTTCCATTGAAAAATTCTTATTCAAGTATCATTTTATGCTATCCAGAAATTCTATATCATTTCCAATCAGCAATATGCCATCCACATATAATATCAGAAATGCTACAGAGCTCCCACTCACTTTCTTGTAAATACAAGCTTCATCATAAGCCTGTATAAAACCACATGCTTTGATCACCTCATCAAAGCATATATTCCAACTCCGAGATGCTTGCACCAGTCCATAGATGGATCGCTGGAGCTTGCACACTTTGTTAGCACCTTTAGGATCGACAAAACCTTCTGGTTGCATCATATACAACTCTTCTTTAATATCCATTAAGGAATGCAGTTTTTGACATCCATTTGCCAGATTTCATAATTATAAAATGCGGCAATTGCTAACATGATTCGGACGGACTTAAGCATCGCTACGGATGAGAAAGTCTCATCGTAGTCAACCCCTTGAACTTGTCGAAAACATTTCGCGACAAGTCGAACTTTGTAGACAGTAACTTTACCATCAGCGTCAGTCTTCTTCTTGAAGATCCATTTATTTTCTATGGCTTGCCGATCATTGGGCAAATCCACTAAAGTCCACACTTTGTTCTCATACATGGATCCTATCTCAGATTTCATGGCCTCAAGCCATCTGTCAGAATCTGGGCTCATCATAGCTTCTTCATAGTTCGTAGGTTCGCCTTGGTCTAGTAACATGACTTCCATCATAGGATTCCCGTACCACTCTGGTGCGGATCATGTTCTGGTTGACCTACGAGGTTCTGTAGTAACTTGATCCGAAGTTTCATGATCATCATGATTAGCTTCATCTCTAGTTGTTGTAGGCATCACAGGAATGGTTTTCTCTGATGTGCTACTTTCCAATTCGAGAGAAGGTACAATTACCTCATCAACTTCTACTTTCCTCCCACTCACTTCTTTCGAGAGAAACTCCTTCTCTAGAAAGGTTCCATTCTTGGCAACAAAAATCTTGCCTTTGGATCTGTGGTAGAAGGTATACCCAATTGTTTCCTTAGGGTATCCTATGAAGACGCACTTCTCCGATTTGGGTTCGAGCTTATCAGGCTGAAGACTTTTGACATAAGTGTCGCAACCCCAAACTTTGAGAAACAACAGCTTAGGTTTCTTGCCAAACCATAGTTCATATGGTGTCATCTCAACGGATTTAGACGGTGCCCTATTTATCGTGAATGCAGCTGTCTCTAATGCATAACCCCAAAACGATAGTGGTAAATCGGTAAGAGACATCATAGAACGCACCATATCCAATAAAGTACGGTTACGACGTTCGGACACACCAATACGCTGTGGTGTTCCACGTGGCGTGAATTGTGAAACTATTCCACATTGTTTTAAATGAAGGCCAAACTCGTAACTCAAATATTCGCCTCCGCGATCAGATCGTAGAAACTTTATTTTCTTATTACGATGATTCTACACTTCACTCTGAATTTCTTTGAACTTTTCAAATGTTTCAGACTTGTGTTTCATCAAGTAGACATATCCATACCTTCCTAAATCATCTGTGAAGGTCAGAAAATAACGATACCCGCCGCGTGCTTCAACACTCATTGGACCGTATACATCGGTATGTATTATTTCCAATAAGTCATTAGCTCGCTCCATTGTTCCGGAGAACGGAGTTTTAGTCATCTTGCCCATGAGGCATGGTTTGCAAGTATCAAATGATTCATAATCAAGTGATTCCAAAAGCCCATCTGCATGGAGTTTCTTCATGCGCTTTACACCAATATGACCTAAACGGCAGTGCCACAAAAATGTTGCACTATCATTATCAACTTTGCATCTTTTGGCATCAATATTATGAATATGTGTATCACTACAATCGAGATTCAATAAACCATTTGCATTGAGTGTATGACCATAGAAGGTTTTGTTCATGTAAACAAAAAAACAATTATTCTCTGACTTAAATGAATAACCGTATCGCAATAAACATGATCCAATCATATTCATGCTCAACGCAAACACCAAATAACATTTATTTATTTAGGTCCAACACTAATCCCGAAGGTAGAGGGAGTGTGCGATGGTGATCTTATCAACCTTGGAATCACTTCCAACACACATCGTCACCTCGTCATTAACTAGTCTCTGTTCATTTTGCAACTCCTGTTTCGAGTTACTAATCTTAGCAACTGAACCGGTATCAAATACCCAGGGGCTACTATGAACACTAGTAAAATACACATCAATAACATGTATATCAAATATACCTTTGTTCACTTTGCCATCCTTCTTATCCGCCAAGTATTTGGGGCAGTACCGCTTCCAGTAACCATTTCCTTTGCAGTAGAAGCACTCAGTTTCAGGCTTGGGTCCAGCTTTGGGCTTCTTCATGGAAGCGACAACTTGCTTGCCATTCTTCTTGAAGTTCCCTTTCTTTCCCTCGCCCTTTTTCTTGAAACTAGTGGTCTTGTTAACCATCAACACTTGATGCTCTTTATTGATTTCTACCTTCGCCGATTTCAGTATTGCGAAGAGCTCGGGAATCGTTTTCGTCATCCCTTGCATATTATAGTTCATCACGAAGTTCTAGTAGCTTGGTGATAGTGACTAGAGAACTTTGTCAATCACTATCTTATCTGGAATATTAACTCCCACTTGATTCAAGCGATTGTAGTACCCAGACATTCTGAGCATATGCTCACTGGTTGAGCTATTCTCCTCCATCTTGTAGGCAAAGTACTTGTCAGAGTTCTAATACCTTTCGACACGGGCATGAGTCTGAAATACCAATTTCAGCTCTTGGAACATCTCACATGCTCCGTGGCGTTCAAAACATTTTTGAAGTCCCGGTTGTAAGTCGTAAAGCATGGCGCACTAAACTATTAAGTAGTCATCATATCGAGCTTTGCCAAACGTTCATAATGTCTGCATCTGCTCCTGCAATAGACCTGTCACCTAGCGGTGCATCAAGGACATAATTCTTCTGTGCAACAATGAGGATAATCCTCAGATCACGGACCCAGTCCGCATCATTGCTACTATCATCTTTCAACTTAGTTTTTCTCTAGGAACATATCAAAATAAAATAGGGGAGCTATACGCGAGCTATTGATCTACAACATAGATATGCACAAACTATCAAGACTAAGTTCATGATAAATTAAGTTCAATTAATCAAATTACTTAAGAACTCCCACTTAGATAGACATCCCTCAAGTCATCTAAATGATACGTGATCCAAATCAACTAAACCATGTTCGATCATCATGTGAGATGGAGTAGTCATCAATGGTGAACATCTCTATGTTGATCATATCTACTATATGATTCACGTTCGACCTTTCGGTCTCCAGTGTTCCGAGGCCATGTCTATACATGCTAGGCTCATCAAGTTTAACCCGAGTGTTCCGCATGTGCAAAACTGTCTTGCACCCGTTGTATGTGAACGTAGAGTCTATCACACCCGATCATCACGTGGTGTCTCAACACGACGATCTGTCGCAACGGTGCATACTCAGGGAGAACACTTATACCTTGAAATTTAGTTAAGGGATCATCTTATAATGCTACCGCCGTACTAAGCAAAATAAGATGCATGAAAGATAAACATCACATGCAATCAAAATATGTGACATGATATGGCCATCATCATCTTGTGCTTTTGATCTCCATCTCCAAAGCATCGTCATGATCTCCATCATCACCGGCTCGACACCTTGATCTCCATCGTTGCGTCGTGGTCGTCTCGCCAACTATTGCTTCTACAACTATCGCTAACGCATAGTGATAAAGTAAAGCAATTACATGGCGTTTGCATTTCATACAATAAATAGACAACCATAAGGCTCCTGCCGGTTGCCGATAACTTTTACAAAACATGATCATCTCATACAACAACGTATATCACATCATGTCTTGACCATATCACATCACAACATGCCCTACAAAAACAAGTTAGACGTCCTCTACTTTGTTGTTGCAAGTTTTACGTGGCTGCTACGGGCTTCTAGTAAGAACCATTCTTACCTACGCATCAAAACCACAATGGTGATTTATCAAGTTTGTTGTTTTAACCTTCAACAAGGACCGGCCGCAGCCAAATTCGATTCAACTAAAGTAGGAGAAACAAACACCCGCCAGCCACCTTTATGCAAAACTAGTTGCATGTCTGTCGGTGGAACCGGTCTCATGAACATGGTCATGTAAGGTTGGTCCGGGCCGCTTCATCCAACAATACCGCCGAATCAAAATAAGACATTGGTGGTAAGCAGAAAGACGATCACCGCCCACAACTCTTTGCGTTCTACTCATGCATATCATCTACGCATAGACCTGGCTCGGATGCCACTGTTGGGAAACGTAGCATGTAATTTCAAAAAAAATCCTACGCTCATGCAAGATCTAACTAGGAGATGCATAGCAACGAGGGGGGAGAGTGTGTGTACGTACCCTCATAGACCGAAAGCGGAAGCGTTTGACAACGCGGTTGATGTAGTCGAACTTCTTCTCGTTCTGACCGATCAAGCACCGAACGTACGGCACCTCCGAGTTCTGCACATGTTCAGCTCGATGACGTCCCTCAAACTCTTGATCCAGCAAAGTGTCGAGGAAGTAGATGAGTTCTGTAAGCACGATGGCGTGGTGATGGTGATGTGATCCGCGCAGGGCTTCGCCTAAGCACCGCGAGAATATGACTGGGGAGTAAACTGTGGAGGGGGGCGCCGCACACGGCTAACAATTGATGTTGTCTGTTCTAGGCGCCCCCCTCCCCACATATATATAGGTGGGAGGGCAGGAGAGGCAGCCAGGGGGCGCCCCAAGTAGGATCCGAATCCTACTTGGGGTTTCCCCAAGTGGCGCCCCCCTTTCCTTTTTTGACGGAGGGGGAAGGAAAGGGGGGAGAGGTGGAAGGAAGGGGGAATCCTATTCCGTTTCTTTCCTTTCCTCCTTCCCCTTTCCTTCTCCACCTTGGCCGGCCCATATGGGGGGCACACCAGCCCCTTGTGGCTGGTGTGTTTCCCCTCTTGGCCCATAAGGCCCATATCTTTTGTCGGGGGTGTCCGGAACCCCTTTGAGTGACCTGATAAGTACCCGGTGACCCCCGAAACACTTCCGATGTCCGAATACTATCATCCTATATATCAATCTTTACCTCTCGACAATTTCGATACTCCTCATCATGTCCATGATCTCATCCGGGACTCCGAACAACGTTCAGTCACCAAATCACATAACTCATATAATACTATATCGTCAACGAACGTTAAGCGTGCGGACCCTACGGGTTCGAGAACTATGTAGACATGACCGAGACACCTCTCTGGTCAATAACCAATAGCGGAACCTAGATGCTCATATTGGCTCCCACATATTCTACGAAGATCTTTATCGGTTGAACCGTTATGACAACATACATTATTCCCTTTGTCCATCGGTATGGTACTTGCCCGAGATTCGATCGTCGGTATCTTCATACCTAGTTCAATCTTGTTATCGGCAAGTCTCTTTACTCGTTCTGTAATACATCACCTCGTGACTAACTCCTTAGTCGTTTGCTTGCAAGCTTATGATGTGTATTACCGAGAGGGCCCAGAGATACCTCTCTGATACTCGGAGTGACAAATCCTAATCTCGATCTATGCCAATCCAACAAACACCTTCGGAGATACCTGTAGAGCACCTTTATAATCACCCAGTTACGTTGTGATGTTTGATAGCACACAAGGCATTCCTCCGGTATCCGGGAGTTGCATAATCTCATAGTCGAAGGAATATGTATTTGACATGAAGAAAGCAATAGCAATAAAACTGAACGATCATTATGCTAAGCTAACGGATGGGTCTTGTCCATCACATCATTCTCCTAATGATGTGATCCCATTATCAAATGACAACTCATGTCCATGGTCAGGAAACCTTAACCATCTTTGATCAACGAGCTAGTCAAGTAGAGGCTTACTAGGGACACAATGTTTGTCTATGTATTCACACATGTATTTAGGTTTCCGATCAATACAATTCTAGCATGAATAATAAACCTTTGTCATGAATAAGGAAATATAAAATAACAACTTTATTATTGCCTCTAGGGCATATTTCCTTCATCTAGAACCTCCGCGCCGCCGCCACCTTCCTCAGATCCGGCAGTCTTCGCTGGCGGACCTTCAGGTGGTGGTGATGCGAGGGAGGAGAGGGAGGGCTAGCAGCGACACGACTAGGGCTTCCCTCATGCCGCCAAAGGAGGGCGACAAAGGGAATTTTTTATCCCTCATAACGCCTCTCTCTCTCTCTCTCTCTCTCTCTCTCTCTCGTATGAACAGCTGTAAGCTAATAACATTGTATGAACAACATTGACCCGTAGGCAGACTTGGCCGTAAGCTAATAACATCAATGAGACTTTTCATATGCATCAAATGAGGCACACAATCCTTTGGGATTTTCTGTTGAAGAACATAATAATAACGTAGTTAGCAATGTAGTTTAACTTTAGAAGAATGTATGCAAAAGATGCACTGATGTCATAATAGTAAAAAACTTACCATGCCATCTTCATGGATGTTACCATAGTTCAACACGTGCACTAGTGGCACGTATTGACCATATGTGGAGGAGTTTCATAATTGTTATTGAAATTCTCAACATCAATAATAAATGAGATAAGATGATCTTTCTCCTCGTAACTTAGTTCAGAGCCATCAGTGTAGTAGGTTTTGTCTACTATCTTCCGTACATTTTTTGAAGAATGGAAATAAGCTGTCAATGGAAATAAGCCGTCAATGAATTTTAGATAAACAATATAAATTACTTAACAAACTTATTTAACAAACTCACAAAGAGGTAGAACTGGAAGCGTCTCCACATCCACCCAAATGTAGATATTATCGTCAATTAGATCTTCGGGCCCAAGATCGAAGGTTATTTTCATATCCTCCTTAAATTCATAGGCCTTGCAAAGTCCTCTCCAAGTTGAGCAACCAAAATGCGAGCTATTTGGTGCATTGAATAGCTTAGCCAAAAAAGTGAAACCATGCTTCGTCCTAAGGTGAGCATTCTTCATCTCTTTCCTCTCCCTATCTTCAAAACCGAGCTTTTCCAAGACATACGGTCTTGCATGACATGGGATGAACAATTTGAATTGTAAAAAATGGAAAATTACACGTTGAAGCCAAAAATCACAAGTCATGCATAATTACGGAAAAATACTTATCATCGTTACGTACCGTAAAAACGTCGAAAGTCTCCTTCAGCAAGATGGTGAAGTACCTACCGTTTTTGCAGATAAGGCATCCTGTCGCACATACCCCAGTCGTCTTTGCAGTAGTCGCACTCAGGGATCATATCGCCGTCAGACATTTCCTGGGTTCATAAGTCAAAGATTAAAAATCGACGGCAAATAACAGGAACTCAACACACAGATCATTATTACTCATGACGGGTTGACTTTCGGTCTGTCGAGTCTTTCCTTGAAAACTCTCATCTCACGTGGTGTATATGGTGGGCACTCCCTCTCTGATATATTCGATCGTCGGTGATGGTCGCTCCTCCCTTCATCCCCGAGTGCATTACACCAAAGTGTCTAGCACACGGGAATGAAGGAGAAGCGACCCCCACGACAACAATCGGGCTTCTTCCTCTCTCATATTTGGACCGTATATGGTGGACACTCCCTCATAGATATTTCGACCATCGGTGATGGTCGTTTCCCCTCCTTCTCTCATGCATTACTAAGGTATATCACGAGAAGAAGGAAAGGAAACGACCCCCACGACAACAGTCGGGATTCTTCTTTCATTCATATATGGTGGACACTCCCTCTCTCATATTGCGACCGTCGGTGATGCTCGCTCCTACTTTCGTTCGAAAGTGCATTACACCAATTTGTCTAGCACCTTCAAAAAAAAGTAGAAGCTACCCTGCGACAACAACCGGGATTCTTCTCTCTCATATATGGAGCAAGGAGCCCCAACAGACTGAATGTCAACTCGTTACATATATGGAGCAATGGCATAAAAAATGGCCTATCTTCTGCCAAAATGTCGATTAATTCCCGTTCCGGCAAATCACGGGCACTCACTATTTCCTACTTTCGAGCACAAGTCATGCCAAAATTCACGAAAAAAATCCGGCATGACCTTTGCTAAAACAGGACATATCGAGCGCCTGAAATTTGGCGGAACTGAAATTAATCAACATTCCGGCAAAACATAGGCCACTGGAGTTTCGCTGCAAAATGCATCTATGCATCCATTTTGTTGGCACTTTTCAAAATCAATAATCAAGCAAAGTGCAACAATCACAAAAAAAATTCCCATTACTAGTTTTTTTACTAAAAAAATATATTACCAAAAATACCGTAGTTCTAACCCTAACATCCATCCATCTATCTATTCTATTCAAAAAACCTCCATTCTACCTATATTTTCTATTTTATTCTATTCAAAATACCTACAGTCTATTCATATAAGCTATATGTTCTATTTCATTCAGAAAACCTACATTCTACAATCAAATTCTACCTAATTTTTATTACTAAGAATCTCTATACCTAATTTTTTACTAAAAAATTCTATACAGAGAGAGGTGGGGAGGAGTGAGGAGGAGGAGGAGGGAGGAGTGAGGAGGGCAGTGGGAGGAGGAGAGAGGAGGAGGGCAGTGAGAGGAGGGAGGAGAGGGTGGCCGAAGGAGGAGGGGAGGAGGGCAGTGGGAGGAGTGAGGAGGGCAGTGGGAGGAGGGAGGAAGGCGGCCGGAGGAGAGTGAGGGAGGCAGATACCTCGGTAGCGACGGCTGCGCCAGGCGACGGCGGCGGCGGGCATCCGCGGCGAAGCAAGGCAATGCGGGGGGAGATGGAGAGGACGGAGAGTGGAGAGGGAGAGTGAGGCCATGTGCACGGAGAAGATAAGGTGGGCTTAGCAGCAGCGCGGGTCAACAACCCACATTGCTGCTACGCCTTTTAGCTGTAGCGTGGGGCTGGAGCCCATGCTACTACGAAGCGGGGCCTGTGAGCTGGGCCCGGGCTGGCCGCAGTAGCAGCGCGTGTATGGGTGATGTCGCTACTGCTAATTGCATTAGCAGTAGCACGGAACCATGACCAACGCTACTACTGCAGCCAACCCATGGGGTAACGGCGGGGCCCGGTTAGCAGTAGTGCCTGTTGGGGGGACCGCGCTATAGCTAAAACATACCTGCAATGTTTGTTGGCGCCGCGCGCTACTGCTAAGTACTAGTAGTGCATCCCACTAACCCCTCGCTACTGTTATCTATCTAACTATAGGGTTTTCACTAGTAGTGTCCACCACTGTCCACCATGAGGCACACCTCTGACCAGCCAGGTCCGCTGGCACAGCAGCCACGCTGCACCCCGCACGCCAGATCTGCCGCTAGGGCACCAGGTCCCCACGGCGTGCAGCAACCCGAAGGGGTCACGCCCGGACCCCCACCACCGTCGCCTCCCTTGCAGACCTCCCCGTCACCGAGAAGGGAAGTTTGCCGCAGCCCGAACCCGATCCGCCGATTCGACGCACCAGCCAATGCAGCTTGCACAGGCCAGGACCCACCACGCCACCCTGCCACCATGGCCACAGTAGGCGGGAGCCCCAGATCTGTCCAGGCCCGGCCAGCACAGGCCGCCACCCGCCCGGAGGCACCCACTGCAGCCCGCGTGCGCCACTACTGGTGGCTAGAACCTCCGCGGCACCGCCACCTTCCTCAGATCCGACAGTCCTCGCTGGCGGACCTTTAGGTGGTGGCGATGCGAGGGGGGAGGAGAGGAGGGGGCTAGCAGCGGCGTGACTGGGGCTTCCCCCGTGCTGCCAGAGGAGGGCGACGAAGGGGACTTTTTTTTGTCCCCTTCTCTCTCTCTCTCTCTCAAATATCCTTTTATTTGACCATATGATATTTTTGCTTATTCGGCTCCCCTTGCCAGAAAAATCTGGATTTGGTACTTATATATCCATGTCCACATGAGCCCCCGTCAGCGAACAATGTATAAACCTATAGCAAACATTGGCAGGCTGGCCAAGGATGATATAATTGAAGGAAATATGCCCTAGAGGCAATAATAAAGTTGTTATTTATATTTCCTTATATCATGATAAATGTTTATTATTCATGCTAGAATTGTATTAACCGGAAACTTGATACATGTGTGAATACATAGACAAAACACCGAGTCCCTAGTAAGCCTCTACTAGACTAGCTCGTTGATCAAAGATGGTTAAGTTTCCTAACCATAGACATGTGTTGTCATTTGATGAACGTGATCGCATCATTAGGAGAATGATGTGATGGACAAGACCCATCCGTTAGCTTAGCATAATGATCGTTAAGTTTTATTGCTAAAGCTTTCTTCATGACTTATACATATTCCTCTGACTATGAGATTATGCAACTCCCGAATACCGGAGGAACACCTTGTGTGCTATCAAACATCACAATGTAACTGGGTGATTATAAAGATGCTCTACAGGTGTCTCCGAAGGTGTTTGTTGGGTTGGCATAGATCGAGATTAGGATTTGTCACTCCGAGTATCGGAGAGGTATCTCTAGGCCCTCTCGGTAATGCACATCATATGAAGCCTTGCAAGCAATGTGACTAATGAGTTAGTTGCGGGATGATGCATTACGGAACGAGTAAAGAGGCTTGCCGGTAACGAGATTGAACTAGGTATGATGATACCGACGATCGAATCTCGGGCAAGTAACATACCGATGACAAAGGGAATAACGTATGTTGTTATGCGGTTTGACCGATAAAGATCTTCGTAGAATATGTAGGAGCCAATATGAGCATCCAGGTTCCGCTATTGGTTATTGACCGGAGAAGTGTCTCGGTCATGTCTGCATAGTTCTCGAACCCGTAGGGTCCGCACGCTTAACGTTCGATGATGATTTGTATTATGAGTTATGTGATTTGATGACCGAAGTTTGTTCGGAGTCCCGGATGAGATCACGGACATGACGAGGAATCTCGAAATGGTCGAGAGGTAAAGATTCATATATTGGAAGGCTATATTCGGACATCGGAAAGGTTCCGACTGATTCGGGTATTTTTCGGAGTACGGGGGAGTTACAGGAATTCACCGGGAGAAGTAATGGGCCTTATTGGGCCATACGGGAAATAGGAGGCAACAGCCAGGAGGTGGCTCCCCCCCCCCCCCAAGCCCAGTCCGAATTGGACAAGGGGTTGGGGGCGCAGCCCCCCTCTTTTCCCCTCTCCTTTAGGTGGAATCCTACTAGGACTTGGAGTCCAAGTAGGACTCCCCTCTCCCGGCGCGCCTAGCAAGGGCCGGCCGGCCTCCCCCTCCCTCCTTTATATACGGGGGCAGGGGGGCACCCTAGGACACACCAAGATTTGTCTTAGCCGTGTGCGGTGCCCCCATCCACAGTTACACACCTCGTTCATATCGTCATAGTGCTTAGGCGAAGCCCTGCGCCGGTAACTTCATCATCACCGTCACCACGCCGTCGTGCTGACGGAACTCTCCCTCATCCTCAACTGGATCAAGAGCTCGAGGGACGTCATCGAGCTGAACGTGTGCTGAACGCGGAGGTGCCGTATGTTCGGTACTTGGATCGGTTGGATCACGAAGACGTTCGACTACATCAACCGCGTTACTAAACACTTCCGCTTTCGGTCTACGAGGGTACGTGGACATACTCTCCCCTCTCATTGCTATGCATCTCCTAGATAGATCTTGCGTGAACGTAGGAATTTTTTTGAAATTGCACGTTCCCCAACAGTGGCATCCGAGCCAGGTCTATGCGTAGATGATATGCATGAGTAGAACACAAAGAGTTGTGGGCGATAATAGTCATACTGCTTACCACCAACGTCTTACTTTGATTCGGCGATATTGTTGGATGAAGCGGCCCGGACCGACATTACATGACCGTGTTCATGAGACTGGTTCTACCGACGTGCTTTGCACACAGGTGGCTGGCGGGTGTCTATTTCTCTAACTTTAGTACTACGGCCGGTCCTTGTTGAAGGTTAAAACAGCACACTTGACGAAAAATCATTGTGGTTTTGATGCGTAGGTAAGAACGGTTCTTGCTAGAAGCCCGTAGCAGCCACATAAAACTTGCAACAACAAAGTAGAGGACGTCTAACTTGTTTTTGCAGGGCATGCTGTGATGTGATATGGCAAGACATGATGTGATATATGTTATTGTATGAGATGATCATGTTTTGTAAAAGTTATCGGCAACTGGCAGGAGCCTTATGGTTGTCGCTTTATTGTATGAAATGCAATCGCCATGTAATTGCTTTACATTATCACTATGCGGTAGCGATAGTCATAGAAGCAATAGTTGGCGAGAGGACAACGACGCTACGATGGAGATCAAGGTGTCAAGCCGGTGACGATGGAGATCATGACGGTGCTTTGGAGATGGAGATCAAAGGCACAAGATGATGATGGCCATATCATGTCACATATTTTGATTACATGTGATGTTTATCTTTTATGCATCTTATTTTGCTTAGTACGGCGATAGCATTATAAGATGATCCCTCACTAAATTTCAAGGTATAAGTGTTCTCCCTGAGTATGCACCATTGCGAAAGTTCTTCGTGCTGAGACACCACGTGATGATCGGGTGTGATAGGCTCTACGTTCAAATACAACGAGTGCAAGACAGTTTTGCACATGCGGAATACTCGGGTTAAACTTGACGAGCCTAGCATATGCAGATATGGCCTCGGAACACTGAGACCGAAAGGTCGAACGTGAATCATATAGTAGATATGATCAACATAGAGATGTTTACCATTGAAAACTACTCCATCTCACGTGATGATCGGACATGGTTTAGTTGATATGGATCACGTGATCATTTAGATGACTAGAGGGATGTCTATCTAAGTGGGAGTTCTTAAGTAATATGATTAATTGAACTTTAATTTATCATGAACTTAGTCCTGGTAGTATTTGCAAATTATGTTGTAGATCAATAGCTCGCGTATAGCTCCCCTGTTTTATTTTTGATATGTTCCTAGAGAAAACTAAGTTGAAAGATGATAGTAGCAATGATGCGGACTGGTTCCGTGATCTGAGGAATATCCTCGTTGCTGCACAGAAGAATTATGTCCTTGATGCACCGCTAGGTGACAGACCTATTACAGGAGCAGATGCAAATGTTATGAACGTTTAGCAAGCTCGATATGATGACTACTTGATAGTTTAGTGCGCCATGATTTACGGCTTAGAACCGGGACTTCAAAAATGTTTTGAACGCGACGGAGCATATGAGATGTTCCAAGAGCTGAAATCGGTATTTCAGACTCATGCTCGTGTCGAGAGGTATGAGACCTCTGACAAATACTTTGCCTACAAGATGGAGGAGAATAGCTCAACCAGTGAGCATATGCTCAGAATGTCTGGGTACTACAATCGCTTGAATCAAGTGGGAGTTAATCTTTCAGATAAAATAGTGATTGACAGAGTTCTCTAGTCACTATCACCAAGTTACTAGAACTTCGTGATGAACTGTAATATGCAAGGGATGAATAAGACAATTCCCGAGCTCTTCGCGATGCTAAAGGCTGCGAAGGTAAAGATCAAAAAGGAGCATCAAGTGTTGATGGTTAACAAGACCACTAGTTTCAAGAAAAAGGGCAAAGGGAAGAAGGGGAACTTCAAGAAGAATAGCAAGCAAGTTGCTACTCCTGGGAAGAAGCCCAAGTCTGGACCTAAGCCTGAAACTGAGTGCTTCTACTGCAAAGGGACTGGTCACTGGAAGCGGAACTGCCCCAAGTATTTGGCGGATAAGAAGGATGGCAAAGTGAACAAAGGTATATTTGATATACATGTTATTGATATGTATTTTACTAGTGTTCATAGTAGCCCCTGGGTATTTGATACCGGTTCAGTTGCTAACATTAGTAACTCAAAACAGGAGTTGCAAAATGAACAGAGACTAGTTAATGACGAGGTGATGATGTGTGTTGGAAGTGATTCCAAGGTTGATAAGATCACCATCGCACACTCCCTCTACCTTCAGGATTAGTGTTGGACCTAAATAAATGTTATTTGGTATTTGCGTTGAGCATGAATATGATTGGATCATGTTTATTGCGATACGGTTATTCATTTAAGTCAGAGAATAATTGTTGTTCTGTTTACATGAATAAAACCTTCTATGGTCATACACTCAATATAAATGGTTTATTGAATCTCGATCGTAGTGATACACATATTCATAATATTGATGCCAAAAGATGCAAAGTTGATAATGATAATGCAACATATTTTGTGGCACTGCCGTTTAGGTCATATTGGTGTAAAGCGCATGAAGAAACTCCATTCGGATGGACTTTTGGAATCACTTGATTATGAATCATTTGATGCTTGCGAACCATGCCTCATGGGCAAGATGACTAAGACTCCGTTCTCCGGAACAATGGAGCGAGCTAATGACTTATTGGAAATAATACATATCGATGTATGCGGTCCGATGAGTGTTGAGGCTCATGGCGGGTATCGTTATTTTCTCACCTTCACAGATGATTTGAGCAGATATGGGTATATCTACTTGATGAAACATAAGTCTGAAACATTTGAAAAGTTCAAAAGAAATTCAGAGTGAAGTGGAAAATCATCGTAACAAGAAAATAAAATTTCTACGATCTGATCGTGGAGGTGAATATTTGAGTTATGAGTTTGGTCTTCATTTGAAACAATGTGGAATAGTTTCACAACTCACGCCACCTGGAACACCACAGCGTAATGGTGTGTTCGAACGTCGTAACCGTAATTTATTAGATATGGTGCGATCTATGATGTCTCTTACCGATTTACCACTATTGTTTTGGGGTTATGCATTAGAGACAGCTGCATTCACGTTAAATAGGGCACCATCTAAATCCGTTGAGACGACACCATATGAACTGTGGTTTGGCAAGAAACCTAAGCTGTCATTTCTTAAAGTTTGGGGTTGCGATGCTTATGTGAAAAAGCTTCAGCCTGATAAGCTCGAACCCAAATTGGAGAAGTGCGTCTTCATAGGATACCCAAAAGAAACTGTTGGGTACACCTTCTATCACAGATCCGAAGGCAAGATATTTGTTGCTAAGAATGGATCCTTTCTAGAGAAGGAGTTTCTCTCGAAAGAAGTGAGTGGGAGGAAAGTAGAACTTGATGAGATAGTTGTACCTTCTCTTGAATTGGAAAGTAGTTCATCACAGAAATCAGTTCCAGTGATGCCTATGCCAATTAGTGAGGAAGTTAATGATGATGATCATGAAACTTCAGATCAAGTTACTACCGAATCTCGTAGGTCAACCAGAGTACATTCCGCACCAGAGTGGTACGGTAATCCTGTTCTGGAAGTCATGTTACTAGACCATGACAAACCTACGAACTATGAGGAAGCGATGATGAGCCCAGATTCCGCGAAATGGCTTGAAGCCATGAAATCTGAGATGGGATCCATGTATGAGAACAAAGTGTGGACTTTGACTGACTTGCCCAATGATCGGCGAGCCATTGAGAATAAATGGATCTTCAAGAGGAAGATAGACGCTGATAGTAGTGTTACTATCTACAAAGCTCGACTTGTCACAAAAGGTTTTTGACAAGTTCAAAGTGGTGACTACGATGAGATTTTCTCACTCATAGCGATGCTTAAGTCTGTCCGAATCATGTTAGCAATTACCGCATTTTATGAAATCTGGCAAATAGATGTCAAAACTGCATTCCTTAATGGATTTCTTAAAGAAGAGTTGTATATGATGCAACCAGAAGGTTTTGTCGATCCTAAAAGTGCTGACAAAGTGCGCAAACTCCAGCAATCCATCTATGGACTAGTGCAGACATCTCGGAGTTGGAATATACGCTTTGATAAGGTGATCAAAGCATATGGTTTTATACAGACTTATGGTGAAGCCTGTATTTACAAGAAAGTGAGTGGGAGCTCTATAACATTTCTGATATTATATGTGGATGACATATTGCTGATTGGAAATGATATAGAATTTCTGGATAGCATAAAAGGATACTTGAATAAGAATTTTTCAATAAAAAGACCTCGGTGAAGCTGCTTAAGTATTGAGCATCAAGATCTATAGGGATAGATCGAGACGCTTAATAGGACTTTCACAAAGCACATACCTTGACAAAATTTTGAAGGAGTTCAAAAAAGAATCAGTCAAAGAATGAGTTCTTGCCTATATTCAAGGTATAAAGTTGAATAAGACTCAAAGCATGACCACGGCAGAAGATAGAGAGAGAATGAAAGTATGAACAAGTCGGGCTTTGAGTCTTACTCAACTTTATACCTTGAATACAAGAACATATATACCTTTACATCTATAACAGATTTACGTACGAAATCCATAGCAGCACCACCTACATGCATGTATGCATCTCGGATAAAAATTAAGATCGAAGAAGAAGATGCTGATGAACAAGTCGCGCTCCGCCCTCTCGCGCCTCTTCCTACTCTGCAGGAATCGCCCACCGCGACCACTGCGGGAGCACGCCGCTGCCTCGCAGCTCCGAGTTCCGGAGGCAGCCAAACGAAGTTTGCCCTTCTCCTTCTCCGAGCCCGGCGGCCACATCATCAAACGGCCACCACCACCGCTGATCAGCTCTCGCCGCCGGCCAGAGATCCCATGGCACCACGATCCTCGGAAGGTGGCTGCAGCGACGGCCTTCGCCGCTGGCTCATCAGCGATCGCTGCCCACCTCAGATACGACAAGACCGTGCCGTTCACCGGGCGCACCCACCTTGTCGTGCTCTCTCACCAAGAAGCACGCGAGCTCGAAGAGGCCGACTTCGTGAAGAAGCACGATATCCTTGGCCCGCACCACCCCCACACCGTCCGAATCCGTCACATTGCCCGCGAGATCATCATTACCGCACACATTGCCCTGGACATCAAGCAGAGGCAGACGGGTGGCCGCGGCGTTGTTGGCGCCGCCTCTCCTCGCAGCGCCGCTCTTCTTCTTCCTCTCGTTGCCTCACACAACTCTCTTGTGGTTTCTCTCCATCTTCTTCTCTCAAGAATACAAGAACACACACATGGGAGAAACTCAAACACACACACACACGCATGGACCAAGAAGGAGCACAAATGCTTTGCCATAGGCTCTTCTCCTTGGCGAACACACATGCTACATATTTTCCTCAGCCCTCTTAGCCTCTTATCTCATTCATCTGGTCACTTAAATAGTAGATACAAGACTCACGAATGCACGCCGGCCATCACACCCGGCCACTAACTGGACGTCCTTCATGCACTAACTAATCCTATCTACATGCACGTACTAACAGGCCTTATCCTACTCCTAGCTAGAATCATTCCAGCAGCCACAAGACTCGGTTAACAACTTATGCATGCAGCCTAATCACTACTACATGCACGCCTATGCCCGGCCCTTGCTCAACCTCCTCTTAACGGCCAAAGGACTAGGCCAACTCAATATGCACGTAGAGCCCCACGCTCCGGCCTTCGTCGCACTTGCCGCATCACACGGCCACGCTGCCTCGCGCAACACTGCAGCCTCACGCCGCCATCGGCATCTCGCCATCATCGCCGTATCGCATGACGCCTTGGCAGCTCGCCTTCTCCGCACGCCTCCGCTGCAACTTCGTCAGACAATCTACTCCCTAGACAAACTAAGCTACATGCATAACGAAAAACAAACTATGCAGATACATGAATCAAGATTAAGTCTAACATTTTCTCCCCTAATCTTGATTCTCCGATCTTCAATGCGGATCACCCGCAGCCACTTGACGACGCCATGGCAACGCCGTAGAAAACTTGCTGTGGACGACATCGTCGCAATGCCGATCGCCACCGCACACCATCTTGTCGTAGACGACGCCATCGCAGCGCCAACCACCTGCCATGGACAATCTTGCCATGGATGACGCCATCGCAGCGCCGGTCACCACGGCGTCATGCCACCCACAACGGCCTCCTCTTGAAGCGGACCACGCCTTCGCGACGCCGATCACCACGCCATCATCGCCTTGTGGCATCGCACCGCAACTGGCCGCCTGCGGCATCGCGCCGTCGCCGGCCTCCACCTCGCGCCGCCGTCGCGGCCACCTTGGATCGACAGGGCTCTGATGCCAATTGTTGGCGCCGCCTCTCCTCGCAGCGCCGCTCTTCTTCTTCCTCTCGTTGCCTCACACAACTCTCTTGTGGTTTCTCTCTATCCTCTTCTCTCAAGAACACAAGAACACACACACATGGGAGAAACTCAAACACACACACACACGCATGGACCAAGAAGGAGCACAAATGCTTTGCCATAGGCTCTTCTCCTTCGCGAACACACAGGCTACATATTTTCCTCGGCCCTCTTGGCCTCTTATCTCATTCATCTGGTCACTTGAATAGTAGATACAAGACTCACGCATGCACGCCGGCCATCACACCCGGCCACTAACTGCACATCCTCCATGCACTAACTAATCCTATCTACATGCACGTACTAACAGGCCTTATCCTACTCCTAGCTGGAATCATTCCAGCAGCCACAAGACTCGGCTAAGAACTTATGCATGCAGCCTAATCACTACTACATGCACGCCTATGCCCGGCCCTTGCTCAACCTCCTCTTAACGGCCAAAGGACTAGGCCAACTCAATATGCACGTAGAGCCCCACGCTCCAGCCTTCGTCGCACTTGCCGCATCACACGGCCACGCTGCCTCGCGCAGCACTGCAGCCTCACGCCGCCATTGGCATCTCGCCATCATCGCCGTATCGCACGACGCCTTGGCAGCTCGCCTTCTCCGCATGCCTCCGCTGAAGCTTCGTTCGGACAATCTACTCCCTAGACAAACTAAGCTACATGCATAACGAAAAACAAACTAACTATGCAGTACATGAATCAAGATTAAGTCTAACAGGCGTGAATCAGGATTGGATGGAGAAGCTGGACTGGGAGGTGATCGTCGTCGAAAGCGACAACTTCTTGGTAGGGACCTATCCCGGATCCGCCAAGATCATCGTCAGCACTCGAGTGTTGGAGTGTCATTGCAAAAGTGATGTCGAGATCGCCGCTTTTCTTTCCCACGAGGTATGTACTAGTACCTAGATTCCCCCTGCGGTTTTGGCAGCAAACTATTTCTAAGACATCTCTGCATGAACGCCCGATTAGACGACCTCATGATTCGCGCAAAGTGTACAGGTTTAGGAAACGTTAATCTTTTTTTTTCGAGGGAGAGAAAACCTTAATCTGACGACTCTGAGCAATAATTGGCCGAGAATAACTATTTCTAAATCGACTTAGCCACAGCCCACGGGGCCATAGTCTTCTTTTTAGTCGACTGGGCGATAGCTCTCTCTTTTCTCAACTAAAAATATCCAGCTGACATCGATGTCTTCTTCCTGTTGTACACATAGGTCGCCCACGTCATTGCAAGGCACACATCAGAAATGATCAGCAATTGGTTTCCAATAAAGGCCTTGAAACGAAGGTAAACATATACGCGTATTTATACATTCTACATTGTATCATGTGATCCAGGTCCTCGCCACCGGCATCATATTAATTATGAAACCTACATAGCGCACGTATTTCATATTTCAAGATACATGATCCATGTAGGCAAGAGATAGAGGCGGATCATATCGGGATGCTGTTGTTCGCCGCTGCTGGTTTCGATCCACGCATAGTCCCGCTGTTGTGGGACAGGTTTGCGAAGAAGGAAGCACACTCGACTCTGCAAATATGGGAACTTTACATCACTGACGCACATCCGTGTAGCAAGAGAAGATCGGCCTGAGAACATGGAGGAGGCGTTGGAATTGTACAGACAAGTTAGGCCTCGTGTGCAACCAAAGTATCCAGAAATACAAGAACATGAGAAGCGCGACGATCGACTTCTGCCACGTCTTGTGCATTTCTTCAGGAATCGAATGCAAGTATACGACGGAATTTCACAAGTTAGCCGTTGACGCACTACTGAGACTCTGGATTTCTCAGGAAAATGCTTCGGCTCATGTTCAGGATCGTCCAAATAAATGGTTTCCTGTACAAATTCTTAGGTCTATCTGTACAATCAAATGCGGGAATTCTTCAGGATTCTAGAATCCAGCAATTTTCTTCTATATTCAAAACAAGCCCTTAATTATGCCGGTCAAGGTCAATCTCTATTTTTGGTATCTGACACAAATTTTGACTTTAGATTTAACTAAAAAATGCATGTCATAAAAAATAATATCATTGAAAACTATGTTTAAATACAAATCCAACGATATAATTTTTCATGACATGCATTAATATTTTGTTAGTTAAATCAAAATTTGGCACGAAATACAAAGGGGGTTAATAAACCAGGACGGAGGTAGCAGAAGTTATACGCTACAAACGTACGCTGTTGGGTTTCGAGAGAGCTGCCTCCGTGGCGTCTGGCGTAATGCCGTTCTAGACCTTTCCCACTCCAGTAGCATCTAGATCTGTTCTCAGATCAAAAAAAAAAAGCATCTAGATCTGTTCTTCTCACTCAACTCTTTCCTATTCCCAATCTTTCTCCACCATGATCTAAGCCCAATCTATTCCCCTCAATAGTAGTTCTGCTGGATTCTTGCATCTCTGCTAAGATCTACTCATGGAAGGAAATCAAGTAGCTGCTATCCAAGAAGAGGAAGGGGAAGAAAGAGGAGCCGGACAAACAGAGGAATATCAAGAGGCTGAGGTTCCAGATCTGGCTTTGAATCTGCAAGTAATGAGTATCTCTGCACCAAGGGTTCATAATCTGCGGGCAACACAGGTTAGTCAAGATCCACAGATTGAGTCTGGTTACAATCTCTTAATCAAAGTAGCTTGCACAGGAGGTACCCCAAGGTCCTTATCTCAGCAAGTTATTTCTCAAGCAATGGCCCGAGCATGGAGACATCATTTTAATGCGATTTCTCAATTATCTGCAAATCTTTTCATGGCTCATTTTACCTCTCAAGAATCCATGATGTTTGTTCTTATGCGTCAGCCATGGACAATGGGTTCAGATAATCTACTCATTGAATGGATAGGCCCAGCAGATGAATCTAAGACGAAGGATGATTACAAGTTCGACCACATATATGTGAGTGTTCGTGTTTACGGGGTACCAAAAAAATCACAGATCGCTCCAACTTTTACAGCAAATCCTCTCTACTGTTGGCAAGCCGTCTGAATTTCACCCTTTGCAAGAAAGCATGTTGTTTGCTAGATCAGACTATATTTGGGGAACTACAAAGATTAGAATTTGTGATCCAATTGTGGACAAAATCAGTTTGACATTGGATGAAAAGAACACTAAAACGGTCTATCTTTATTATGAAAAGATTGGCAGAATCTGCTTGTTTTGTGGAGTGATGTTTCATACAGTCCAACATTGCCAGAAGAGAAATAACATTATTATGGAAAGGGTGAGAAGCGGACAATCAACAGAAGATATTCCCTTCTTCAGATATGGAGAATGGGTAATGGACTCAGGGAAAATTCCATCACAGGCCATTGAAAAAGAAATAGCCACAAATCCCATTCTGAGCAGATTTCAAAAGATGTTCCAGGAGGATCAGAATAAGGAAAGTGGCAAAATAGATCTCCATCCAAGTTTCCCTCCAAGGCACTACTACTATGGTAGCACTGGTCCAACTTTGACTACAGATAAGCAAAGTAATCAGGAAAGAATACATGATTTCATCACAGAGGGCAGGCAAGAGAACCAACGTACTCAGCTACCTACTATCCCCAACCATCCAATTCAGAATCTGTACACAAGAGAGAGACTCAAAGGTACTGGTGGCGCCGAAAGGCACAGGACAACTTCATTTAACAATTCTGGAATTCATGACTTTGAAATGGAGGATTTGCCTGAGAATGTTCAGTATGGACAGAAGCTTGGGCCTGGAATGGTCCAACGACATATGCAAAATAGCCCGCCTGTTGTACAGATGTCAATCCAGTCCTTGGATCAAGCAATGGCCTATGAGGAGAAGCATGTCCAAATAAATCAATCCAAGACAACAAACCCTTCTAGCCAAACTACACCTAGAATCTATATGTTTAGTGATAGCATTTATCCTAACTTACTGTAATTTCAGGATAAGCATTTTAGCCTTGCTGAATGTCACTATACATCAGTTCCGCATCAGTTCAGGGCAGTGTTTGATTAATCATTTGCATCCGTACCTCATCAAAGCCATCTCCATCAAAAAGAAGCATTTGTCAAGCAATTGCACTACAATATGCTTGAAACAAGTAACCCTTTAACCTTCTTGGACCCCTTTGGGATAAGATCCTCACCCTCAAGACGAATTTCCCGGTGCATTTTCCACCATAATGCTCCGAACTGGCTGTGAAACCTATCCTTAAAACACGTTTGATCACAGGATATAGAAAATCTGGATACCGATTCCATGCATCTCTTAATGCTGCCCGGTTGGCAATTAAATTCTGACCAGCCTTCATCCTACTAAGAAGATCTCCAGCTTTCAGACAGGAACTCCCGAGCTTCCTTAAGACATGGCAAGACATCCCCCTTAAGCAAAGAACAAGCAAATATCTGCAACCGAGTGGAGCCGTCATTCACAGGTAACCTATGCAGGGGAAGCTGCCAATTATGTCGAGAAAAGATGGGGCAGACAAAACAGTAGACTTTGTCCTTTTTAGGGTCGTAACACATTTCTCATCAGCACAACTTTCAACTGATTAATCACATCTTCTGGATTGATGAGCCCCAAGCGTAATTTTTCCTGATGCTCTGCATGCAAATTCTGCAATGTGCATATAAAGGTTAACAACAGCTATATTTTTTCTTTATACAGATGAAAACAAGGCAACGTTATTAAGTTTCAACCTTCCAAATCTTTACAACTCTAGATAGCATCCCGATAAGTATATCTGTGTTCAAACTCCTTTCATGTGCCTCATCCAAGATGATTACAGAATAGCGCTTCAGCAGAATGTCACTCTGGAGAAGATCAGTAAGTCATGTGAGGAGCAGGATTATGATTTATGTCTTACATAGCTCATATTAGAAGACAAATCACCATGCACATTTCAGAACAAGCAATCACCTGCTGTACATTGTACCATTACATAAACTATTAGAATTATGGAGAGGCTATTAGAAAAACATGGAAGAATACTAATTGAGTGTCAAAATCGAACAGCTTATATGAAGATTAAGCCTCAATAGAGTTGCTATGACGATCAGTGAACATGAAAAACACTTGACAACTATGACTTCCAAAGTTAAAACAGGTGCATAAGTTATCAATCAGTCATTGTTAGCCGTTTTTTCATAAGTTAGGATGGTTAACAGTAAGTTAAGTCGAGAAAAAATGGCTCTTGTTTAAATAAACAAGGCAGCCAAGACAAGTAATCAGATGCACAACCTGGATCTCTCGCAGCAAAATGGCATCTGTCATAAACTTAATGGAGCAATTACTTCCTACCATTTTATCATGCCTAACTTGAAAACCAACTTCCTTTCCCAGCTTAAGTCCTAGCTCATACAAAAATCTCCTAGCTGTGGCAAGAACAGCAACACGCCGTGGTTGGGTGATACCAATAATCCCTTTTCTGACAACTCGATTGCTCGTACCAAAGCCAGCTTCGTACAAGAACCGCAAAAAACAAGTGGCACAATGAGCAATAATTAAGTTGGCAACTGTTTACCACAAGGAGATGGTACCTTAAGCACTCAGCTTAAAAGGTGGTAAAACACCAAGTCTTTGCACACACTCACCTGTGGGACCTGAGTAGTTTTACCACAGCCTGTTTCTCCACACAGAATTACAACGGATTTTCGTAGATAGCTTCCATTATTTCCTGTTCCATCATTATTATTGGGAGAGCCCTCCTTGCCACAGGTACTACAATTGGCGGATTGAAGCACTCTTGCACAACAGCTCCCTCCTGTATCAGTTCTTCATCCTACCAAAATAAAAGAACTATTGAGTGAGTAAACTCTGAAGTAAGCACAACAGCTTCTGGTTGTAATCTCATTAGGGAATAGGTAAATCCAATATTTACAAAGATCATCTAGATGATGCTGAGGTGAACATAAAAAATAACATATTACAGATGTAGTTCACCTGGAAATCTATCGCCACATGAGAGCAACTTGGAACACTTGGTTTGTTGAATCTGCCAACATGTCAGAAAGATCAATAGTCCCTTCAGTTTTTGGTCCTGGAATGCTCATGTCAACATCTACCACTCGTTCGCATTCCACTGGTTTCATTGCATCGTTCTCTATGACATTCTTACTTTTCCTATCATTCAAATTTCTGTTACATTCATTTGCATCTGTTGGATCAACAACTTTATGTCGAAAACCTTCCTCTGAAGCCTCACTGTTTTCAGAATCTTTCTGATAACCATGTTTCTTGAATAAAGAGAGTTCTTCAGGAACAAAACAACCAAACCTGCCCTGGAGAACTGCGCAGCCCACCTAAGTTTTTCTTTCAAAGTCTCAGCCTGCAGTAGAGTAAAAGCCTATGAAGAATTAACATATAAAATTGTGAAATGTAACAAATCTGACAGTTATGATGTGTATTATACTTGACCAATAGTGCCTGAGGCATGCAGCAGCGAATGTCCATCAACTGAAATCTTATCAATACTGCCACCATTATACACAATCATCAGAAAATATACACCATTCTGAACGGAGTAAGTTGAGATCAGTGTACCGCAAAATCTCGATGCTTCTTGCTTGCAGGAGCTTCTTTTGCTTTTCCTCCTGGGAAAACTCAGGCTGTCATTGATATAGACACTAGGACCAACTATCAACCAAACAGATACTAGGTTGAGGAGGCGTACCTCCAATTTCTGCAGCTCTTTTAGCTGTATCTTCGGGTCTTGTCTGCTTTTCTTACGACTCTAGCAATCCAGAGGTTATGTAAGGCACAAAATCACACTGCTGGCCGCACTAGTAACAGCACGTCCAAATGAAACTCGATAAATGGGCTCCAAATTAAGTTGGCAGGACCTTGGCTTCCCCTTGAGCCTTGTTCTTCCTATTGCAGGGCAAAATCAGCGCGTTACTGCCGTCCATGCTCGAGCTACAAACGGAGCAAACATCAACCATAAACAAATGTCACAAGTCACAGCAGATGCAAACAAGGGGGCAACGGACCGGGGTAGGGTGTCTCACCTAAGGTGGAGGCCACGCCGGTGGCCGCGGGGGGATGGGCGGAAGCTTCTCGAAGACGGCGCGGCGACAAGGCAAGCGTTCCGCAGGAGCGAGAACAGCCGGCGCCCCGAGTATGCTCTGTTCGTCTTCTCGCCTCGCGATCAGCGGCTGGCAGCAAGCGGCGGCGGCGGCGGCGGCAGGTAGGTTTTTTTTTTCGCAGCCAGCACGAGCACCACTCTTTTTTTTTTCTCGGAATCACAGGAGCACTATTCTTTTTTTTTTCCTGAGAATCACACGAGCACTGCTCCAAAATCTTCAACATTTCTTGGGAAAAAATGTGAACAGTTTTCCTTAAAAAAATTGAATAATGTTTTGAAATCTTGAGCAAATTTCCAAATTCGAACAAACTTTTAATATGTGAACAATTATTGAAAAAATGAACAAAATATTGAAATTACGAATATTTGTGGAATGTTTTATATATGACGAACAATTTTTAAATATACATTGAACAATTTTTAAATACACATTGAATTTTTCTGTGATATACGCTGAATAAGATTTAAATACACATTGAATTATTTTGTGATATACACTGAACGATATTTAAATACACATTGGACATTTTTGTGAATATGCTGAACAATTTTTGAATTGTGAGCAAAATGTGAAAATATGACATTTTTTTAAAATATGAACAATTATTTTTTTAAATGTGAACATTTTGTGAATCACAAACTCTTTTGGAAATTGTGAATTTTATTTGAAAACAAGAACATTTTTTGAAATCATGAACAATATTTGAAAGCAAAAGACAAAAAAAGGAAAAAAACATAAAAAAGAAAAAAGAAACATAAAGAAAAGAAGAAAAAATAGGAACACCTGCGTGGCCCGGCCCAACTAGGAGCGCCTTCAGCGAAGCCATGACCTTTTGACGCTCACAGGCGTCAAATAGGATCTCGCATTCTGTAGCACATAATGAGTTCATTAGAATGGCGGTCACGCTTCGGGCTGTTTGACATGCCAGGAGAATGGCGATACACGAGGATATATTCCAAAGTCCATTATCGACTCACTGTTTCATGAATATTTTTATGTTTGAGATACAAATTTTGGAGAAATCTGCCTCAACGAGCACTAGATCAACCCCAGCCCGACCAAATCATTGGCTGGCTTCACCCTATGGCTTGTGCAAAATAAATGTCAATGCAGCACTGGCGGGGAACAGATCGATTGGAGCTGTTGCAGCAGTATGCAGAGATCGTCTTGGAGGTTTGCAGGGCGCATCTGCTATAGTTTTTATGTGGATAGGGGGTCCAACAACTTTGGAAGCTCTAGGAGTGAGGGGAGCTTCCTAGTAACGTGGAGTAAAGGTAGCAAAAAATGGGGCTGTGCAGTAGCCAAACACAAAGTACTCCTTACTGGGAGTAGTATATGCTTAAAAGAAAATAAAATAAAAAGTAATTATGATTAAATAATTCAGAGCTAGAATTGTGTTCGGCCCTGGTTGTTTTTTTTTCCTAGGTAATACTAAACTTCTATTATGAATTAGTTGTAGGCCCTCCACAAAATATTCCAGAATTTAGATGGTCATGTGGAAATTCCAAAATCAATTTACCATATGCTCTTTCATTATGAAGACAGTCTGGTCTCTTTGTGACGACGACCAAATGGTTCAATGCATGAACTATTTGGCAGCTAATATCTTGCGAAGTACTCTATCAGGGCATCTTGAATGCCGACTCGTAGCATGGGTTCGTGCTGTCCGGACTGCGAAAATCATTCAACACAAATCTGTATTGGTCCGCATGACGGTCCAAACACATTTTCTTCCGTAAACCGGGGACAAATGTGGGGGTTTTGTGGGAGTCCGGGCTGCTACCACGCCCGCTTTTGACTGCCCCGGCCCACTCA
This sequence comes from Thinopyrum elongatum, assembly GCA_011799875.1. Classification (NCBI taxonomy): domain Eukaryota; kingdom Viridiplantae; phylum Streptophyta; class Magnoliopsida; order Poales; family Poaceae; genus Thinopyrum; species Thinopyrum elongatum. The sequence goes on from CM022303.1 coordinate 503,423,302, forward strand.
AAACCCCTCCCTCGCTCGCACGCGCTTCCAGCCCGAGACGGTCAGCGTCGCTCCAGAGCGTCAGTGCCCGCATTCATGTCAGGCCAGAGCGAACGCGACCGCGCATTGGCGCCGGTATTGAAGCGGCACGCCGGCCAAGAGAGCGCCGCCCGTGCCGCTTCCCGGTGCAGGCGACTGCTGCGCGCTCAAACGATACGACGGTCGCCCGTCCATCCGTCTGCCGCCCACAGTAATGACACGCAGTTGCAGAGGCGTCTACTCCGATGTCACCCGCCTGTCCCTCTATCGCCCACCATTGCTGTATAAACTGCTGTCGCGGGCATAGCCGCAGTCATCCGCATTTGATCCCTCTCTGCACCACTCCTAGCATGGATTCCTCCCCTGCCAAAGCTCTCTGGGACGGGCTGACGCCGGACCAGAAGGAGATGGCCGCAATTGCTGCCGCCTGATTGGTCGGCAGCCAGTCGGAGGACGACGACGTCCCAATGGGGATGCGGCCGCCGACGACGTCCCAATGGGGATGCGACCGATGACGCGTCGGCGCCACCCTCCTTGTCCGCGCCATCCTCCTCCTCCTCCTCCACGCCACCCTCGCCGGTGCATTGCACCATGACCATTGGCGAGGCCCGTGCCCATTACATGGACATGGTGCGGTAGGAGCGGGATGAGCAGTTCCGGGAGGCGCAGGCCGACGTTGTCTACAACCACCAACTCCTCCAGGAGTACCTGCAGGCAGAGGAGCAGCTCGCCGCCGGCAGGGCGATCGCGTTGGACGTGGACCTGACGGAGCAGAAGGCGCTACTCGAGTCCTATCGCTCCGCCCGCGATATCCGCCTCGTCCGTTGGCGATACCGCCAGCGGGCGACGGAGGTGGCGGCCGCCTACAAGGAGTGTGACGAGGCGGCGGGCCTGGTGTTCGGCGACACCGACGACGAGGACGACATCGCCGCCTCCGCCGAGGCCGTGCCCCGCCACGACGACCACGAAGCTGGCACGTCCGCGGGCACTGCTGGCAACGAGGAAGAGTAGTGCACGGTAGGTTGCCACCGCTCGGGTCCCAGGAAGGCCACCGCTCCTCCCCTCCCGTCGACGCCGAGCTTGGTGGGCTGAGCATCGACGGCCGATTAGTCGCTTGGAGGCGACGTGGAGGCGGACAGCTTCAGTTCCGGGGGCTCTGGGGGCGGAGCTGTAGGGCGCCGAGGCGGAACTGAAGAAGGCGAAGCTTCAGTTCTCGGGGCTTGTGACCGGACATGGCGGAACGGGCGTCGGCGATCTTTTACTTTAGGTATTATACCTCTAGAGTCGGACGAGTATCGCTTGTAGTTGAAGTATGTTTGAAACGCAATGAAACCCGGCATGTTTATATGAAATCCAGCTGTATTTGAACGATTTTCATCATGTTAGTTTGAATTGTTGTCAAAATATATACGGCTACAGTTGGATGACAGCCTCCCGCATTCGTGTTCGCGGACGGATGCGGGAGAAAATTTGCGATTGACGGGGTTCACATACCTCCGGATTAAGTAGTAGACTGAGCAGGCGAAGGCTCGGGTTGGAAATAACATACGGCTGGGTATTATTATACATCGCCACAATCTTAAGAATGGCCATTTAGTAAAGGGCAGTACTAGGCGCCGGTCACTGCGCAGCCGCCCGATTCCCCCACATGCAACTGTCAGATTCCGTCCTTCTCCCTCTTGTCGTCTTCTTCCCCCATCACACGCAAGAGAAAAAAAGCCCCACGCTCCTCATGCACAGACCACCCCCCCCGCCGCACGCCGCCTCCCCCGCCGTCATGGCCCCGCACCGCCGCTGCAGCTCGCCGCCGTTTTTGGTTGCAGCTCCTAATCGTACATGCATGGAAGCAGCAAACGTCAATACCGGTAGTAGCAAAAACAGACAATGGTTGCAGCAAAAACACACGTAGTCGCGGGTCTCAGTAATCTCATGATAAATGGATGTAACAATCGACAAAACGGTAGTAGCAAAATCCAAAACGGTTGTAGCATAAGTGGTGCAAATTGTTACAGCCAAAAAAGACATCGCAGCAAAAAGTAAGTTAGTTCCAGCAAAAATCAAAGACTGTGGTAGCAAATTTGCACACTGTTTCCAGCAAAGAAAATACCGTGGTAGCAAAAAATTGGGTGCCATTCCAATAAAAGCCGGAGAATGTTGTAGTAGCAAAATTTTAAGCTAGTTCCAGCAAAAAAGAACTTTGGTTCCAGCAAAACAAAAAACTCGCCGGATCTTGTTGCCGTTGGCTGGTTCCAGTAGCGCTCCTTGCCGGATCCAGCATCGCGTCCTGCTAGTTCCAACATCTGGCTGTGGTCGCAGCACCGCCCCCTTGCCGGTTCCAGCACCGCGCCTGGCTGGTTCCAGCATGTGGTTGTTGTGGACGCAACACCGCCAGTGACGGATCTAAACTGCCGTCCGGCGTCGCCATGGATGTAGCTCCTGGAGGAAGGATAAAGGCTCGGCGTGGAGGAGAAAAAAAGGGGAGGAAGAGGGCGCGGCCGCATCCATGGCTATCTCTCATGTGCAGCAGTTGCCAATCTAGTTCTCAGTGGGGATTTTTTTGTTGCCCTGTGTGAGATCGAGGGAAGGGGAAGGAACTCCATCCATGGCGGCATTTGGGCGTGAGGTAGTACAGAGAGAAACAGAGGACGAGGATAAGGTAGTTGATAGGAAATAAATGGTCGAGAGAGTTCTGCAGTGCGTGGACCCACGTGACAAGTGCGGTCGTGAGAAGAAACGTGGGCATTCGATACGTGCACATCAGACGACGCGAGAAAGACCGGCCCAAACTTGGGCCGGCGGTCCGTCGCGAAACGTTTTCCTTTAGTAAAACTAATATGTGAAAAATAAGGAACACAAACAGGGGATTTTTTTTCTCCTTTTCCTACCAAAAATAAAGAATGACTACGACGTTCATTTTTTTTTTGAAACGGACTACGACGTTCATATGCGGGTGTATGGTACGACTGAGATAACTTTTTATTTTGCGGGAACGGCTGAGGTAAACTTGCTTGTGCTTGCGGTGAAATTCCTGTCTAGTTCGATCATATGCTACGAGAATGGTGTTTTGGAGGCCGAGCTCCATGGAGGTCTTTATTTTTTAAAAATTAAAATTCAAACTTTTATGTTTCAAAAAATTCTGAAAACAAATATGCGTGTATGTAAGGATGTAACCCACATATGTGTAAAATTTCATGATGAAATATATTGAAATGGGACCTGTACAAAAAAGACAAATTCATGGCCTGGTAGGATGAATAGTATCATGTGTTAAACAGCGCCAGATTTGTCTTTTTTGCACAGCCCTCATTACAACGTGTTTTGCCCTGAAAATTTACACACATGTGTGTTATGCCTTCATGTATATCTGTACTTTTTTCAGAATTTTTTGAAATGTAAAAATATGAATTTTAATGAAATTTAAATTTTGAATCTGGAGGCCTTCGATGAGCTCGGTCACGCAATTTCCGATATGCTATCAGCTACCGTGCCGGGCTAGCTATTACGGTAGAGCACTCATATGATTGATGAGATAGTAGCAGTTCACAAAAGCATAGTCACCGAGTGTCAGGGATGGGCATACACAGCTAGCTAGCTGGCCTCATTCATTCACTTTGGATGGATATAGGCTAGACAGCTCGTGGCACGTACGTGGTAGTATGTGCAAATGCACTTGGGCTAGTTCGTGCTCGTGCTGCTAGTATTATTCACACGCACACGACACGACACTGGTAGAGCCGGTCGACAGGACGATACCCACTCCATCCAGCAGTAGCTTTGCTTTGCTATTGGTGCATGCGTCACGTCTCAGATATCCACCACGTAAGTGTCGTGCCGTGCCGTGCCGTGCGTGCATGCGTACGTGCGTCAATTTAATAGCCTGTGTTAGTACGTACGTGCTTTTGATACATCAACAAGTTGTCCAGGACAGCTGCAGTTTCCTGTACAGTTGTAGGAAATGAAAGCAAATCGAGATGCTTCATTTCGATAGTACGCATCTGCTACCTCCTCTGTCCCATAATATAACATAATATAAGAACGTTTTCGAGACTACAATAATGTTCAAAAACGCTTATATTATGGGATGAAGGGGTAGTATCTAATAATGCATGCACATGAGTGCAATGTCACTGCTACGAATTGATCAATCGAGATGGATAGATGGATGCTAGGTGAAGCATCCATATCGGTCGATCCAGCCGTACGTCTCCTGCCGATCGGGCATGCATGCATGTAGCACTTGACAATGATTCGGGTGATGGACCAGCAGCCTTAAACAGCATTAACGTGACATGTTTGTTTCTTGCTCCGGGTCTAGATGCACACTCGAGATATATCTGTCGAGCACGTGCGATCGTCTGCAACGAGATCAAATCAGCCATACGAGCTGATACGTGACGTGCAAAAATGTGTGAGGAAACTGAGGGAGGTGTACAGAGAATCCAGAGCTTTCGGCACAGACTCCGACGTGATTTGACAATGGACTCCTGCTTGCTTCGACGTGCTCTACTGCAGCAACACCTTTTCGAGTGCAGCCGAGGGAAGTGAGCGGGGTGGCTATTGCCGCTATGTGATGCGTAGCGGTATTTCCTCCATCTGGATTTATTGGAATCCCTTGTGTTCTGAATCAAAATTTTGATCTAAAATACAAGGGGGCACAATAGAATATTCCCTTCGTCCGAAAAAGCTTGTCCCAAGCTTGTCCATCAAATAGATGTATCTAGCACTAACTTGGTGCTAAATGCATCCATTTGAGGGACAAGTTTCTCGAACGGAGGGAGTACTACGTAGAGCCAGGCCCAGCCCCGGTGTCTGCTTCTGGATGGAAAAGGTCAAATAATGGTTATCCAGGATGTAAATTTGGATGAAAGAAATTGAGAACTGTCGCCTTAGGATGGTGTGTGATAGGGAGGGTGCGTCCCACGCAGTAGCGGGGACCACAATGCGATAGGCCCTCTTATCGCACATGATACACCGCGGTGTAAACATGTGCGGTTGGGCGAGCTATCGCAAACAACCGGTCGAAACAAAATGTGTGAGAATTGTCATACATCCCGCACGATTTGTGTGGTGCAATCGTATGCGATGCTCGACCTAACACACAGAGTTTAGCTTGGCTCAACGTGGGGGATTGATGACTTATCGCACACGTGACGCAAGGGCAACTATTTGAGAATTGTGGCGTATCACATACATAGAGTTGGACGAAAATGTGATGTATTAGTCATGGCAAATGCTTCATCTGCACAAAAACATTTGTGATTTTTGCACCACCGCACACGGTTCGCCTTTACTTTACGAATGAGATTACATTTAGCATTGGACATGGTGGCTTTGAAGTTGGCGTGTGGAATGAGGAGCTATCGCACAAGATTGAAAACGGTCCTAGGGTCCCGGCACACGCGTATACTTGTTCCTTAGTGTGTGCGATGATCAATGCATTCATACGTCTCAGATGTATTTATAATTTTTGTATGATTTATGCTACATTGATATAAATTCTATATAGTTTTCACACACATTTTATCAATTTTTATTGGAATAACATACTCCCTCCATCCGGAATTACTTGTCGGAGAAATGGATCTATCTAGATGTATTTTAGTTCTAGATACATCCATTTTTTATACATTCTGCAACAAGTAATTCTGGATGGAGGGAGTATTGATCTAGTGCCTAGTGCCGGTTTATGTTTTTGCTATTTTTGAAATTTCAGAAAATCACCATACAAAAAATCCATAAAAAACAAAACAAAATAGGTGGGGAGTTTTTGTGCTCGAAGAAAACCAGGGGCCAAGGCCTACCCCCTGGTGGGGCCCAAAAGCTCTAGGCTCCCTTAGGAGGCGGCCTACTTATAGGGGGACCTAGACGGGGAGAATACATTCATCCTACACCTCCCGTGGATTGATAAACTTAGGTTATCCACTTTAGGAAAATGTGTTATTGTGGTACAAAACTCTGTGTTTGGAGTCCAACACAGTCTACAAGTATAGAAGTGTATAGTAGACGTCATGCATTACCCATGGTTCTATTCTCGTGTGCCCTTTTCTAGTATATCACACACAGTTCCGTTCTATCGAGTGTGCTCTTTTGTTTTGCATTGCACACACTCATTTTCAAGAACTATGTGCTTAGTAGATAACCAAAAGAAGGGAAAATCCCATATTATTTGAATTATCCCTGCAAATGTCAAATTTGCCAGAGTCTGTATTTGAAAACATATTGCCCACATCAATCACATTCATCAAAATATTGGTCATGGCGAATAATGCATGCTAGCTAATTTCACACATGTACATATGTGGAGCACTGATCAAAATAAAGCATTGTCATAATCATAGTCTACAAAAGACGGAGACCTTATGCCAGCCACACATCACATGGAAAACAATACATTCATTTGTAAATGTTTAGCAGCAAACACACCAAACAATAATTGAAAGGATACTTATTTTTTTAAAGGTTTACTTAAATTTCCATCCACTGTAGTGACGTAGTTCTAGGCGAAGAATTAGGTGAGAAATCCCCTAACATTGAGCATCTTAGCTTCGGATCAGCAGGCCAACCTCCATATCTTTAAAGAGTTGCATGTTTTTAATGTCTGAATGTGTCGTACTGTAGAGTAAAAAGTATTGAATTACTAAGATATGGTCTTACTTCTGACAGAATGTCAGAGTTTGTTGTTGCAGTAGATCAACATAAATAATTCATGTGTTTGCAAACATAGAAGCCCCGAAGGTTAGTCCCTTCTGGCTACCGAGGACACTAAAATTTTGTGTACATAATTATTCAATTATACGCCTATTAGGAACAACTTAATCCCTAAGATATAATATGTTCCATTTTTTCATATGGACATATACATTGAGAAATGTGTTTCTTTAGCAACTTGAACACACGACTAACATAGGAGAAGATATTTGTGAACTTTAGGTTATAAGTTCTGGAATAACTATATTTCGGTATCATACCAAAAAAGGGAATTGTGCACCGAAGGTGATTTCCTATCATCGGGGTTCCCTCCGCGGCGAAAGTACTCGACAGATGCACTAAAAATGAATATGAATTTTTCTTACTCAATTTTGAAACCAGAGATGAATACAAATTTGAGCAACGGAGAATTCAATACCGTCTCAAGAATTCCTTAATAAAATTTAGATCTAGACGTTTTTGTGACATGTGGAGTGGATCTATGTACTCATCGCATACAACTCCCTTTGCCTCACGATAGATTACACAACCCGGGTTGATACTTTGACGGTATCTTTGTGATCAACTTCTTGATCACTATACTTAGTTATCATCATTGTGAGTTTGTACCCTTTTCTTGTTTTCGTATTCCGGTATCCTCGTGACTAACTCATTGATCACAATACCTGGCTAGGCGATGCCGAACACGTAATATCGAGTGGGCCTAGAGTGTATCTCTCCATCTCCGGAGGAAAACATTCTAGTCTTGACATATCTAGCACCATGACATACTTTTCGACTTATTCAAATGTCATCTTTATAATTACCTAGTTACTTAGTAACGCTTTATGTCCTTGAAATAACCATATGGTATATGGGTCTACGATATTATCATGGTCAAAGGACACAAGTAAACGTTAACACATTATGAGAAAACACAGACAACATATTGTTGACCTGATCTCACGGTATTTCATAAGTGTGTCTATCGAACACCATTGTTACCCTAACAATTTGTTCTCATTACTGCTGGCATCCTTATTACATTAACAGTGTCCATGATCACGAAACAAGACCATCATCAATAGATGAGCTAGTATAAAGGCCTGAATAAGGATCTGTTTGGTGTTTATTATTCAAAAAGTGCAACATTTTTCCTTCGAATCTCATATTATGAAATTAATGCAGTTCTAGCATCTATAGAAAATAAACTTAATCAAGAACTAGGAAATAAAATAATAATAAAATTATTATTGCCTCTAGGGAATATTTTAAACAATATTCCACTTGCACTAGAGTCAATATTCTAGTCAATGCTTAAGCTCCTAACACCTATGGCATTCAGATGTTGCTCATGCCTTGTTTATGGTAAAGACTTCATCAACGGATCTGACACATTCAGTTCCATCTGTATTTTGCATATCTTTACGACTCCTTGCCCCACTAATTCAAGAATGATGTGGAATCGATGTTGTATATGTTTAGACTTCTGGTGGGACCTTCACTCCTTTACCTGGGCTCTGGCTAGGATCCACTAAGCTCGGAACCACTCCTAGTTCAGTGGCAAACTTATTGAACAAATGGCTCTCCTTTTTCTGCTTCAAAAGCAGTGTTATACATATCATCCGTTCTAGAATTCGCCATAGTGTCCATCTTGGAACTCTTTCAGCTCACTATTCCACAGTTTAATGTATACCCGAAGCCCGATTGAGATCGAAAATCATCCATGTCTATGAAAAATCTAGCATCACTATAACCCTTTACAATGAGCTCTTCATCACAATCGTATACGAGAAACATGTCCTTGCTCCTCTTCAAGTGCTTAATGATATTTTTCATCGTTGTCCAGTGATCATGACCTAGATCACTCTGGTATCTACTCGTAAGACTAGAGCATAGGATACATCTGTTCATGTACATGATCTATCTGTAGATGCATATGGAATCTTACGCATGCATTCTCGCTCATCAGATGTCGACGGACACTAGTCTTTCCTAAATCTTTCCATGCGACATCAGCAAGAACCCTTTCTTGGCATTTTCCATACTAAACCTATTCAGTACTTTTTCTATATAGGTACTCTGTCTTAGCCTTATAAGGCACTTTGATCTATCTCTATAGATCTTAATGTCTAACTAGATGACCCGTTGCCCTATAGGCATAGATACCAACTGCAACCCTGAAGTTAAGTGAACTATTTTCAACATAAAATGGAATTTTAGTGAACTATTTGAATAGACCAACTTGTGGGTTATCAATGCACCCCACCCACTACAAAATAGAGGTTCTACTGTGATGGCCCACTTGTGTCACATAAAATCGATTTTCATTACCGAGTATGGTCTCGTGACGGTTTTTGGCTGTCACCCCCACTGTCAGAGAAGCGTCGTCACAAAAGCTAAGCACCACTTTTTCTGTCACCCCAGATCGTGTCTTAGGCGACGAACCCATTTCTGTCATGAATTTCCGCCTTTGCTCATGGCAAAAATTGTCACCTATGATAGGTCGATTCGTCGCCTAAGATTGCTTTCAGTGATGATAGTCTGTCACCAGTAATCGATTCATTGGTTTGATCGGTCAAATATTCTAACAAATGGGCCCAATAGTTGCTGATGTGGCTGCTTTCATGTGGGTTTGATCTAGGTTTTATCACTGATAGTGCCCGTAAGTAATAAGCCGGGCGTTAGTTTTGATGGGTCGATGGTGCTGACATATGGCCCAGAAGATGCTGACATGGTTGTTTACATGTGGGTCCAGACGGTGTTGACATGGGTGCTTACAAGTGCATCCAGACGCTGGTGACATCTTGAATTTCTATCACAGGTTCTAGATAGCGTCAAATCATGCACAAATTGAATCTGTAGGTGAATTTTAATTTAAATTACTATTCTTTTTGAAATGAAACATTGCAATCAAAACTTTCATTAACAATGATACTTGACAATTGTCACAACACTGTTCCACATATTAAAATGAGCATCCAAAGGACATACTATCGAACATGAGAAAGTACCATGACAAACAATAATGCACCATTGGTAATCTATGGGTTGTGAGACAATTTCCTTTGAAGACGACGACGACTTACTTAAGAGATTACTAGAAATGGCCTCCATTTCTTGTTGCTTGCTTTTTAAAATCAATGATTTTTATTTGCTAATCCATCTTGACAATTTCTATTTATTATTGCTGCTTCCTTTTAAGCTCTTCTATTTATTGCTTCTGTGCACCAAGTACCGCATTCAAGCCTTCTTTAAATGTGTCATTTGCCACTTTTGAGTCTGACTTGTGTTGCAATCTTTGCTTTTAGATCTTAGATGCATTTTTTAGAGGATGAATTATACGATGAAATGCCGATGCTTGAAAGTAACATGGACGACGAGCTCTTTTCCTCAATAATTTGCATGTCGGGTAATTGCAGCACAACTTCTTGTGTACGTGGTCTGTGTTGCGTTCTACATCATGATTGAAAGCATTGTTCATGCATTGTTAGTAAATTACAATATGATGGCTCGCACAGTACATTTGAAGTCAAAACATTAGAAACTAGTTACAGATGTTTCTTGTGCACTCTGTCTCAGTGGGATCCTTCTTTATGGTGTGGGATTCTTCTAAAAACTCACAAGTGAATGTTTTTGGCTTTATAGAAGAAGGACATGCGCATTAGTATTGCATATCATCTAATAATCAACAATATCTAGGATTTCTATCAAGTTATTTAAATTCTTGCCGTAGAGCTATGGGGGTAACATATTTTGAATAGTGATGTTATGACTGATCTTGACAGCATCTTTGTTTGGGTTTCCCTTGTTAGAAAGTTTCTATGATTTGAAGCTAAAATTTAGTATGATAGGGCGTCCATAAGTTTGAAATCTCAATTAGAAGCTGAAACATTATGGTTTTTGACCTTGTTCAAAATTTGGTCATAAAGCTATATTTATGTTGTTGGGCACATTTTTGCAAAATACCAGTGCAAAATTCTTCTGGAAATTTATCCCTCTCAAGTCAATATCGAGTTGTCCCTGAAGAAACCATGTACCCATAAATGTTAGAACATATCTAGTGCACGGTTTAATGAATGTGTTATGGCAGAATTGTATAATGGAGATGCATTCGAAATCAGCAAAGAAAGTTTACCGTGTAAATAGCCGGGGTCACAGTATTCTTTGTTGCACTGAAGATGAAGGTACATCTTCATCCATGTCACATTGTAGACATCAGCTGCCTCTTCTTAATTATTATGTAACTCATTGATGTCTACTACACAACTTTATTCTTGTAGACTCGTGTTGGGCCTCCAAGCGCAGAGTTTTGTAGGACAGTAGCAATTTTCCCTCAAGTGGATGACCTAAGGTTTATCAATCCGTGGGAGGCGTAGGATGAAGATGGTCTGTCTCAAACAACCCTGCAACCAAATAACAAAGAGTCTCTTGTGTCCCCAACACACCCAATACAATGGCAAATTGTATAGGTTCACTAGTTCGGTGAAGAGATGGTGATAAAAGTGTAATATGGATGGTAGAAATATATTTTGTAATCTGAAAATAAAAAACAGCAAGGTAGCAATTGGTAAAACGGAGCACAAACGGTATTGCAATGCTTGAAAATGAGGCCTAGGGTCCGTACTTTCACTAGTGCAATCTCTCAACAATGCTAATCTAATTGGATCATATAACCATCCCTCAACGTGCGATGAAGAATCACTCCAAAGTTCTTATCTAGCGGAGAACATAAGAAGAAATTGTTTGTAGGGTACGAAACCACCTCAAAGCTATTCTTTCCGATCAATCTATCCTAGAGTTCGTACTAAAATAACACCAAGCTATTCTTTCCGATTGATCTAACCAAGAGTTCGTACTAAAATAACACCATATGATACCTGATAACCCACAAGTATAGGGGATCGCAATAGTTTTCGAGGGTAGAGTATTCAACCCAAATTTATTGATTCGACACAAGGGGAGCCAAAGAATATTCTCAAGTATTAGCAACTGAGTTGTCAATTCAACCACACCTGAAAGACTTAATATCTGCAGCAAGGTTTTTAGTAGCAAAGTAGTATGGAAGTAACGGTAACAGTAGCAAAAGTAACAATAGCAGTTTTGTAGCAAATGTAACAGTGGCAACGGAAAAGTAACAAAGCAAAGATCAATATGTGAAAAGCTCGTAGGCAATGGATCAATGATGGATAATTATGTCGGATGGCATTCATCATCCAACAGTTATAACATAGGGTGACACAGAACTAGCTCCAGTTCATCAATATAATGTAGGCATGTATTCCGAATATAGTCATACGTGCTTATAGAAAAGAATTTGCATGACATCTTTTGTCCTACCCTCCCGTGGCAGTAGGGTCCTATTGGAAACTAAGGGATATTAAGGTCTCCTTTTAATAGAGAACCAGACCAAAGCATTAGCACTTAGTGAATACATGAACTCCTCAAACTACGGTCATCACCGGGAGTGGTCCCGACTATTGTCACTCCGGGGTTGCCGGATCATGACACGTAGTAGGTGACTATAACTTGCAAGATAGGATCAAGAACACAAATATATTCATGAAAACATAATAGGTTCAGATCTGAAATCATGGCACTCGGGCCCTAGTGACAAGCATTAAGCATAGCAAAGTCATAGCAACATCAATCTTAGAACATAATGGATACTAGGGATCAAACCCTAACAAAACTAACTCGATTACATGGTAAATCTCATCCAACCCATCACCGTCCAGCAAGCCTACAATGGAATTACTCACGCACGGCGGTGAGCATCATGAAATTGGTGGTGGAGGATGGTTGATGATGACGACAGCGACGATTTCCCCTCTCTGGAGCCCTGAACGGACTCCAGATCTGCCCTCCCGAGGAAGAACAGGAGGTGGCGGCGGCTCCGTATCGTAAAACGTGATGAATCCTTCTCTCTGATTTTTTTCTCCCCGAACGTGAATATATGGAGTTGGAGTTGAGGTCGGTGGAGGTCCAGGGGGCCCACAAGGACGGATGGCGCGCCCTGGGGGGTGGGCGCGCCTCCCACCCTTGTGGACAGGGTGTGGGCCCCCTTCAGTTGATTCTTTCGCCAATATTTTTTATTAATTCCAAAAATGATCTCCGTGAAGTTTCAGGTCATTCCGAGAACTTTTATTTCTGCACAAAAATAACACCATGGCAATTCTGCTGAAAACAGCGTCAGTCCGGGTTAGTTCCATTCAAATCATGCAAATTAGAGTCCAAAACAAGGGCAAAAGAGTTTGGAAAAGTAGATACGATGGAGACGTATCAACTCCCCAAAGCTTAACCCATTGCTTGTCCTCAAGCAATTCAGTTGATAAACTGAAAGTGATAAAGAAAAACTTTTACAAACTCTGTTTGATCTTGTTGTTGCAAATATGTAAAGCCAGTATTCAAGTTTTGAGCAAAGATTATGAACTAACCATATTCACAATAACATTTAGGTCTCACATTTACTCATATCAATGACATAATCAACTAGCGAGCAATAATAATAAATCTCGGATGACAACACTTTTTCAAAACAATCATGGTATGATATAATAAGATGGTATCTCACTAGCCCTTTCTGAGACCGCAAAACATAAATGCAGAGCACCCCTGAAGATCAAGGACTGACTAGACATTGTAATTCATGGTAAAAGAGATCCAGTCACAGTCATGCTCAATATCAATTAATAACAAAGCATACAAATGACAGTGGTTGCTCTCTAACTGGTGCTTTTTATAAGAGGATGATGACTCAGCATAAAAGTAAATAGATAGGCCCTTCGCAGAGGGAAGCAGGGATTTGCAGAGGTGCCAGAGCTCGAGTTTTTAAAACAGAGATGAATATAATATTTTGAGCGGTATGCTTTCATTGTCAACGCAACAACCAAGATATCTCAATATCTTCCATGCTACATACATTATAGGCGGTTCCCAAACAGAATGGTAAAATTTTTACTCCCCTTCCACCAACAATCACACTCTATGGCTGGTCCGAAACAACGGGTACCGTCCATACAATCAACAATCCTGGGGGATTTTTGTTTAATTATTTGAAATTTTGTTTCTGATCTTTTGATCATAGGACTGGGCATCCCAATTACCAGTCATTTTCTCGTGAATGATGAGCGGAGTCCACTCATCGTGAGAATAACCCACCTAGCATGGAAGATACTGACAGCCCCCAGTCGCTACATGAGCGATTCAGGCATAAAAAAACAGATTATCATTTGAAGGTTTAGAGTTTGGCACATGCAAATTTACTTGGAACGGCAGGTAAATACCGCATATAGGAAGGTATGGTGGACTCATATGGAACAACTTTGGGTTTATGGAAGTGGATGCACAAGCAGTATGCCCGCTTAGTACAAGTGAAGGCTAGAAAAAGACTGGGAAGCGACCAACTAGAGAGCGACAACAGCCATAAACATGCATCGTGATTAACCAACATTGAATGCAAGCATGAGTAGGATATAAATCACCATGAACATAAATATCGTGGAGGCTATGTTGATTTTGTTTCAACTACATGCGTGAACATGTGCCAAGTCAAGCCACTCGATTCATTCAAAGGAGGATACCATCCTATCATACTACATCACAACCATTTTAAAAGCATGTTGGCATGCAAGGTAAACCATTATAAACTCCTAGCTAATTAAGCATGGCATGAATAACTATAATCTCTAATTGTCATTGCAAACATGTTTCATTCATAATAGGCTGAATCAGGAATGATGAGCTAATCATATTTACAAAAACAAGGTAGGTCGAGTTCATACCAGCTTTTCCTCATCTCAATCATTTCATCATATATCGTCATTATTGCCTTTCACTTGCACGACCAAACGACATGAATAATAATAGTGCACGTGCATTGGACTAAGCTGGAATCTGCAAACATTTATTCAAAGGAGAAGACAAGGTAATATGGGCTCTTTGTTAGATCAACAACAATGCATATGAGAGCCACTCAACATTTTCATCGTGGTCTTCTCCCTTCAACCCCCAAAGAAAAGAAAAGAATTTCAAAGAAACACACTGAAATGTTTTTGGAGTTTTTTTTTTCTGAAGAAAGTAAAACAAGAACGAGAAAAACTATCTACACGGGAAAGCTCCCAACAAGTAAAAGAAGAACGAGAAATCTTTTTGGGTTTTCTTTAATACTACAACTAAGCATGGAAGGTAAACTAAGCTACAACTAATTTTTTTTGTTTTTCTCAGAGGCCTTTTCAAATACTCAAGAAGAAAGCGAGAAAAAGAAATAACCTAACATGGATAATACAATGAAAAAGTATGAACACCGACAACTAGAATGAGTGTGTGAACATGAATGTAATGTCGGTGAGAAATACGTACTCCCCCAAGCTTAGGCTTTTGGCTTAAGTTGGTCTAAGGCCACCACTAGCCCGGATGATATCCAAAGTCATAGTTGGGGTCGTATTGTGCTGCGGCAGCCGCTGCTTGGCGGGCTGCCTCCTGGAGGCGAGCAGCCTCTGCTGTCCTCTCATACTCGTTCGCCTCCTCTCTAGTTATAAAATATCTCCCATTTACCTGAAAGTTAAAGAAGGCAGGAGCAGGAAGGGTAATATGGATGGCACGCCATCTATCAAAGATTAGTCGGTACTGGAGGGACTGTTCGTTCCTCTCAAGAAACTGATAGCGTACTAAAGCATCATAATCAAGAAAAGCAGGTGGCAACCCCATGTCATTCTCCCTTATGGGTACTCCAAGATAATTAGCTAAACGAGTTGCATAAATCCCACCAAATAAATCTCCCTCTTTAGCATTATGATGTAACCTCCTGGCAATAATAGCCCCCAAGTTATAACGCTTATCACCTAACACCGCACATTTGAGGACACTAAGATCTGGAATGCAAAGATGGCAGTGATCATGTTTACCGTTAATGCATCTACCTATAAAGAGAGCAAAATAATGTATGGCAGGAAAGTGAATGCTCCCTATGGTAGCTTGTGTGATATTTCTAGTTTCTCCCACGGTGATGCTAGCAAGGAAATCATTATATTCAGATTTGTGAGGCTCACTAAGAAGGCCCCACTGTGGGATTTTGCCAGCAGTATTAAAATCTTCAAGGTCCATGGTATATGATTCATCATAAAGATCAAATAAAAAGTATGGGTATTGCGCTTAGATGAAAATTCAAACCTCCGCACAAAGGAATTGGTGAGATAATAGTATTGTTGGCACTTGTCTGACACGAAGTCCTCAAGATCAGCATTCCGTACATATGCATCAAACTCATCCTTGAAGCCTGCACGAACCATGAATTCATCCGACGGCCATTCACAAGGCCGCACTTGAGCTTCCCTTGGTGGTTCAAGGTCCGGCTCACGTATTGCGAGTCTCGGTGCTTGCTTCCTCGAAGAACCACCTTGGTACATTTTCCTAGACATTTTTCTTCCTCTGAAAAATTTCTGAATTTTTTAGTGACTCAAAATAAAAGTGAACCAAACTCAATAAAATTGATAGCAACTACTCCTACAAGTGCCTAGAGGCTAAATCCTGCATCAACACTACTTTGGACCATATAAATTTGGCATGCAAGCTCAAGAACAGGGTCACCACAGCAGCAAAAATTTGCAATATATAAAGCACTAGAACAAAAACTAATTGGACCATTGGAGGAGTCACATACCGACGAACAATCCCCCAAAACAGTTTTGCAAATGAAGCTTTGAGCAAGGAGATCGAAAAAGGCAGCAAAATGAGCAAGAACATGAGTTTGAGCTATGGAGTGATTTTTTCTGGAGGAAGACGAAGTGGATGGGTGCTGGAATAAGTGAAGGCGGGCCACGTGGGACCCACAAGGGTGGGGGGCGTGCCCGGGGGGTAGGGCGCGCCCTCCGTCCTTGTGGACAGGTGGTGGGTCCCCCTGGTGTGTTCTCAGTGCCAGAAATTCTCAAATATTCTATAAAAAATCATACTAAATTTTCAGGGCATTTGGAGAACTTTTATTTATGGGACATTTTTTATTTCACAGATAATTCAGAAAACAGACAGAAAATACTATTTTTACTTTATTTAATCTAAATAACAGAAAGTAAAAAGTAGGTACAAAAAGTTGTGCCTTCTAGATTCATCCATTTCATGCTCATCAAAAGGAATCCGTTAACAAGGTTGATCAAGTCTTATTAACAAACTTCTTCCGAATGACATGAAACCGGAGAATTTTTGAATAACACTAGGTTACCTTAACGGGGATATGCATGTCCCCAACAATAAGAATATCATATTTCTTTTTGACAGTAGGAAGAGGGGATTCAAAACCTCCGATAGTAATAGTTGAAAATTTTCCAATAGAGTTGATACTATGAACTTGAGGTTGTTTCTTTGGAAAGTGTACCGTATGCTCATTACCATTAACATGAAAAGTGACATTGCCTTTGTTGCAATCAATAACAGCCCCTGCAGTATTCAAAAAGGGTCTACCAAGGATGATCGACATACTGTCGTCCTCGGGAATATCAAGAATAACAAAGTCCATTAAGATAGTAACGTTTGCAACCACAACAGGCACATCCTCACAAATACCGATGGGTATAGCAGTTGATTTATCAGACATTTGCAAAGAGATTTCAGTAGGTGTCAACTTATTCAATTCAAGTCTACGATATAAAGAGAAAGGCATAACACTAACACCGGCTCCAAGATCACATAAAGCAGTTTTAACATAGTTTCTTTTAATGGAGCATGGTATAGTTGGTACTCCTGGATCTCCAAGTTTCTTTGGTATTCCACCCTTAAAAGTATAATTAGCAAGCATGGTGGAAATTTTAGCTTCTGGTATCTTCCTTTTATTAGTAACAATATCTTTCATATACTTAGCATAAGGAGGCATTTTAAGCATATCAGTTAAACACATACGCAAAAAGATAGGTCTAATCATTTTAGCAAAGCGCTCAAAATCCTCATCATCCTTTTTCTCGCTCAAAATCCTCATCATCCTTTTTCTTGGATGGCTTAGGAGGAAAGGGCATGGGTTTCTGAACCCATGGTTCTCTTTCTTTACCATGTTTCCTAGCAACGAAGTATCTCTTATCATAACGTTGATTCTTTGATTGTGGGCTATCAAGATCAGCAGCAGGTTCAATCTCTATGTCATTATCATTACTAGGTTGAGCATCAACATGAACATCATTATTAACATTATCACTAGGTTCATGTTCATCACCAGATTGTGTCTCAGCATCAGAAATATAAATATCATTTGGATTCTCAGGTGTGTCTATGACAGGTTCACTAGAAGTATGCAAAGTCCTATCAGTTTTCTTTTTCTTTTTATTACTAGGACTAGATGCATCAGTATTAATTCTCTGAGAATCTTGCTCAACTCTCTTAGGATGGCCCTCAGGATACAAAGGTTCCTGAGTCATTTTACCACCTCTAGTCATAACCCTAACAGCATTATCAGTGTTCTTACCATTCAACTCATTAAGCAAATCATCTTGTGCCTTAAGTACTTGTTCTACTTGAGTTGTAACCATGGAATCATGTTTACTAATAAGCTTAAGATCATTAACAGTTCTACTCATATAATCACCCAAGTGGTCAAGCATGAAAGCATTATGTTTCAATTGTCTACTAACATAAGCATTGAAGTTTTCTTGTTTAACAATAAAATTATCAAACTCATCCAAGCATTGACTAGCAGACTTATTATGAGGAATATCACCTTCATCAAATCTATAAAGAGAATTTACCTCTACTACCTGTGTCGGGTTATCAAGACCATGTATTTCTTCAATAGGCGGTAGATTCTTAACATCTTCAGCTTTAATACCTTTTTCTTTCATAGATTTCTTTGCCTCTTGCATATCTTCAGGACTGAGAAATAGAATACCTCTTTTCTTCAGAGTTGGCTTAGGAGTTGGTTCAGGAAGTGTCCAATCATTATCATTACTCAATATATTATTCAATAGCAATTCAGCTTGCTCAATAGTTTGTTCCCTGAAAATACAACTAGCACAACTATCTAGGTGGTCCCTAGAAGCATCGGTTAGTCCATTATAAAAGATATCAAGTATTTCATTTTTCTTGAGAGGATGATCAGGCAAAGCATTAAGTAACTAGAGAAGGCTCCCCCAAGCTTGTGGGAGACTCTCTTCTTCAGATTGCACAGAGTTAAATATTTCCTATAAGGCAGCTTGTTTCTTATGAGCAGGGAAATATTTTTGAGAGAAGTAATAAATCATATCCTGGGGACTAAGCACACAACCAGGAGCAAGAGAATTAAACCATAACTTAGCATCACCCTTTAACGAGAAAGGAAACAACTTAAGAATATAGTAATAGCGAATTTTTCCTCATGAGCAAATAGGGTGGCTATATCATTCAATTTAGTAAGATGTGCCACAACTGTTTCAGATTCATAACCATAGAAAGGATCAGATTCAACCAAAGTAATTAACTCAGGATCGACAGAGAATTCTTAATCCTTATCAGTAACAAAAATAGGTGAAGTAGCAAAATTGGGATCATATTTCATTCTAGCATTCAAGGATTTTTCTTTCAGCTTAGCTAGCAGTTTCTTAAGATCTTCTCTATCATTGCAAGCAAAAAAGT
Source organism: Thinopyrum elongatum (assembly GCA_011799875.1). Taxonomy (NCBI): domain Eukaryota; kingdom Viridiplantae; phylum Streptophyta; class Magnoliopsida; order Poales; family Poaceae; genus Thinopyrum; species Thinopyrum elongatum. The sequence goes on from CM022303.1 coordinate 503,442,595, forward strand.
CTCTAGCAGTTTCTTCATCCATAATATAACCCTCAGGTACAACAGGCAATTCATATCTAGGGGGAGAATCATAATCTTCAGTTTCAATAATATTTTCTCTAACCCTAGCAAGTTGTTCATCAAGAAATTCACCTAATGGCACAGTATTATCAAGCAAAGCAGTAGTATCATCATAAGCATCATGCATAGCAGAAGTGGCATCATCAAATACTTGCGACATATCAGAATGACTAGCAGGTGTAGGTGTCGCAAGCTTACTCAAAACAGAAGGTGAATCAAGTGCAGAGCTAGATGGCAGTTCCTTACCTCCCCTCGTAGTAGAGGGAAAAATCTTGGTTCTAGTATCTTTCAAATTCTTCATAGTGATCAACAGATATAAATCCCAAGTGACTCAGAGAATAGAGCTATGCTCCCCGGCAACGGCGCCAGAAAAAGGTCTTGATAACCCACAAGTATAGGGGATCGCAACAGTTTTTGAGGGTAGAGTATTCAACCCAAATTTATTGATTCGACACAAGGGGAGCCAAAGAATATTCTCAAGTATTAGCAGCTGAGTTGTCAATTCAACCACATCTGAAAGACTTAATATCTGCAGCAAGGTTTTTAGTAGCAAAGTAGTATGGAAGTAACGGTAACAGTAGCAAAAGTAACAGTAGCAGTTTTGTAGCAATTGTAACAGTGGCAACGGAAAAGTAACAAAGCAAAGATCAATATGTGAAAAGCTCGTAGGCAATGGATCAATGATGGATAATTATGTCGGATGGCATTCATCATGCAACATTTATAACATAGGGTGACACATAACTAGCTCCAGTTCATCAATATAATGTAGGCATGTATTCCGAATATAGTCATACGTGCTTATGGAAAAGAACTTGCATGACATCTTTTGTCCTACCCTCCCGTGGCAGCAGGGTCCTATTGGAAACTGAGGGATATTAATGTCTCTTTTTAATAGAGAACCGGACCAAAGCATTAGCACTTAGTGAATACATGAACTCCTCAAACTACGGTCATCACCGGGAGTGGTCCCGACTATTGTCACTCCGGGGTTGCCGGATCATAACACGTAGTAGGTGACTATAACTTGCAAGATAGGATCAAGAACACAAATATATTCATGAAAACATAATAGGTTCAGATCTGAAATCATGGCACTCAGGCCCTAGTGACAAGCATTAAGCATAGCAAAGTCATAGCAACATCAATCTTAGAACATAATGGATACTAGGGATCAAACCCTAACAAAACTAACTCGATTACATGGTAAATCTCATCCAACCCTTCACCGTCCAGCAAGTCTACGATGGAATTACTCACGCACAGTGGTAAGCATCATGAAATTGGTGATGGAGGATGGTTGATGATGACGACGGCGATGATTTCCCCTCTCCGGAGCCCTAAACGGACTCCAGATCTGCCCACCCGAGGAAGAACAGGAGGTGGCGGCAGCTCCGTATCGTAAAACGCGATGAATCCATCTCTCTGATTTTTTTTCTCCCCGAACGTGAATATATGGAGTTGGAGTTGAGGTCGGTGGAGGTCCAGGGGGCCCACAAGGACGGATGGTGCGCCCTGGGGGGGGGGGGGGGTGGGCGCGCCTCCCACCCTTGTGGACAGGGTGTGGGCCCCTTTAGTTGATTCTTTCGCCAATATTTTTTATTAATTCCAAAAATGATCTCCGTGAAGTTTCAGGTCATTCCGAGAACTTTTATTTCTGCACAAAAATAACACCATGGCAATTCTGCTGAAAACAGCATCAGTCCGGGTTAGTTCCATTCAAATCATGCAAATTAGAGTCCAAAACAAGGGCAAAAGAGTTTGGAAAAGTAGATACGATGGAGACATATCAATACACATCAACCAACTCTAATGTCACCTAGATACTCTAATGTCACCGCGAGTATCCGTGAGTTGATTATACGATATGCATCAAACAATTTCAGATTCATAATACTAAATCCAACACAAAGAACCTCAAAGAGTGCCCCAAGATTTCTACCGGAGAAACAAAGACAAGAACATGCATCAACCCCTATGCATAGATTACCCCAATGTCACCTCAGGAATCCGCGAGTTGAGTGCCAAAACATATATCAAGTGAATCAATATGATACCCCATTGTCACCACGGGTATTCATAGCAAGACATACATCAAGTGTTCTCAAATCCATAAAAGTATTCAATCCGATAAAACGAAATATCAAAGAGAAAACTCAATTCACAACAAGATAGAGAGGGGAAAACACCATATGATCCAACTATATTAAAAAAGCCCGCGATACATCAAGATCGTGACATATCAAGAACACAAGAGAGAGAGAGAGAGATTAAACACATAGCTACTGGTACAAACCCTCAGCCCCGAGGGTGGACTACTGCCTCCTCATCAGGGTGGCCGTCGGGATGATGAAGATGGCCACCGGTGATGATTTCCCCCTCCGGCGGAGTGTCGGAACGGGGTCTAGATTGGTTTTTCGTGGCTACAGAGGCTTGCGGCGGCGGAACTTCTGATCTAGGGTTACCCTGATGGTTTTTGGAATATTTGGCAGTTTATAGGGCGAAGAGGCGGTGCGGGAGGCCACCGAGGTGGGCCCAGGCGGGCCCTGATGAGTTATGCTCCCCTCGGAGCTCCCCTCTGGTACTTCTTTGGCCCACCGGGTGTCTTCTGGTCCAGAAAAAATCACCAAAAAGTTTTGATGCGTTCGGACTCCGTTAGGTATTGATTTTCTGCGATGTAAAAAATAAGCAAAAAAACAGCAACTGGCACTGGGCACTATGTCAATAGGTTAGTCCCAAAAAGTGATATAAAGTTGCTATAAAATGATTGTAAAACATCCAAGAATGATAATATAATAGCATGGAACAATAAATAAATTATAGATACGTTGGAGACGTATCAGCATCCCCAAGCTTAATTCCTGCTCGTCCTCGAGTAGGTAAATGATAAAAATAGAATTTTTGATGTGGAATGCTGCCTATCATGTTCATCACATTCTTTTCTTTTGTAGCATGGAAATATGGACTTTTATATGGTTCAAAGCAATAGTCTAGTTTTGACATGAAGATTTCAATACTCAAGCATATTAACAAGCAACCATGTCTTTCAAAATATCAACACTAAAGGAAGTTATCCCTAGCCCATTATGCTCAATCATTGATCCATTCATGAAGCACACTCACATATTAGCTACATCCAATGCCCAAGTACGATCATAGTGCCACTTAGTTGGTGCTTTATAAGAGAAGATGGAGACTCAAATAAAAATAAAAATTGCATAAAGTAAATAGAAAGGCCCTTCGCAGAGGGAAGTAGGGATTTGTAGAGGTGCCAGAGCTCAATGTGAAAAAGAGAGATAAAAACTTTTTGGGTGGCATGCTTTTCCTGTCAACGAAAATGATCGAGTAGTTCCCAATACTTTCCATGCTAGATATATCATAGGCAGTTCCCAAACAGAAAATAAAGTTTATTCCTTTTTCCACCATTCTTTCACATTCCACGGCTAGCCATATCCATGGGTACCGTCCATACCAACACTTTCCAAGGAATTTATTATTTGACAACATAAAATAAATTCATTTTTTATTTCGGGACTGGGCATCCCTATTACCTTTGCCGTACTCTCGTGTAATGACAAGTGAATAAACACTCATCTTGAGAATAACACATCTAGCATGGAAAAATATCAGCCACCCCTACCGTTTCATGAGCGGTACGAGCACACAAAAAGGAAATTATTTTGAAAATTAGAGATGGCACATACAAATTTGCTTAGAACGGCACTGAAATACCGCATATAGGAAGGTATGGTGGACTCATATGGCAAAACTGGGTTTAAGGTTTTTGGATGCACAAGTAGTACTTCTACTTAGTACAAGTGGAGGCTAGCAGAAAGATTGAGAAGCAACCAACCAAGAAGCAAAAAATCACATAAGCAAGCATTAAGCATAACTAACACCGAATAATGCACCACAAGTAGGATGTAATTTCATTGCATAACTATTGACTTTCGTGCTTGCATAGGGAATCACAAACCTTAACACCAATATTCTTACTAAAGCATAATTACTAACCAACATGACTCACATATCACTATCATCATATCTCAAAACTATTACAAAGAATCAAGTTTATTTTGTCCAATGATCTTCATGAAAGTTTTTATTATATCCCTCTTGAATATCTATCACTTTGGGACTAGTTTCATATGTTGCTTTTGAAAGCTCAAACAAATCTAAGTGAAGAACATGAGCATAATTTGTTTTCATCTCCCAAAATAATATAAGTGAAGCGTGAGAGAATTTCATCAAAAAAATTACTAACTCTCAAATAAATCTAAGTGAAGCATGAGAGCATAAGACAAACTACTCCAAAAAGATATAAGTGAAGATCAAGCGAGTAGTTAAGTAAATGGGTAGCTAATTGAGGACTCTCTCTTATTTAAAAAATTTAGATCTAAGTATTTTATTAAAACAGCAAGCAAAACAAAATAAAATGACATTCTAAGAATAGCACACATCATGTGAAGAAGCAAAAACTTAGGCTCAACCGAGGCTAACCGATAATTGTTGATGAAGAAAGGTGGGATGCCTACCGGGGCATCCCCAAGCTTAGATGCTTGACACTTCTTGGAATATTAACTTGGGATGCCTTGGGCATCCCCAAGCTTGAGCTCTTGTGTCTTCTTCATTCCTCTCAAATCACGGTTTCCCTAATTCTTAAAAACTTCATCCACACAAAACTCAACAAGAACTCGTGAGATAAGTTAGTATAAATCAATGCAAAAACCTTATCATTCTCTACTGTAGAAAATCACTAAAATTATTATTCAACATTGCATACTAAATTCCTCTGAATATTTAATACTCCTATCCTCAAATAGAATCATTAAACAAGCAAACATATGCAAACAATGCGAACATAACAGCAATCTGTCTAAACAGGACAGTCTGTAAAGAGTGCAATTGTACTCAGACTTCCCTAACTCCAAAAATTCTGAAATTTACCAAACTGTAGAAAATTTATAAGAGATTATTGTGCAAAAAGTTTCAACATTTTATCACATTCTGACTTTCCTGGAGAATTATTGCAACAGCAATAAACTTTCTGTTTTGAAACAGCAACTCATATATTTGCAAAATAAGCATGGTGAAGGCTAACCTTGCCACTTTTATTGAAATAAAAGATGCAAAACATTATTATAAATAACAGCAATCAAATCCTAATAAAATAAAATGACTCTCCATGCAAAACTCATATCATGTGACGAATGAAAATATAGCTCCAAGCGAGGTTACCGATAATGTTGAAGACGAAAGAGGGGATGCCTTCCGGGGCATCCCCAAGCTTAGTTGCTTGGATATTCCTTTAATATTGCCTTGGGGGTGACTTGGGCATCCCCAAGTTTAGGGTCTTGTCACTCCTTATTCTCCTCATATCATTATCTCACCCAAAACTTGAAAACTTCAATCACACAAAACTTAATGGAACTTCGTGAGATGCATTAGTATAATAAAGACAAATCATTCACTTTGGTAGTGTCAAGATAAGATTCATAATTGTTTCCACATAATTCCTACTTTACTCTACAATTTCCACAATTTATAATAAGCAATATAAGCCATGGAAGTCATAAAACAAGCAAACTATGCATTGCAAACAGAATCTGTCAAAAACAGAATAGTATGTAAAGATCTGAATTAAGGTCATACTTATGTAACTCCAGAAATTCTGAAAAATTAGGACAACGTAGAAAATTTGTATACCCATCAACTTTAAAAAATTAAGAATTTTTCCACGTTCCAGTAAAATACAGGAATTTCTTCACTGGACGCAAAAGTTTCTGTTTTTGCACAGAATCAAGTCAACTATCATCCACACTATCCCAAAGGCTTTACTTGGCACTTTATTGAAGAAAAAGCTATAAAACAAGATCACTACAGTAGCCTAACCATGTGAACACACAAAAACAGTAGGTAAAAGTGTTGGGTTGTCTCCCAACAAGCGCTTTTCTTTAATGCCTTTTAGCTAGGCATGATGATTTCAATGATGCTCGCATAAAAGATAAGAATTAAAACATAACAAGAGCATCACGAATCATAAGTTCCTCTCTCATAATAATTTTCAGTAGCATCATGAATAGATTCATCAATATAACCATCACATAAGGAATTCTTTTCATGATCCAAAAGCATAGAAAATTTATTACTCTCCATATAAGCAATTTTATTCTCATTCACAATAGTGGGAGTATCATATGAAACTCGAATACTAAAAATTGCTTCCACATTAAAAGAGTAATGTTCAGTAAAAGGATATTCAAAATTATGACAATAATTATCACTACTTTTTATAACATAAGTATCATCACAATAATTATCATAAGTAGCAACTTTGTTCTCATCATAGATAGGAGGCATGCAATCATCATAGCAAATTTGATCATTCAAAGTAGGGGGACTAAAAAGATCATCTTCATTGAGCATATCATCCCCAAGCTTGGGACAAACATTAATTGCAGCAAATAAATTCTCAAACATGTCATTCTCATCAAACATAGCATCCCCAAGCTTGTGGCTTGGCATATCATAAGCATAATCACTCTCATCATTAATAGTATGAATATCACCAATAGAATAACAATTATTATCATCATTATTTCCCAAGTTGGTGCCAAAAAGATTTTCAAGATTATAGGAAGTATCATTATCTTCCCAATCATAATCATCACAACAAGCAATAGGCATAACAAAATCATCATCAATAGTTCTTTCGGACATTGTGCCATAAGACAAAGAAGCAATATCATCATCAAGTGCATCATCTTCCACAATTATTTTTGATTCATTTTCATGAGGCACAACTATAATAGGAGCAACATTATTTGGGAGAGATACCTTTTTACCTCTACTCTTTCTTCTTTTCTTCTTCTTCACCACATCATGTGTGGGTTTAATTAATTTTTCGAGCTTCTTATTGATGAGATTGGTTGAATAGGGAGCTCCTCCTCGTCACCTATTTCATCATGAGAGACAATAGGAGGGAAAGTGGAAATCTTTACCCTTTCATTAGTATTCCTTTTATATTCTATTGGTTTTCCCATCTTTCTATAGTTGGCAATATAAGAATTCTCATTGCAATTTACCATGCAAAACATATGGATTTCTTTCAAATTAGTTTCAGCGTGATCTATGAATATGAATGCTTCAAACCAACCATTTTTATGTGACAATTCTTCACACCCCAAAAATAAACAAAGTTCATTATAAAGTTCAAGGGTGATCAAGTTATTGCAATATTTGGACACGATTCGATCATGAAAAAGCATGCATTGGAAATTAAGGTGACCAACTTTATTGCAAAGTTCACACGTAATAGGATAAAGAGAGCATAATTTTGTAGCAAACTTATCTATCACCTTGAGCAAAAAATTGGTTCTATCCTGTTTATGCTTCTTTTAAAATCTATCATCCCTATAAGGCATGTCTTCACAAAGTCTTTCCACTCCACAAAAATTTACATGTTTATAAGAAACATTTTTTTCATGACTAGTGCAATCATCATTAGCATTTTGGATATTTATAGAATTCATACTAAGAACATTGCAATCATGCTCATCATTCATGCCAAACATTTTATTGAATTCTTCTTCTATCAATTGAGCACAATTTTCCTTTCCATCATTTTCAAGAAAGACATTATAAAGATGAACAACATGAGACCTCCTCAATTCCATTTTTTGGTAGTTTTCTTTTATGAACCAAACTAGTGATAAAACAAGAAACTAAAAGATTCGATAGCAAGATCTAAAGATATACCTTCAAGCACTCACCTCCCCAGCAACGGTGCCAGAAAAGAGCTTGATGTCTACTACGCAACTTTATTCTTGTAGACTCGTCTTGGGCCTCCAAGCGCAGAGTTTTGTAGGATAGTAGCAATTTTCGCTCAAGTGGATGACCTAAGGTTTATCAATCCGTGGGAGGCGTAGGATGAAGATGGTCTCCCTCAAACAACCCTGCAACCAAATAACAAAGAGTCTCTTGTGTCCCCAACACACCCAATACAATGGCAAATTGTATAGGTGTACTAGTTCGGTGAAGAGATGGTGATAAAAGTGTAATATGGATGGTAGAAATATATTTTTGTAATCTGAAAACAAGAAAACAGCAAGGTAGCAATTGGTAATACGGAGCACAAACGGTATTGCAATGCTTGAAAATGAGGCCTAGGGTCCGTACTTTCGCTAGTGCAATCTCTCAACAGTGCTAATCTAATTGGATCATATAACCATCCCTCAACGTGCGCTGAAGAATCACTCCAAAGTTCTTATCTAGCGGAGAACATAAGAAGAAATTGTTTGTAGGGTACGAAACCACGTCAAAGCTATTCTTTCCGATCAATCTATCCTAGAGTTTGTACTAAATTAACACCAAGCTATTCTTTCCGATCGATCTAACCAAGAGTTCGTACTAAAATAACACCATATGATACACATCAACCAACTCTAATGTCACCTAGATACTCCAATGTCACCGCGAGTATCCGTGAGTTGATTATACGATATGCATCAAACAATTTCAGATTCATAATACTCAATCCAACACAAAGAACCTCAAAGAGTGCCCCAAGATTTCTATCGGAGAAACAAAGACAAGAACATGCATCAACCCCTATGCATAGATTACCCCAATGTCACCTCGGGAATCTGCGAGTTGAGTGCCAAAACATATATCAAGTGAATCAATATGATACCCCATTGTCACCACGGGTATTCATAGCAAGACATACATCAAGTGTTCTCAAATCCATAAAAGTATTCAATCCGATAAAACGAAATCTCAAAGGGAAAACTCAATTCACAACAAGATAGAGAGGGAAAACACCATATGATCCAACTATATTAACAAAGCCCGCGATACATCAAGATCGTGACATCTCAAGAACACGAGAGAGAGAGATTAAACACATAGCTACTGGTACGAACCCTCAGCCCCGAGGGTGGACTACTCCCTCCTCATCATGGTGGACGCCGGGATGATGAAGATGGCCACTGGTGATGATTTTCCCCTCGAGCGGAGTGCCAGAACGGGGTCTAGATTGGTTTTTTGTGGCTACAGAGGCTTGCGGTGGCGGAACTTCTGATCTAGGGTTACCCTGAGGGTTTTTGGAATATTTGAGAGTTTATAGGGCGAAGAGGCGGTGCGGGAGGCCACCGAGGTGGGCACAACCCACCTGGGCGCGCCTGGGCCCCCAGGCGTGCCCTGGTGGGTTGTGCTCCCTCGGAGCTCCCCTCTGGTACTTCTTTGGCCCACCGGGTGTCTTCTTGTCTAGAAAAAATCACCAAAAAGTTTCGCTGCGTTTGGACTCCGTTTGGTATTGATTTTCTGTGATGTAAAAAACAAGCAAAAAAACAGCAACTGGCACTGGGCACTATGTCAATAGGTTAGTCCCAAAAAGTGATATAAAGTTGCTATAAAATGATTGTAAAACATCCAAGAATCATAATATAACAGCATGAAACAATCAAAAATTATAGATACGTTGGAGACGTATCACTCATCATCTATTTGTTCACCAGCATGTACAAAAGAATGTGATGTATAGACGATATCTTGTAGACCAATGGTACTAGCGCATCGTTTCTTCATGCACGTAGATATTCATGCATCATTGTCCTTCATTGTTTCTTTCACTACCTACTCGATATACGTGTGCTAATTTGGTGGCATAGTTGAGAATTGAAGAGCGATTATTAAAGTGCATGTTCATAATTGACGTGAATACTTATGTTTTAGTTATCAAATAATCCTCAAATACACAAGTATCAATGAATAATCACGATGAAGTTTCTTGTCCTCGCAAGTATCAAATTATTCATGATCAAATGACTCTAAAAGTCCATCACTATGGAGTTTCTTCATGCGCTTCTTGCCAATATGACATAAGTGGCAGTGCCTCAAAAAAAGTGGAATTCAAATCATTTGTCTTGCAAAATTTTACGTGAGTGTTATGGAAGTGTGTATCATCAAAATTCACAACAGGAGCATGGCCATAAAACATATTATCCATATAGAGCGAATAACCATTGTTCTCTGACTTCAAGGAATAACCATCTTGCAACAAACATGGTCTAGAAATAATGTTTTGCTTAAGTCTGAAACTTAGTAGTAATTATTTCTAAGCTCTGAAATAAATCCCAGAGATAGTGACGAGTGTAATTTTTACACACCTCTAACCTGAGTTTAAACTGAATTATTTCATTAAAACTGAGATATTCACTCCGATATTGGCACTAATGACTACTGAATGCAAAAGATGCGAAATATCCGATCTTTATTTTTTTTCCCATGGGAAATGGGCTATTTATGGATGAAATCAAGCCAATACATGGAAAGGAGTAAAGTGGAGATAGAGGAGATCAAGTGGGAGGCACCAGAGTAGAAGACGACATTCCATACTATTGCGCCCGTTTGTATGGGCAATCATATGGCGTGCCAACTGAGGCACCTGGTCCACCTTAACAACCTTTATAAAAGGCCCGATGCTAAATGAGCAATAGAGGGAGGCCACATACCATCATCTTTGCAGCAGTCATCTCCATCAACCCTAGCCGCCGCCATTTCCCATCTCAATAGCCACAACCTTCACCGCCACCCTAGTCCTCAACCATCTAAAGATACTTGTAATCGTGTATCACATACGACATCCATTGTAATACATATTAGCCATCAATCAATCTTCATGATGTGTTCTTCGACGAGTTCTTCATGTGATCTCATCTCTATGTGTGAGTAATTCGGTAAGGCCATGTGTTGAGGCAAGGGCCTTGCAACCCGATGCATTTGTTGGAGGGGTCAATGGAAGTACTTTGAATTAACATCCCGTATGTGTAGCATAAAGTTGCTCCGTAGTTGTATGTTGTCTCGTTCATGTTCTTCATCCCTGCAAGTACGTAGGTTCATGGGGAGCGAGTCACAAAGAGGCTAAGGGCAGGGAGATCATGAAGTGTTATTCTAAACACTAGTGACTGAAAGGTTTAGTACGGTAACACGGATCCTATCCTTGGGGATTCAAGAGGTGTAGTCATTAAACACCCAATGCTTTTGCCCAATTATTTCTATCTAGTTATTGGGGCAACCCCTTGCGATGGATAGGGCCTTAGGTTGGACAACTGACTCTTGATGCAGGACGCATGTCGGTCAAGACATAATTTGGACACATCCCCCAGTTTGATACGTAACAAGCACATCTTGACGGATGACTTCCCGAGCATAAATTAAGATCATGATGATCTGAACACAAATATATGGTTGTAAGCATAAGTCCGTGACTTGGGAATCTTTTTGAGGACCGAGGCACCGATGAACATGCAAGAAGAAGCCTAGGATGCTATTTCACCAAACAACACTCTGACTGCAATGGCCCAAGTGCCTAGCATGGTGATTGACGATCTAGGTGACTAAAACCCTGGCGCAGAACACTCTTCTATTATTGTTATGTTTTCCCAGGAGGGTACTATGGCTTGGCAGCAACACTTCTGTCCCACATCTCCTGATCAGCCAACTATCTTTGTCCCTGCTTCGTGTGCAGGCTTTTTCACAGCCAAGCTGTTATCTCCTACTGATTTCGATTGGGAGACGTCGGTGCCGCGGTCTAAGCTCTAGCAGCTTACGTAGGAGGGCTACAAGGAAGGATCTGCGAGAGAGTTTGTGATCCCAGCTACTTACCATGTTAAACCCCCTTCATCCTGCCAAGAGGTCTGTAAAGGTTTATCAACACCTCAGAATCTCAGTTCTGAAACTGACAGTGCAGTGCAGATGTTTACCATATCTGTGTTACACATCAAGAAGAGAGGCAAGAAAACTCCTATGGTCATTACAGAGGTTAAAAGAAGTGATTGGATCAAGCAAATTAACAAGGGGTATAAGGGTAAAATATGTGTTGAGAGAAATTGCTTAGCATGCTCTGCTGATGCACCTCCTCTTAACAGCAGGATTGTCAGAAGTCTGCATGAAAATTTTGATCTGGCTAGACCTCAGCCACCAATCCCCAAGAAGAAGTAGTCCAAGAAGAATGTTGATGTTGCCAAGAAGAAGCCAACCAAAGAAGAAGTGAAGGGCGTTGGAGCTGGCCACTTAATGCAATGCTCTTTATTAAGCTGGTTTATTTACCTCGACACTTAAGACCTTTTAAATAGTATGTTATATGTCAGCACTTCATGGGAATGATCAAATCCTATTTTAAGTTCCTGTGGATGGTGAACCAGACTTCATTGTTTTATAAGTTGCATGCCCCCTATATCATCTAGATCTCTTGTTTTGAGCAATTTGTTGAGATCAAATACTTCCTGGTCCTGTCTAGGCTAGGATTGCTTATGTCCAGACAAAGATTGCTTATGATGGCCTTGACAAGGGTCTATGATCTCTGCCAGCTGCTTCTTCATACCGCTGTTAATCATGCCAACACAATCCTGGAAAATCCTAAACTGGAACATTAGAGGTTTGAACTCACCTGATGATAACCCACAAGTATAGGTGATCGCGACAGTCTTTGAGGGTAGTATTTCACCCAAATTAGTTGATTCAACACAAGGGAGCCAAAGAATATTTATGAGCCTTAGCAGTCGAGTTCTCAATTCAACCACACCCGGAATATAATATTTCTGCAGCAAAGTGTTTAGTAGCATAGTAATTTGGTAGTTTTGATAGTAGCAGTAACAGTAGCAAATAGTAACATGAACAGTAACAGTAGCAGTTTGTGATGATTGTAATAGCAGTAGGAGTAGTAACTTAGCAAAGATCAATATGAGAAAAGCGTAGGCACTGGATCAATGATGGATATTTGTGTTGGATGATATTCATCATGTAACAGTCCCAACATAGAGCGATACACAATAGCTCCAATTCATCAATGTAATGTAGCCATGTATTCCGTATAAAGTCATACGTACTTGCATGACATCTTTTGTCCTATCCTCCCGTGGCAGAGGGTCCATAAGGAAACTAAGGGATATTAAGGCCTCCTTTTAATAGAGAACCGGAACAAAGCATTAACACATGGTGAATACATGAACTCCTCGAATTACAGTCATCCCCAGAGAGTATCCTCACTATTGTCACTTTGGGATCTACGGATCAGAACAATAACAAGTGCATATAACTAACAGATAGGATCAAAAACTCAAATATATTCATGAAAACATTGGGGGTTTAGATCTAAAATCATGGCACTCGGGCCCTAGTGACAAGCATTAAGCATAGCAAAGTCATAGCAACATCAATCTCAGAATATAGTGGATACTAGGGATCAAGCCCTAACAAATTGACCCGATTACATGAAAAATCTCATCCAACTCCATCACCGTCCAGCAAGCTTATGAAGGAATTACTCACTCTTGGTGGTGAGTATAATGGAATTGTTGAGGAGAAGGGTTGATGATAACGACGGCGACGAATCCCCCTCTCCGGAGCCCCGAACGGACTCCAGATCAGCCCTCCCGATGAAGAACAGGAGGTGGTGGCGGCTCCATCTCATAAAATGCGATGATTCTTTTTTTCTTATTTTTTTCTCCGTGAGACAATACTTATGGAGTTGGATTTAGTGCAAACGGAGATCTGTGGGACCCACAAGCTCACAGGGCACGCCTTGGGGGGTGGGTGCGCCCCCTGAGCTCGTGGCTCCTGGGTGGCCCCCTCCAGTAGTTCTCTTCGCCAATATTTTTTATATATTCTGGAAATAATCTCCGTAAATATTCGGCTCAATCCGAGATCTTTTATTTCTGTACAAAAATAACACCATGGCAATTCTGCTGAAAACAGTGTCAGTACGGGTTAGTTCCATTAAAATCATGCAAATTAGAGTCCAAAACAAGAGCAAAAGTGTTTGGAAAAGTAGATACTTTTGGGACGTATCACCTAAAAAATGGTTACACATCCAGAACAAAATCTCTAAAGGTGGATGCTCTGTTGTATGCTTTCAAGAAACAAAGAAAGAATTCGTTGATCTCCCTTTATAAGGAAACCCCCCCCCCCACCCCAGATTTGATTATTTTGCATATGTTCCTTCTGTGGCCAGATCAGGTGGCATTCTTACTATGTGGTCCTCTTCTGTGTTTAAAGGAGAACCTCTTGCACACAATGAGTTCTCTGTGTTTGTCTTACTCCAAGCAAACAAATGTGGTAGTTGCTGGACACTCACAAACATTTATGCACCCTGCCAAGATGACAAAAAGGTTGAATTCATGTCCTGGTTGGAAGGAACCTAGATACCCGAAGATGTTGATTGGCTACTTACTGGAGATTCTAATCTAATTAGATCCTTGGATGATAGGAATAAGCTTGGTGGAAAATTTAATGAGATTCTACAATTCAATGCGAGCATCAGTCACCTGGGTCTTGTGGAAATTCCCCTTAAAGGGAGAAAATTCACATGGAGTAACATGCAGACAAATCCATTATTGAAGAGGCTAGATTCATTTTTCACTTCTGCATCATGGACCTTGTCATATCCTAACACAATGGTTTCTCCACTTGCTATGACTACCTCTGATCATGTGCCATGTGTTATTTAGATTCAAACATCAATGCCAAGGAGCAACATCTTCATATTTGAGAATTGGTGGATGGAACATGATAGCTTTCTTTCTCTGGTTGATAGTGTATGGAAAAATAGCATTCATTATGCATATGCGGCAAAAAGAATTAATGCAAAAATGAAAATCCTAAGAAAATCACTTAGGAAACGGGCTAAAACACCTTCTAATCTGAAAGAGGATATATCTGATGCCAATTCCTTGATAGCTATGTTGGATGCAATGGAGAATTTCAGATTTTTGATACCACAGGAAAGCATGCTCAGACAGAACATTAAAGACCATCTCACTAAATTGCTCTCACAGTAAAAGGCCTACTGGCGACAAAGAGGGAAAATTAGATGGGTAACTTTGGGTAGTGAAAACTCCCAATTTTTTCGTGCTTTAGCTGCAATCCAACACACACAAAATTGCATCACCTCATTAGTGGATCCCAATGGAGTAGAAGTTTTTTCCCATGATGCTAAGGCCAGCATTCTACATGAAGCTTTTGAAGACAGACTTGGCAAATCTGAACACTTTGATATACCTCATCACCTTTTAGACATATTAGTGCCACATGAGGGGCTCAACTTCCTATAATAACCTTTCTCCAAGGAAGAAATTGATGCTATCATCAAGCGCCTCCATTCCAACAAATCACTAGGACCAGATGGTTTAAATACATCTTTCATCAAGAAATGTTGGCACATTGTTAAGGAGGACTTTTATGACATGTGTGATCAATTCTATAGAGGGGAGTTATGTTTGCAGAGAATCAATAATTCTTATATAACACTCATTCCAAAAAGGGCAGGAGCCTCAGGGGTAAATGATTACAGGCCTATTTCTCTACTCAGTTGCACCGTCAAGTTACTGACCAAGCTCCTAGCCAATAGACTCCAGTCTGTCATTTTAGATCTGGTTCATGTGAATCAATGTGGGTTTCTTAAATCCATAAACATTTAAGATTGCATAGCTTGGGCCTATGATTATTTATATCAGTGTTACAAAATCAAGAAAGCAACAATGGTGTTGAAGTTGGACTCTGAAAAAGCTTTTGACAAATTATAACATGGTATGATCTTAACAATTATGAAAGAAAGGTTTTGGACAGAAATGGTGTAACTGGATAGCGCAAATCTTGGGCTCTGCCACTTCCCAAATCCTCTTAAATGGAGTACCAGGTCACAGTTTCAAATGTAGAAGGGGAGTCAGACAGGGGTATTCCCTGTCACCCCTTTTGTTTGTCTTGGTACCTGACTTTTTGCAAACTATTTTGAATAATGGCTGCAGCAAGGGCTTCTGCACACTACTGTTCAATTTAACTCCTGCCCTAATTTCCCAGTGCTACAATATGCAGATGATACACTCATTATCATGCCTACCTTCCCTACACAAATGCAACACCACAAAGATCTAGTGGACTTTTTTACAAAAGCCTCTGGCCTTACGGTAAACTATCAAAAGTCCAACTTGATGCCAATAAATGTTCCTCCTGAGGATATTCAACACCTTTCCTCCATTCTTGTATGTGCTCTGGGTCAATTACCTTTTACATATTTAGGTGTACCCGCTGGTGCAGAGACATCCTATACGAACGGTTTTACCCCCTTTCTGTGACGGAGTTTTAAACCGTCGCCTTGCCTGTGTGTGCGATAGGGGGGGGGGGGTCCTTCCTACACGACCTAGAAACCGTCGGTCATAGGTCCTCCAGTCACACACGCGGGGCAAAAGGAGCTCGGGTGCGATCAAGCCAGCCATCGCAGACAATTATACATACCCAATCGTTTTCGTTTGTATGTACATCCCACACAGTGAATCCCAGACAAACGTTTCCGTTCGTATGTACATCACATAAACGTTTATGCAAGGTGGCCTAACGCAAACAATTGTCGAGCGCAAGTCGTTTGTGACTGTTCATTGATCCAACACACCTACTTTCTAGAAACTGTGTGGGTTGTTTGAGTTCATCGCCCATGGTGTTGTCTGAGAAAGCGTGTGCAATTGGAAAACCCAATAAGCAGGCTAATTGGCCAATTATTGATAATCCATTTAGTAATCAAATTGACATTTCATATCAAACACACCATATATTTCATATCCGTACTACGGCAACATGATTTCATAATTGAATTACATCAGATTACAACATCAGATAGCTTCAGCACTCAGTTACACCATATGGGCATATAGCTAGCTATGCCATTACACAAGAACACCAAGTTTCACATGAAACATCTAAAAACTTTGGAAAGTAGCATCATACACGGTAAATAGACAGACCAATCTCATCTGGAAAACTGCTGAAGCAGAAGGCGAATATTGAGCCTTCAGTGATGTTGAATGTCCTTGCAACTTTAGGCCAGTGGCTGTCGATAATTTCCCGCCCAACCTTCATCCTCTTGAGGAAGACTTCAATATTGTATCGTGGGTGTTGAATGAATACCTTCCTCGCCTCTTGACCATGTAGGTGGTCTGAGAGGTAATCATCGGTGGACTGCTTTGGAAAGGACTGCAAACAAAGATATGCATTAATATATGTTCTAAATTTTGAAATGACGCCAAAGGAAAAAACAAGGTAAAAGATTTAGTACCATCCTATAGTTGACTGATGTGTTCTTCATTGTGCAAACAAAGATCTTGCTGTTATTCATTGCTAGTTTCTTTCTCCTAACAATCTTTCTGAGTTTCTTGACTTGATTGATATTCATGGACATCTCATTTCCCCATATGTAAAATGGGTCGAACAGTGGGTCTAAACCTCTAACAACAGGACCTACATGTGCAAGACCAAATTGTTAAAAACCTAAATAGTAGAATGGTTCCTGCTCATTGCTTGTATCAGCGTTGGTTATTCCCCAAAGAGGAGAGGATGATGCAGCACAGCAATGGTAAGTACTTCCCTCAGTTATGAAACCAAGGTTATCAATCTAGGAGGAGAACCAAGCAACACTATGTAAACAACACCTGCACACAAATAACAGGAACTTGCAACCCAACGCGTAAAAGGGGTTGTCAATCCCTCCTCGGTATCGAGGTAGATAAAATTGTATGAGATTTGATAAATAGATCTTGAAAAAACACAATAAATAAATAAAAATTGCATCAAGGTATTTTTGGTTTTAATATGATAGGAAATAGACCCGGGCGTCGTAGATTTCACTAGAGGCTTCTCTCGAGAAAATAACATATGGTGGGTAAACAAATTAGTGTTGGGCAATTGACAGAAAAGCGAATAGTTATGATGATATCCAAGGCAATGATCATGTATATAGGCATCACATCCAAGATTAGTAGACCGACTCCTGCGTGCATCGACTACTATTACTCCACACATCGACCGCTATCCAGCATGCATCTAGTGTATTAAGTTCATGGAAAAATGGAGTAATGCATTAAGAACGATGACATGATGTAGACAAGATCTATTCATGTAGGAATATACCCCACCTTTTTATCCTTAATGGCAATGATACATGCGTGTCATGTCTCCTTCTGTCACTGATATTGAGCACCGCAAGATCGAACCCATGACAAAGCACCTCTTCCCATTGCAAGAAAAATCAATCTAGTTGGCCAAACCAAACCAAAGTTTCGGAGAAGAAATACGAGGCTATAACAATCATGCATAAAAGAGTTTAGCAAAAACGTAAATAATATTCATGGATAGATCTGATCATAAACTCACAATCCATCGGATCCCAACAAACACACCGCAAAAAGTCATTACATCAAATAGATCTCCAAGAACATCGAGGAGAACATTGTATTGCAGATCAAAAAGAGAGAAGAAGCCATCTAGCTACTACCTATGGACCCGTAGGTCTGTGGTAAACTACTCACGCATCATTGAAGGGGCAAGGGTGATGATGAAGAACCCCTCCATGATCGTTGACCCCTCCGACAGATTGCCGGAAAAGGCCTCTAGATTGGATCTCGTGGTTCTGGAACTTGCGGCGGCTAGAATTGTGTTTCGTCGCCTCCCCTAGGGTTTTTGGGATTTTAGAGTATTTATAGAGGCAGAGGTCGGCGGAGAAGCTTCCCGTGGTGCCCACTACCCACCAGGGCGCGCTTGGGCCTTCTAGCATGCCCTGGTGCCTAGTGGGCCCCACGGGCCTCCTCCCGGGCACTTCTTTGGCTCTCTGGGTGTCTTCTGTCCAGGAAAAATTCTCCAAAAAGGTTCGTGGCATTTGGACTTCGTTTGGTAATGATATTCTGCAAAGTAAAAAACAAGCAGAAGACAACAACTGGCACTGGGCACTATGTCAATAGGTTAGTCCCAAAAACTAATATAAAGTTGCTAGTAAATGAATATAAACCATTGAAGATTGATAATATAACAACATGGAACAATAAAAAATAATAGATACGTTGGAGATGTATCAGCATCCCCAAGCTTAATTCCTGCTCGTTCTCAAGTAGGTAAATGATAAAAACAGAATTTTTGATGTGGAATGCTGCCTAACATGTTCATCACATATTCTTTTCTTTTGTTGCATAGACATTTGGACTTTTAGATGATTCAAAGCAATAGTCTATAATTGACATGAGGACATGAATACTCAAGCATATCAACAAGCAACCATGTCTTTCAAAATACCAACACTAAAGAAAGCTATCCCTAGCCCATTATGCTCAATCATTGATCCATTTATGAAACACACTCAAGTATTAGCTATATCCAGTGCACAAGTATGATCATAGTGTTCCCTAGTTGGCGCTTTGTAAGAGAAGATGGAGACTCAAATAAAATAAAAAAATGCATAAAGAAAATAGATAGGCCCTTCGCAGAGGGAAGCAGAGATTTGTAGAGGTGCCAGAGCTCAAAGCTTAAATTGAGAGATAAAATATTTTGGGTGGCATGCTTTTCCCTTCAACGAAAATGACCGAGAATTCCCAATACTTTCCATGCTAGATAAATCATAGGTAGTTCCCAAACATAAAATAAAGTTTATTCCTTTTTCCACCATTCTTTCACAATCCATGGCTAGCCGTATCTATGGGTGCCTTCCATACCAACACTTTCCAAGGAATTTATTATTTGACAACATAAAATAAATTTTTTCATTTCTGGACTGGGCATCCCTATTACCTGCCACACTCTCGTGCAATGACAAGTGAATAAACACTCATCTTGAGAATAAAATATCTAGCATGGAAAATATTGGCCAACCCCTACCGCTTCATGAGCGGTACGGGCACACAAAAAGGAATTTTATTTTGAACATTAGAGTTGGCACATACAAATTTACTTGGAACGGCATGGAAATACTGCATATAGGTAGGTATGGTGGACTCATTTGGCATAACTTGGTTTAGGATTTGAATGCACAGGCATTATTTCCGCTTAGTACAAATGGAGGCTAGCAAATAGATTGAGAAGCAACCAACAAAAAAAATGAAAACGATCATAAACGAGCATTAAACATAACTAATACCGAATAATGCACCACAAGTAGGATGTAACTTTATTGCATAACTATTGACTTTCATGCTTGCATAGGGAATCACAAACCTTAACACCAATATTCTTACTAAAGCATAATTACTCACCAACATGTCTCACATATTACTATCTCCATATCTCAAAACTATTACAAGGAATCAAGTTTATAATATCCAATGATCTTCATGAAGGTTTTTATTATATCCCCTTGAATATCTATCACTTTGGGACTAATTTCATATATTACCATTGCTACTAACAAGCTCTCAAACAAATTTAAGTGAAGAACAAGAGCATAAATATTTCTTCAAAATTTTCAACTCCCAAAATAATATAAGTGAGGCTTGCGAGGATTTCTTCAAAAAAATTACTAACTCTCAAATTGATCTAAGTGAAGCATGAGAGTATTTCTTGAAAATTAAATCACCACCGTGCTCAAAAAGATATAACTGAAGTACTAGAGCAATTCCGTAGCTCAAAAAAAATTAAGTGAACACATAGAGCAATTCTAACAAATCATAGCATCATTATGGCTCTCTCAAATATGTGTGTCTAGCAAGGATGATTGTGACAAACTATAAAGAAAATAAGCAAAGACTCATATAATACAAGACGCTCCAAGCAAAACTCATGATATGTGACGAATAAAAATATAGCTCCAAGTAAAATTACCGATGGTCGTTAGAAGAAAGAGGGGATGCCTTCCGGGGCATCCCCAAGCTTAGTTGCTTGGTACTCCTTGAATATTACCTTGGGGTGCCATGGGAATCCCCAAGCTTGGGCTTTTTTCACTCCTTATTCCTTCATCCATCGTGATCTCACCCAAAACATGAAAACTTCAATCATACAAAACTTAACAAAAACCTTCGTGAGATCCGTTAGTTAAGAAAACCAATATTTACTTTAAGTACTGTTGAAAACCCATTCTTATTTTGTTATTGCATTATACCTACTATATTATAACTTTACCATGGCTTATACCCCCCGATACAATCCATACATTCATGAAAATAAGCACACAATGTAACGAAAACAGAATCTGCCAAAAACAAAACAGTCTGTAAAGACTCGAATTTTTCTCATAATTCTGTAACTCTAAAAATTCTGAAAAAATAGGACGATGTGGGAAATTTGTATATAACTCCTGTGTAAAAAAATAAGATCAAAAACATGTTTCTGTGAATTTAGAAAATTCCACAACTGGGCGCAAAATTTTCTGTTTTTCCAACATGATCAAATCAACTATCATCCAACATAATCCTAAAGGCTTTACTTGGCACAAACACTAATTAAAACATGAAAACACAATTATAACAATAGCATAATTTCATATTTATTTAAAAACAGAAAATAAACAAAAAAATAAAGGATAACTATTGGGTTGCCTCCCAACAAGATCTTTCTTTATAGCCATTAAGATAGGCTTGAGATTTCAATGATGCTCACATGAAATATAGTAATTGAAACACGAACAGAGCATCATAAAACATGTGACCAACACATTTAAGTATAACATACTTCCTATGAATAGGCATTTTTATAGGAAAACAAATTATCCAGATAAGCAATTTCTAGCATATGCAAAGAAGGAGAAAGAGACAATACCAATCTCAACATGAAGAGAGGTAATTTAGTAACATGAAAATTCCTACGACCATATTTTCCTCTCTCATAATAATTACATGCAGGATCATAATCAAATTCGACAATATAACTGTCACATAAAATATTCTCTTCATGATCCACATACATGCAAAGTTGACACTCTTCCAAAATAGTGGGATTATTGTTACCTAGAGTTGACACTCTTCCAAACCCACTTTAAATATTATTGCATACACTATAATGAATATCATATTCATCGTGAGGCTTAAATAAATTTTCAAGATCATAAGAAGAATCGCCCCAATCATCATCATTACAATAAGTAGTGGACATAGCAAAATTAGCATCCCCAAGCTTGGGGTTTTGCATATTATTAGCACAATTGACATTAACAGAATTTTTAATAACATCATTGCAATCATGCTTTTCATTCAAGGAGATATCGTGAATCACTTTATAAATTTCTTCTTTTAACACTTCATTATAATTTTCAGATTCACGAATCTCAAGCAAAACTTCATAAAGATAATCTAGTGAACTCAATTCACTAGTAATTGGTTCATCATAATTGGATCTTTTAAAAAGATTAGAAAGTGGATGAGGATCCTTATCAATAGATTTTTAGGAAGCGAAGAAGCAAGCAAATAGAAGGCATAGGGCAACATAAGCAAAGATAGCAAATAAGAAAAGACTCATATAATACAAGACGCTCCAAGCAAAACTCATGATATGTGACGAATAAAAATATAGCTCCAAGAAAAATTACCGATGGTCGTTAGAAGAAAGAGGGGATGCCTTGCGGGGCATCCCCAAGCTTAGTTGCTTGGTACTCCTTGAATATTACCTTGGGGTGCCATGGGCATCCCCAAGCTTAGGCTCTTTTCACTCCTTATTCCTTCATCCATCATGCTCTCAACCAAAACTTGAAAACTTCAATCACGCAAAACTTAAAAAAAAAAACCTCTGTGAGATCCGTTAGTATAAGAAAACCAATCTTTACTTTAAGTACTGTTGCAAACCCATTCTTATTTTGTAATTGCATTATACCTACTACATTCTAACTTTACCATGGCTTATACCCCCCGATACAATCCATAGATTCATCAAAATAAGCACACAATGCAACAAAAATAGAATCTGTCAAAAACAGAATAGTCAGTAAATACTCGAATTTTCCTCATATTTATGTTACTCCAAAAATTCTGAACAATTAGTAAAACGTAAGAAATTTCTATATCGATCTTGTGTAAAAAATTCAGAATTTTTCTTCGCCTCTATGAATTTTCGAAATCCTGCTACTGGACGCAAATATTTCTGTTTTTCAACAAGATCAAATCAAGTATCACCCAACATGATCCTAAAGGCTTTACTTGGCACAAACACTAATTAAAACATAAAAAACAAAATCATAACAGTAGCATAATTGTGTAACACGCAAGAACAGAAAGAAAAATTGAAAACAATTATTTTATTCATTGGGTTGCCTCCCAACAAGCGCTATTGTTTTATGCCCCTAGCTAGGCATAATGCATAGATTCAAGTATTGTCATCTTTCTTCTTATTTTCCATATATGTGTTTTTGTCAGGAGGTTTCTCAAATATAACTTGAAACACATTATCCATAAAAAATTAGCATTATCAAGTTGCCCATTTGCAAATCCCCTTTGATTTCCGGCTACGATCCAAGAATATTGTTGATTAACATCATTGAAAAGTTGTTGGATCCTATCCAAAACAGGAAATTCCTTTTTAAGGTTCTCATCAAAGATGCAATTGCCAATCAAATGTCTTAAAACATAATCACTACTGTAAATGATCTCATCTATCACCGGTTTTTCACGGTTCATACAATAAAAATCAAAGATCTCCCAAGCTTCCCGCACTATATGATCAAATTCATTCATAAGGACAAGGGCGGCTATCTTTTTAGCCCTAGGATCCTTTATGAAAGGTAGCTCATAAAACAATCTTTGCAAGGTAGGATGAGTACAAATAAATCTATTCTCAAATTTTAGAACTAGTGTTGAAATAGCTTCTGCATAAGTTTAAGTTCTTTTAAGTATAAGAGCATCATCACAAGTCAAAGTTTCAACACAATTAAAGATTTCTTGGATGGCACCTTTTCCTATAATATTCCCTTATCCCAAAAAAAAGTTTTAGCATCCAGATTACTAGAATGTCCAATTTTAGGAGTTCTGCCATCATCTGTTTCTGCCATACCAAAATCGCTCATGATGACGACTCAGAACAAGCAAACGAAAGATCAAACGAGAAAAAGGCAAATGGAAAAGAAAGCAAATATTTTTGTGTTTTTATGAAAATGTTTTAGAAGTGCGGGAGATGAAAAAGAGAGACAAATGGCAAATAAAGTAATTGCAAGGAGATGAGATTTGTGATTGGGTACTTGATAGATGTTGATGATGTCTCCCCGGCAACGGCGCCAAAAATTCTTCCTTATTGTTTGTATCTGCATTGGTAGTTCCCCGAAGAGGAGAGGATGATGCAGCACAACAACGGTAAGTATTTCCCTCAGTTATGAAACCAAGGTTATCAATCCAGTAGGAGAACCAAGCAACACTATGTATACAACACCTTTACACAAATAACAAGAACTTGCAACCCAACGCGTAAGAGGGGTTGTCAATCCCTCCTCGGTATCAAGATAGATAAAATTGTATGATATTTGATAAATAGATCTTGAAAAAGCACAAAATAAAATAAATAAATAAAAATTGCAGCAAGGTATTTTTGGTTTTAATATGATAGGAAATAGACCCGGGGGCCGTAGATTTCACTAGAGGCTTCTCTTGAGAAAATAGCATACGGTGGGTAAACAAATTACTGTTGGGCAATTGACAGAAAAGCAAATAGTTATGATGATATCCAAGGCAATGATCATGTAAATAGGCATCACGTCCAAAATTAATAGACCGACTCCTGCCTGCATCTACTACTTTTACTCCATACATCGATCATATCCAGCATGTATCTAGTGTATTAAGTTCATGGAAAAACGGAGTAATGCATTAAGAACGATGACATGATGTAGACAAGATCTATTCATGTAGGAATAGACCCCACATTTTTATCCTTAATGGCAACGATACATGCGTGTCATGTCTCCTTCTGTCACTGATATTGAGCACCGCAAGATCGAACCCATGACAAAGTACCTCTTCCCATTGCAAGAAAAATCAATCTAGTTGGCCAAACCAAACCAAAGTTTCGGAGAATAAATACGAGGCTATAACAATCATGCATAAAAGAGTACAGCAAAAACGCAAATAATATTCATGGATAGATCTGATCATAAACTCACAATTCATCAGATCCCAACAAACACACCGCAAAAAGTCATTACATCAAATAGATCTCCAAGAACATCGAGGAGAACATTGTATTGAAGATCAAAAAGACAGAAGAAGCCATCTAGCTACTACCTACGGACCCGTAGGTCTATGGTAAACTACTCATGCATCATCAGAGGGGCAAGGGTGATGATGAAGAACCCCTCCGTGATCATTGACCCCTCCGGCAGAGTGCCGGAAAAGGCCTCTAGATTGGATCTCGTGGTTCTGGAACTTGCGGCGGCTGGAATTGTATTTCGTCGACTCCCCTAGGTTTTTTGGGATTTTAGAGTATTTATAGAGGCATAGGTAGGTCGAGAAGCTTCCCATGGTGCCCACTGCCCACCAGGGCGCGTCTGGGCCTTCTAGCGCGCCCTGGTGCCTAGTGGGCCCCACGGGCTCCTCCCGTGCACTTCTTTGGCAACCTGGGTGTCTTCCGTCCAGAAAAAATTCTCCAAAAAGTTTTGTGGCATTTGGACTTCGTTTGGTAATGATATTCTTCAAAGTAAAAAAAAGCAGAAGACATCAACTGGCACTGGGCACTATGTCAATAGGTTAGTCCTAAAAAATGATATAAAGTTGCCAGTAAATGAATATAAAACATCAAAGATTGATAATATAACAACATGGAACAATAAAAAATTATAGATACATTGGAGATGTATCAGCATCCCCAAGCTTAATTCCTGCTCGTTCTCAAGTAGGTAAGTGATAAAAACAGAATTTTTGATGTGGAATGCTGCCTAACATGTTCGTCACTTATTCTTTTCTTTTGTTGCATAGACATTTGGACATTTAGATGATTCAAAGCAATAGTCTATAATTGACATGAGGACATCAATACTCAAGCATATCAACAAGCAACCACGTCCTTCAAAATACCAACACTAAAGAAAGCTATCCCTAGCCCATTATGCTCAATCATTGATCCATTCATGAAACACACTCAAGTATTAGCTATATCTAATGCACAAGTATGATCATAGTGTTCCCTAGTTGGCGCTTTGTAAGAGAAGATGGAGACTCAAATAAAATAAAAATTGCATAAAGTAAATAGATAGGCCCTTCGCAGAGGGAAGCAGAGATTTGTAGAGGTGCCAGAGCTCAAAGCTTAAATTAAGAGATAAAATATTTTGGGTGGCATGCTTTTCCCTTCAACGAAAACGACCTAGAATTCCCAATACTTTCCATGCTAGATAAATCATAGGCGGTACCCAAACATAAAATAAAGTTTATTCCTTTTTCCACCATTCTTTCACAATCCATGGCTAGCCGTATCTATGGGTGCCTTCCATACCAACACTTTCCAAGGAATTTATTATTTGAAAACATAAAATAACTTTTTTCATTTCTGGACTGGGCATCCCTATTACCTGCCACACTCTCGTGCAATGTCAAGTGAATAAACACTCATCTTGAGAATAAATTATCTAGCATGGAAAATATTGGCCACCCCCTGCCGCTTCATGAGCGGTACAGGCACACAAAAAGGAATTTTATTTTGAACATTAGAGTTGGCACATACAAATTTACTTGGAACGGTATGGAAATACCGCATATAGGTAGGTATGGTGGACTCATTTGGCATAACTTGGTTTAGGATTTGAATGCACAGGCAGTATTCCCGCTTAGTACAAATGGAGGCTAGCAAATAGATTGAGAAGCAACCAACAAAAAAAATGAAAATGATCATGAACGAGCATTAAACATAACTAATACCGAATAATGCACCACAAGTAGGATGTAACTTCATTGCATAACTATTGACTTTCATGCTTGCATAGGGAATCACAAACCTTAACACCAATATTCTTACTAAAGCATAATTACTCACCAACATGACTCACATATTACTATCTCCATATCTCAAAACTATTACAAGGAGTCAAGTTTATAGTATCCAATGATCTTCATGAAGGTTTTTATTATATCCCCTTGAATATCTATCACTTTGGGACTAATTTCATATATTACCATTGATACTAACAAGCTCTCAAACAAATTTAAGTGAAGAACAAGAGCATAAATATTTACCTAGAGTTGACACTCTTCCAAACCCACTTTAAATATTATTGCAAACACTAAAATGAATATCATATTCATCATGAGGCTAAAATAAATTTTCAAGATCATAAGAAGAATCGCCCCAATCATCTTCATTACAATAAGTAGTGGACATAGCAAAATTAGCATCCCCAAGCTTGGGGTTTTGCATATTATTAGCACAATTGACATTAATAGAATTTTTAATAACATCATTGCAATCATGTTTTTCATTCAAGGAGATATCGTGAATCACTTTATAAATTTCTTCTTTTAAAACTTCATTATAATTTTCAGATTCACGAATCTCAAGCAAAACGTCATAAAGATAATCTAGTGAACTCAATTCACTAGTAATTGGTTCATCATAATTGGATCTTTTAAAAAGATTAGAAAGTGGATGAGGATCCTTATCAATAGATTTTTAGGAAGCAAAGATGCAAGCAAATAGAAGGCATAGGGCAACATAAGCAAAGATAGCAAACAAGCAAAGACTCATATAATACAAGATGCTCCAAGCAAAACTCATGATATGTGACGAATAAAAATATAGCTCCAAGAAAAATTACCGATGGTCGTTAGAAGAAAGAGGGGATGCCTTGCGGGGCATCCCCAAGCTTAGTTGATTGGTACTCCTTGAATATTACCTTGGGGTGCCATGGGCATCCCCAAGCTTAGTCTATTTTCACTCCTTATTCCTTCATCCATCATGCTCTCACCCAAAACTTGAAAACTTCAATCACGCAAAACTTAAAAAAAACCTTTGTGAGATCTGTCAGTATAAGAAAACCAATCTTTACTTTAAGTACTATTGCAAACCCATTCTTATTTTGTAATTGCATTATACCTATTGTATTCTAACTTTACCATGGCTTATACCCCCGATACAATCCATAGATTCATCAAAATAAATACACAATGCAACAAAAACAGAATCTGTCAAAAACAGAAAAGTCTGTAAAGACTCGAATTTTCCTGATACTTATGTTACTCCAAAAATTCTCAAAAATTTGAAAAACGTAGGAAATTTCTATATCAATCTTGTGTGGAAAAACTCAGAATTTTTCGTTGCCCCTATGAATTTTCAAAATCCTGCTACTGAATGCAAAAGTTTCTGTTTTTCAACAAGATCAAATCAAGTATCACCCAACATGATCCTAAAGGCTTTACTTGGCACAAACACTAATTAAAACATAAAAAACAAAATCATAACAGTAACATAATTGTGTAAACACACAAGAATAGAAAGAAAAATTGAAAAATTTATTTTATTCATTGGGTTGCCTCCCAACAAGCGCTATTGTTTTATGCCCCTAGCTAGTCATAATGCATAGATTCAAGTATTGTCATGTTTCTTCTTATTTTCCATATATGTGTTTTTGTCAGGAGGTTTCTCAAATATCACTTGAAACACATTATCCATAAAAAAATTAGCATTATCAAGTTGCCCATTTGCAAATCCCCTTTGATTTCCGGCTACGATCCAAGAATATTGTTGATTAACATCATTGAAAACTTGTTGGATCATATCCAAAACAGGAAATTCCTTTTTTAAGGTTCTCATCAACGATGCGATTGCCAAGCAAATGTCTTAGAACATAATCACTACTATAAAGGATCTCATCTATCACCGTTTTTTCACGGTTCATACAATAAAAATCAAAGATCTCCCAAGCTTCCCGCACTATATGATCAAATTCATTCATAAGGACAAGGGCGGCTATCTTTTTAGCCCTAGGATCCTTTATAATAGGTAGCTCATAAAATAATCTTTCCAAGGTAGGATGAGTACAAATAAATCTATTCTCAAATTTTAGAACTAGTGTTGAAATAGCTTCTGCATAAGTTTAAGTTCTTTTAAGTATAAGAGCATCATCACAAGTCAAAATTTCAACACAATTAAAGAATTCTTGGATGGCACCTTTTCCTATAATATTCCCTTATCCCAAAACAAAAGTTTTAGCATCCAGATTACCAGAACGTCCAATTTTAGGAGTTCTGCCATCATCTATTTCTGCCATACCAAAATCGCTCACGATGACGACTCAGAACAAGCAAACGAAAGATCAAACGAGAAAAAGGCAAACGGAAAAGAAGGCAAATATTTTTGTGTTTTTCTAAAAATGTTTTAGAAGTGGGGGAGATGAAAAAGAGAGGCAAATAGAAAATAAAGTAATTGTAAGGAGATGAGATTTGTGATTGGGTACTTGATAGATGTTGATGATGTCTCCCCGGCAACGGTGCCAGAAATTCTTGTTGATTGCTTGTATCTACGTTGGTAGTTCCCCGAAGAGGAGAGGATGATGCAGCACAACAATGGTAAGTATTTCCCTTAGTTATGAAACCAAGGTTATCAATCCAGTAGGAGAACCAAGCAACACAATGTATACAACACCTGCACACAAATAACAAGAACTTGCAACCCAACACGTAAGAGGGGTTGTCAATCCCTCCTCGGTATCGAGATAGATAAAATTGTATGAGATTTGATAAATAGATCTTGCAAAAGCACAAAATAAAATAAATAAAGAAAAATTGCAGCAAGGTATTTTTGGGTTTAATATGATAGAATATAGACCCGGGGGCCGTAGATTTCACTAGAGGCTTCTCTTGAGAAAATAGCATACGGTGGGTAAACAAATTACTATTGGGCAATTGACAGAAAAGCAAATAGTTATGACGATATCCAAGGCAATGATCATGTATATAGGCATCACGTCCAAGATTAGTAGACCGACTCCTGCCTGCATCTACGACTATTACTCCACACATCGATCGCTATCCAGCATGCATCTAGTGTATTAAGTTCATGGAAAAACGGAGTAATGCATTAAGATGACATGATGTAGACAAGATCTATTCATGTAGGAATATACCCCACCTTTTTATCCTTAATGGCAATGATACATCGTGTCAAGTCTCCTCTGTCACTGATACTGAGCACCGCAAGATCGAACCCATGACAAGGCACCTTTTCCCATTGCAAGAAAAATCAATCTAGTTGGCCAAACCAAACCAAAGTTTCGGAGAAGAAATACAAGGCTATAACAATCATGCATAAAAGAGTTCAGCAAAAACGCAAATAATATTCATGGATAGATCTGATCATAAACTCATCGGATCCCAACAAACAGACCGCAAAAAGTCATTACATCAAATAGATCTCCAAGAACGTCGAGGAGAACATTGTATTGAAGATCAAAAAGAGAGAAGAAGCCATCTAGCTACTACCTACGGACCCGTAGGTCTGTGGTAAACTACTCATGCATCATCGGAGGGGCAAGGGTGATGATGAAGAACCCCTCCGTGATCATTGACCCCTCCGGCAGAGTGATGGAAAAGGCCTCTAGACTGGATCTCGTGGTTCTGGAACTTGCGGCGGCTGGAATTGTGTTTCGTTGACTCCCCTAGGTTTTTGGGATTTTAGAGTACTTATAGAGGCAGAGGTAGGTGGAGAAGCTTCCCGTGGTGCCCACTACCAACCAGGGCACGCCTAGGCCTTCAAGCGCGCCCTGGTGCCTTGTGGGCCCCATGAGCCTCCTCCCGTGCACTTCTTTGGCTCCCTGGGTGTCTTCTGTCCAAAAAAATCTCCAAAAAGTTTAGTGGCATTTGGACTTCGTTTGGTATTGATATTCTGCAAAGTAAAAAATAAGCAGAAAATAGCAACTGGCACTGGGCACTATGTCAATAGGTTAGTCCCAAAAAATGATATAAAGTTGCTAGTAAATGAATATAAAACATCCAAGATTGATAATATAACAGCATGGAACGATAAAAAATTATAGATACGTTGGAGACGCATCACCTGCAATTGCACAATAATGTGATGTTAGCTGTATGTTGGGGATATAACTATTGGGTATGACCCGCCCAGGAGGGGCCGAGTCATACCACTGGTGACTTAAAGATGAAGATGGCGGGTCATGAAGCAAGCCTATTGAAGGCCCAAGACCCAGAGGCGACTTGAGGCCCAAGAGGATGAACCGCCATATAATTAACTTGTATTGTAAGGCAAGTTTAGTTAGTCACCGAGCCGGACACATTGTGTATGAGCCGGCCGGGACTCTGTAAGCCGCCGGGCATCAACCTGTGTATATAAAGGGGTGATCCGGTAGCGGGTTAAATCAAGAAACAATCAATTGAGAGCTAGGTCAAGCGTATTCGCTCCCTTGTAATCGAAACTCCAGCAATACAACTGAAAGCAGGACGTAGGCTTTTACCTCATTGAGAGGGGCCGAACCTGGGTAAACTCTCTGTGTCCTTTGTCCCGTTCAACCCCTTCAAGCTAACCTAGTTGCGATGGCTCCACACCTAAGTCCTTTCACTAGGGCATCTACCATGTTAAGTCCACGACAGTTGGCGCCCACCGTGGGGCCAGCGCACGGTGGTTTCAATTTCTTGAAGGGTAACTTCGCAGGGATCAAGGGATAAGCTGTGGGCCGGATGACCAAGAGTCATCGCGGCAAGCTCTACATCGATGATGCAGGCTGGGCCCCGAAGCCGGCTCAATCAAGTACGGGTACCGGGTCCCCTTCGGCGGAATCTATGTCTTCATTGGCAAGATCGGTGAGTTGGAGCCTGAGCCGGACACCTGCACCGACATCGTCGAGACGGCTCAGCGTGCACGACCCGCCAAGTTTCAACCCGCCATAAAGTGCGCCTTTGTTGGTTGCATCCAAGGGGAGGATCTTGAGGAAGGAATTGTATCCGGTGGAGAGACGGCCATCTACTCTGGTGATGAGTCCTCAACCGGCGAGACCGATTCAATGTATCAGTTACAAGACGGCCGGCTTGGGGGCTATTCCGATGGTGACAGTATTCCGGACCCCAATGAGCCGCCGAACAGAGTCATGATCTTCATGGCCGGCACTCAACCGGTGCTCAATTCATCAACTGTTGCAGCCATGACTTTCGGTTCAACGGCCGCGGCAACGGCTGGGGCGAGTAACTCTGCGCGCCCGCTGGCTCAAGTTTTATCTGAGCTCTTGGAGGCTTTGGCGACCTTGTTAGCTGCAGAGGTAACACCGGAGAATCAAGCACAGCATAAGGTGGATGTCGCGAAGCTGCGAGATGAGATAGCTCAAGCCAAGGAGGAGTTTAATGCTGAAAATAGTAGGATGGCGACAGAACGAGCCGCCCTGGACGCTGCATCTCAACGGATTCAAGCAGAGAATTTCCGGTTAAGCCTGGATCAGAATGCATCTAACGCCGTTCTGCGCAGGAGGCACCAGAGTCGTCTACCTCCGGAGTACGATGCAAGGAATCTTTTCAACACACCTGGGGCTGGAACCAGTGACCCGCCCATGGTGAACCGGGTTGTTGAGGCACCCGGGACCGGAGCGACGATTCAACCACGTGCTGCAGACCCGCCTCGTTTGAATTTGACCCCGCCTCAGCACGTTCTAACACCGCCGGGTCATTATTCTAACCCTTTGGACAATATGATTGCGGCAGCTACGCGGTTGGCGGCTCTCCCTGTTGAAGGCGAGTCACCAGCCGCGATGGAGATACGGAGAGCCGGAGAGCTTCTTCAGACAGCGGTGGCACAACAAGCGGCTTATTCATACAGCCGCGAACGGATTCATTCAACCCCTCGTCCAAGCCGGAGTTATAGCAGGCATATTGACTCGCTAGCAGTTTCAAGCAGTGAGCGGCACCATAACCAGCCTCATAGGCATGACCCGCCGCGTGCTGGTAACGATGCTCAGACTTTGGTAGATCAGGGCAGGGCACGTCGGGAGGCTGAGTTGGCGGCTCAGTTGGCAGCTCAACAACAATCTCCGGTTTACCCATCGGCGTCTGTGGAGGCAGGAGTGACCTCTAGAACCCTTGGTGTGCCATGTTTAGTGTCGGCTTTACGTAATGAGCTCATGCCCAAGGATTTTAAGGGCCCTCGCAAGGTGCCTAATTACACGGCGGATCAGCCCCCAGAGGCTTGGATTGAGAGTTATGAGATGGCTATGGAGATGTTGGATGTTAGTAATGCTGCGTGTGCTAAGTACTTCACTATGATGTTGGATGGACCGGCGCGCACTTGGCTGAAAGGATTGCCTCCTAACTCCATCAGGTCATGGGCTGAGTTGAAGACATGTTTCATCCAAAATTTCAAAGATACGTGCAAGCAGCCTATGTCGATTCTTGATTTAGACTCTTGCGTCCAGGGTGAGGGCGAGTCAACCACCAATTGGGTGCGCCGGATATCAACTATTATTCACTCGTCGGACAGTATCAACGCCGGTTCAGCCGTCCTGATGTTGGAAAAGAATTGCCGTTTCCTCCCCCTTCAGCAGAAGCTTGGGCGGCTTAAGCGCCACTGCAATGATATGGGAGAGCTCATGGCGGCTCTCATCAAATATGCTGATTCTGATAGCACTAAGGACCCTGAGTCTGATGAGGAGAAAGTTGGGAAGGGGAAGAAGAATGGCAATGCAAAGGGACAACAACATAGTCCGGCGGGTCAAGGTAACAATGGTAAGCGAAAGCAGTCGAACGGCGGTTCAGATTTTGTGGCGAACACCAATACGCAGAATAATAATCAGCGTCGCAAGGGGAAGTCATCAGTGCCCCGGTTTGGCGGGCCAAAGTTCAACATTGAGGCGATGATGAATCAGCCTTGCCCAAAGCACGGTATGCAGGATAAGCCGGCCAGTCATCTATGGAAAGATTGCTTCATCATGAGGGAATATATAAATTCCAATTTTTTTCCAGAACAATCATGGCCCGCATGGCGGGTCAGGATCCAGCTCTCATGGACCTGGCTTTGGAGGTGGCGGTTCAAGCTCCGGCTTTCAGGGCCAAGGCAATCAAGGTGGTTTTAATCAGCAATCTGGTCAAGGGAATTAGCAGCAACAATCTGGTTATCAGAGTAATCTGAAGCAGTTGAATAGCGGTCAATATCACGTGTTTACCACAAGCCTATGCAAACGTGATCAGAAGCTTCATAAGCGAGCAGTGAACGCGGTTGAGCCGGTAGTTCCTCATTACTTGCGATGGTCTGAACATCCTATTGTATGGAGCCGTGAGGATCACCCGCCCCGGGTTGACAATCCGGGTCAATTGGCTTTGGTGGTTGCTCCTCAGGTTGGAGGATACAAGTTCACTAAGGTGCTTATGGATGGAGGCAGCAGCATCAATATCCTCTACTATGATACTTTTTGCCGTATGGAATTGACTGACAAAGATCTTAAGCCTTCTTCGACCGTCTTTCATGGGGTGGTGCCTGGTAAGTCGGCATATCCAGTGGGTAAGATAACTTTGGAGGTGGCTTTTGGTGATGATAATGATTACAGGGCTGAAAAATTGACTTTTGAGGTGGTCAAGATCAAGAGCCCTTATCACGCCCTGTTTGGGCGGCCGTCTTATGCTAAGTTTATGGCACGACCTTGTTACATTTATTTGCAGCTTAAAATGCCGGGTCGCAAGGGTACCATTACGGTGCATGGAGATAGGAAGATAGCCTTGGAATGTGAAGAGGGCGATGCTGCTTATGCTGAGTCTGTTTGTGCCACAGAGGAGTTGAAGTTCTACAAAGATAATGTTGACCCGGCAGATATGACACCTTTGAAAAAGCCAACCAGAGAGCATGATCCCTTGTTGAAGTTTAAGTCGGTAGATGACACCAAGCTGGTTGACTTTGTTCTGGCGACTCATCCAAGCAGTTCAGTATCAATGCTAATATGGATCCGAAATAGGAAGGCGCGCTCATCGAGTTTATCCGTGAGAACCGGGACATCTTTGCATGGAAACCTTCAAACATGCCAGGTGTACCGAGGGAACTCGCTGAGCACACTCTCAATGTTGATCCAAAGTTTAAACCGGTCAGGCAATTCCTTCATCGTTTTAATGAAGAGAGGCGCAAGGCTATTGGTGAGGAAGTGGCCCGGCTCTTGGCGGCTAGGTTTATTGTTGAAGTTTTTCATCCTGAGTGGTTGGCTAACCCGGTGCTAGTACTTAAAAAGAATGGCACTTGGCGTATGTGTGTGGATTACACAGACCTTAACAAGGCCTGTCCGGCTGACCCTTTTGCTCTCCCTCGTATTGATCAGATCATCGATGTTACGGCGGGTTGTGAGCGTTTGAGCTTTCTGGATGCTTATTTTGGTTATCATTAGGTCAAGATGGCGGTTAAGGACCAGGAGAAGACAACTTTCATCACTCTGGAGCCTTCTGCTATGTGTCTATGCCTTTTGGGCTCAAGAGTGCCCAGGCGACTTATCAGCGGTGTGTTCAAAATTGCCTCCATGACCAGATTGGACGCAATGTTCATGCTTATGTGGATGATATTGTTGTGAAATCCAGGAAGAAAGAGACTTTGATAGATGATTTGAAAGAGACCTTTGACAATATCTGGGTCTACAAGATGATGCTTAACCCGACCAAGTGTGTCTTTAGTGTGCCAGCAGGCAAGCTATTGTTGGGGAACGTAGTAATAATTCAAAAATTTCCTACGTGTCACCAAGATCAATCTAGGAGATGCAAGTAACAAGTGATAGGGAGTGCATCTTCATACCCTTGAAGATCGCTAAGCGGAAGCGTTACAAGAACGCGGTTGATGGAGTCGTACTCGCGGCGATTCAAATCGCGGAAGATCCGATTCAAGCGCCGAACGGACGGCGCCTCCGCATTCAACACATGTACAGCCCGGGGACCTCTCCTCCTTCTTGATCCAGCAAGGTAATAGGAGAAGTTGAGGGAGAGCTCCGGCAGCACGACGGCGTGGTGGCGGTGGAGCTCGTGGTTCTCCGGCAGAGCTTCGCTAAGCACTACGGAGGAGGAGTAGGAGGGGGGAGGACTGCGCCAGGGGCAAGGGGTGCAGCTCCCATGCACCTCCCCACTATATATAGGGGTGGAGAGGGCTGGTTTCTTGTCCTCCAAGTCCATTTGGGCATTGGCAAAGGTGGGAGGAAAGAAATCCCATCCTTTCCCTTCCCCACCGATTATTATCCCCCACTTTTAGGGATCTTGATCTTATCCCTTCGGGATATGATCTTATTCCTTCTAAGGGGGGATCTTGGTGCGCCTTGACCAGGGGTGTGGGGCCTTGCCCCCACTACCCACGTTCATGTGGGTCCCCCCATGTAGGTGGGCCCCACTCCGGAACTTTCTAGAACCTTCCCGGTACAATACCGAAAAATCCCGAACATTTTCCGGTGGCCAAAATAGGACTTCCCATATATAAATCTTTACCTATGGACCATTCCGGAACTCCTCGTGACGTCCGGGATCTTATCCGAGACTCCGAACAACTTTCGGTAACCACATACAATTCCCATTACAACTCTAGTGTCACCGAACCTTAAGTGTGTAGACCCTACGGGTTCGGGAACCATGCAGACATGACCGAGACACCTCTCCGGCCAATAACCAATAGCAGGATCTGGATACCCATATTGGCTCCCACATGTTCCACGATGATCTCATCGGATGAACCACGATGTCTGGGATTCAATCAATCCCGTATACAATTCCCTTTGTCCATCGCTATGTTACTTGCCCGAGATTCGATCGTCGGTATCCCTATACCTTGTTCAATCTCGTTACCGGCAAGTCTCTTTACTCGTTCCGTAATGCATGATCCCATGGCTAACTCCTTAGTCACATTGAGCTCATTATGATGATGCATTACCGAGTGGGCCCAGAGATACCTCTCGGTCATACGGAGTGACAAATCCCAGTCTCGATTCGTGCCAATCCAACAGACACTTTCGGAGGTACCTGTAGTGCACCTTTATGGTCACCCAGTTACGTTGTGATGTTTGATACACCCAAAGCATTCCTATGGTATCCGGGAGTTGCACAATCT
This sequence comes from Thinopyrum elongatum, assembly GCA_011799875.1. Taxonomy (NCBI): domain Eukaryota; kingdom Viridiplantae; phylum Streptophyta; class Magnoliopsida; order Poales; family Poaceae; genus Thinopyrum; species Thinopyrum elongatum. The sequence continues at coordinate 503,479,411 of CM022303.1, forward strand.
CATGGTCTAAGGAAATGATACTTGACATTAGAAAAGCTCTAGCAAACGAACTACACGATCTTGTGCTATGCTTAGGATTGGGTCTTATCCATCACATCATTCTCCTAATGATGTGATCCCGTTATCAACGACATCCAATGTCCATGGTCAGGAAACCACAGCCATCTATTGATCAACGAGCTAGTCAACTAGAGGCTCACTAGGGACATGCTGTGGTCTATGTATTCACACATGTATTACGGTTTCCGGTTAATACAATTATAGCATGAACAATAGACAATTATCATGAACAAGGAAATATAATAATAACCATTTTATTATTGCCTCTAGGGCATATTTCCAACACTCTCCCACTTGCACTAGAGTCAATAATCTAGTTACATTGTGATGAATCGAACACCCATAGAGTTCTGGTGCTGATCATGTTTTGTTCGTGGAAGAGGTTTAGTCAACGGATCTGCGACATTCAGATCCGTATGTACTTTACAAATATCTATGTCTCCATCTTGAATATATTCATGAATGGAGTTGAAGCGACGCTTGATGTTCTTGGTCTTCCTGTGAAACCTGGGCTCCTTGGCAATGGCAATAGCTCCAGTGTTGTCACAGAAGAGAGTCATCGGGCCGGACGCATTGGGAATCACTCCTAGGTCGGTGATAAACTCCTTCATCCAGACTCCTTCCTGAGCTGCTTCTGAAGCAGCTATGTACTCCGCTTCACATGTAGATCCTGCCACGACGCTTTGCTTGCAACTGCACCAGCTGACTGCCCCACGATTCAAAATGTACACGTATCCGGTTTGTGACTTGGAGTCATCCAGATCTGTGTCAAAGCTAGCATCGACGTAACCCTTTACGACGAGCTCTTCGCCACCTCCATAAACGAGAAACATATCCTTAGTCCTTTTCAGGTACTTCAGGATATTCTTGACCGTTGTCTGGTGTTCCATTCCGGGATCACTTTGGTACCTCCCTACCAAACTTATGGCAAGGTTCACATCAGATCTGGTACACAGCATGGCATACATAATAGAGCCTATGGCTGAGGCATAGGGGATGACACTCATCTTTTCTCTTTCTTCTGCCGAGGTTGAGCGTTGAGCTGCGCTCAATCTCACACCTTGCAATACAGGCAAGAACCCCTTCTTGGACTGATCCATATTGAACTTCTTCAATATCTTGTCAAGGTATGTGCTTTGTGAAAGACCATTGAGGTGTCTCGATCTATCTCTATAGATCTTGATGCCTAATATGTAAGCAGCTTCTCCAAGGTCCTTCATTGAAAAACACTTATTCAAGTAGGCCTTTATGCTTTCCAAAAGTTCTATATCATTTCCCATCAACAGTATGTCATCCACATATAATATGAGAAATGCTATAGAGCTCCCACTCACTTTCTTGTAAATGCAGGCTTCTCCATAAGTCTGTCTAAACCCAAACGCTTTGATCATTTCATCAAAGCGAATGTTCCAACTCCGAGATGCTTGCACCAGCCCATAGATGGAGCGCTGGAGCTTGCATACTTTGTCAGCATTCTTAGGATCGACAAAACCTTCCGGCTGCATCATATACAATTCTTCCTTAAGGAAACCATTAAGGAATGCCGTTTTGACATCCATTTGCCAGATCTCATAATCATAGAATGCGGCAATTGCTAACATGATTCAGACGGACTTCAGCTTCGCTACGGGTGAGAAGGTCTCATCGTAGTCAACCCCTTGAACTTGTTGATAACCCTTAGCGACAAGCCGAGCCTTATAGACGGTCACATTACCATCCGCGTCAGTCTTCTTCTTAAAGATCCACTTATTCTCTATGGCTTGCCGATCATCAGGCAAGTCCGTCAAAGTCCATACTTTGTTTTAATACATGGATCCTATCTCGGATTTCATGGCTTGAAGCCATTTGTTGGAATCTGGGCCCGCCATCGCTTCTTCATAGTTCGAAGGTTCACCGTTGTCTAATAACATGATTTCCAGGACAGGGTTGCCGTACCACTCTGGTGCGGAACGTGTCCTCGTGGACCTACGAAGTTCAGTAGCAACTTGACCCGAAGTTTCATGATCATCATCATTAACTTCCTCTCTAGTTGGTGCAGGCACCACAGAAACATCTTCCTGAGCTGCGCTACTCTCCGGTCCAAGAGGGGGTACCTCGTCAAGTTCTACTTTCCTCCCACTTAATTCTTTCGAGAGAAACTCTTTCTCCAGAAAGGATCCATTCTTGGCAACAAAGATCTTGCCTTCGGATCTGAGGTAGAAGGTATACCCAATAGTTTCCTTAGGGTATCCTATGAAGATGCATTTTTCCGATTTGGGTTCGAGCTTTTCAGGTTGAAGTTTCTTGACATAAGCATCGCATCCCCAAACTTTCAGAAACGACAGCTTAGGTTTCTTCCCAAACCATAATTCATACGGTGTCGTCTCAACGGATTTAGACGGTGCGCTATTTAAAGTGAATGCGGCAGTCTCTAAAGCATAACCCCAAAATGATAGCGGTAGATCGATAAAAGGCATCATAGATCGCACCATATCCAATAGAGTGCGATTACGATGTTCGGACACACCATTACGCTGAGGTGTTCCAGGCGGCGTGAGTTGTGAAACAATTCCACATTTCCTTAAGTGCGTGCCAAACTCGTGACTCAAGTATTCTCCTCCACGATCTGATCGTAAGAACTTTGTTTTCCTGTCACGTTGATTCTCTACCTCGCTCTGAAATTCCTTGAACTTTTCAAAGGTCTCAGACTTGTGTTTCATTAAGTAGACATACCCATATCTACTTAAGTCATCAGTGAGGGTGAGAACATAACGATAGCCATCGCGAGCCTCAACGCTCATTGGACCGCATACATCAGTATGTATTATTTCCAACAAGTTGGTTGCTCGCTCCATTGTTCCGGAGAACGGAGTCTTGGTCATTTTGCCCATGAGGCATGGTTCGCACGTGTCAAATGATTCATAATCAAGAGACTCCAAAAGTCCATCTGCATGGAGTTTCTTCTTGCGTTTGACACCAATGTGACCAAGGCGGCAGTGCCACAAGTATGTGGGACTATCATTATCAACCTTACATCTTTGTACTCATTGAATCCAAGCAGAGATACCCACATTGGCAGAAGCTAGTCTATGGCGTGTTCATGGCTAGTCGTAAGTTGAAGCAGTATTTCCTTGGTCATCCCATCCCTGTGGTTAGTTCTGCTCCCTTGGGAGATATTATTCAAAACAGAGAAGCCACAGGTCGGGTAGCCAAGTGGGCCATTGAGCTTGGACCCCATGGTTTGAAGTATGTGCCTCGGACAGCTATCAAGTCTCAAGCACTTGTGGATTTCATTAATGACTGGACAGAGTTGCAGATGCCTGAAGAAAATCCGGATAGCACATATTGTACTATTCACTTTGATGGATCCAGGCAATTGGAAGGCTCGGGGGCTGGAGTTATCTTGACTTCCCCACGAGGTGATAAATTTTGTTATGTTCTAAGGTTGATGTTCCCTTGTACTAACAATGCAACTGAGTATGAAGCCTTGCTCCATGGTCTTTGGATGGCTAAAGAGATGAATCTAAGCCGGGTGAGGTGTTTTGGCGACTCAGACTTGGTGACTCAGCAAGTTTCAGGCACTTGGGATTCCAAGGACCCACTCATGGCGGCTTATCGCCGAGAGGTTGATGCTATTGCTGGTCATTTCAAGGGTTATCAAGTGGAGCATGTTGATCGCAGGAAAAATGAGGCTACTGATGCTTTAAGCTGGCTAGGGTCCCAGCGTAAGCCAGTACCACCTAATATCTTCCTTGATATCTTGCATAATCCTTTGGTTAAATTGCCTACGGAGGAAGATCTTTCTATTCCTGACCCGGTGGCACAGTTGGTGGCGGCTCTCCATGTTATTCCTGATTGGACAGTTCCATATTTGGCTTATATGACCCGGGGCGAGTTACCTGAAGACGAAACTTTGGCCAGGCAGATAACCCGGCGGTCTAAGTCACTGACTATTGTCAATGGTGAGTTGCACCGATGCAGTGTTACAGGGGTGTTTCAGCGTTGTGTTTCTCCTGAGGAGGGCCGTGAGATTCTACGAGAGATTCATGAAGGAGATTGTGGCCGTCATGCCGGCTCTAAGTCTCTCATGACTAAGGCTTTTCTTCATGGGTTCTATTGGCTGACGGCTCATGCTGATGCAGAGGATTTGGTTAGCAAGTGCGATGGTTGTCAAAATTCTTCAAGACGAGCTCACGTGTCGGCTCAAGAATTGAGGATGATTCCAATTACTTGGCCGTTTGTAGTCTGGGGGTTGGACATGGTGCGACCTTTTAAAAGATCCAAGGATAAAAAGACTCACCTCCTGGTGGCAGTTGACAAGTTTACAAAGTGGGTTGAGGCTAAGCCGGTCAGCAAGTGTGATGCAGCGACGGCGGTTCAATTCATCAAAAAGGTGATCTTTTGTTTTGGATACCCTCATAGTATCATCACTAATAATGGTACTAATCTGTCTAAGGGTGCTATGAAAGAATTTTATCAACAAGAGCATATTCGTCTTGACGTTTCATTTGTGGCCCACCCCCAGTCCAATGGTCAAGCTGAAAGAGCTAATCAAGAAATCTTGAGAGGAATAAAACCCTGGCTTATGGTCCCTTTGCAGAGGACGCCGGGTTGTTGGGTTGAGGAGTTGCCTTCAGTGCTATGGAGTATCAATACTACCCCCAACAGATCTATGGGTTACATGCCTTTCTTCATGGTTTACGGAGCAGAGGCGGTTCTCCCTAGTGACATCCGTCACGACTCGCCCCGTGTGGCGGCTTTTGTTGAAGCTGATAATGAAAAAGCACGTCAGGATGCTCTTGACCTTCTGGATGAGGAACGTGACCTTGCGGCAGCTCGTTCAGCGATTTACCAGCAAGACCTGCGTCGTTATCATAGCCGCCGGGTTAAAACCTGGATTTTTCAAGAAGGTGACTTGGTGCTCCGGCTCATCCAGGATCAAACAGACATGCACAAGTTATCCCCACCTTGGGAAGGGCCCTTTGTGGTCAGCAAAAATCTAAACAACGGGCCATACTACCTTATCGATGTTCGAGACCACAAGGACTCACGCACGTCGGAGGAGGAGACCCGCCGGCCGTGGAACATTGCTCATCTTCGGCCCTATTACACCTGAGCCACCGGCTCTTGTGATATACATATTTCTACCAATGTATATATTATGATTAGTATAATAAAGCCGACATCCCTAATAATTCAGGGCCTCTGTCGTTTCATTTCTGAGAATCTGAGTTTTTATTGTCAATTCATAAGATCACTTGGGGGCTTCCTGCTCACTGAGCATAGCTATGATTACCCTCTTGATCCGGCTTGCACGCCTTGTTACAAATAACATGGGGGCTTCCTGCTCATTGAGCATAGCTGTGACTACCCTATTGCTCTGGCTTATATGCCTGGATTGAAAGATTACTTGGGGGCTTCTTGTTTAATGAAACAGAGCTTTGTTGTCCCGTGTAATAGGCTTGGACGCCAGGTGTATTCACCAAAAATCCGGGTTATCCTGCCTTTGTATACCTGCCACTCTAACCAGGTAATCCTGGAATGACTCGCCGTACTCTTGACAGTCAATCTTATAAAGACCCTGAACTTGTCAAAGTTAAAACGGCGATTGGTCATGTGAGGCCCGGTTTACAGGTTTGAATGAAGGATTAACTCAGTGGTTGTGCGGCCCTTGAATAGCACTTGATATTGAGGCTTGGCAGCCTATGAAGGCCTTGTTTTATCTGATTTATCTTTGCTTTGAACATTTTTTGGGTTCATGTTTTGTACCATATTGATATATGGTTTGAAATTGATTCAGGCCATGTAGCCTTGATCCTTATAACTCATGTTTGAGTGTATCCGGAGTTTTGATAACCCGGCCTGGCTTTGGACGATAAGTCACCAGTGTGTTTTGATTATATGCTTGGAGTTCTGTGCTCTAAGTCCTTGGGATGTTACCCTTGCTGCCTACGGCGTTGTAAGCCGGCGGTATGAATAAATGGAACAGGGTGTTGGGCTATTACCCTTACTGCATATGGCGTGGTAAGCCAGCAGTATGAACAAATATCACAGGTATGATATTTACTTGTTACGAGTATATGAGGTTTGTATAATCACGCCCTGGTTATGGACAATACAGTCACCAGTGGATTTTCTGTGGGGTATTATGACTCGCCCTGGGGTAAACCGCCAGGGCACATGTTATCTGTTTGTGTGCAGGCAATATGATAAACATGATCTACATGATTGACGATATCATGAGCATAAGTGGCAGATCTTCAACATTGGATTGGCGGCTCAAAAGTATTATACATAAACATGCATGATGGCATGGCAGATCATTGTTTTCAACTATCTATTACAAGGCATTGGACGGCCCAAAAGAATTAAGTGTTTTTGATGCACACATCATCCAATGATGTGGATGGTAAACCAGCTCTTGCATCAGTTGGTTTGGTCTTGGCGGGTTGAGGCTTCTGGGTCATGCTGCGCCGATTCTTCTTCCTCCTCTGTCGTCTGGAAGTTAGGCGATGACCAATCGATCCCAGTCAAAGCTTTGAAAATAGCTTCATCATCTATAAGGGCTGACGGGTCAATGTCAGGAGCGAAGGTGTGCTTATGCGTTGGCGGGATAAGGTCCACGACCTCATACACCGGCGCCTTCACTTTGGCATTTTTAGCATCATAAACTGGATGATATTTGGAGAGATCAGTCTCTTGGGCCAATTTGCTTGCAAAGGGACGCATCTCCCTTACTATTTTTATGAAGTCCTCGGCACTGAAGGGAGACCCATCTTCTTTTAAACTCGGGCAGCCGGTGGCTAGTTCTGCCGGGTCAAGCTCTGCTTGCCATGCCTTTGCCCGGCTCAAGGCCGTGATGGCATCGGCTCTGGCGGCTGATCGTTTCAATTCTTCAACTCTTTGTGGCAGCATAGATAGCTTCTCCAACATTTCCTTGATGAGGGAAGGCGGTTGTTTCTTATGGGTGGAGGCAGAGATAGCTCATTGAGCGCCAGTGTATAATTGCTCTATAAGGGTGTAGGCAGTTTTCAGCTTCATGCGCATGTCTGAGCCAAAGTGGGAGATTCGGGAGCCTGCGTTGCCAAAGAGATTGATAAACCAGCTGAATGATTGTTCAAGGCATGGATGATGAAAGATTGAAATATATTATCGCTTATCAAAGATGGCGGCTGTCATGTTATTGATTTGATGTTTTAAGCCGGATAACTCGCCAGTAACCGGCTTAAGGGCAGCCTCAGCATCTTCTGCTCTTTTTTGTAGAGCTGCCTTCTCGGTTTCCCAGCTGTTTCTCTCAGCACTGAAGTCCTTTTTCAGTTTTTCAATATTTTCCAAAGCGGTCTTTAGTTCTGATTTGGCCTTGGAAGTCTCAGATTGCTGGGTCTGAATGTTTTGCCTCAGATCACTGACTTGAGATTCCTTCATGTTCAATTTATCCTGTCACATAAAAGGCAGGCAGTATGACGTTATGATGATCATCTTATTTTAAGTGCCAAGCATAATACAACTATTTTACTTGGCACTTGGGGGCTAATGCACATTGCTCTTTTCTTGAAGACAATTATATGATGACCCGGCTACACTGTTATAACTATAGCCGACTCATGGGGGCTACATACTTGGATTTTATTCATAATTATGGTGATAAGTCCCGGCTTATCGATGCTGAATAAGCCGGCCCTTGGGGGCTACATGTGAAACTGAGTACTACAATTTGAAGTCCCGGCTTAACTTGTCAGTTTAAGCCGGCCCTTGGGGGCTACATATGCGAAGTTGAGAACTACAATTTGAAGTCCCGGTTTTGAGTAAAATAAGGATTAGGCTGTGGAGAGATGGCTGAGTGGTTGATAGCTCCGGTCTTGAAAACCGGTATAGTTCTAGGAACTATCTAGGGTTCGAAATACCAATTTACTAAAAAAAGAAAAAAGTATCTAATCGAAATCGAAAGAACTTTTTTTTAGGGCACTAGAACGAAACCCCTTCTTACCGCAAGCTTTTAATAATATGGCCGTGATCTGTCATTACGCGAGGAGTAAAAATTCCATTTTTTTTATTTTTTCTTACAAATTGGAGCTATGCAGCTTAAGCCGGCCCTTGAGGGCTACTCGTTTTAATTCTGCAACTCCAAGACGCTATGACAATAATGAAAGATTAAAGAGGCTATCTGAAGTCTACAGTATATTCAATTCTATCATATCCAGTAGACTTGGCGGCTGGCAGAGATCTATGGTAAAGATGATAGTGTTTACCTCAAAACGCTCTTTCATTAATTTAACCAAGCTAGCTTCAAAGTCACGGCTGGTGTAGAGGCGGTTCAGGTAGCCCGCGTGAAGCTCCTGGGTATTGAATTGAGCATAATCTTCCAAGTCCTCTTTCCACTTGCCCTTATCAACAGCAGAAAATTCTTCTTTGGCGCTGTGCTTGGATAAGACAGTGGGATTACCTAGTGCTGCATAAGCCATCCCAGTGACTATGACATCTTCAGTCTCTTGAGCCGGCTGAGCAGGGCTGGGCGGCTTAGCAATTTCTTGATCAACATTCATGGTGTCCATAGTGACAAGGGGCTCTTCTGGTGGCGGGTCATCCATAGCCGTTTCTGAAGTTTGATGCATGGATTCAGACACGGTCTGCCTCTCCGGGTCAGTAGCCTTGGGATCTTCAGCCGGCTTATTAACTTTAAGCTTTTTGCTGGGCTTGGCCATGGCACTGACAATAACAACTCATGATGATATTAGTGTATTAATGGAGTAAGGTATTAAGGCAAACAGGCTTAAGTGTTTCTTACCTAGGAACAGTTTGAACAAGGGAACTTGAGTCCCAGTTCAGTCGCCAGAGGAAGAATGAGAGGTCCCCTGATAGTTTGAATCAGATGGGTCAAGAGGTTGGCGAAAAAGACCCGCCTTGGGGTAAGCTAAGTCGGAAATATGTGAAACCTTTGGACGACGCTTGCGAGGAGCCGGCGTGTTTGGTAAGCCAGAAGAAAGAATCCCGCCACCACTATTCTGGGTTGTGCGGCGAGCTTCATGCTGCTGCTTCTTCAAAATAAACTTGGGATCCAAGTAAGCTAAAGGGTGAGAAAACCTTACTTTCCAGCTTGCTTGTTGAATTTTCTGTCTTGGCAGAGGTTCTGAGTCGGAGGAAAGGATAGTTACCTCTTCACCATCTGCGTGGCTGCCTTCCGCGTCATCCTGATAGTGATCATTGTCAATAAGATATACAAAAAATGAGCCAAGGGAATCAAGTTTTACCTCCGACTCATCATCATCCAAGTTAAATAACTCGGAGGGGGCGGTCTTCTTCTTGGCAGGCTTTTTAGGAGCCTTATGCTTTGTCCGGGTCTTCTTGGCCGGCTTATCTTGCAACTTCTTGTTCCAGAAAGGAGAATCGGCCTGCGGAAGTTAAAATGACTAAGGCAATTTTAAGTGAACGAATGATTAAACCGGAAATTGTTTAAAGCTTACAACTGGCGGCTTGTTAAGAGTGCAGAAGAGATTCAGTCCAGTTTTGCTGCAATCTTCCAAACTTTCATTCAGAAGAGACTTCGTCATTTCATTGATATCATCATCAGTCAGCTGTATCTGGAAATGGCGTTGCGGATCTCTTAAGTCGTAGGTGTACTCGCACATCAAACCGGAGCGGTGGCTTAATGGCATAATTCTCCAGGCGACCCAGCATCGAACCAGGTCGATTCCGGTCAAACCATTGGCCATTAAGGTTCTAATCTTTGAAAAGACGGGCATATATTTGGCCCGCTCTGCTGTGCTGATTCGATCGGGGAGGGGGTGCCTGTTGCTAAGCCGGCTCTCACGGTAACCCAGCAGAGGGTTTTCCCCTTCTGGAGAGGTATCTTGACAATAAAACCAAGTTTGGTTCCAGTCCTTAGGATGACTGGGCAGCTTGGCGGCTGGGAAGGTGGCTTCTTTCCGCCTCTGAATCAAAATGCCACCCAACTCTAGGCTGGGCCCGTCTGTGAACTCAGTCTGCCAGTTTAAGTAATAGAATTCTCTGAACAACTCTACAGTGGGCTCCTGTTGAAGGTATACTTCGCAAAACACTTGAAAATTGCAGATGTTTGAAACGGAATTGGGCCCGATATCTTGAGGATGGAGCTTGAAAAAGTGCAGCACGTCGCGGAAGAATTTTGAGCCGGGAGGGGTAAAACCCCGGAGCAGATGATCAGTAAATACAATTACTTCACCTTCTTTGGGTTTAGGAGGGGTTTCTGTGCCTGGGACCCTCCAATGGATGACATCTTTTTTGGCTAAGACACCTGTTTGGACATACTCGTTCAACATTTCCTCGGTAACCTAGGAGACGACCCAATTGCATGAAGTGACAGTCTTGGTCATTTTTGCGAAGAAAGATCTAAGAAGAAAATATTGCCGGTTTGAGATTATGCTGATAAGCCGGTCATTGATTCAAAAGTAAGTGCTATAAAGAGCCAACATGTTAAGCCAGAAGATAACACTGAGTTATAAAGATAAATATATTGGCGGCTTAAAAGGGGACTAATGATATATGGCGGGTCACGGTTTATCAGTTAAGCCGCCCGGACAGTTGATACACTTCAGATTTATAAGTGAGGATTTGCTAAGTAATGGACCAAATAGATTTCACAGATTAGCGCTATAATTTTGGATCTGCAGCAGTTCAGAAAATGAAATAAATTCTAAACCTAAGGTGACGGCAGCAGAAAGTTCGTGTGCTCAGATGAGATCTTTTATAGAGGGGATGTATTCTGGTATTGAAAACGAGTGCTAAACTGCTACCGCACAAGTTTGGTATCATATTCAGATCAAAACTACTCGATCTAAAGAAGAACCGAGAAGAACTCCGACAAACTGGGCAAACCCTAATGGAGATCTGCTATGTGGGAGGAGGAGTACTTACGGATGCTGTTGGACAGCGGAGGTGCGCCGCAGTGCTCTGATCCGTTCAGGATGATGCAGCGGCCAGAGTCAAGGTAGTTGATGAAGGCCGATGGCGGCGGAGCTCGGGCGCGCGTGTGTGTTGCGAGGAGGAAGATGAAGATGAGGAGGCAAAGGACAAAATGAAAAGGACCCCTATCCCTATTTATAAGAAGATGGATAAATGGCATGTGCGGGAATCAAGGAGGCCGAAAAAAATCATTATGTGGCTATGTGGACGCCTTGATTTTTGGGAGGTCCATTAAAAGATAAAAGATATTCTGGGCTTCGTGCAAAATTAATGCGAGATGACATCATGGCGGGTTAACGCAATTTTATGAGCTGACGTCATGGCGGGTTATAGCAAGTTCATAAAAGTTAACGATGCAAGATTTGTTAAGTCACGCACTGAAGATTGATGTGAACAAGTTCAAATCAACCTGGGGCCTAATGTTGGGGATATAACTATTGGGTATGACCCGCCCAGGAGGGGCTGGGTCATACCACTGGCGACTTAAAGATGAAGATGGCGGGTCATGAAGCAAGCCTATTGAAGGCCCAAGACCCAGAGGCGACTTGAGGCCCAAGAGGATGAACCGCCATATGATTAACTTGTATTGTAAGGCAAGTTTAGTTAGTCACTGAGCCGGACACGTTGTGTATGAGCCGGCCGGGACTCTGTAAGCCACCGGGCATCAACCTTTGTATATAAAGGGGTGATCTGGCGGCGGGTTAACTCAAGAAACAATCAATCGAGAGCTAGGTCAAGCGTATTCGCTCCCTTGTAATCGAAACTCCAGCAATACAACTGAAAGCAGGACGTAGGCTTTTACCTCATTGAGAGCGGCCGAACCTGGGTAAACTCTCTGTGTCCTTTGTCCCGTTCAACCCCTTCAAGCTAACCTAGTTGCGATGGCTCCACACCTAAGTCCTTTCGCTAGGGCATCTGCCGTGTTAAGTCCACGACACCGTAGGACCATGTGCAAACCTCGATGGTAAACCTCAGTGCCTCCCATTGTTTCCCTGCAACACATATAAGGAAGATATTAATCAAGTTAAGCGAGAGTTTGCATACAATCAGTAGAATTTGTTAATGAAAAATAAACAAATTACAGATCCAGCAGATTAATTCGAGCCGGATAGAAAACCCAGTTAACCAACAAGGCATGCTAAACAACTTGGAAATATAGCAATTGTACAGGTTTCTCATGTATTTAGTACAACCAAATTCGATTTATTTCTCACATGAATAACAATACAAAATTCTACCCACAATAAATGAACATCACATTGCAGAATTGAACCAAACAGTTAATTGAGCACCACATTGCAGAATAGAACGTATACTAGAAGATCAAATAGTTAACCAAACCAAGCATGCTTAAGAACTACTAGGAAATATAGCAATTGTTGAACCAAACTGTTAACTAAATATCACATTTCAGATGATCAGATTGCATATTAACATTATAGAGGACAATTCACTAGAAGGCACCGACGGTGGCCTCGAGAAAACACCATGAACCGTCATTTAAAGTAGCCAACCGCAAGGTGGCATCCGCGTGTGAGGCATCGATGGCGGCCTCGACGGTGAGGTGCTCCTCCAAGATCTGGTTGTCACCACACATGGCAGCCATCGCGACCTCATCCACGTGTGCGGCCGCGATTTGCTTCTCTACTGCCAGATGCTCATTGAGCTCTTGGCTATACCGCGTTAATAATGGCTATGGGTGGCGCTTATTTGGAGGATGAGGCAGTGATTTGGGTGGAAGGTGTCGCGCCGGCGGTCGGGGCATGTGGGATGGAGAAGGAGGAGGAGGATGGGGGTGGGGTGTGGATTACCTGACTATATCGACAAGGTTGCGCAGCCGGAAGGAGCGTCGCCAGCGAGGAGGCGACACTGCAAGCAAGCAGTGAAGGTTTGAACTTGGAAAGGAAGGAGGAAATAGTGGAAATGTGGATTTTGGTCGGGGGGCAGGGAGCTAGATATTTCCGCGGTTGCCAAATTTTTTTGCTCGGTGCAGCGTAAAACTGGCGCGCAAGTGTGGTTAACGCACGGGCGGTGGACTGTAGCCGACGAAGCTTCCGGCGTAAGCCATACATGAGGGTGCCTCAAGATATTTTATACTCCGTCGCACATGATTCTTGCTAATAAACTGTTTGTGGTAGAGTTGATTTTTTTCATTCTGATTTGAAAGACAAAACGGGGTTACAGCGGGAAAGGATGGTGTTTGAATTGCTAGAACATTTATCTATAGTGAACATGCAACTATAGGAGTGTCGTCCTAAAATTTGGAATTATTCAAGGTTTGTTTGGCTTTTTTATACATTAATTGAGTTTCTAGGCATTTAATGTGCATAATTCAAATTTGAACTACAGGCACATGCCCCAGTGCAGCAAACCGGGTGGAAAAATTGTATACATGTCCTTGGTTGAATGTTTAGGTCCCATGCAACAAATGGGAATGAATTTCAAACATCTGGGCATCGTGGCTTGGCCTTAAACATTGAGAAACTTGGTTTTAAAATTCATGTAAATCCAAAACTCGCCTAAAAATCATGAAACTTGGCATGGTGTTATGACATGGCACCAACATGCTGTGGTGAAAAAATTGTCCGATTTGGGAAAAGTTTTGGTATAAACTTCTTACGAACCGGAGCTTCTCTCAAGAAGCCTCATGGTTCCAAGAAGGAACATGTCACCTCTATGTGTGAAATGACATACGCTGCCTCTTCCCGCCTTGATTTATTTTACAGAGGCAACATGCAACTATAGGAGTGTTGTGTTACAATTTGGAGTAATTCAGGGTTCGGTTGGCCTTTTTATACATTATTTGAGTTTCTAGGCATTTAATGTGCATAATTCAAATTTGAACTACAGGCACATGCCCCATTGCACCAAACCGGGTTAAAAAATCATATACGTGTCCTTGGGTGAATGTTTATGTCTCATGCAAGAAATGGGAATGAATTTCAAACATCTGGGCGTCATGGCTCGGCCGGAAACATTGAGAAACTTGGTTTTAAAATTCGTGTAAATCGAAAACTTGCCTGAAAATTGTGAAACATGGCATGGTGTCATGACATGGCACCAACGTGCTGTGGTAAAAAAATTATCCGATTTGGGACAAGTTTTGGTATAAGCTTCTTACAAACCATGGCTTCTCTCAAGAAGCCCCATGGTTCTGAGAGGGAGCGTGTCACCTCTGTGTGCGAAATGACATACGCTGCTTCTTCCCGCCTTGATTTATTCTACAGAGGCAGCATGCAACTATTGGACTGTCGTGCTATAATATGAAATAATTCAGGGTTCATTTTGACTTTATTATACATTATTTGAGCTTTCTAGGAATTTTGGAACAAATAGCTACCATGTTATTATTGCAAATGGTTGTATTATTCCAACCGTGGGCGTTCCACTAACCATTTACTACCGCGGGCAGCTGTTTGATTAGACGGGACACGTGAGAGCTGTCCACCATGCAGGCTCGATGGGACACGTGCGAGCAGTCCTTCGCGCAAGCGTGAGTGGTGCCAAAATTTATTGATGCTTTTGCTCTCGGCCGCCTTGGAAAGGTATGTAGAACAGTCCTCCATTCTTATCTATAAGCGCCGCCGCTGAGGATCACCACCTGCTGCGATGGAGGATGACCGACGAGTAAGCGGCGGGAACCGCAAAAGCCTCCGGAGAGTGTGGACTTCATCTGGAGCCTGCCCTACAATATGTTGGTAACAATCATATCCCTCCTCCCCATCAAATCTGGCGCACGGACCACTGTCCTCTCCCGGTGGTGGCGCCTCCTCTAGCACTCCACCCCTGGACCTCATCACCGATGACGAGCTCTACAGTGGGGAGCGTGCTACTTGTGAGCTGTGTTGGGATTTCCTCGAAGAGGAGAGTATGATGCAGTACAGTAGAGATAAGTATTTCCCTCAGTTTAGAACCAAGGTTATCAATCCAGTAGGAGAACCAGGCAACACTATGTAAGCAGTACCTGCACACAAGATAACAAATCCTTGCACCCAACGCGAACAAGGGGTTGTCAATCCCTCGGCGGTTAATTGCAAGATTAAATTGTATGGTGATAGATAAATAGATCGCACAAAAATATAAAATAAAATAAAGAAAGAAAAATTGCAGTAAGGTATTTTTGGATTTTAATATATGATAAAAGTAGACCCGGGGGCCATAGTTTTCACTAGAGGCTTCTCTCAAGAAAATAGCATACGGTGGGTAAACAAATTACTGTTGGGAAATTGACAGAAAATCAAATAATCATGATGATATCCAAGGCAATGATCATATATAGGCATCACGTCTAAGATAGGTAGACCGACTTCTGCCTGCATCTACTACTATTACTCCACACATCGACCGCTATCCAGCATGCATCTAGAGTATTAAGTTCACAAAGAACGGAGTAACGCCTTAAGTACGATGACATGATGTAGACAAGATAAACTCACGCATGAATAAACCCCACTTTTTACCCTTAATAGCAATGATACATACGTGTCATGTCCCCTTCTGTCACTAGGATTGAGCACCGCAAGATCGAACCCATTACAAAGCACCTCTTCCCATTGCAAGATAAATCAATCTAGTTGGCCAAACCAAATCAATAGATCGGAGAAGAAATACGAAGCTATAGTAATCATGCATAAAAGACTTCAGAGAAAACTCAAATAATATTCATGGACAATCTGATCATAAACTCACAATTCATCAGATCCCAACAAACACACCGCAAAAAAGAATTACATCGGGTAGAACTCCAAAAACATCAAGGAGAACATTGTATTGAAGAACATCGAGAGAGAAGAGTCATGTAGCTACTAACTATGGACCCGTATATCTATGGTAAACTACTCACGCATCATCAGAAGGGCAACAAGGTTGATGTAGAGCCCCTCCGTGATCAATTCCCCCTTCGGCGGAGTGCCGACGGAGGCCTCCAGATGGGATCTCACGAGAACAGAAACTTGCGGCAGCGGAAAAAGTATTTCGTGGTGCTCTCTGATCTGAGGGAAATTTTTGGGTATTTATAGAGCTGGAATTAGGTCAAAACGCTGGACGAGGGGGCCACAAGCCTGTGTGGCGCCCCCTTGGGGCACGCCCCATGAGCTTGTCGCTCCCTCGTGGGCCTTCTGGTCTCCCCCGAACCTTCTAGGGTCTCTTCTGCTACAGAAAAAATTAATCCAAAGTTTTTTCTTCATTTGGACTCCATTTGATATTGATTTCCTGAAAAGTAAAAAACAAGCAAAAAATAGCAACCGACACTGGGCACTAAGTTAATAGGCTAGTCCCAAAAAATGATATAAAGTTGCTTGTAAATGAGTATAAAACATTAAAGATTGATACTATAATAGCATGGAACAATAAAAAATTATAGATACATTGGAGACGTATCAAGCATCCCCAAGCTTAATTCCTGCTCGTCCTCGAGTAGGTAAATGATAAAAACATAATTTTTGAGGTGGAATGCTACCTATCATATTCATCATATAATCGTTTCTTTTGTTGCATGGACATTTGAGTTTGAGTGATTCAAAGCAATAGTCTATAATTTGACATGAAGACATAAATTCTCAAGCATATTAACAAGCAACCATGTCTTTGAAAATATCAATGCTAAAGAATGCTATCCCTAGCCCATTATGCTCAGTCATTGATCCAACCATGAAACACACTCAAATATTAGCTACATGCAATGCACAAGTATGACAATAGTGTTCCCTAGCTAGTTGGTGCTTTATAAGAGAAGATGGAGACTGAAAATAAAAATAAAAATTGCATATAGATAGGCCCTTCACAGAGGGAAGCAGAGATTTACAGAGGTGCCAGAGCTCGAAGCTTAAATTAGAGATAAAATTATTTTGAGAGGCATGCTTTTCCTATCAACGCTACGACCGAGAGTTCCCAACAATTTCCATGCTATACAAACTATAAGCGATTCCCAAACAGAAAATAAAGTTTATTTCCTTTCCACCATTCTTTCACAATCCATGGCTAGCCGTATCCACGGGTGCCTTCCATACCAACACTTTCCAAGGAATTTATTATTAACATCACATTAAAAAAATCATTTCAGGACTGGGCATCCGTATTACCTGCCACTTTCTCGTGCAATGACAAGTGAATAATCACTCATCGTGAGAATAACCCGCCTAGCATGAAAGATATCAGCCATCCCCTGTCGCCACTTGAGCGGTACGGGCACACAAAATGGAAATTTATTTTGAATAATTAGAGTTAGCACATGCAAATTTACTTAGGACAACATTGGAATACCACATATAGGTAGGTATGGTGGACTCACTTGGCACAACTTTGGGTTTAAGACTTTGGATGCACAAGCAGTATTCCCGCTTAGTACAAATGAAGGCTAGCAAATAGTTTGAGAAGCGAGCAACCAAAAAACAAAAACGGTCATAAACATGCATTGAGCATAACTAACACTGAATAATATACCACAAGAAGGATGTAACTTCGTTGCATAACTATTGACTTTCATGCATGCATTGGAAATCACAAACCGTAACACCAATATTCTTACTAAATCATAATTACTCACTAACATGGCATCACATATTATCATCTCCATATCGCAAAACTATTGCAAGGAATCAAACTTATCATATCCAATGATCTTCATGAAAGTTTTTATTATATCCTTCTTGGATATCCGTCACATTGGGAATAAATGCATATCTTGTGCAAATTATCATTACTATTATCAACTCTCAAAAAGATATAAGTGAAGCATGAGAGTGGAAATATTTCTTCAAAACATAGTCTTATCAAATCTCAGAAAGATATAAGTGAAGCATGAGAGTGCAAATATTTCATTAAAATATAATCACCACCGTTCTCAAAAAGATTTAAGTGAAGCACTATAGCAACTGCCTAACTCAAAAGATTTAAGTGAAGCATAAAGAGTGTTCTACAAATCATGATAAATGCGTGATTCTCTCAAAATAGGTGTGTTCAGCAAGGATGATTGTGACAAACTAAAAAGCAAACAAAGCAAAGACTCATATAATACACGATGCTCCAAGCAACTCATGATATGTGATGAATAAAAATATAGCTCCAAGTAAAATTACCGATAGTCGTTAGAAGAAAGAGGGGATGCCTTCTGGGGCATCCCCAAGCTTAGTCGCTTGGGAGTCCTTAAATATTACCTTGGGGTGCCTCGAGCATCCCCAAGCTTATGCTCTTGCCACTCCTTATTCCTTCATTCACCGTGATCTCACCCAAAACTTGAAAACTTCAATCACACAAAACTTAACAAAAACCAGCATGAGATCCGTTAGTGAAAGTTCATGTAGTCCCCATGTGTGGTTTTGGTAATTAATGACAATCCTTATGGACTAATGTTTGCATTGAGATATACATGTGAAGGCAATTTCCATTTGCAATGCATGAAGAATACTGGATGAATTAAAGGATGAAATCCATCAACACAAATATATGCATTGAGACTTGATAATGAATGACAATTACTATGAAGAAACAATGGCATCAATTTACATATGAAGGCTTGTTCCTTGGCCGATGCAAGAAGGAGATTGAATGGATTCGGAATGAATGGCATATACATATAGTTGTGCATCAAGATCGAGCTCAATGATTGAATCAAATATGATCAAGATGAATTCCATGTGACGAACAAGATGTGATCTATATGGGGTTCATTGAAGGACCTCAGAGGTTTTCATGCTTAGGCTTATGGGGTGAGCCATGATGGATCATGATCTTGAGAGAATGATTAAAGAGAAGAATTCTACATATGGCTTGAAGATAGGATCATGATGAGCTCATATGTTGAGTCATGGATGATTATGTCTTGAAGCAAGTAATTCATGTGAAGATCTCATTGTGCCTCTCAAGAAATTATGATGGAGCATCAAAAGAACAAATGATGACCAATATGGTATTCATGGATAAACTTTATGTGGTCATATGATAATTGAGATATGGGTAATCATGTGTTGAAGAAATGAAGCATAGTGAAGAATTCAACATGTCCTTGAAGACATCAAGATTAAGCATTGAGTAAAGATAAAGGTTGACCAAGATAAAGATCAAAGAATCAAACTCTAAATGGTCAACACACAAGGCAAACGATGCATCACATAGTATCTTGTGGTATGATAAGAAATTGTCAATTGCACTTTGTGTACTAACCCATGCTATGTGTTTTCTATGTTTATGAGCGTTAGGTTATTCTCATGAGCTCGCATCGAGAGAAAGATTCCAAGTGTCCATGAGAAGATGACATCAAGTGTTCATGATCATGGTTGACAAGGGCAAGTTCAAGATAACCATCCCGAAGGATCACATGCTTGAAGCTTGTGGATGATCACATGATGGACAAGTGAAGATGAATACAAAGCAAAGCTTACCACATTGTGTATGGGTCAGCTACTTGAAGATTTCACCAATGTCTTGCCTTCAACTTGAGCCAAGAAGAAACATCAACACCAAGCTCAAGTGAAAGGCTCGAGTCAAAGGTATTAGTTCCTTTGGCGTTAGTGTTGTGGAGTGATGACCACCGAAGAAACATATACACTCAAGAATGGATTCTCGATAGCTATGTAGTGTAGCTCTTTATGATTCTTGAGTTATAGGGATCCCGCACTATTAAGAGGGGATCAAAGGGGTTCATGATGGATTTACTTAAGTCAACATCTTGCATACACAATTCCACTCCTATCCTATATACCAAATAAATCCATAGCCAACTAGGTTCCCCAAAGTATATGATATAACCTTTGCATACTTTGCACCCTCCATTTTGGTTTATCTTGGGTGGTTATCTATGTGAGGACCTGGATCTTTTCCATAGCTTCAAAACGATCCCAAGATCATCAAAATCGGAGTCCGTATGAAAAAGTTGTGCCTGTTTTAGTTTTGGGGTTCCTGCTATTTTTTTAATGGCCGGACATCCAGGACTTAGATGTCCGGGCTGCTGGGTCGCCCAGGATCCTCCCGGAAATCTGGCTTGCTAAGTCCAGAACCTATGTTCAAATGTTGGCTGTGCCCACCGGATGTCCGGGCCCCAACTTTGGCCAGATGTCCGGGCCTTGGCCAGATGTCCGGGTCCTATACTCCGGCCTCTGTTTTTCACATGCGTGTGTGTGCATTTCTCAGCCGCCGGATATCCGGCCCTTGCCTGGATGTCCGGCCCGGCGCTGTCACTTACTCACAAACGACTAGTTTTCTAGGCCTTCTATATATACCTGTCTACTAATCCGGTAGAGGGTTGGCCACTCAAAACAAAAGAACCCTAGAACACCCAAGTGGCTCCCTCTCACTTCTCCTACACCAAATCTTAGATCCCGGAGATATTTGTGAGAGTTCTTGAGAGATTTTCCAATCAAGTGATAGATCCACTCCCTCTCCCTCTTGTAACCAAAGGAATTCGTGATTTGAGCAAGTCTTGAGCATTTCCCCCTTGATCTTGTTACTCTTGGAGGTTGGAGACTCCTAGGCGGTAGGAGTGCTCCTGTGAGGAATCAACTTATGATTTGCCCCCGGAAAGTCTGTGAAGGTTTGGAGGCCGCCTCAAGGTCTACCACTAGTGGTTGAGAAATGCCTTTGTGGTTTTGTCTCAAAGGGAGAATAGGGTGAGCCTTCGTGGCGTTGGTGTGCCTTCGTGGTAACATCCACCTCTTTAACGGTGACTAGCTTCCCTCCAAGGAAGTGAACATCGGGATACATCCTCATCTCTGTGTCTTCGGTTATCTCTAACCCTAGCCACTACTTATGGTTTACTTTGGTCTCTTGACCTTGCATTCACTATATATTGTTGTCCTCATTATATTGTGTTGGCTATTTCCTTGAAGAGATTATTTAGGCCTACACTTTATATCCCGCAATTCATACT
Organism: Thinopyrum elongatum; assembly: GCA_011799875.1. NCBI lineage: Eukaryota > Viridiplantae > Streptophyta > Magnoliopsida > Poales > Poaceae > Thinopyrum > Thinopyrum elongatum. Next base: position 503,500,250 of record CM022303.1, read on the forward strand.
TGCTACTATCGATATATCTTGTGTTTAGTGTGAATTGCTAACTTGTGTCATACACTTACATATCTTGTGATATTGCTCAAGTAAGTTTGTGTAACTTACTTGTGCTTGTTAGTATCCTTGTTGTGCTCACCTCATTTACATTAAGTTGTTGGTGCACTTAGTTAAGCCTAGTATATTTAGGATTTGTGCTTGAGAAGTATCCATTTAGTTTATTTCCGCATTAGGATAAAGCCAAATCCGTAAAAGTTTTTAAAATGCCTATTCACCCCCCTCTAGGCAACATAGTGGTCCTTTCAATTGGTATTAGAGCAAGGTCTCTCCTTATTAGGCTTCACCGCCTAGAGGATATCGATGTCGACTAGTGATTTAGTGCACAATGACACCTTTGATTTTGATGGCACAAATTATCACTTGTGGAGAATTCGCATGCTTTGTCACTTTCGGGCCCTGGGTCCAAATGCTTTGCGAATTGTTCTTGTAGGAATTTCTATTGCAAAGGATGGTCCTTCTCCATCTTTTGAGGATATGTATCTTGATTGTGATACTTCTCTTGCCACTCATCAAGCTATAACCGTTGAAGTGTTCAAGGAAATCTCAACTTGCAGTCGGCTCATGAGGCTTGGACCAAACTTGAAGTTATATATGGTGGGTCCAATCTTGATGAAGACAATATTCTTTTCGCGGAGTTAATGGAGGAGTTCTCCACATTTTTAAATCATGAAGAGCTCTCTATTGCTTCCACCTTCGATTACTTACATACTTCAACATCTTCCACTTCACCAACATGTGGCATACCACAAGGTAATGACATGGTGAGTGTTGGGGATATAACCCCACGGTGAGACCCACCCTATTTGGGCTGGGTTAGGCTGTTAGCGATTCATAAAGGAGGCCTTAGACAGGCCTGAGAAGTCAAGACGTGGAACCCGAAGGGCGACTTACGTGGTGAGCCGGACGCGGGCCAAACCCAGAAGATGGTGCGAGACCTGGCGATGTAAGCCGCCCGACAGTGACTTGCATAGCAAGGTAGGGCGACTTGGAACCGGGGTCGGTCATGAAGTATGACCCGACCCTGACTCTTGTAAGCCCAGGGCCTCGACCTATGTATATAAAGGCGAGTCCCTGCGGCGGGTTAACCTAAGTGACAATCAATGGATAGCTAGGTCAAGCGATTCCGATTCCTTGTAATCGATACTCAAGCTATAATCAACGAGAGTAGGAGTAGGCTTTTACCTTCACCATGAGAGGCTGAACCTGGGTAAACCTTGTGTCTTTCATCCCGCTCAACCCCTTCAAGCTAATCACCATTGCGATGGCTCCACACCTAAGTCCTTTCACAAGGGCATCTGCCGTGAAAAAACCACGACAGTTGGCGCCCACAGTGGGGCCAGCGCACGGTGGTTTCGAGTTCTTGAAGGGCTCTTTCCCAGGGATCAAGGGATATGCCATTGGCAGGATGACCAAGAGTCGCCGCGGCAAGCTCTACACCGATGACGCCGGCTAGGGCCCCGAGGCCGACTCAATCGAGTACGGGTACCGGGTCCCCTTTGGCGAAATTCATGTCTTCATTAGAAAGATTGGCGGATCTGAGCCTGAGCCAGACACCTCCACCGACCTCATCGAGTCGGCTCAGCGCATGTGACCCGCCCAGATTCAACCCGGTCGGAAGCGTGTTTTCGTCGGTTTCGCGCATGGCATGTATCTTGTGGAGGACTCTGTATCTAGAGGAGAAACTCTCATCTACTCAGGTGATGAGTCCTCGACCGGAGAGACGGAGTCAATTTATCAGCTTCAAGACAATGCGCTTGGGGGCTATTCCGATGGCAACAGTATTCCAGACGCCTATGAGCCACCGTGCAGGGCTGCAATTTTCATTGCTGGCACATGGCCGGTTCTCAACTCATCAACAGCTGCAGCTATGACATCTAACTCGACTGTTGCAGCGGCGGCTGGTGCTGGCGGCTCAGATAGGCCGCCGGATCAAGTTTTGTCAGTTATCCTAGGCACTTTGACAACTTTGCTAGCGACGGAGGTTACTGCAGCGAATCAGGCGGAACACAATGTAGAGATTGCAAAGGTTCGGGATGAGATAACCAAAGCCCAGGAGGATATTGCAGCTGAGAACATCCAGACGGCTGCGCTGAGGGCTCAGATTGACACAGAGGCAGAACATGTCAAGGCTGAAGCCTGGTGTCTGAGTTTGAATCAGGATGCATCCAATGCAGTATTCCAAAGGAGGTATCAGAGTCGCCTGCCACTGTCGTTCGACCCAAGGCGTTTGTTTAACACTCCCGGAGCGGGTCCAAGTACTCCAGACGCCTGGGTGAATCCCCAATTAAACCCGAACGTGCCTAGAAGTCGAGCGGCGGCTCAACCTCGTCAACCTGAGACGGCACGAAGGGAGGAGCCGGGTCCTAACCCGCCCCCAATCAGACACCACCGTAGCGTTTTTTGACGCCACCACCAGGGCACTTTTCTAACCCGGTGGATAACATGTTAGGAGCGGTGACCTTGCTGGTGGCTATTCCGATCGAGGTTGAGTCGCCGGTTGCGGTGGAGACCCGGAACGTGGTTGAGCTCCTTCGAACGGCTGTTGCACAGCAGGCGGCTTACTCATACAGCCGTGATCATGTTCACTCGACCCCTCGCCCAAGTCAAAGTTACAGCCAGCGTATTGAGTCGCCCGTCGTTTCCAGCAGTGAACGACGTCGTCAACCGCTCCAGGATGACCCACCCCGTAGGGATAACCCGCCCCTTACTCATGCTCAGGCAATTGTGAATGAGTCCAGAGCCCGCCGAGCGGCAGAGGCGGCGGCAGCGGCTCAACTGGGGGCTTATCAGCAGCCCCCGGCGACCCCTTCAACCTCAATGGGAGCTGGGACAATTTCCAGGTCGGTTGGTGTGCCTTGTTTAGTACCGGCTTTGCGTAATGAACGTCTGCCCAAAGACTTTAAGGGTCCTCGCAAGGTGCCCAATTATACAGCTGATTTCCCTCCTGAGGCTTGGATTGAGAGTTATGAGTGAGCCATGGAGATGTTGGATGTCACTGATGCTGTATGTGTCAAATAGTTTACCATGATGTTGGATGGGCCCGCTCGTACATGGTTAAATGGGTTACCTCCTAATTCTGTTAGCTCATGGGCGGAGTTGAAGGCATGTTTCATCAAAAAAATTCAAGGGACATGCAAGCAGCCTCTAACGATTATCGATCTGGATAACTGTGTACAACGTGAAGACGAGTCAGCCCACCATTGGGTCCGGCAGGTCTCCGCTATTATCCACTCATCGGATAGTATATTGCAGCGGGTCAGGCGGTTCTGGTCTTGGAAAAGAACTGTCACTTTGTCCCCCTTAAGCAAAAACTCGGGCGGCTTAAGCATCATTGCACGGACATGGGCGAGCTCATGGCGGCTCTCATTAAGTATGCGGATTCTGACAACACAAAGGACCCGGGATCTGATGATGAGAAATCCAATAAGGGCAAGAAGAATGGCAATGGTAAGGGTCAGCAACAGAACGTGGCAGGGCATAATGGAAACAACCAGGGTAATGGTGGTAAGCGACGACATCCCGATGGCGGGTCAGATCTAGTAGCTAACACCAACACTGGATACAAAAACCAACACCGCAACGGTAATGGTAAGCCGCCTTTTGGCGGACCAAAGCCTTTTAACCTGGAGGCAGCACTTAATGACCCGTGCCCGAAGCATAGTATTCCTAACAAGCCGTCTACTCATGCTTGGAAGGATTGTTGGGTTATGCGAGAGTTCAGGAATTACAGCCTCAGTCAGAATCATGATAATAACAATGGGCCAACCGGCGGGTCAGGTTCCGGTTCTCTGGGGTCCGGCTTTGGAGGTGATGGCTCAAATTCTGGCTATCAAGGTCAAGGTAACCATGGTGGTCATAATCAACAGTCTGGTCAGGGTAACCAGCAGCAAAATAATCAGTCAGGATATCAGAGTAATCCAAAGCAGCTTAATGGAGGTCAATACCATGTTTTCACTACAAGTCTATGCAAGCAGGATCAGAAGATTCGTAAGTGCGCGGTCAATGCCGTTGAGCCGATAGTACCTCAATACTTACGATGGTCAGAATATCCGATCACATGGAGTCGGGAGGATCACCCATCCCGGGTTGAGAATCCGGGTCATCTGGCACTGGTGGTAGCCCCTCAAGTTGGTGGTTATAAATTCACCAGGTGCTTATGGATGGTGGCAGCAGTATCAACATCTTGTATTATGATAATTTTCGCCGGATGAATTTAACTGATAAGGATCTTAAGCCATCTTCCACAGTCTTCCATGGTGTGGTGCCTAGTAAGTTAGCGTATCCTGTGGGAAAAATTGCCTTGGAAGTAGCCTTCGGTGATGACTATGACTATAGAGCAGAGACCGTGTGGTTTGAAGTGGTCAAAATCAAGAGTCCGTATCATGCTTTATTCGGACGGCCGACTTATGCTAAGTTCATGGCTTGCCCTTGTTATGTCTATTTACAGCTCAAGATGCCAGGGCAAAAAGGGACAATTACGGTCCATGGTGATCGAAAAGTCACCTTAGAATGTGAGGAAGGAGATGGAGCTTATGCAGAGTCAGCTTGTGCTACTGAGGAGCTTAAGTTCTACAAAGATAATGTTGACCCAGCTGATATGACCCCTCTGAAGAAGCCCACTACTGAGCAAGACCCTCTATTGAAATTTAAGTCGGCTGATGATACCAAGCAAGTGGATTTTACTCCTGGCGACTCATCTCAGCAGTTCACAGTGGGGGCTAATATGGATCCCAAATAGGAAAGCGCGCTCATCGAGTTTATCCATGAGAATCGGGACATCTTTGCATGGAAACCTTCTGACATGCCGGGTGTACCGAGAGAATTCACTGAGCACAACCTTAATGTGGATCATAAGTTTAAGCTGGTCAAATAGTTCCTCCGTCGTTTCAACAAAGAACGACGTAAGGCTATCGGAGAAGAGGTAGCCTGGCTCTTAGCGGTCGGGTTTATCATAGAAGTTTTTCAACCTGAGTGGTCGGCTGACGCTATGCTTGTACTTAAGAAAAATGGCACATGGCGTATGTGTGTTGACTACACAGATCTTAACAAGGCTTGTCCAGCTGATCCGTTTGCTCTCCCTCGTATTGACCAAATCATTGGTGCAACGGTGGGTTGTGAGAGCTTATGCTTCCTGGATGCTTATTCTGGTTATCATCAGATCAAGATGACAATCAAGGACCAAGAGAAGACATATTTTATTACTCCTTTTGGGGCTTTCTGCTATGTTTCTATGCCTTTTGGACTTAAGAGTGCTCAGGCGACTTATCAGCGCTATGTTCAAAATTGTTTTCACAGTCAGATTGGGCGCAACGTTCATGCTTATGTGGATGATATTGTGGTCAAGTCAAGGAAGAATGCGACTCTCCTTGACGATTTAAAAGAAACTTTTGACAATCTCTGGGTCTACAAAATGAAGCTTAACCCGGCCAAGTGTGTCTTTGGTGTGCCTCCAGGTAAACTATTGGGGTTTCTGGTCTCAGAAAGTGGCATTGAAGCTAACCCAGAGAAGATAAAGGCCATCACTTCGCTTTCTAAGCCGGCGTGTATCAATGACGTCCAGCGTTTGGCGGGTCGCATTGCGGCTCTAAGCCAGTTCATAAGCCGCCTAGGAGAGTAGGTGATTCCTTTATATCAGATGTTGAAGAAAATAGATCACTTTGTGTGGAGTGATGCTGCCAATGAGGCGTTTGAGGTGCTTAAGAAACACTTAGCTAAGCCGCCCATCCTCGCCGCTCCCATTGAAAAAGAGCCTTTGCTCCTGTACGTGGCGGCTAATAATAAGGCAGTCAGCATAGCAGTTGTTGTGGAGCGCAAGGAGGCGGGTAAGGAGTACCTAGTTCAGCGGTCGGCTTATTATGTCAGTGAGGTATTAACTGAGTCCAATCAACGATATCCGTATTGGCAGAAACTTGTCTTTGGGGTATTCATGGCAAGTCGCAAGCTGAAGCATTATTTCCTTGGGCATCCTATTACTGTGGTCAGCTCTGCTCCTTTAGGCGATATTATTCAAAACAGAGAAGCTACAAGCCGGGTTGCTAAGTGGGCAATTGAGCTTGGACCTCATAATCTGAAGTACCTGCCAAGAATAGCTATCAAATCTCAAGCCCTGGTGGATTTCATCAATGATTGGACAGAGTTGCAGACACCCAAGGAGAAGCATGACCACACATATTGGACAATTCATTTTGATGGGTCCAGTTAGTTGGAAGGCTTGGGGGATGGAGTTATTTTGACTTCCCCACGAGGTGAAAAATTCTGTTATGTTTTAAGATTAATGTTTCCTTGTACTAACAATGCAGGTGAGTATGAAGCTTTGCTTCATGGCCTTTGTATGGCTAAGGAAATGAATTTGAGCCAGGTCAGGTGCCTGGGCGACTCAGATCTCATGGCCCAGCAAGTCTCCGGCAAGTGGGACTCTAAAGATCCACTCACGGCAGCTTATCGCCGGGTAGTTGATAATATTGATGGTCACTTTAAAGGCTATCAGGTGGATCACCTTGATCGACGAAAGAACGAGGTGGCTGATGCACTGTCCCGGCTTGGGTCTCAACGTAAGCCAGTGCCCCCTAATATATTCGTCAATGTGTTACACAATCCTGCGGTCAAATTACCGTTTGAGGAAGACCTTGCTATCCCTGACCCGGAGGCGCAATTGGTGGCGGCTCTACACGCTATTGCTGGCTGGACGTTGCCTTATCTGTCTTATATGACTTGGGGTGAGTTACCCGAGGATGAAACTTTGGCATGGCAGATCACCAGGAGGTCTAAATCTATGACTATTGTCAACGGCGAGTTACACCAATGCAGTGTATCAGGCGTGTTCCAACGTTGTGTTTCTCCTGAGGAGGGCTGTGAAATTTGATGAGAGATTCATGAAGGTGATTGTGGTTATCATGCCAATTCAAAGTCTTTGGTGGCTAAGGCTTTTTGTCATGTGTTTTACTGGTTAACGACTCATGCTGATGCAGAGGATATTGTTAGCAAGTGTGATGGGTGTTAGAAATTTTCCAGACAAGCTCATGTTCTGGCTCAGGAATTGCGGATGATCCCAATAACTTGGCCATTTGCAATCTGGGGGCTTGATATGGTTGGATAGTTCAAGAGGTCTAAGGATAAGAAGACCCACCTTCTGGTGGCAGTTGACAAGTTTACCAAGTGGGTTGAGGTAGAGCCAGTTAGCAACTGCGAGGGGGCGACTGCAGTTCAGTTTGTCAAGAAGTTGATCTTTCGTTTTGGATATCCTCATAGTATCATCACGGATAATGGCACAAATTTGTCTAAGGGTGCTATGAAAGAGTTTTGTCAACAAGAACACATCGGCCTTGATGTGTCTTCCGTGGCTCATCCACAGTCTAATGGTCAAGCAGAATGAGCTAATCAAGAAATTTTGCTAGGGATCAAGCCCCGGCTTATGGTTCCCTTGGAGCGCATGCCAGGTTGTTGGGTTGAAGAGCTACCTTCAGTGCTTTGGAGTATTAGGACCGCCCCCAACAGGTCAACAGGCTATACGCCTTTCTTCATGGTCTATGGTGCAGAGGCGGTTCTCCCAAGCGATATCCGTCATGACTCGCCTAGGGTGGCGGCTTACGTTGAGGCTGATAATGAGACGGCACCTCATAACGCACTTGATGCCTTGGATGAAGAACGAGATCTTGCAGTAGCTCCATCGGTGATTTATCAACAAGACCCGCGTTGCTATCCTAGCTACAGAGTCAAAACTCGAGCGTTTCAAGAGGGCGACTTAGTGCTCCGATTGATTCAAGATCAGACAGGCATGCATAAGCTGTCCCTGCCTTGGGAAGGACCTTTTGTGGTCAGCAAAAACCTCAACAATGGGTCATATTATCTCATTGATATCTGTGAGCATAGCAAGTCACACAAATCTGAGGAGGAGGCCAACCGGTCGTGGAACATTGCTCATCTTCGGCCTTATTACACTTGAGTCATCAGTTCTCATCATTGTACATACCTTTGTCAATATATATATTTTATGATCACTTTAATAAAGTCAACATCCTCAAATTTGGGGCCTCTTTCATTTTCATCTCGCAAGAGTCTTTCCTGGTTGATCATAAGATCATTTGGAGGCTTCCTGCTCACTGAGCATAGCTTTATAACCCTCTTGATCGGCTCTCATGCCATATTCTAGGTCATTTGGGGCTTCCTGCTCACTGAGCATAGCTTTATAACCCTCTTGATCAGCTCTTATGCCATATTCTAGGTCATTTGGGGGCTTCCTGCTCACTGAGCATAGCTTTATAACCCTCTTGATTGGCTCTCATGCCATATTCTAGGTCATTTGGGGGCTTCCTGCTCACTGAGCATAGCTTTATAACCCTCTTGATTGGCTCTTATGCCATATTCTAGGTCATTTGGGGGCTTCCTGCTCACTGAGCCTAGCTTTATAACCCTCTTGCTCGGCTTTCATGCCATTGGTCGCTTGGGGGCTTCCTACTCAATGAGTATAGCTTTCATACCCACTTTGACCAGCTTTTATGTCATATCTGAGTTAAACCTGCCTGTTTGCAATTTGCTACTCCGCTAGGTGACCCGCCGTACTCTTGACAGTTAATCTTTTTAAGATCCTAAACTTGTCAAGGTTTAAACGGCGGCTTATGTCATGTGAGAGCCGGCTTACAGTGAGCTAGGATAAACTCACCTGTCTGCTATAGTCTCTCTGCTATGTGGCCCATTCGTACTCTTAACAGTCAATCTTTTCAATAAGACCCTGAACTAGTTAAGGTTTAAACGACGGATTTATGTCACGTGAGAGCCAACTTATGAGATGAACGGCTCTTATGCCAAGCTTCTTTGAAGCAACAATTGAGTTTTTCAAAAATCAAAGAAAAAGCTATTCTCTTTTGGTCGTGCCTTCAAAGCCGACTTACAAATATTTAAGTTATATATACTCTTTATTTCTGTTTTGCAGAAACTTTTTACAGATATTGACGGGTTATCCAGCTCCAGGTTATATTACTCCATGTTGAGTTTATTGCGGCTATAAGCCGCCAAGGTGATCTTATTAAAGACTGGGTATGACTATAAGTCACTCCGGATTGTTGGGCAGTCTAACTCGCCCTAACTTGTGACTATAAATCGCCAAGTACAAGGCAATGATGGATCTTTTACAGATTATATATCAAGACTTTGATAAAGTTTCTGCAATACTGAAAGACCAGATGTGCATATATATATATATATATGACAAGATCGAAAAGATTATGTCACTGAAGCATAGTTGGCATAACATGCTCGAAGGCATGGCAGAGCACATAAAGTTTTAACTACACTATTACATGGCTGCAACAGAGCCCAAAATTCCTCGAAGTTTTTCCAAGAGTTGAATTATCCTTCTAAGCCCACCTCAGCACCATCCGGGTCATGATCAATCGGGTTAATTCTCTTCATTGTGCCTTGCAGTTGAAGACTCCGGGTCATCCCGTGCCGGTTCTTCATTGTCGGCCATCTGGAGTTCACCCGATGTCTAGTCGATGCCAGTTAACGCCTCAAAGGTAGCTTCATCATTAAGGATTATAGAAGGATCAATATCAGGAGCGAAGATATGCTTACGCCTTTGAGGAGTTAAGTCCACAATCTCATGCGTTGGCGGCTTCATGCGAACATTGTTGTTGTCATAACCCGCCTGATACTTTGACAGATCCGACTCTTGTGCAAGTTGGCAGGCTAGAGGCCTCATTTCTCTGACACATTTAGCAAAGTCTTCTTCTTCAAAGATAGACCCATCATCCTTTAACTCTGGACACCCGCTAGCCATCTCTGTTGTGTCCAATTCTGATTGCCAAGCTTTGGTCTGGCTTAACGCTGTGATGGCTCCTATACGGGCGGCTGACAGTTTTATCTCTTCAATCTGCCCTGGTACTGTTGAAAGATGATCCAGTACAGTCTTCATGAGGGTTGGAGGTTCTTTGCCATTTGAGACAACCATAAGGGGTCGCAGGGTGCCAGCGTACAGCTTCTCAGTTAAAGAGTAAATTGCTTTCAGCTTCAATAGCATATTCTGGCCAAGACTAGCACTTCTGGCACCTGTTGCATAAGAGTCGCCACGTGGGTTAAAAATCATACTATAAGTCGCCAAGTGAGTTAAAGCAGTCGACTATATGTTTTGCTTACCAAAGATGGCGGCTGTCATTTTAGATATATGCTGTTTCAAGCCGGCAAGCTCTTTAGTGACCGGCTTAAGTTGATTCTCAGCGTCTTCTGCACGCTTCAGCAACGTGCTCTTCTCAGTTTCCAGGGTAGCTCTTTCAGTAGCAAAGTTGGACTTTAGCTTTTCTATCTCTTCCAAGGCGGCTTTCAGTTTTGACTCAGCCTTAAGGCATTCAGCCTATTAAAGTTCCATATTCTTCTTTATGTCGCCAAGCTGCGACTCTTTCAAGTTCAAAGCCTCCTGAAATAAGAGATTGAGGCAGCGGTTACAAGACATTGAACAAGGTTAATATGATATAACTATTCAAGTCCCAAGCACATTGCAAGCAATATCCTTGGCACTTGGGGGCTAATGTAGGTCATTTCAATTTATTTTGAAGACCCAACTCATCTTATTAATATAAGCTGCCCCTTGGGGGCTACACGCGATTTTTGGCAAAGTGGATTACTTATGAAATCCGTCACATGTTGTTAAAGATAAGACGGCTCTTGGGGGCTACACTGGCAGTTCTAAACAATTTGTTTATCTGAAAGACCCGGCTCACCTTTTAAAGATAAGCCAGCCCTTGGGGGCTACACATTGGAAGTTTTTCATAAAGTCTCAAGCATACTCATGTTATTCCTATGTTCAAGACTTGGGGGCTATATGAGTATATATGTGAAGGACGGAAAGGGGTTAAAATTCATACCTCATACTTTTACTTCATCATGTTGACGAAACCGGCTTCCATATCGTGGCTTGTGTGCAGGCGGCTTAGATAGCCCGCGTGTAGCTCCCCGGCGCTGAATGATGTATAATTTTCTATCTCCAGTTTTGTCTTGCCTTTGTCCAATGAAGGCACCTCTTCCTTGGTCGAGTACTTGGCTAGTGCTGTGGAGGTTTCAGGTGCTTTAAAGGCACACCCGGTAATGGTAATTTCGTCAACATTTGCATCAGCCGGGCTCTTGTCTGTTGATTTGGCAGGAGAGGTAGTCTTAGGACTTGGCGGGTCATGGCTAGGCGCCGGGTCAACATCAGTGGCCATAGGCTCAACTGCTGAAGCGTCAGTCTGGAGAGGCGAGTCATCTTGCTGGTTAAGAGGTTCTTCAGGGTTCTAGATTATGACCTCAGGGGTCTCCAGCACTTGCTTCTTCGGCTCAGAAGCCTCGGGGGCCTTGGAAGAGTCGCCCACCTTCTGTTTTTTACCAGTCTTGGCCTTGGCCCTGTGACAAGAAAATACAAGCTTATGAGTATGGGACAACAAGTTTTAATCAACACATGAAAATACTTACCCGTGGGCTACAACGAAGGCAGGAAGCTGTGTTCCAGTTGAGTCGCCAGAGGAGGGAGGTGTTCCCTGATAGTTTGAGTCAGAAGGATTAAGAGGTTGCCGCACAAGACCAGCTAGCGAAAAAGATAAAGTCGGCTTATGAGGCACCTCATATTACAACATTTTCGGGGAGCCAGCGTGTTTGATAAGCCGGCCATGAGATCTTCAGTACCGCCACTTCGGGTCTGACGCCTGGCCTCGTGTTGCTGTTTCTTCAAAAGAAAGTTGGGATCCAGAGAAGCAAGAGGGTGAGAAAATCTTACTTTTCGGATGACCCGCCATGTTTTGTCTCTCGGCAAGGGTTCTGAGTCGGAGGAGATAATAGTTACCTCTGCTGCATCGGCATGGCTAGTCTGTGCCTCTTCTTGAGAGGAATCAGCGTCAATAAGTTGCATGAAAAGAAAGCCAAGGGAATCAAGTTCTACCTCCAACTAATCAAGCGCGAATAGGTCTTCTGCTGTTTGTTTCTTGCGGCGACCCGGAGCGCGAGTCTTGGATTTAGCCTTCTTGGTTGGTGGGGTGGCTTGCAGTTTCTTCTTCCAGAAAGGAGAGTCAGCCTGTATACATATATTGGCAGCAATTTAAAGGGATATGAAGCATAAAAAGAAAGATAAGTAAGATGAAGATTTACTCAAAATACTTACAGCCGGAGCCGGGTTAAGTGTGCAGAAGGGGTTCAGTCCCACTTTACGACAATTTTCCATAGATTCCCCAAGCAGTGATTTAACCATGTCAGTGATCTCCTTATCAGTCAAAGATGTCTGGTTATAGCGCTGTGAGTCTTTCATGTCACCAGTGTATTGACACATTAAGCCGCTGCGCCGGCTCAGGGGTAAAATTCTCCAAGAGACCCATCAGTGGACAAGATCAATTCCGGTCAAGCCATTGGCTATCAAAGCCCTTATCTTTGAAAATGTGTGTGCAAACTGGACACGCTCTGCAGCGGTCAATCGACCCGGAAGCTCGCTATTGGTGCTGAGCCGGTAGGGGCGATAACCCGACAAGGGATTCTCTCCAGTTGGGGAAGTATCCTTGCAATAAACCAAGTGTAATTCCAGTCCTTAGGGTGACTGGGCAGAGTGGCAGCAGGAAATGTTACATCTCTCCGTCTCTGAATGGAAACACCTCCAAGTTCAAGACTGGGTCTGTCTGACATTTTAGTTTGGCGGTTGATGTAAAAGAAATCTCTAAAGAGATCAATGGAAGGTTCCACTTGAAGATACGCCTCACAAAATACTTGGAAGTGGCATAGATTGGAGACAGAGTTGGGACCAATGTCTTGAGGATGAAGTTTGTAAAAAATTCAGAGCATCCCAGAAAAACTTTGACCCGGGTGGTGAAAAGCCACAGAGGAGGTGATCCGTGAAAGCCACAACTTCACCCTCTCTGGGTTGAGGGGTAGTTTCAGGACCGGGAGCTCACCAGTGGATGACCTCTTTAGCTAGTAAGACCCCCATGGTTACATATTCATTGAGAGTGTCCTCAAAGACTTTGGAAGCAATCCAGTCACAAGAGGTGGGAGTCTTAGTCATGATTGGCTGGGTTAAAGAGCTGTAGCCAAGGAATAAAGTTATGGCGGGTATTGCAATGATGAGCTGCCTAAGTGATTGCAATGATATTTCAGCAGCAGCAAGCCGGTTATGGTTATAAGACTAATCGTTATGGTGAATCATGGAGAAATTATAAGCCGCCCTAGTTAAGAGGGTGAGGCGACTCTCAGGTTGATTGAGATATGGCGGGTTAAGTTATGACAATCTAAGCCAGCTAGATGCTAGCGAGTTACAAAGTCATTGTTAAGCCGCCCGAAAAAGTGAAGGGCGGGTCAGTTATCTACGGATCCGAGATTGCTGAATTCTGCTAAGTATGGAGCAAAAAGATTTCACATTTTTACAGCTATATTTTTGGATCTACGACAGCTTAGAAAAGGAAAATAAATGCTAAACCTAACAGGCGGCGGTGGAAGAACTAGCAGATTGCATATTGATTCTAAGGAAAAGGCAGTCTACTCCAGATGCAAGATGGATATTAAGCTGGCTACCGCAATATACTTATGGTGTTTTAGAGTTGATACAAAGCATGTTCAAAGGTGATGGAAGAACTGCGATGAACACCGACGAACTAGCATGAACTAGTGTAGATCTGAGAAAAGGGGAAAACGGAACCTCATGGTGCCAGAGAACGGCGGAAGCACGCTGCGGAACTCTGGTCGTAACAGGCTGATGCAGCGGCCACGGTGAGGAACGGTCGGCGTCATTGGACTGCCGCGATGGAGCTCCAGTCTCAGCAGTCTTTGAGAGTAAGAAGAAGCGGAAGCGACGGGGGTAAAAGTGAAAAAGGTTGACCCCCTGTGCCTATTTATAATGGAAAAGAGAAACAATAACAGGAAAGTGCAAAAATCGAGGGGATGAGATATTTACTACGGCTGCGAAGACGCCTCGATTCTTGGAATGTTTGTTTAATATGCGGAGATCCGTTGTGATGTTATGAGGTTTTTTCTGAATTTATTTAACATGACATCATATTTCCATATGGCGGGTTATAAAGATCTATTCAAGGTTAAACACTGGAAGGAATCAAAGAAGGCTTGCAGCCAGAGACAGTGGAGATTGACATGAACAAGTTCAAATCAATCTGGGGCCTAATGTTGGGGATATAACCCCACGGTGAGACCCGCCCTATTTGGGCCGGGTTAGGCTATCAGCGATTCATAAAGGAGGCCTTAGACAGGCCTGAAAAGTCAAGACATGGAACCCGGAGGGCGACTTACGTGGTGAGCCGGACGCGGCCCAAGCCCAAAAGATGGTGCGAGACCCGGCGATGTAAGCCGCCCGACGGTGACTTGCCTAGCAAGGCAGGGCGACTTGGAACCGTGGTTGGTCACGAAGTATGAGCTGACTCGGACTCTTGTAATCCCAAGGCCTCGACCTGTGTATATAAAGGCGAGTCCCTGCGGCGGGTTAACCTAAGTGACAATCAATCGATAGCTAGGTCAAGCGATTCCGCTTCCTTGTAATCGATACTCAAGCTATAATCAACTAGAGCAGGAGTAGGCTTTTACCTCCACCGTGAGGGGCCGAACCTGGGTAAACCTTGTGTCTTTCGTCCCGCTCAACCCCTTCAAGCTAATCACCATTGTGATGGCTCCACACCTAAGTCCTTTCATAAGGGCATCTGCCGTGACAAAACCACGACAGTGAGTGAAGAAATATCTTGTGATGATGGTGTTAAGCTCATCATTGATGATCTTGCTTATGTAGATACTAGTAATGTATATTCTATGGACTTGAGCATATCTAGCACCACAAATAGTATAAATTATTGTGTTGATAGTCCATGCATATCTGATAAGAATTCCTCAATAAATGTTTGTGATGATATGCTTGATCTCCCGTGTTGCCATGATAGAAATGTTTTGGTTTCCTCTAGTTGTTCTATGACTAACAATGTAGAGGAAACCAAGAAATATGAGGCACGCTTGATTTAAGAAGAACCCTCTTCTCCAAAAGAATCATCATCAACCTCCTTTGTTCACATGTGCCTCATGGAAAAAGGTAATGATGAGGTATCATCTTCTCTTAGTGATAGCGATGATAGTTGTAATGAGGATGATGATGAATTGACTCAAAATCTCTATGAGATTGAGAAAACTCTTCATATAGCTAAAAATAACACTTATAAAAGGAACCAAGATGTTCTTGCTTGCTTTGAAAAACATAATAATTTATTTCTTAACGAGCAAGCTAAAAGTGAAAAACTTGAACATGAACTTTCTAAGGCTTATCAAACGTATAGAGACTTAAGATCTTCAAAAGGAGAGATTGAAATTACTCATGGTAAACTTAGAGGATTTTGAGCTCCTTCTCCTTGCATGCAATAATGTCAAGGGAGAGCTCATCAAACTCTCTAAGTCTCATGAGGAGCTTCAATCAACTCATGAGAAGTCTCTAATTGCTACTTGCTCCTCTGATATTGATAATGATGCTTGGGCTACTAACTCAATTTCATGTGAAACATCAATTTTGAAGGAGAATGTTGAGCTAAGGACTCAACTTGATTTGCTAACTAGAAATTATGGGAAATTGGAAGAAAGTCATGAAAAGCTCTCGGGCACTTATGAGGATCTTCTAATCTCCCATGATGGGCTAAAGTTAGCTCATGAGGCTATGGTCACCAAGGTAAAATTGTGTGAGTCTCATGTGGATATTAGCACATCTTCTACTCGAAATGCCTTATTGCCATGTGCTAGTCCTTGCAATTCCTCTCTACATGACATTGGTATATCTCATGATGAATTGCTCATGTTGTCTTGTTGCTCAAGCATGAAGTTTCTACTTCCACTAATCCTCTTGTTTCTAGTGTTAAAACTAACCATGTAGAGAAAATTAATGAGCTCAAGGCCCAAGTCACTAGTTTGAAGAAATACTTGGAAAAGTGCGATGATGGACATATTTTTCACTCCAACAAGAAGTCCAAGAACAAGAAAAGGGGACAAGACCAAGCTATGAATGAGTCCAACATTTCTTGCTTTAAGTGCATAAAGATTGGACATCATGTGAGATCTTGTCCATTGAAGAAAAGGGCTTATAAAGAGAAGCTACATGAGAAGCGGCCTCAAGCTCAATCTCAAGTTGAAGAATGGCCACTATCCATGATGAACCATGTTATTGCCCCCCAAGTTGAGAAAGTAAAGAAGAAGAGAAGGGGGAGTACATGTTGCTATATTTGTCGTAAGAAGGGACACATAGCTTCATCATGTCCCAACGGTAAGATCTCTAAGCCTCCAAATATCAACGATCATTATTCACTTAGGAAGGATAATGTTCGCAATTTGTTTGCCAAGTATGTTGGTGCCAAAAGTGGTTTGGAAATGGATAATACCATTTGGGTTGCCAAGCCTATTGTTACTAACTTCTTAGGACCCAACTTGGTTGGGGGCCATCAAGCTCAAACTTGATCAATAGGTATGTGGAGGGCATTGGAGACTTGGCTACTTCATGAAGAAAAATTATTTTCACCATATGTTATGGTTAATGCGAAGTCAAGTGGATTATCATCACATCTATTAATCCAATGCTCCTCTTTGCGGTAACTTGTACTTGCATTCACTGGTACAGCGAGGTGCTATACAAATGGGTTTTAACCCCTTTCCATGACGGCATTTTGAACCGTCACCTAGTGAGTGTGGGCGATAGGGGGGGGGTCCTTCCCACACGACCCAGAAACCATCGGGGATAGGCCCTGCGGTCACAGACGCTCGGCAAAATGAGCTCGTGTGCGACGGGTGAGCGCTCAAATACGATTATACGTAAAAGTGTGTTAAAAAATACAATTATACAGGCCCAATCGTTTCCGGTCGTAAGTACATGCCACACAGTCAGTTCTAGACAAATGTTTCCGTTCGTATGTACATTCTGCACAGTCAATCCAAGGAATACGTTTCTGTTAGTATGTACATCCCACACAGTCAATCAAAAAAGTACGTTTCCGTTCATATATACATCCCACACAGTCACTCCAAGGAAAACGTTTCCGTTCGCACGTACATCACACACAATTTTCCCCCTTAAATCGTTTGTGATAGCGTTGCCATTGCAGACGATATTAACAATTTTATCGGTTGTGTTATTGAATGCATCGCACATGGTACATAGAAGAAGCTGTGTGGCATAAGCTGTCCATCACACACACTTTTTATGTGGTAAACATTCATGCAAGGTGGCCTAACGCAAACAGTTTTCAAGACGAAGTCGTGTGTGATTGTTCATTTGTCGGGGTACACAAACAGGGGGTGTATGTTTCCCCTGACTTGCGCACGGACAAAAGGCCTCCTCCTCGGCAAGCCAAGGTCTAGCCAAAGAAGCAGATCTTAATAATATCAAGGAACAGATCAAGAAGACCAAGACAAGCAAGACAGAAGAATACCACCTTGGGAAGGCCTCCCTTGCCAGGCAGGAGAGCCTAGCTGGGTCGAGGCCATCTCAGGAGCAAGTCTGAGATTTCCCCAGCAAGCTTGCCGGATCCGCTAGGGGCGGGGCTTCCCGCCAAGATACCACCGCTCCACCGCACAGCGATGCAAGTCACTTATCAGTGCGGTGTCAAGCTCCCGAGTGATTAAGTGGCCTCTGCTAAGCACGTGGCGGCCAGTTGGAAGACAAGATTTATCCAAGTGACACCCATCCAGAGGCATGTCAAGATAATAAGCAAGAGGTGATTAAGTGGCGCGGCAGGCTTGCGGGGCTGCCTCCTCAGCGTTACACCTAGCAGTGCATTTAATGCACTTTGTCCTAACTGCCAGAGTTAGGTATGATAGCACTGTTGGCTATCTAATCAGTGGATAAAGACTATTTTTCCGTTGTGGTTACCCCTTAAGCTATAAAAGGAGGTCCAAGGCGACCTAGAATAGGGGTCGGACCCTCACACACTTGTACGCGCGTAGCTGCTCTCCCCGAGACACTCTTGCCGGGCTTGAGCGTTGCGGGTTTGTTGTGTTCTTCCACTCAAACCACCAAAGCAGGAGAAGGGTTTTACACTATCCAGCGGCCTGAACCTGGGTAAAAATCACCAGCGTCATCACCATCGTGTTGTTCCATGGATTCTGCTCTTTGTGCAATGTGATCTCCCCCTTGCCGAACCACAAAGGGGCTCATGGCCCCATAGGAGATCATGATCCCCTCGACATATTTGGCGCGCCAGGTAGGGGTGGCGGCACTTGCGCGAATCCGAGGCCACGAGCAACACGCCAGGCTGCATCGGCATCTTTGTAGATGCTCTCTTCATCAATGGCTCCGGAGAGGAAGGACAACGTCGGTTTCCTGCCTTGTCCTGCCCAGATTCCATCGCTCACTTCCGTCACAGCCGCGACGGCGACAGGAATGATAGGCAATGGCGGTGCGACGACCATGGATAGCTCGAGAGGCGTGTCGACCATGCTACCCGTGTCCAGAGAAAGAGACAAGGCGTGCGGGGACATCGCCCTCCTCGCGAGCTCCCGTCAAGCGTGCCTGATGCCGAAGAGTATCCAGAAAAATGGTACGTGGTCGGCCCCCTCTTCCCTTATCACTTGTCAATGATCGAGCCATGCAGTGGTAATGTCATCAGCGTCGATGAGCCTGCGTGGAACTCGGTCCAGCATTTATCCCACCAAGGGTAAATCCTGAGCAGAACGCCGGTGCGAATCCGTTGGTCGACGCCCCGGCAAGCGTTCTCCGGCAAGGCCTTTCGCGTCAGCATGACCTTCGTGCCCACCGCCGTGAGGTCATTAACAGTATAAGGAAAGGGAGGGAGAAGCCGACCCTTCTTTTATACCATACATCATCAGCTGCATTCTATTACCTCACCCAGCTCTTGCCGGGAGTGAACGCATAACTAGTAAACTGCCAAGTTTTTTCCCTTGTGCGCTTTCCCGTTTGTTGTCTTTTTAGAATGATCGCGAGTGGGCGAGGAAGTGCTATATACAACAAAATAAATGCCCGACAATGGAGGGGAGCGAAAAGCTAAGTTCACACGATTGTTGACCCTCCTTTATAGCTCGTACCCGTGCATCCCTTGGACAACCAACTGTTTCGTATGGTGAGTTCTTTGTGTAATGGAACCCTACTTTCCTTGTTTGCGCCCTCTCCTTGTTTCGAGCCTGCAAGGTGAGTGGCAGCGTCGAGGACTGTTGAGGAAAAACCCACCGACAAGATGTCTTCGCCAGCTAAATGCTAAGGACCCGTTCCTCAAGGCAATCGCGGCAGCATTATGTTGGCGGGCAACCAAGGCACACGAGGAAATTAACCATACGAACATCAATGGGCAAACAAAAGAGGGTAGCTTGCATATGCCTAATTAAACATCAGTTCAACAAGTGCAAAACCAGAAACAGTATGGAGCTTAAACACGAGACACATGTTAGGTTTTGTTACAGGACACCACGACAATAAGAACAGCTCAGGGCTGTGCGTGCTGATCTTCAGGGACCCTTGGGACAGAGAGAACCTTGTCGGCAAGAGGACCGGCCTTCGCCTCAGCAACAGAAACATCGGTGCCCGGTGGCAGCCTCTTGAAGCCGTCGGAGAGGTTGAGATCCGGGTGACTATAGGCAAGGTTGCTCAAGACCATGAAGAGGGCGTCACGGGTAAGCTTCTAGGACTCGTTTGCAAAGCAAATGGCCCTGTCGTCCTGATACATCTTCAACCCATCAATCAAACCCTCGAATAAGAATGTCAGCTTGATGCTTGGGACTTCATGCTGGCCAACGGAGAAGGCCTAGCTTTTCATATCCATTGTTTCGATCTGGGCAGTAAGGTGCTCGGCGATGTCAACCAGGTTCTTGATCCAGAGGTCGCGCTACTCAATTTGGTTCACCAGTTTGTCCTCCACGTCCTTTTGGAAGGTCTTTGCATTGTCCAAGTCCCTCATGAGCAACTTCTCGCGGATGCCGCCAGACTCAATTTCACTCTCCAAGGTGCCAAGCCGAGCCTTCATATTAGTGATGGTACCATTGGCAGTGTCAAGGTCCTGACTCTTAGAGGAAAGCTGCGATTGCGCGTCCTTCAGGAGGGTCTCTGCTTTCTGCGCTCCATCTTTGAGAGCCATGATTTCCTTGGCGCTCCCGGCAAGGTCCTCTGTCAACTTGGCCACTTGGTGATCGAGATCAATTTTGGCAGCGGACGCTGCGGCAAGCTCATCGGTGACCTCCTTCAACCGAGTAGAAGAGTCAAGGGTGAGCGTGTCAAGGGCCGCTTTGTGCTTGTTCCCTAGGTCCTTGGTACGCTGCTGGACAAGAGACTCCGGTTCTTCATATTTGCCGTGGAGGGTAGCTTCAAGGTTCCCTTCCCGGGTAGAGATGTCCTTCTCCTTGGCGTTCAGAAGCGCTTTGCGCTCCGCCAGACAGACCTCCCGGGCAGCAACATCCTCCTTGGCCATGGTTATCACCTCCTTTTGCTGCATAAGGGATTGAAACTATTTGTTGTGCCACTCACACAATTCGCTGCCTTTGTCGCTCATCCTCTGGTCCATAAGACCAGCAGAGTCACGCTCCTCCTTGATCGCCTGCCACTTTAGGCTATACCTGCTCTACATATCTTTGATACCTATTGCCACGGACTCCAAGAAAGATAGGTCCATAGCTGCACCAATGGAATCATCAGTCTCCTCGGTGCGCTGGGATAGCGGTGCCAAGATGCGCTGGATCTCTTCGTCGAGGTCCGCACCCACTGCGACAGATGAGCCAGTGGCTGGAAGCCCAAGCTGGGCGAGGACCAGCGTCAGCTTGCTTGAGGATGGCTATGGGGCTACCGCCAGTGTACCAAATAGGGGAAGGGGCCCCATGGTTAGCAGAGGGTTCTTCTCCTCCACAATTGTGTCTTGGCCAGATATGCTGCCAGAGGTTTTCTCTATTTCTTTGGGAAATTCTTGTATGGCCCCGGCAGTCTGGCCTTGGCCTTCCGTGGCAGTAATCCTGGTGGCCTCCTCGGCAGCATCCTTGCCAATACTGGCCACTTCTTCTAGCAGCTCAGGTTCCTCGGCCAACGGAGCTGCAGACAGAATTAACAAGCAATGAGAAAGAGATGCTACGAATCGCTGAATCAGAGGATTGGAAGCGAAGTAATACAAATAATAAAAGACAAAGGCAAGTAGATTACCCGGTGACGTTTGCCGCGAAAGGGCGTCGGTCTCCCCGGCAACATCGGTTGCCATGGTACGGTTCGTGCCCCCTTCCTCGGTGACCATAACCTCAGCATGGGCCGACCCCTCAGCGGAGGCCCTTGCTGGTGATTTCTCTGCTTGGACAGTGGATGAGGTGGACTTCTCTTGGTGGGCCCCTCCCTGGTGGGTCTCCTCTCCTTCCTTGGTGGGGGATGGGGGACGTTCTTCCGCGTCTCCTCTGGCAGGCGAAACTTGCTCCATATTTTCAGGGCCGAGAGCTGGACTGGGGGCTGGGCGCAGGATCTTCTGTGCTATCCTTCGCCGGGCTCGTGCTCACCAAGGGCCCTGACGATGCCACTTTCTTGGTTCATTTGGCCCGGTGGATGAGAGGTTCTTTGTCCCTGACAAGTCAACAAGCAAGATTGAGTAAGCAAGCATCAAGTATATAATCCCTCGACAAGAAAAGTCAGTGTTCTCCTAACTCTGGGTCGATGAGCATGGAGCCCAATGCATATCCCGCAGGTGGCGGGGTCGCTCTTCCCCTTTTCAGGGGCAGGGGAACTGAACTTCCCAACAACTTTGAGCCCTTTGGTGGGATCGGGGGCTCCGACGGGGTCAAGCTGCGCGAGGAGGCTGGGATCCACCACAGTGACGGCACGTTGCTTGGCGGACGGAGAATTGGCCTCCACCAGGAGAGAGGATTGGCGGCGGGTCACCTCTGGGTTGGTGACCCTGGAGGTGGTCTTCTTCACCCTCTTCGCGGCCGTCGAGGAAGTCGAAGCCGCTGCCTTCTTGCTAGCCCGCTTGCGAGGACGGTAGTTCGGGTTTGGGCTTGGAGCCTGGGGACCTGCCGCGAGCCATTCCTCCTCCGGCTGCTCTGCCTCTTCGGTTTTGCTTTCTCCTTGGGCCTCGACTGCCGTGGCGAGAATTGCATCCCCGGCAGGGTCAAGCACGGCAGCCTCCTCCACGGCATGCCCCTCGCTCCCCTCGTCTGATGAACCCTCGCCTTCCGCTTCTTCCTCCTCCTCCTTTTTCGCCTCTCCGGGCTTCGCCTTCCCCTTCCCGGCGACCCGAAGAGCTTTGTCCTCCTTGATCCGCTTCTTGATGAACTCCACCTCCGCCTTGGAGGTGCGCTTAACCATGTCTGTCTCCACCCTGGAAGCCCTTTCTTCCAAACCGGAGACCCACTCCATCTCGAATTCCAGATTAGGCATTTTCCAGCCATCTGTGACTCCGTAAGCATTGCAATCAGGCATCCACTTCAAAATTTGGTCCCGTGTAGAGTTAATATGCAGCGGGACGACCTTTGCCGGAAGACGGAATGGTCCGAGGCTACCAAACAGTTGTTCGCACAGCCAAGCATGGCCATATATCGACAAATTGCTGATAAGGCCTGGGTACAAGTGCATTCTATCGCCAGCACCCCCGTACTCCCAAGCAAATCTATCTCTCCTCGGCAGCGGTGCGATGCAGCGCCGGAGAAAGTCGGCCCCCACCTGTTTGATGGTTAGCCCGGCATCCTTGAGACGAGCAATTCGATTCAACACAGGGCGAAGCCGACCATCGGTGAGGCCTAATTTGCTCCATTCCCTGCCGCGCACGATGCATTCCGTCCGTGCCTCGCAGAACTCTAGGGCATCCTCATCTTAGATCCAGCACTAGTTCGCTCTCCATTCTTCCCATCTACTACACTGCTGGCCCGGGAGATAAGACGATTCATTCTTCTCGCTCTGGGGGATCCAACTTATGTTCCCCGAGCGATGAGTTTTGTCTTCCACCAGCGGAATGAAGAAGTGCCTGAACAAATCCACATTGGGGGCAACTCCGATGAAGTTCTCGCACAGATGGGCAAAGATTGCCATACATGCCACGGCATTGGGCGTTAAATCCAGGAGGTGGAACCCATACACCACCATCATGGCTTCAAAGAAATCCGAGAAGGGGGAGGTGAGGCCGCAGAGGAAGTACACGCAGAAAAAGCGGTACGAGTTTGCTGGAATCTCCTGCCCCTACGGCAAGACCACGGGTGCTCCGTGCCCCTTTGCCACTACCCTTCCCCACATATACACATACTTTGCGGTCAGAGCTTGCCTATCCTAGTTCGACGATAAGAAAACCACATCTTCCTGCCGCTTCTTGTCCAGCTCCTCCGCCCTTTTCTTCTTTCCTTCCGCTACGGTCTCCCGTGCGGTGGCCGCCCACTTTCCCCTCATGGCAGCAGCCTTCTTCCCCATCCTTTAGGATCACAGGGTGGGTGGGAGATCTAGCGGAGTGTTGGAGGCGGATGATGCCGTAGGAGCGGTTGCTTGGCTTGAGGAGGAAGATGATGCGAGAAGAGACAGTTGCGAACGAGCTGCGCCCTTTCGCGTTGCCTCTTTTATTTAGGGACAGGTGCGGGGGGCTAGCTCTTCGCTATCTTCTCTCAGGAAGTTACCATTTTACAGGCGCATTACCCATTAACTGCTACAGTCCCACGACCCCACGACCTGCGGTAATTACGCGGAGTGGACGTTGGATTGACTGTTCATCATGACAACCGCTGCATGTGCATCTCTTTTTCGATGCGTGTCCGTGCACTGTTTGGGGCCTAACCCAACGTGCCCAGCGGCACATATGGCTCAGGTCCGGGGGCTTTTGTTGGGTTACACAAATAGGGGGTGTACATTTCCCCAGACTTGTGCATGGATGAAAGGCCTCCTCCCCGACAAGCCAAGGTCTAGCCAAAGATGCAACTCTTAATAAGATCAAGGAATGGATCAAGAAGACCAAGACAAGCAAGATAAAAGAATACCACCTTGGGAAGGCCTCCCTTGCCGGGCAGGAGAGCCTAGCTGGGTCGAGGCCATCTCAGGAGCAAGTCCAAGATTTCCCTGGCAAGCTTGCTGGATCCGCCAGGGGCGGGGCTCCCCGCCAAGATACCACCGCTCCACCGCACAGCGACGCAAGTCACTTATCAGTGCGGTGTCAAGCTCCCGAGTGATTAAGTGACCTCTGCTAAGCACGTGGCGGCCAGTTGGAAGACAAGATTTATCCAAGTGACACCCGTCCAGAGGCGTGTCAAGATAATAAGCAAGAGGTGATTAAGCGGTGCGGCAGGCTTGCCGGGCTGCCTCCTCAGCATGACACCTAGCAGTGCATTTAATGCACTTTGTCCTAACTGCCTGAGTTAGGTATGATAGCATTGTTGGCTATCTAATTAGTGGATATAGACTGTTTTGCCATTGTGGTTACCCCTTAAGCTATAAAAGGAGGTCCAAGGCGACCTAGAATAGGGGTCGGACCCTCACACACTTGTACGCGTGTAGCTGCTCTCCCCGAGACACTCTTGCCGGGCTTGAGCGCTGCGGGTTTGTTGTGTTCTTCCACTCAATCCACTAAAGCAGGAGTAGGGTTTTACGCTATCCAGTGGCCCGAACCTGGGTAAAAATCACCAGCGTCATCACCATCGTGTTGTTCCATGGTTTCTGCTCTTTGTGCAACGTGATCTCTCCCCCTTGCCGAACCACAAAGGGGCTCATGGCCCCATAGGTGATCGTGATCCCCACGACATCATTGATCCAACATGTTTTATTCCTAGAAACTGTGTGCGTTGTCTGAGCTTATCGCCCACGGTGATTTCTCAATAACCATTTGCAATAGAAAACCCGATTAGCAAGCTAATTAGCCATTAGCAGGCTAATTGGCTTATTATTAATAATACATTTATTAATCTAATTGACATTTCATATTAAGCACACAATATATTTCATTTTTGAATTATGGAAGCAGGATTTCATAATTGAAATACATCTGAGTACAACATCATATAGCTTCAGCACTCAGCTACCCCATTACACAACTGCACCAGCACCAAGTTTCACATGCAACATCTATAACCTTTAGAAATTAGCTTCATAGACGATACATAGACAGATGAATCTCATCTAGAAAACTGCTGAAGCGGAAGGCGAATATTGAGCCTTCATTGATGTTGAAGGTCTTTGCAACTTTAGGCCAGTGCCTGTGGATGATTGACCATCCATCCTTCGTCCTCCTCAGGAAGACTTCAATATTGAACCGTGGGTGTTGTATGAATACCTTCCTCGCCTCCTGACCATACAGGTGGTTTGAAAGGTAATCATCGGTGAACTGCTTTGGAAACGCCTGAAAACAAGGATGTGCATAAATATCTTCTCTAGATTGGAAATGGCTCAAAGAAATAAAAAAGACAAGGTATAATAGTTAGTACCATCCTGTAGTGAACTGATGTATTCTTCATTGTGCAGAAAAAGATCTTGTTGTTTTTTGTCCCTAATTTCTTTATCCTAACAACCTTTTTGAGTTTCTTGACTTGACTGATATTCATGGACAACTCATTTCCCCATATGCAAAAAGGGTCGAACAGTGGGTCAAAACCTCTGACAGCAAGACCTACATGTGCAAGAACCAAATTGTTAAAAACCTAAATATTAGAATGGTTCCTGCAATTGCACAATAATGTGCTATTAGACAAAGGACCATGCATGTGCAAACCTCCTTTGTAAACCTCAGTGCTTCCCATTGTTTTCCTACAACACATATAAGGTAGTTAGTGATCAGGTTAAGTGAGGGTTGGCATGCTATCAGTAAAATATGTTGATGAAAAATAAAGACATTTCAGATTCATCAGATTAATTCGAGCCGCATGGAAAAACCATTTATCCAAACCAAGCATGATTAAGAACTAGGAAATATAGCAATTGTATATGTTTCTCATGTATTAAGTGCTGTCAAATTCGATTTATTCCTCACATGTAGAACAATACAAAATTCTACCCACAACAATTGGACATCGCCATGCAGAACTGAACAAAGCAGTTAACTAAACACCATAACAAATGAACCAAACATTAACTGAGCACCACATTGCATAATATAACATACTCCTAATAGAAGATCAGACAGTTAACCAAACCAAGCATGCTTAACAACTTGGAAATATAGCAATTGTATTTGTTTCTCATGTATTTAGTACAGCCAAATTCAATTTATTTCTCACATGGTATACAATAACAAAATGCACCCACAACAAATTGAACATCGCGTTGCAGAATTGAACCAAATAGTTAACTAAGAACCATAACAAATGAACCAAATGTTAACTGAGCACCACATTGGACAATATATAACATACTAAAATTTCACACAGTTAACCAAACCAAGCATTCTTGATAACTTGGAAATATAGCAATTGTATTTGTTTCTCATGTATTTTGTACAGATAAATTCGATTTATTTCTCACACGGAAGACAATACAAAATTGCACCCTGAAGACTTGAACATTACATTGCAGAATTGAACAAAACAGTTAACTGAACACGACAACTAATTAACCAACACTACAAAAAAAACACTTCCATGATGATACGTGTTTGTCATAGTAGGTCATGTTTTCTGTCATGCATGTACATCCATGATGATTTTTATGACAGAATCAAGATAGTCATACCTGTGCTGTCATAGAAGTGTTCCATGAAAATACTCAAATTATCGTCACGGAAGTGTCCACTTCCATGACGATAATTGGCGCGTCATGGAAGTGGTTTCGTCAAGGGTAACCCACACGTGGCATCCATCATAACGGGTCGCCGTTAAGCTATCAGGTCCAGTTTTGGATCCGATAACCCGTTAACAGCCCGGACCAATGGCGATTTTCCACATGTAAAATTCTCATTGGACGAACGAACCACGTGTCAGCTCCTCGGCGCGACAGATGTCAGCTATCCAATGCACAGGAGGCGCCTATGATACGTCGACACCTGGCACGGCCCAAAAGTAGCCCATTTAGGTTAAAAGGCCGGACCTGTCAAAATAAGCAGGCCGGCCCATTACCGGCATGCTTGCGTCTGGCCCATACTCAACCACGGGCCGTACAAGTTACGCAAAATCATCCCATCAAAGGCCCATTATAGATTTGACACCATCCCGGGCAATCATCAGATCCGGCCCGTTAACAGCCCGCTATGTCTTTGGGCTCAATTGCGGCCCGAGTTTCTTTTGGCCTGTTAGCAGCCCATTAAAGAGATGGGCCAATATACCCACATGTACGTCTTTCGGCCTTTTGCCAGCCCAAGCGGTACTTGGGCCAATTTCTAGCCCATTTTGCCTTTCAGCCTGTTAATAGCCTGCACAACAGTTGGGCCTTTGACAGTCCCACCTGACTTTCGGTCCATTAGCGGCCCGTTCTCCATGGCAAAATTCCAGCCCGACCCGATTTTCGGCCTGTTAAAAGCCTATGTTGTACATTGGGCCACTATTGGCCCAACATGCTTTAGGCCTCTTTATGGCCCGAGATGGAAATGGGCCGAGACAAAACTGACGCCTATTTTGGCCTGCTAAAGGCCCGCGGGCTGTCTCCATTACTAAGGCCCTATCGAGCTTTCGGCCTGTTAACGGCCTGGTAAGAGCTCTTTTTACAGTGGGCCCACATTCGAAGATGAAATCCACTATTTCTAATGGGCCGAGTTGAATGGGCCATTTGGCCCCGCATAGATTAGGATGCATTAACTAATTTGTTGACAAGCCGATTTAAGGCCCGCTTTGACTACCCATGTTTGTTCTTTCGGATGGCGTCCAGGTTATGTTTGGGCGTGTTGGCCACCGTTTCAACGATAGCATATACAAAGAATTGTCCTACTGTACAGTATACCCTCTCAAAAACCTATACTATACAATAAAGAGATTAAAGCATAGAAACAAAGAATAATCCTACATTATACAATAAAGAAATTACAGCATATTATATCCACTAAGCATCGCAGTTCGCCACCAGTGATAATAAAGTGTACACAAATAGCAAATTACATACACTAGGCAAATAAAGCTCATACATCATGGACGCGCATCAACAGAATTTACCATCTGAACTATAGTCTCTTCAGTAAATATGATTGGCTGGATTCAGATAGCACAAATTTCAGTCTGTAAATTCTCCAACTCCTTTGTGGTTACCTCAATGTCTTGTTTCATTTTTTGACTCGTGCATCTGATATCTGCACATCCAGTCTTAACTTGTTGATTACATGTTGAGACTCATATGAACGTTGTCTTGCCACCTCTAGTTGATGCTCTAGAACATCAGCACATTCCAATTCCAATCCATATTCATTTGGTAACGGCCGTGCTGCACTGCTCTGAGATCGTTGTGTTGATGTCACTTCATCCTGAATTGTTTCTGTAAGTACACATGACTAGGGAAAAAATATAGTTACAACAGTGAAGCGAGCAAGACAGACTATCTTGTACATGGCAAAATAGGACTAACAATAATGCACATGTCCTGAAGCATAAGCAGGTGATATTTTAAAAATTATAAAAATGGTTGTCTGTGCAGCCCGCGTACAAAGATCTCCTCGTAGCTCACCAATGGAGCATGATGTTGGTGCCAAATCCAAAACACACACATGTCATAAACTTATATATATATATATATATTGTGTTAAGCAAGCAGTTAGCCATTCTGTAGCTCGTATTAACTAGTTGGAACATTGTGTGCCATGTTCCAAAAGATTCTTAGGGAGCATAATGAACTGCAGAGGGATTCATACAAACCAACTACACCAAGCAAAACTATTGAATCATTAGCCTCATATAAACTAGATTGTAAGCCTAATGCAGTAATAGTTGGTTAATAGACTTCAAAAGCTTCATGCACACTTCGCCAGAGTAATGAAATGGTAAGGCATTTAATTATGTCAACTAATAGTTATAACGCTACATCACGCATCATTGTTTGGGCATCTCATTAACCGAGGACAAATAAAGCAATTGAAAAGAGAAATTTAACTATGCCTGAAGCAAACAAGCAATTGAACTGTTGAGTTAGCAGCATGCATACATGCACACCTCAATAACATCCTTGGCCTAGGTACATTTGAATCAACTAATGTATCATCTATATAATGGAACAAGTAATGTAACATTTTTTGCCCCTATGAAGTATCTCGACTAGTATGTAATCAAGATCCTAGTAATGATAGGGAGGCTAATGATGTGAACATGCGTTTGGTTATGACATTTATAGTAGTGAGTGGAGGGAGTATTAATCAGTGGCCCAATGACTGGGTTACAGGTGAAGAACCCTACGCAAGCATAGTGGTAGACAAATAGGATGTCCTGGTAACTGTAATACAGTGACTTACCATAACTGGTTGTACAGGCTCAGTGCTGCTCCTCCTTCTCTTGCAAGGCTCCTTGTTAACATCTTGTACATGGAAATCCTGAATCTTTGCTTCATTGCACCCCCTCTGCAAGGTGACACAAACTAGTTACTGGTCTCCTTACATGGAAGATAAATATGCATACTTTCCAGTCTCTGAACAACACCAAAGCAAGAGTTTATAACAAAATAACACCACATAATGAAACATGCCACATCTCTTGCACACACCCAAATGAGCATTTACTATGTGTCACTATGTAAAAACTAGGCGGACCTTCGAACTGGACCTCCAGGTACTCTTGGAGAGCCTAGTTTAGTGTACAGGCAAACCTTTACGTCACATATGAGTTGTACAAGCCCCCACTACAGCAGCCCTTAGTGTTTAAATCGTTGACATGCTCTGTTAGGTCAAGAACAACAAGTAATCAAAGCAAATAGTTCTAGTATAGCTGGCTGATAGAAACAAGCAATTGAACACATGCGTGAGCAAATCTTGCACAACACTGAATTACATATCAAGAAAACAAGCATAGAAGGAGGCTTAAAGACCATCACTTGACTGACCAAATTTAGGAGGCATTTAAACATCATGTGCAACGTATGAACTAACATAAACATTGCGTATTTCAGATTCTATAATGAAATGCACATGTATTAGGTTATGCCATGTATCATGCCTAAATCTACACTATAGCAGGCAGGAGTGATTCATCATTGCACGCAGAATGGAATTGCAGGTTAAGGGCCAGTTCTATTCCACTTTGTGAGAGCTTATTGTCAAAATAGGCCATAAATATGTAAATAACTCGTTTTTGAGCTATGGGCATGGGCTTAACTTATTTCCACCACCAATTCCTTCACAATGAGAAAAATCTTTGGGGGGGGGGGGTGCTTCCCATGGAAGCTCACTTAAAATTGAAGGGAAGGGGAATAGCGAAATGACTCTGTTGTGTGCCTATATTACACTCAAAATGCCACTCCTCACGCCCGCGTCACACCTGACCCCGAAGTAAAAACAATCACGCAAGCGTTCATTGCACTTCCCGCTCGCATCTCCTCTCCCCTTTCCCTCTACCTCGATCCCCTGCCTGCAGCGCTAGGGTTCAGCAAGCGAGCTACCGCCATAGGTCCCATCAGGCCTACTCCTCGACGATGCTCTTTCCAGCTAGGCTACATGGCCGGTGGGTAGGGCCCCATCTCCCCGGCTGCTCCTCCCTCCGGCGCTGCCCCTCACTCTCATCGTCTCTAGCAGCTGCTCTGTTGTGGTCCGTCCAATGCTCTACTCCGGCGGTCGCCGCACAACTATGGCCGACGCCCAACTCCGGCAGAAGGCACCTTGTTCCGCCTCCCCTCCTCTTAGGCCGTGGCCTTGAGGTGCTGTTGCAGGATGAGCTCATCCAACAAGGTGAGGATCTCCTTCGAGTTTTTGCTAAATTTTCTTTCTACTCTGCTAGATGATGAATTGCTATGAGCTCCTGCTGCTGCTATATGATGAATTGGTATGAGCTGCTGCTGCTATATGATGAATTGGTATGAGCTGCTGCTGCTGCTGTATGCTGAATTGCTATGAGCTGTTGCTGCTATATGATGGATTGCTATGAGCTGCTGCTACTGCGGCGGCGCCTGCTGCTTCTATATGATGAATTGCTATGAGCTGCTGCTGCTATATGATGAATTGCGATGAGCTGCAGCTGCTGCTGCTATCTGATGAATTGATATGAGCTGTTGCTGCTATATGATGAATTGCGATGAGCTGTAGCTATTGCTGTATGATGAATTGCTTTGAGCTGTTGCTGCTGCTATGTGAGGCTTTCAGGTGCTGCTGCTATATGATAATAACCAGCCACTTGGACCATGGAATTTTGTTAAATCATGGTTCTTCATTTAAATTTAGGCAATGGGTTCTTCATTTAAATTTAGGCAATGGGCTTTGTTTGGAAGACATTGACCAAAATAGATTGTGCCAAGTAGATGGTATCTTTGTATTTGCATTTTGAACAAATAATGATGGTTTGTTTTCCTATCATATTAATTACTGCAATGGGTTCAATTCGTGATGTTTGCAAGTCAGATTAATTTCTATATGGGCAGCAAAATGACAAAATATAATTCAATCTAGACTTTTCACTGATCATACCACAGATAAGCTAAAAAAGCAGGCAATGAAAAGAACTGGTTGGCTTATTATGTGGAGCTTATATTCAAAGGAGCTTATTTTCTTAGGATAACTACAAATAACTGTCCCTAAGAACCCTGGCCAACAACACTGACATACAAATAACATGTCAGGATGATTGCAATGGAGTGACCTACCATACCACGCTGTATAGGCTCACCGCTGCCCCTCCTTTTTTTGTGATGTTCCATGAAAATGCCACATACATCTTGTACTAAGAAATCTTATACTTTTTCATTGTGGCACCCAATCTGCAAGTTGACACGGCTAATTAGATATATCTCTACATGATAATACATTGCATATCCTAGCAAAGCACACTGGAAGGCACACAACAATACAAGAGAGAGACGCACTTACAAGATCATAGCAGTGCCTCAGTACAGGATCTTGGTTGGCCAAGGTGTTAGATCTAGAAGAAACATCGTCCTTGTAGCTCTTGCCAGCTCCATAACATGTAACAGCGACCTGTTAGTATATTTGAAGTATATCTTGCAGGTGATGCTGGACGGGTTTAAAGGTGACAGTACCTCGGCCGCGGTGGGTGCTTGGCATCGTGGCAGACGGTGGAAATCAGGTTAGAAACCTCAAGGGTGATGACACTGCGCTGGCTGTCTGGGTCCGGTAATGAGATCTAGGACCGTGGAGGAGGGTGTTCATGAAGCGGCTCCGATAGGGTGGAATACGGTGTGGACGAAGCGGATCTGAGGCCGCGGAAGAGGGCGTTGGTGAAGTTGCTCCGGTGGTTGTGTTGAGGATGCTGTCGACGATGCAGATCAGCGGCCATGGACGAGGATGTCAGAAGCTGCTCCGGTAGGTTGGACGAGGGTGTCGACGAAGCGGATCTGAGGCCGTGGACTTGGGCGTTGGCAGAGCGGCTCCGGTAGGGTTGAGACTGGTATCGGCGAAGCTGTTCCAGTAGGGTTGAGGATGGTATTGGCAAAGCTGCTCTGGTAGGGTTGAGGATGGTGTTGGCGAAGCGGCTCCGGTAGGGGTGAGGATGGTGTCGACGAAGAGAATCAGAGGCTGTCGACGGGTGCATCGGTGTGGCGGCTCCAGGGGTGTGGACGAAGCGGCTCCGGTATACGAAGGAGCCGCTGCAGATGCGCTGCGGTTGACGAGAGGACCGGTGATGCAGATCTGGTACCATGGACAAGGCCGACACTGAGTGGGCCGTGGTACAATGGTGGATGAGCAGTCTACTATTTCTAGGGGAGGTGGGAGGGGTAGACGCGGCCGTAGAAGAAGATCCGGCGAGGTGGACGACGCCGACAGTGAATGGGCTCTAGTACACCAGTGGATGAGCAGTCTAGGGTTTCGATAGGGAAGGGGTAGAATGGCCGATGAAGTACGGACAACGTGATGTAAGATGCTCTGGTGCTGTGGAGTAGTCATTTTTGAGGGAGGGGAGAGGAAATGGGGGTGCCGTGTGGTCGGGGGAACCAGAAGTTACCAAAGAAACCCCGACCTATTATGTTAATGAGGGCCGTATTGTTCTCTGTGCACCAAGGACAAAAGGGTAATTTCGCATGCTACAGACTTGGTCGCGGAAATTTTAGGAGGCGGGAGATTTTGCCGCCCATAGGATCATTCGTATCCAGTTTCAACTAATTTTGGACAGTGCTAGCGGGAAGGTCATGCGAGACTATGTACATGATACGTCTCCAACATATCTGTAATTTTTGATAGTTCCATGCTATTATATTATCTGTTTTGGATGTTTTATATGCATTAATATGGTATTTTATATTATTTTTGGGACTAACCTATTAACCTAGAGCCCAGTGCCAGTTTTTTTTCTTGTTTTTGGATTTTACAGAAAAGGAATATCAAACGGAGTCCAAACGGAATAAAACTTTACGATGATTTTTCTTGGACCAGAAGACACCCAGGAGACTTGGGGGAGAGGGCCAGAGGAGTCCCAAGGAAGCGACAAGGGCACGCCCCGAGGGAGGGGGGCGCCCCCTGGTTTGTGGGTGCTACTTCTTGAGCTTGCGTTGGTTTTTCCCTTGAGGAGGAAAGGGTGATGCAGCAAAGTAGAGTAAGTATTTCCCTCAGCTTTTGAGAACCAAGGTTTCAATCCAGTAGGAGACAACGCTCAAGTCACCGAATACCTGCACAAACAAACACCAACCTTGCACCCAACGTGATAAAGGGGTTGTCAATCCCTTAACGGTTATTTGCAACGTGAGATCTGATAGAGATGATAAACGGTAAAGTAATATTTTTGGTATTTTTGGTTTATGGAACGGAAAGTAAAGATTGCAAAGTAAAAGAAATAGGAAACAGAAATTGTAGATCGGAAACTTATATGATGGAAAATAGACCTGGGGGCCATAGGTTTCACTAGAGGCTTCTCTCAAGATAGAAATTATTACGGTGGGTAAACAAATTACTGCCGAGCAATTGATAGAAAAGCGCAAAGTTATGACGATATCTAAGGTAATGATCATGAATATAGGCATCACGTCCGTGTCAAGTAGACGGAAAAGATTCTGCATCTACTACTATTACTCCACACATCGACCGACTCCTGCCTGCATCTAGAGTATTAAGTTCATAAGAACAGAGTAACGCATTAAGTAAGATGACATGATGTAGCGGGATAAACTCAAGCAACATGATGAAAACCCCATCTTTTTATCCTCGATGGCAACAATACAATACGTGCCTTGCTACCCCTACTGTCACTGGGAAAGGACACCGCAAGATTGAACCCAAAGCTAAGCACTTCTCCCATTGCAAGAAAAACCAATCTAGTTGGCAAAACCAAATCGATAATTTGAAGAGACTTGCGAAGATATCAAATCATGCATATAAGAATTCAGAGAAGATTCAAATAATATTCATAGATAAGGTGATCATAAATCCACAATTCATCGGATCTCGGAAAACACATCGCAAAAGAGTATTACATCGAATAGATCTCCAAGAACATCGATGAGAACTTTGTATTGAGAATCATAGAGAGAGAAGAAGCCATCTAGCTACTAGCTATGGACCCGTAGGTCTGAAGTAAACTACTCACGCTTCATCGGAGAGGCAATGGTGTTGATGTAGAAGCCCTCTGTGATCGAATTCCCTTCAGGCAGGACGCCGAAAAAGGCCCCAAGATGGGATCTCATGGGTACAGAAGGTTGCGGCGGTGGAAAAGTGGTTTTGTTGCCCCCCTGGATGTTTTTGGGGTATAAGAGTATATATAGGCAAAAGATCTAGGTCAGAGGGTCTACGAGGGGCCCACAAGGTCGGGGGGCATGCCCTTCCCCCCTGGGCGCGCCCTCCACCCTTGTGGCCGCCTCGCGGCACTTCCGACTTGCACTCCATGTCTCCTGGGTGTCTTCTGGTCCAAGAAAAATCATCGCAAAAGTTTTATTCCGTTTGGACTCCGTTTGGTATTCCTTTTCTGAAAAACTCTAAAACAAGGAAAAAACAGAAATTGGCACTGGGCTCTAGGTTAATAGGTTAGTCTCAAAATCATATAAAATAGCATATTAATGCATATAAAACATCCAAAACAGATAATATAATAGCATGGAACAATCAAAAATTATAGATATGTTGGAGACGTATCAGTGGGACCCTCGAGGGTCCTCTAACCCTAACTCCACCTCTATATATTCTCAAATATTCCTCAAACATCAGAAGCGTCCAGAAAAATACTTTTCTGCCGCCGCAAGCTTCTGTTCCCGCGAGATCTCATCTTGGATCCATTTCCGGCGATTTGTCGGAGGGGGATTCGATCACGGAGGGCCTCTACATCAACCTTGCTGCCCTTACGATGATGCGTGAGTAATTTACTACAAACCTACGGGTCCATAGCTAGTAGCTAGATGGCTTCTTCTCTCTCTTTGATCTTCAATACAATGTTCTTGATATGTCTCCAATGTATCTATAATTTATGAAGTATTCATGCCATGTTTACAACAATTCTATATGGTTTTGGTATGATTTGAATGAAACTAACCGGGACTGACGCTGTTTTCAGTAGAACTACCGTGGTGTTGTTTTTTGTGCAGAAATAAAAGTTCTGCAATTGCAACGACACTTTTTGATGATTTTTTGGAACAAAAGAGGCACTAGAGGCTTCGTGCGAAGACCAGAAGGTGAAGGAGGTGAGCACAAGACACCTGGGCGCACCAGGAGGCCCAGGTGGGTTGTGCTCACCTCGAGGCCCATCTTCGCGTGATTCCAATGCTGAAAAATCCTATAAATAGAGAAATCCCCAGAAATAACCCTAGATCAGAAGTTTCGTCGCCGCAATGTAACACCCCCAGTGGTTAGCCACAGTAATCCCCCTTTTGATAATGCCATGTCATCATGATCAACAGTGATTAAACATCATTTGGATCATATCTCTTTTCAAATTCCAATTCAAATTGCAATTCAAAATTCAAAGTGAAAATAAAAGTTGTTCAAATTTGAAAACTAAAATGTTCATAATATTGTAAATAATTCAGAGACAATTCTAAAATTGTAATCAACATTTACTAAATTAACTAAGTGACTCTATCAGCAACAAAACAGAGGTATTTAATCCATTTTCATTTAATTAAAATCCAAATAAAATTCATTTGCCTCCAAACCAATTTCTAGCAGTGACAAATATTACACTATATTTATGTGGCTAGTTCACATATTTTATAAAGCTATATATGAGCCCAAACATTTTTGCAAAGCAGTGAAACAAAAGAAAACAGAAAAGGAAACAAAGAAAATGGAAAAAGTGCACTGTGTGCTTAGCCCAAGTGAGCTACAGTCAGGCCCAGCCCATCTACCTCATCCCCTACCTCTCTCTGTTCATGCGCGCCGCTGTCGTCCTCTGCCTCGCGCCCGCACCCCGGCCCCCCTTCTCCCCTGGTCGATAACGCGCCGGCGCCCGCCCGTCGAGGATAAAGCCGCAGCTCCCATGCTCCTCTAGCCTCCCCCCTCACTCACTCTCTCTCTCTCCCTGGCTCCCCTCACCTTGCCCGAAAACGCCCGCCGACGCCACCTGCGATCCCGCGTTCTCCGTCGTCCTCAGCCCCCGTCGAGATGTCGTAGGGCATCGCCGTCGACCATTGCGTAGATCGGTGCCCGCCATTGGAATCGGGAACCCCCACCGCGAGCGCCACGACTTCTTCTTCTTCCTTGGGCTTCTTCTTCTTCGTCTCCGATTCGCTGCCGACGAGCCTACCCGAGCAGGCTAGAGCACACCTACGGGCTTGCTGTAAGCCCTTCCGTCCTTCCCCTCTCTCCTCCGTACATTTTCATCGCTGTAGCTGCCACGTTGGAGACACCCGAATGCCTCGCTGCCGATGAGCTCCTCTCCATGGCCGCACTGCATGTCAAGCTCAAACGAGCTCGGCCTCGTGCTCAGCGCTTCGGCACGAGTCCAACGCACCATCTAGCTCCTCTTGCCGTGCCCCGAAATGCCAATCCCAAACGCGGTCGAATTTCGGCGACAGCCTCGCCGCTCGTCACCGTAGTTTCCGGCTATCTCCGGCCGTGCCACCAACGTAGATGCATGCGGCACGGAGTACTTGATCGAAACATGCCCGTTCCGCTCGATTTGGTCGCCCCTGCGCCGTTTCCGCACGACACCGCCGTCTCTGGTGGTCGCCGGAGCGGGCGCCGGCGTTGAACGCCGGTGGCCCGACGTGGCGCCACTGGGGCCACCCCCAGGGTCACTGCTTGGTGGCCCCCAGGGCCCAGCTGGCCCAGTTGACTTTAGTCAACTTCTGACTGGACCGGCCCCAGCCGCTGACAGATGGGGCCCACCCCCCTAACTAACTAAAACTAATTTAGAATTAATTAATTAACTCAATTAGTGGCTGACAGGTAGGCCCAGTAGCTTAATTAACTAATTAGTTTTAATTTAACTCTGCTTAACACTAACAGAGGCTGACATGTGGGTCCCAGAGGGACCCACCTATCAGGTTCGACCCTGACCAGCCATCTGTTGACTGCTGACGCCAGCAAGGCGTCATGCTGACGTCACCCCCGCACTGTTCTGGATAATGTTGGTTTAATTAATAAAGATAATTCTAGAAAATGCTAAAATCTTTAGAAAATCATAGAAAATAAACCGTAGCTCGGATCGAAAAACTTTCTACATGAAAGTTGATCAGAACGACGAGACGAAGCTGACCGAGCCGTTTGTTTCTGTAACGGGACCCTCTATGAAGGTGAAACCATAACTATCTTCCCGTTTCCGTTAGGTGAACAGTGCATATATACCGGTTAATAAATCCAACTTAAATCTTAAAATAACTAATATGACTTAGACATGCTTTTAGGCAGCCCTGCACCGCACATTAGCGTAGCCTGCCTTGTATTTATACTGTTTTCTCCCCCTCTTCTCTCTCGATAGAGCCTGGTACCGACGCAGCTCTGGTGATTGGCTACACTTCTGACGACCTTGCCCTTGCCGCCGAGCAACCAGGCAAGCCCCCCCCCCCTTTTGAGCATACCGATATCGCCTATTCTTCTCTCTTATACTTGCATTAGAATTGCTGTTGCTACTGTTTATCCTATTCTGATGCATAGCCTGCTTTTGTAACCTACTTATTGTTACCTTACCTGCCTATTTCAAACTGCTTCGTATAGGCTGATTAGTGACCCATCAGAGACCCACTTTGACCCGACTGCCCCGCTGGATTATCAGAAGACCCGATCAACGGGATCGAAGACAGGCCCCGGCACCGCACATCACCCCCTTGGTTGTACGACACTACATCGTTACCATCGAGTGCCGAGGGTGATACCTCGTATAGCACTCCTGATGTTAACTCTATAGAGTAGCTATTTGGTCGTGGTCATCGAGGGTGATTCCTCCTTCTCCACTTCCGATACAACCCTGTCGTGCAACACAGCAAGTGTGAACCCATCGAGGGTGATTCCTCCGAGTTCACCTTGATGGATATATCAAGTAGGAATCCAATGAGGGTGATACCTCGGATTCCCCTGATGTTATGGACACACGGATACTTGGACTTTACACTGTTACTTGGAAAGGCGGGTCGACCCTAAGGGGTACCCGCGTGAGCCTAAGTGGCGAGTGTTGTGGAGACGGGTTGACCTGGAGGTTGCCCGAGATATGAATACGAGGCACGGCCGGGTATTCTTAGCCCTTGCAGCAAGTCCTCGAGACGGGGCGACGGGGTCACATCGATCGTGAGTCTCTGCTCATTACCGCAAGCCCCTAGTCTGCTAACGATTTGGATTTTTGATCCGAGCAGGCCTCTGGCCTGATAGTACTAACCATCGCGTGGGAAGAGTTATGGGCACTCTGCATCGTAGCTTCAGCCGAAAGCTCTGTCAGACGTCCAGTTCAGCCTTGTGGCCGGGCCGGGCCAGTGCCATCCAGGATTGAGGTGGTGCTTGTTCCGACCCTGCACACACCGACCCGGAGTGCACAGGGCGATGGCCCAAGACCCCTGAGCGCTTAGGATATAGACCGACGGGGACCTCTCTCCTGAGCTGTAGGTAGGGTTGCGGTGTATCGTTTGGCCGAGGCCGGGCATGACCCGGAAAAGTGTGTCCGGCCGGAGTTAAGCGAGCGTGGTGGGTAAGTTGGTGCACCCCTGCAGGGAAGAACACATCTATCGATAGCCGGTCCTACGGTAAAGGACACTCGGAGTTGTATCCCGATCGATACAACTAGAACTGGATACTCGTGATGAGTATGGCTCTGGGATTACTTTCTCGCAGGGAGTCGAGAAAGGATCTCTGGCCGAGGTTGATGACTGTATGGCTCTGGGATTGCTTTCTCGCAGGGAGTCGAGAAAGGATCTCTGGGTGAGGATGAGACTTAATGATACTACTACTTTATACGGTACTAATCTACACTCTTCTAATGCTGCAAGACCGCAGAAGATGCTAGTCTTCGATAGGACTAGGCCTTCTCTCTATTCTGGCATTTCTGCAGCCCAGTCCACATATACAGCCTTCCTTTGATAATGTTGCATATGTAGTGTAGATCCTTTCTTGTTGAGTACTTCGGATGAGTACTCACGGTTGCTTTGCTTTCTTTTTCCCCCATATCCTTTTGATGCAACCAGATGACGGAGCCCCGGATACATCTGCCCACGCTGACGATCGCTACTACTACCCCGAGGGTGGATACTACTACGAGTTGGCCGACGACCAGGAGTAGGATCGGAGGGTCCCAGGCAGGAGGCCTGCGCCTTTCGATCGTAGTGTTTTCTTTTGCCCCGCCTTCTAAGGGCCTATCTCTGTTTTCTTTTATATCTGTACCCAGATATCTGATGCTTCCGCTGACGCTTGTATGCGAGCTTATGTATTCGAGCCCTCGAGGCCCCTGACTTGTAATATAAAGCTTGTATGACTTTATTTATGTTGTAGAGTTGTGTTGTGATATCTTCTCGTAAGTCCTTAGGCTTGATCATGTGCATTTGCGTGTATGATTAGTGCACGATTGAGCCGGGGGCGTCACAAGTTGGTATCAGAGCTGACTGAATGTAGGAACCCTCCTTTCCAACTCCTTGGCCAAAGTTGAGTCTAGTGGTCCAAAATCGGTTATACTAACTTGGTTGTGTGGCTTACGGGCCCACGTCATCAATTGGGTGGTATTAGGATCTTTTACTCCTCGACCCTTACTCTGGGACTCTAACCTCTCTTCCTTTCGGGTTAAAATTTTACTAACTCCAACATTAGGTTCTCATGATCACATCCACCCGGTGTTCGGAAATTTCCCCCCCTTCCTTTAAGATTGCGGTCCAGGTTCTGCTCGCCGGATCCTTTTATCGAGGGCACCCTGTGTTACCACTTGCAGATTCCTCGCCCCAGTAGTTTTCTCCGACATGATGTAGCCTTTGCTATGTCACGTTGTTGTAATCCTCGCCGCGTGCCTGCGCGCCGCCTAGTTTGTCTAGCTGCGAGCGTTCCCGAGCGCGTACTATCCATTTGAATCTAACTCTGTGTATGGATTGGTATGTCTTTAACGACTACTATCATATATCTAATGCCCTTCTTATTCATTACTCATGTTACATCATGAATGGCCTCTTATACATGCAGTTTTTCTTGCTAAACTGCCCCTGTTGATTTGGCAGGATGGCTGACGATCCTCCACCTCCACCCTATATTGCCGAAATGATGCAGCAGTTTGAATTGAACCGTCAGGTTATGACCGGGATATTGGCTCAGTTCCCAAATCAGAATGCTCATCAACAGCCTACACCAATAACTCTGCCGGAATTCGTGCGCCATAATCTGTCCACTTTTCGTAGCTCGACTGATCCAATGGATGCTGATGATTGGCTCCGTGACATTGCCTTTCAGATGAAGTCGGCTAGTGTTAACCCTGACAGTTACGTCACCTATGCGACGTATTACCTGAGGGGTTCAGCTACTCAATGGTGGGAAGGCCACAAGGATATGTTGCCGGCTGGAACTATAACCACTTGGCAGGAATTTCAGTCAGCCTTTCATGCACGATACATTCCTCAAGGTCTGAAGGACCAGAAGAAGCAGGAATTCTGCAAACTCACCCAGGGAATAATGACTGTGGATGAATATCAGAGGAAATTTCTTGAATTGTCCCGCTATGCTGAAGATGATGTCTGCACTGACGCATGCAAGCAGGAGAAATTCCGTGAAGGACTGCGTACTGATATAAACCTCGCACTTGTTGTCTAAGATTGCACAGACTTCGCAATGCTTGTTAGCCAATCTTTTCGAGTTGAAACTGCACTGACTAAATGCCAGGAGTCGCTCAAGCGTACTCGAGATGTTGGTCCATCTTTGAGTCAGTCTGCTCAGAAATGTCGAGTCTGGATCCCACACAATGTTCATCACCGACCTGCTCCAACACCAAGGCCATCTTATGTTGCGCCTCATCTGCCTCCGCCACTGAGACAGCTAATGACTCAGGGTGGACAGTCCAATGCTGTAGCTCCTCCCCATAATGATGGGAATTGCTTCAAGTGTGGTCAGCCAGGGCACCGTGCTACCAATTGCCGCCCGAACCAAAATTGAAATGCCCGGGTTCGTCAGCCCAGGAATCCCAATGCCAGACCGTCTGCTATTGTACTGGGCCATGCCAACCATGTCAATGTAGAAGATGCTCAGAAAAAACCAACCATTGTGATGGGTACCCTCCCGATTAATTCAGTTGTAGCTTCTGTCCTTTTCGACTCGGGAGCACCACATTCCTTTGTGTCCCAACAATTTGCTCAGCTGCATGAATTACATCTAGAGCTGTTACCCACACCATTCGAGATTATCACTCCTCGTTCCAGGTGGGAAACCAAGATGGTAAGTCACAACAATCAGATCAGAATTGATGGGCTGATGTTCTCTGCTTCCCTTATCGCTCTTGGACCTTCCGACATCGACATCATTCTCGGTATGGATTGGTTGACCGCCCACAATGCTTTGATTGACTGTGCTACTAAGACAGTCCAGCTCACACACCCTTCTGGTCAGGTGATCAACTACTTAGCCAAGATAATACAGAATGCCGAGAGCCAGATTTATGCTCTGAATGCGTTGAATGCTTCACCTCTTGAAGGCATCGAGAACGTTCCAGTTGTTCATGATTTTCAAGATGTCTTTCCAGAAGAACTTCCAGGAATACCCCCTACTAGAGCTGTTGAGTTCGTCATCGACTTGAAGCCTGGCACTACCCCTATTGCGAAGCGTCCTTATAAGATGCCTCCACACCACCTTATCGAGCTTAAGGAAGAAATCGACAAGTCACTTAAGAAGGGTTTCATCCGCCCCAGTTCCTCTGCTTGGGGAGCACCTTCCCTCTTTGTCAAGAAGAAGGATGGAACTAACCGATTGGTTCAGGATTATCGGCCCATTAACCAAGCAACAATTCAGAATAAGTATCCGCTCCCCAGAATCAACGATCTGTATGATCAACTTGCTGGTTCCTCAGTATTCTCTAAGCTTGATTTGAGATTGGGATACCACCAGATCCGAGTTCGTGAAGACGATATTCCAAAGACAGCATTCGTTACTCGCTATGGTTCTTATGAGTACACTGTCATGTCTTTCGGCTTGACTAATGCTCCAGCCACATTCTCTGGTCTGATGAATTACATCTTCATGGATTACCTCGACAAGTTCGTTGTGGTGTATCTAGATGATATTCTGGTCTATTCAAAGAATACAGAAGAACATGCTGAACACCTCCGTCTTGTACTAGAAAGGCTCCGAGAACACCAGTTGTATGCCAAGTATTCCAAATGCGAATTCTGGCTTTCTGAAGTAACCTACCTTAGTCATGTGATTTCCAAGGATGGAATTGCTATTAACCCGGAGCGGGTTCAAGCTATTCTTGACTGGACTCCTTCGAAGAACGTCAAGCAAGTGAGAAGTTTTCTCGGCCTTGCAAGTTATAGCCATCGTGTTGTCGAGAATTTTTCAAAGATTGCTAGGCCTTTGACTGATCTACTTCACAAAGGCGTTAAATTTGAGTGGACAGACAAATGTCAGGAAAGTTTCCAGTCCCTCAAAGAGAAGCTAACATCTGCCCCAGTACTTGCTCCTCCAGATTCCCGCAAAGACTTTGTGATTTATTGTGACGCATCTCGTGAAGGATTAGGCTGTGTCCTAATGCAAGAGCATAAAGTGATTGCTTACAGCTCTCGACAGTTGCGTCTGCATGAAGAGAACTATCCAGTACATGATCTAGAACTAGCTGCTGTCATCTATGCATTGCAGTTGTGGCGACATTACCTCCTCGGTAATCGTTGCGAGATCTATACAGATCATAAAAGTCTGAAGTACTTGTTCACTCAACCATCTCTGAACCTCCG
The DNA here is from genome assembly GCA_011799875.1 of Thinopyrum elongatum. Taxonomy (NCBI): domain Eukaryota; kingdom Viridiplantae; phylum Streptophyta; class Magnoliopsida; order Poales; family Poaceae; genus Thinopyrum; species Thinopyrum elongatum. Next base: position 503,543,532 of record CM022303.1, read on the forward strand.
TCAGCAAAGATGGATGGAGGCCATTACGGACTATGATTTGGGTATTTCTTATACCCCTGGCAAGGCTAACGTGATGGCTGATGCCTTAAGCCACAAGTCCTATTGCGACAACCTCATGGTTAGGCGAGCCCAGCCTCGTCTTTTTGAAGAACTGCGCAAGCTGAATCTGTGTATTGTTCCACAGGGTTCTCTTAATAACCTTGTGATACAACCAGATCTCGAGAAAGCTGTTAAGAATGCGCAAGCTAAAGATGCTGAAGTTGATCTGATGAAGAAAGATCTTCACCTTGAAAAGTACAGGGATTTCTCGCTGCCTGAAGATGGAACCTTGTATTTCAGAGACCGCATTGTCGTACCTCGCTTCAAACTTAGGACTGACAAGGTCATGAAGGAGGCACATGATACACCGTTGTCTATTCATCTGGGTAGCACCAAGATGTATCGTGATCTTCGTCAAAGGTACTGGCGGTCTAGAATGAAGCAGGATATTGCTCGATATGTTGCTGAATGTGATGTGTGTCGCCGCGTTAAAGCAGAACATCAGAGGCCTGCTCGAATTCTGCAACCGTTACCTATTCCTTTATGGAAATGGGATAAAGTTCAAATGGATTTCATTACCGGCCTTCCCAAGTCATAGAAGGGTCACGATGCTATTCTTGTCGTCGTCGACCAACTCTCTAAAGTTGCACACTTTCTGCCTGTCAAGGAGACGATCACTGCTAGTCAGTTAGCAGAATTATATATCTCTAGGATTGTATTACTCCACGGTATTCCGAAGGAGATTAGTTTGGACCGTGGCGGTCTTTTCACCTCGAAATTCTGGGAAATTTTCCATGAAGCTATGGGAACTCATATTACCTGGAGTTCAGCTTATCACCCCCAATCCCATGGCCAAGTCGAGCGAGTTAATCAAGTGCTTGAAGACATGCTTCGAGCTTGTGTTATATCCTTCGGCAAGAAATGGGAAGAATCTCTCCCGTATGCCGAGTTCTCTTATAACAACAGCTGTCAAGCCAGCTTGAAAATGGCTCCCTTTGAAGTTCTATATGGACATAAGTGTTGAACCCCTCTGAATTGGTCAGAAACTGGGGAACGACCGCTCGAGGGTCCAGATATTATCCAACATGCTGAAGAGCAAGTCCGTATTGTCCAAGAAAATCTCAAGGCAGCTCAGGACCGCCAGAAGAGCAACTACGATCGCAAACGATGGGGTCTAACTTATCAACCTGGTGATCAAGCTTATCTGCGTGTCACTCCCATGAAGGGCACTCATCGTTTTGGAATTAAGGGTAAGTTAGCTCCACGCTACATTGGTCCTTTCCGCATTATTGCTAGACATGGTCAGGTGGCATATAAATTGGAGTTGCCACCGCAATTCTCTCATATCCACGACGTCTTCCATGTGTCGCAACTTCGTCTATGCTTCAAGGAATCTCCGCACCAAGCAGTAGACCATGAAATGCTTGAATTGCAAGATGATCTTTCTTATAAGGAGCATCCGATCCGCATCCTCGATGAATCTGAATGTCGAACCCGTCAGAAGGTTACCAAGTTCCTCAAAGTGCAGTGGTCAAATCATACTAAAGATGAAGCCACTTGGGAATGCGAGGATAACCTCCATGCTGAATACCCCGATCTTTTCCCTTCTACCTCTTAATTCTCGGGACGAGAATTCTTATTAGTGGAGGAGATTTGTAACACCCCCAGTGGTTAGCCACAGTAATCCCCCTTTTGATAATGCCATGTCATCATGATCAACAGTGATTAAACATCATTTGGATCATATCTCTTTTCAAATTCCAATTCAAAATTCAAAGTGAAAATAAAAGTTGTTCAAATTTGAAAACTAAAATGTTCATAATATTGTAAATAATTCAGAGACAATTCTAAAATTGTAATCAACATTTACTAAATTAACTAAGTGACTCTATCAGCAACAAAACAGAGGTATTTAATCCATTTTCATTTAATTAAAATCCAAATAAAATTCATTTGCCTCCAAACCAATTTCTAGCAGTGACAAATATTGCACTATATTTATGTGGCTTGTTCACATATTTTATAAAGCTATATATGAGCCCACACATTTTTGCAAAGCAGTGAAACAAAAGAAACAGAAAAGGAAAGAAAGAAAATGGAAAAAGTGCACTGTGTGCTCGGCCCAAGTGAGCTACAGTCGGGCCCAGCCCATCTAGCTCATCGCCTACCTCTCTCTGTTCACGCGCGCCGCTGTCGTCCTCTGCCTCGTGCCCGCACCCCGGCCCCCCTTCTCCCCTGGTCGACAACGCGCCGGCGCCCACTCGTCGAGGATAAAGCCGCAGCTCCCGTGCTCCTCTGGCCTCCCCCCTCACTCACTCTCTCTCTCTCCCTGGCACCCCTCACCTCACCCGAAAACGCCCGCCGACGCCGCCGTCGATCCCGCGTTCTCCATCGTCCTCAGCCCCCGTCGAGATGTCTTAGGGCATCGCCGTCGACCACTGCGTCGATCGGTGCCCGCCATTGGAATCGGGAACCCCCACCACGAGCGCCACGACTTCTTCTTCTTCCTCGGGCTTCTTCTTCTCCGTCTCCGATTCGCCGCCGACGAGCCTCCCTAAGCAGGCTAGAGCACACCTACGGGCTCGCTGTAAGCCCTTCCGTCCTTCCCCTCTCTCCTCCGTATGTTTTCATCGCCGTAGCTGCCACGTTGGAGACGCCCGAATGCCTCGCCGCCGATGAGCTCCTCGGCGTGGCCGCACTGCCTGTCAAGCTCAAAAGAGCTCGGCCTCGTGCTCAGCACTTCCGCATGAGTCCAACGCGCCCTCTAGCTCCTCTTGTCGTGCCCCGAAATGCCATTCCCAAACGCGGCCAAATTCCGGCGACAGCCTCGCCGCTCGTCACCATAGTTTCCGGCCGTGCCACCACCGTAGATGGATGCGGCTCGGAGTACTCGATCGAAACATGCCCGTTCCGCTCGATTTGGTCGCCCCTGCACTGTTTCCGCGCGACACCGCCGTCTCTGGTGGTCGCCGGAGTGGGCGCCGGCATTGAACGCCGGTGGGCCGATGTGGCGCCGCTGGGGCCACCCCCAGGGTCACTGCCTGGTGGCCCCCAGGGCCCAACTGGCCCAGTTGACTTTAGTCAACTTCTGATTGGACCGGCCCCAGCTGCGGACAGATGGGGCCCACCCCCTAACTAACTAAAACTAATTTAGAATTAATTAATTAACTTAATTAGTGGCTGACAGGTGGGCCCAGTAGCTTATTTAACTAATTAGTTTTAATTTAACTCTGCTTAACACTAACAGAGGATGACATGTGGGTCCCAGAGGGACCCATCTGTCAGGTTTGACCCTGGCCAGCCGTCTGTTGACCGCTGGCGCCAGCAAGGCGTCATGCTGACGTCACCCCCGCACTGTTCTGGATAATGTTGGTTTAATTAATAAAAATAATTCCAAAAAATGCTAAAATCTTTAGAAAATCATAGAAAATAAACGTAGCTCGGATCGAAAAACTTTCTACATGAAAGTTGATCAGAACGACGAGACAAAGCTGACTGTGCCATCTGTTTCCATAACGGGACCCTCTACGGAGGTGAAACCGTAACTATTTGCCTGTTTCCGTTAGGTGAATAGTGCATATATACCGGTTAATAAATGCAACTTAAATCTTAAAATAACTAATATGACTTAGACATGCTTTTAGGCAGCCCTGCACCGCACGTTAGCTTACCCTGTTCTGTGTTGCTTTGTCTGCCTTGTATTTATACTGTTTCCTCCCCCTCTTCTCTCTCGATAGAGCCCGGTACCGACGTAGCTCTGGTGATTGGCTACACTTCTGACGACCTTGCCCTTGCCGCCGAGCAACCAGGCAAGCCCCCCCCCCCTTTTGAGCATACCGATATCGCCTATTCTTCTGTCTTATGCTTGCATTAGAATTGCTGCTTCTATTGTTTATCCTATTCTGATGCATAGCCTGCTTTTGTAACCTGCTTATTGTTACCTTACCTGCCTATTTCAAACTGCTTAGTATAGGCTGGTTAGTGACCCATCAAAGACCCACTTTAACCCGACTGCCCCACTGGATTATCAGAAGACCCGATCAACGGGATCGAAGACAGGCCCCGGCACCGCACATCACCCCCTTGGTTGTACGACACTGCATCGTTACCATCGAGTGCCGAGGGTGATACCTCGTATAGCACTCCTGATGTTAACTCTGTAGAGTAGCTATTTGGTCGTGGTCATCGAGGGTGATTCCTCCTTTTCCACTTCCGATACGACCCTGTCGTGCAACACACCAAGTGTGAACCCATCGAGGGTGATTCCTCCGAGTTCACCTTGACGGATACATCAAGTAGGAATCCAATGAGGGTGATACCTCGGATTCCCCTAATGTTATGGACACACGGATACTTGGACTTTACACTGTTACTTGGAAAGGCGGGTCGACCCTGAGGGGTACCCGCGTGAGCCTAAGTGGCGAGTGTTGTGGAGACGGGTTGACCTGGAGGTTGCCCGAGATATGAATACGAGGCGCAGCTGGGTATTCTTAGCCCTTGCAGCAAGTCCTCGAGACGGGGCGACGGGGTCACATCGATCGTGAGTCCCTGCTCGTTACCGCAAGCCCCTAGTCTGCTAATGATTTGGATTTTTGTTCCGAGCAGGCCTCTGGCCTGATAGCACTAACCATCACGTGGGAAGAGTTATGGGCACTCTGCATCGTAGCCGGGCCGGGCCAGTGCCATCCAGCACTGAGGTGGTGCTCGTTCTGACCCTGCACACACCGACCCGGAGTGCACAGGGCGATGGCCCAAGACCCCTGAGCCCTTAGGATATAGACCGACGGGGACCTCTCTGCTGAGCTGTAGGTAGGGTTTATCGTTTGGCCGAGGTCGAGCATGACCCGGAAAAGTGTGTCCGGCCGGAGTTAAGCGAGTGTGGTTGGTAAGTTGGTGCACCCCTGCAGGGAAGAACACATCTATTGATAGCCGGTCCTACGGTAAAGGACACTCGGAGTTGTATCCCGATCGATACAACTAGAACTGGATACTTGTGATGAGTATGGCTCTGGGATTACTTTCTCGCAGGGAGTCGAGAAAGGATCTCTGGCCGAGGTTGATGACTGTATGGCTCTGGGATTGCTTTCTCACAGGGAGTCGAGCAAGGATCACCGGGTGAGGATGAGACTTAATGATACTACTACTTTATACGGTACTAATCTACACTCTTCTAATGCTGCAAGACCGCAGAAGATGCTAGTCTTCGATAGGACTAGGCCTTCTCTCTATTCTGGCATTTCTGCAGCCCAGTCCACTTACAGCCTTCCTTTGATAATGTTGCATATGTAGTGTAGATCCTTGCTTGCTGAGTACTTCGGATGAGTACTCATGATTGCTTTGCTTTCTTTTTCCCCCATATCCTTTTGATGCAACCAGATGACGGAGCCCCGGATACAGCTGCCCATGCCGACGATCACTACTACTACCCCGAGGGTGGATACTACTACGAGTTGGCCGACGACCAGGAGTAGGATCGGAGGGTCCCAGGCAGGAGGCCTACGCCTTTCGATCATAGTGTTTTCTTTTGCCCCGCCTTCTAAGGGCCTATCTATGTTTTCTTTTATATCTATACCCATATATCTGATGCTTCGGCTGATGCTTGTATGCGAGCTTATGTATTCGAGCCCTCGAGGCCCCTGGCTTGTAATATAAAGCTTGTATGACTTTATTTATGTTGTAGAGTTGTGTTGTGATATCTTCCCGTGAGTCCTTAGGCTTGATCGTGTGCATTTGCGTGTATGATTAGTGCATGATTGAGCCGGGGGCGTCACACGCAAGCCTCTGTAGCCACGAAAAACCAATCTAGACCCTGTTCCAGCACCCTGTCGGAGGGGGAAATTATCACCGATGGCCATCTTCATCATCCCGGCGGCCACCGTGATGAGGAGGGAGTAGTCCACCCTCGGGGCTGAGGGCTTGTACCATTTGCTATGTGTTTAATCTCTCTCTCTCTCATGTTCTTGAGATGGCACGTTCTTGATGTATCGCGGGCTTTGTTAATATAGTTGGATCATATGGTGTTTTCCCCTCTCTATCTTGTTGTGATGAATTGAGTTTTCCCTTTGAGATTTTGTTTTATCAGATTGAATACTTTGTTGGATTTGAGAGCACTTGATCTATGTCTTGGCACTCAACCCGTGAATTCCTGAGGTGTCATTGGGGTAATCTATGCATAGGGGTTGATGCATGTTTTCGTCCTACTTTCTCCGGTAGAAATATTGGGGCACTCTTTGCGGTTCTTTGTGTTGGATCGAGTATTATGAATCTGAAATTGTTTGATGCGTATTGTATAATTAACTCATGGATACTTGTGGTGACTTGGAGTATCTAAGTGACATTAGAATTGGTTGATGCGTATCATATGGTGTTATTTTAGTACGAACTCTTGGATAGGTCGAACAGAAAGAATAACTTTGCGTTATTTTAGTACGAACTCTTGAATAGATCGAAGGAAAAGAATAACTTTAAGGTGGTTTCGTACCCTACAAACAATTTCTTCTTACGTTCTCCGCTAGATAAGAAATTTGGAGTGATTCTTCACCGCACGTTGAGGGATGGTTATATGATCCAATTAGATTAGCCTTGTTGAGAGATTGCACTAGCGAAAGTACGGACCCTAGGCCTTGTTTTCAAGCATTGCAATATCGTTTGCGCTCTGTTTTATGACTTGCTACCTTGCTGTTTTTATTTATTCAGATTATAAAAATATATTTCTACCATCCATATTACATTTTTATCAGCATCTCTTCACCGAACTAGTGCACCTATACAATTTGCCATTGTATTGGATGTGTTGGGGACATAAGAGACTTTTTATTATTTGGTTGCAGGGTTGTTTGAGAGAGACCATCTTCATCCTACGCCTCCCACGGATTGATAAACCTTAGGTCATCCACTTGAGGGAAATTTGCTACTGTCCTACAAAACTCTGCGCTTGGAGGCCCAACACGAGTCCATAAGAACAAGTTGTGTAGTAGACATCAAGCTCTTTTCTGGTGCCGTTGCTGGGGAAGTGAGTGCTTGAAGGTATATCTTTAGATCTTGCAATTGAATATTTTAGTTTCTTGTTTTATCACTAGTTTGGTTTGTAAAAGAAAACTAAAAAAATGGAATTGAGGTGGTCTCGTATTGTTCATCTTTATAATGTCTTTCTTGAAAATGATGGATCAAAAAATTGTGCTCAATTGATAGCAGAAGAATGCAATAAAATGTTTGGCATAAATGATGAGCATGATTGCAATGTTGTTAGTATGAATTCCTTGAATATCCATGATGCTAGTGATATGCAAAGTCATAAGCTTGGGGATGCTATGTTTGATGAAGATGATATTTTTAGTTCCCCAAGTTTTGATGAGCAAATTTATTATGATGAAAGCATGCTTCCTATTTATGATGATTATATTGATGAAAGTGGATTTGGAGAGGTCATGACTTTATTTAATGATGATTTCACTATCTTGGAAGAGGTTTCAATTGATTTTGATAACAAAGTTACTATCTATGATGATTATTGTGATGACACTTATGATATAAAGAATAATGATCACCATGAAACTTGTCATCATCATTTTAATGCTCAAATTGATTGTGTCAATCAAGTATCACATGATAGTTATTTTGTTGAGTTTGCTCCCACCACTATTGACGAGAATAAAATTCCTTATGTGGAGAGTAATAAAAATTCTATGCTTGTGAATCATGACAAGAATGCTTTATGTGATAATTATATTGTTGAATTCATTCATGATTCTACTGAAAATTATTGTGAGAGAGGAATATATGCTTCTACGTACCTCAATAATATCAAGTTTTCTCTCTTTATGTTGAAAGTTTTGAAGTTGCACTTGTTTTGCCTTCCTATGCTAGTTGATTCTTGTTCCCATAAATTGTTTGCTCACAAAATCCCTATGCATAGGAAGTGGGTTAGACTTAAATGTGCTAGTCATATTCTTCATGATGCTCTCTTTGTGTTTCAATTCTTATCTTTTTGTGAGCATCATTGAAATCATCATGCCTAGCTAAAAAGGCATTAAAGAAAAGCGCTTGTTGGGAGACAACCCAACATTTACCCCTACTGTTTTTTGTGTTAACATTATTAGGCTACTGTAGTAATCATGTTTTATAGATTTCATTTCAATAAAGTGCTAAGTAAAGCCTTTGGGATATTGCGGATGATAGTTGACTTGATTCTGTGCAAAAAGAGAAACTTTTGCGTCCAGTGCAGATATTCCTATCTTTTACTGGAACATGGAAAAATTATGAAGTTTATTACAGTTGATGGGTATACAAATTTTGTACATTTTCGTAAATTTTCAGAATTTTTGGAGTTACATAAGTATGACTTTAATTCAGATCTTTACGTACTATTCTGTTTTTGACAGATTCTGTTTGCAATGCATAGTTTGCTTGTTTTATGGTTTCTATGGATTCTATTGCTTAATATAAATTGTGGAAATTGTAGACTACAGTATGAATTGTGTGATAACAATTATGAATCTTATCTTGAGAGTACCAAAGTGAATGATTTGTGTTTATCATACTAACCCATCTCACGAAGTTCCGTTAAGTTTTGTGTGATTGAAGTTTTCAAGTTTTGGGTGAGATATCGATATGAGGAGAATAAGGAGTGCCAAGACCCTAAGATTGGGGATGCCCAAGGCACCCCAAGATAATATTCAAGGAAGATTCAAGCAACTAAGCTTGGGGATGCCCCGGAAGGCATCCCCTCTTTCGTTTTCAACATTATCGGTAACCTCACTTGGAGCTATATTTTCATTCGTCACATGATTTGAGTTTTGCTTGGGGAGTAATTTTATTTTATTAGGATTTGCTTGCTGTTAAGTATAATAATGTTTTGCATCTTTTATTTCAATAAAAGTTCATGAGTATCCTTCACCTTATTTAGTTTGCAAGTATTTGAGTTGCTGTTTCAAAACAGAAAGTTGCACGCTAGTGCGTGAATTCTCCAGAAAAGTAAGAATGCGATAAAATATTGATTTTTTTGCGCAATAAGTTATGATAAAATTTCTACAGTGTGGTAATTTTTCCGAATTTTTGGAGTTACGGAAGTATGAAGAATATTTCAGAGGAATTTAATATGAAATGTTAAACAATAATTTTAGTGATTTGTTACAGTAGAGAATGATAAGGTTATTGCATTGATTTATACTAACTTATCTCACGAGTTCTTGTTGAGTTTTGTGTGGATGAAGTTTTTAACATTTAGGGAAACCGTGATATAAAAGGAATTAAGGAGACACAAGAGCTCAATCTTGGGGATTCCCAAGGCATCCCAAGATAATATTTAAAGAAGTCTCAAGCATCTAAGCTTGGGGATGCCCTGGTAGGCATCCCACCTTTCTTCATCAACAATTATCGGTTAGTATCGGTTGAGCCTAAGTTTTTGCTTCTTCACATGAGTTGTGCTATTCTTGGAATGTCATTTAGTTTTTGTTTTGCTTGTTGTTTTAATAAAATACTTATAACTAAAAGTTTTTTAAATAAGAAAGAGTCATCACATAGCTACCCATTTACTAAACTACTCGCTTGATCTTCACTTATATCTTTTTGGAGTAGCTTGTCATTTACTCTTGTGCTTCACTTATATCCTATGAGTAAATTGTTGAATGAATTGCATATCATGAAGTTGAAATTATATGTTCATGTCATTCCTAGTGGTAGCTTCACATTGGGTTTAGATAGTGAAATCTTTTGAAGCTTGAGAATCACAATATTGGTCATACAAGCAATTCATGAATGATTAGTACAAGGAAGAGAACTTTCACATACAAATATATTATCCTGGACATCTTCTATGATTGTGAATACCCATTAATTATTTTCAAACTAGAGCAAATTAGTTGAAGTTGGAAAAGGAAGACAACGTAATGAGTTATGGTTGTGTATATTTGCATAGAAGTTATATTGTTATGGATCCTCCAACATGTGGTGTTTGCCCAGGATATTTTGCTAGCCAAAAATTCGTACTAAGTAGAGATACTACTTGTGCATCTAAAAACCCTTAAACCCAGTTTCTTGCCATGAGTGTCCACCATACCTACCTATGGATTGAATAAGATCCTTCAAGTAAGTTGTCATCGGTGCATAAAGCAATAAAAATTGCTCCTAAATATGTTTGATCTTTTATTGTAAGGGAAAATTGAGCGTTGTATGAACTTGTGATGGCAAAGTAATAAAAGCGACAGACTGCATAATAAAGGTTGCTATCATAAGGGGCAATATAACATGGCGTTCTTTTGCATTAAGAGTTTGGGCATCCAAAAATAAAAAGTGCATGACAACCTCTGCTTCCCTCTGCGAAGGGCTTATCTTTTACTTTTCAATATTTACTTTTATGAAAGAGTCAATAGTATGCATTCTCATTTCAACCTCAATTACTCTCTAATTGGCGAGCATCATGTGGTGGGGAAAGATCTAGGCACATATGGCCAGTCAAATATATTTGATCATGATTTATTATTGTTGACAATTATCCCTATGATAAATGAGTTGGAAGGAGAAACACTAAGCCCATATCTTTCTCTGTGTTCGATGGATGCCATTTGTTCTAAAAATATGCTTTGAGTACTAGCAAACATAGAAGACTATATGATGATTGAATATGTGGAGCTCTTACTTAGACTCTGTTGAATAAGTTGAATTGCAATTGTTTGGTGACTAAGAATATAGGTTTTTGAGTTTCAAGAGAATTCATTGTTTGAACCTTAACATGTGAATTGTTTGCTACTTTAACATGAGAAGTTTTATGAGAAAGAATTGCTGTTATGATGCTAGGAAAAGTGATTGATATTATCATTGATCAAACTTATGCACTTTGCTAGCATTCACTCTTTATAAATTATTTATTTTATCATTTACCACTCGAGGACGAGTAGGAATTAAGCTTGGGGATGCTGATACGTCTCCAATGTATCTATAATTTATGAAGTATTCATGGCATGTTTACAACAATTCTATATGGTTTTGGTATGATTTGAATGGAACAAACAGGACTGACGCTGTTTTCAGCAGAACTACCATGGTGTTGTTTTTTGTGCAGAAATAGTTCTCTTCGATGTTCTTGGAGATCTATTCGATGTAATCTTCTTTTGCGGTGCATTTGTTGAGATCCGATGAATTGTGGATTTATGTTCAGATTATCTATGAATATTATTTGAGGCTTTTCTGAACTCTTTTATGCATGATTAAGATATCTTTGTATTTCTCTTTGAACTACCAGTTTGGTTTGGCCAACTAGATTGGTTTTTCTTGCAATGGGAGAGGTGCTTAGTTTTGGGTTCAATCTTGCAGTGTCCTCACCCAGTGACAAAAGGGGTAGCGATGCACGTATTGCATTGTTGCCATCAAGGATAAAAAGATGGGGTTTATATCATATTGCTTGAGTTTATCCCTCTACATCATGTCATCTTTCTTAAAGCGTTACTCCGTTCCTGTTAACTTAATACACTAGATGTATGCTGGATAGCAGTCGATGTGTGGAGTAATAGTAGTAGATGCAGAATCATTTTGGTCTACTTGTCGGGGACGTGATGCCTATATTCATGATCATTGCTTTAGGTATCGTCATAATTATGCACTTTTCTATCAATTGCTCAACAGTAATTTGTTTACCCACCGTATGCTATCTTCAAGAGAGAAGCCTCTAGTGAAACCTATGGCCCCCGAGTCTATTTTACATCATATATTTTCAGATCTATAAACAAAAAAACCCAAAAATACCTTGCTGCAATTTATTTATATTTACTTTAGTTTGCTATTTTATTTATCTTTTATACCCATCTCTATTAGATCTCACTCTTGTTCATGACCGTGAAGGGATTGACAACCCCTTTTGTGCATTGTGTGCAAGTGTTTGTTAATTTGTGCAGGTGCACATATTGGAGACTTGCTTGTGCCTCCTACTGGATTGATACCTTGGTTCTTAACTGAGGGAAATACTTATCTCTACTTTGCTGCATCACCCTTTCCTCTTCAAGGGAAAAATCAACGCAAGCTCAAAAAGTAGCAGTACACGGGGCACACGTCAGCAGTTAATAACTGGTATGAAGTCCACCCCAGAAAAAAAGACAATAACTCAGGATGATGCACTGATAACTTTTTACGATCACACGGGCATGGCCAATCGTACAGGTGTAGAGGCGCGTTCACAAAAAAACGGATCAAACGCTCAGCCTATGTATTTCTCATGTAATTATATAATTCAGTGCCATTGGTTATTTATTTTAAACACAATGCATTCACGTGTTAATTTTAATTATATTGCACAGTAACAAATGGATAATATTGATGCACAAAAGAAATGGATATTGTAGTCCACTACTTAAAAGTGTTACTCATATGATTACATGGCCTCCATTTCATAAATTGCAGTACCCGTTGATTTCATATATGAATATTACATATATTACTTCATAATAGAACCTTAAATCATCCAAGACAAATGAATTTGAATGCAAAACTAACAATGGTGCATGTAAATGATAACTACAGTGGTTGTTTGAAGAAATATCACTATAACTTTGGCGTGCATGATTTAAAAAGACCATTTGAAAAAAATGCGATATGTGAGTGTCCAATCTTTATAGTGTTGAATCGATATTGTATCTTCGGCCATGATACAAAGTAGATATTGATTATGTTCAAGCGATGGACGGCCACGATCGCTAGATAGTGACACGTGAATGAATTGTGCAATCTCTTTCACACGCATACATATCTCATTTCTCCGTGGGCATCTGAATCACACACGCGCACTTCATGTATTTCTCTCCCTCCATCAAGGTTAGAATTTGTCTTTGTACCCTGTCCTACAAGTCTCTCACACAAAAATACACACGCTCTCTCTGTTGAACACATCCGCCCCTTTAATTCCGAACACCCACCGCCACTCATGTCTCAAAGTATAACTATGTCTCGCACACATATCCGTAAGGTAATTAACTCAAATCCCGGAACCATATGAATACATACAATGGGTTTCCACCGGAGCACCTTTTGTTTTGAGATTTCGCTCTCACACACACACTCACCCGTGCACACATTGTTTCTCTCTTCATTTTTTTCCGGCACTTGCATGCACATCGCTTGTTTATCTCCATGATGCTTTAAGTATGCCTCACACACATGCTATCTACCTATCCCTTAATATAGATATGTAACACACAAACTCCTTCTCCCTATCTCTAAGTGTCACTGGCACCCCCCCACACACACTTCCCGACACCGAAGGAGTAGGGTGGCACCTCGATCTTGATATTAATCTATCTGCTGGCTTCTCTCTCAAACACACACACACACACTAGTTGTGCCTCTGTGCCTACCATGCACACACTCTCGATACGTCTTTCTCTCCCTCCCCCCTCACCCCCCAACAACAATGACAGCAGAAGGGTGACACCTCGGTCTTGATCTTAATCTATCCATTGGCTTCTCTCTCAAACACACACACACACACACACGCTAGTTGTGTCTCTGTGCCTCGCTCATACACACTTGATACGTCTTTCTCTCCGTAGCCCCCCTCGATATGTAGATTTCTCGCGCGCGCACAGCTGTAGTGACGATGACGCTAAACCGAGTGTGCCTTGTTTTTACCGGCCTCGTGTGATAGCTTTTGCCCTATTTTCTGTTAATTAACAAGCAACCTTTTCTTTGTTACTACCTCCTGTTGGAAATATGCCCTAGAGGCAATAATAAATTAGTTATTATCATATTTTCCTGTTCATGATAATCGTTTATTATCCATGCTAGAATTGTATTGATCGGAAACTCAAATACATGTGTGGATACATTGACAACAACATGTCCCTAGTAAGCCTCTACCGGACTAGCTCGTTGATCAAAGATGGCTAAGGTTTCCTAGCCATGGACATGAGTTGTCATTTGATAACAGGACCACATCATTAGGAGAATGATGTGATGGACAAGACCCAAACTATAAACGTAGCATGTGATCGTATCAAGTTTGTTGCTATCGTCTTCTGCATGTCAAGTATATGTTCCTATGACCATGAGATCATGCAACTCACTGACACCGGAGGAGTACCGTGTGTGTACCAAACATCGCAACGTAACTGGGTGACTATAAAGGTGCTCTACAGGTATCTGCGAGGGTGTCTGTTGAGTTGGCATGGATCAAGACTGGGATTTCTCACTCCGTATGATGGAGAGGTATCTCAGGGCCCACTCGGCAATACAACATCACAAGAAGCTTGCAAGCAATGTGACTAATGAGTTAGCCACGGGATCTTGTATTACAGAACAAGTAAAGGGACTTGCCGGTAACGAGATTGAACTAGGTATGGAGATACCGATGATCAAATCTCGGGCAAGTAACATACCGATAGACAAAGGGAACTACATACGGGATTAGCTGAATCCTTGACATCGACCGATAAGATTTTCGTAGAATATGTAGGAACCAATATGGGCATCTAGGTCTCGCTATTGGTTATTGACCGTAGAGGTGTCTCGGTCATGTCTGCATAGTTCTCGAACCCGCATGGTCTACACACTTAACGTTTGGTGACGATATAAGTATAGTTGAGTCATAATGGTGGATAACGAAGGTTGTTAGGAGTCCTGGATGAGATCCCGGACATGAAGAGGAACTCCGGAATGGTCCAGAGGTGAAGATCGATATATTGGACGAAGGGAATCGGAGTCCGAAAGTGTTCCGGGGGTACCGGGTGTTGGCCAGTGTGACCGAAAGGGGTTTCGGGGGGCCCCGGCAAGTGTTGGGGGGCCTCATGGGCCAAGGGGATGGGGCAGACCAACCCACTAAGGGGTTGTGCGCCCCTCCCACCCCATCTCATGTAACCAGGAGGGTTGGTGCGCCCCTAGGGCTGCCTCCCCCTTGCTTGGGGGGCAAGGCACCTAGGGGGGCACTCAAAACCCATCTAGGGTTGCCCTTGTGGCCGCCGGCCCCCCTAGGAGAAACCCTAGGGCGCCTACTCCTCTCCCCTTCCCCCTATATATAGAGGGGTAGAGGGAGGGCAGCCACACCCATCTATGCCGTGGCGCTGCCCTCCCTCTCCCTCGTAGCCATCTTCTTCTCCGTAGTGCTTAGCGAAGCTCTGCTGAGATTTCTCCACCACCACCGCCACCACGCCGTCGTGCTGCCGGAGGACTCGAGCTACTACTTCACCATCGCTCACTGGATTGAGGAGGTGAAGGCGTCATCAGGCACTACGTGTGTTGAACGTGGAGGTGCCGTTCGTTAGGCACTTGGATCGGGAGTTCGCGGGACGGATCGTGATTGGATCACGAAGACGTTCGACTGCATCAACCGCGTTTCTTAACGCTTCCTCTTAGCGATCTACAAGGGTATGTAGATGCAATCTCTCCTCCCGTAGATGGTCATCTCCTAGATTGATCTTGGTGAGCGTAGGAAATTTTTTGTTTCCCATGCAACGTTCCCCAATAGTGGCATCATGAGCTTGGTCTATGCGTAGATGACATCATGAGTAGAACACAAAGAGTTTATGGGCGTTGATATTCAGATTGCTTCCTTCCTTGGTCTTTTCTTGATTCGGCGGTATTGTGGGATGAAGCGGCCCGGACCAACTTTACATGTCCCCGTACATGAGACCGGTTCCATCGACTGACATATATGTGACTTTGTTGCATAAAGATGGCTGGCGGGTGACTGTCTCTCCCACCTTAGTTGAATCGGATTCAACAAAGGCGGTCCTTGTAGAAGGTTAAATAGCAACTTGCATATCACCGTTGTGGCTTTGCGTAGGTAAGAATCATTTTTGCTAGATATCCATAGCAGCCACGTAAAACATGCAACAACAATTAGAGGACGTCGAACTTGTCTTTGCAGGGTATGTTGTGATATGATATGGCCAAGGACATGATGAAATATATTTTATGTATGAGATGATCATGTTTGTAATAGTTTATATCGACTTGCATGTCGATGCATACGGCAACCGGCAGGAGCCATAGGGTTGTCTTTAATTATTGTATGACCTGCGTGTCAATCATTAAGCGCTATGTAATGCTTTACTTTGTTGCTAAGTGGTAGCAATAGTAGTAGAAGCATGGTTGGCGTGACAACCCCGATGGAGACACGATGATGGAGATCATGATGATGGAGATCATGGTGTCATGCCGGTAACGATGGAGATCATGCCGGTGCTTTGGAGATGGAGATCAAAAGCACGAGTTGATGGCCATATCATGTCACTTATGATTTGCATGTGATGTTAATCCTTTTATGCATATTATTTTGCTTAGGACGATGGTAGCATTATAAGGTGATCCCTCACTAAAATTTCAAGATAAAATTGTGTTCTCCGCAAGTGTGCACCATTGCGAAAGTTCGTCGTTTCGAAGCACCACGTGATGATCGGGTGTGATAGACTCTACGTTCACATACAACGAGTGCAAGCCAGTGTTGCACATACGGAACACTTGGGTTAAACTTGACGAGCCTAGCATGTACAGACATGGCCTCGGAATGCAAGAGACCGAAAGGTCGAACATGAGTCATATAGTAGATATGATCAACATGGAGATGTTCACCATTGAAACCACCTCTTCTCACGTGATGATCGGACTTGGGTTGGTGAATTTGGATCATGTTACACTCGGACGACCGGAGGGATGTCGATTTGAGTGGGAGTTCTTAAGTAATATGATTAGTTGAACTCATTATCATGAACATAGTCTAAACTATCTTTGCAAGTTATGTTGTAGATCAATAGCTCGCACTGTAGCTCCCTGTTTTAATACGTTCCTAGAGAAAGACTAAGTTGAAAGATATTGTAAGTATTTATGCGGACTAGGGCCGTAGTCTGAGGATTGTCCTCACTGCTGCACAGAAGGCTTATGTCCTTGATGCACCACTCGATGTGCCAACCCCTCCAGCGTCGTAGTCCATGGATGTTGTGAACATCTGGCAGACACGTTCTGATGACTACTTGATAGTTTTGTGTGCCATGCTTTACGGCTTAGAATTGGGGCTTCAAAGGTGTTTTGAACGCCATGGAACATATGAGATGTTCCAAGAGCTGAAATTGGTATTTCAGGCTCATGCCCGTGTTGAGAGGTATGAGATCTCTGACAAGTTCTTGGCCTGCAAGATGGAGGAGAATAGCTCAGCCAGTGAGCATGTGCTCAGAATGTCTGGGTGCTACAATCGCTTGAATCAAGTGGGAGTTAATCTTCTAGATAAGACAGTGATTGACAAAGTTATCTAGTCACTATCACCAAGCTACTTGAGCCTCGTGATGAACTATAACATGCAAGGGATGGAGATGATCCCGGAGCTGTTCGCGGTGCTTAAGGTCGTGAAGGTAGAAATCAAGAAGGAGCATCAAGTGTTGATGGTTAACAAGACCACTTGTTTCAAGAAGGGCAAGGGCAAGAAGGGAAACTTCATGAATGGCAAGTCAGGTGCCGCTCCAGTGAAGAAACCCAAGGTTGAACCTAAACCCGAGACTAAGTGCTTCTATTGTAAGGGGAACGGTCACTGGTAGCGAAACTACCCCAAATACTTGGTAGATAAGAAGGCTGACAACTTCAACAAAAGTATATTTGATATACATGTTATTGATGTGTACCTTACTAGTACTCCTAGTAGCACATGGGTATTAGATACCGGTTCAGTTGCTAATATTGGTAGCTCAAAACAAAACCTACGGAATAAACGGAGACTAGCTAAGGGCGAGGTGACGATGTGTGTTGGAAGTGTTTCCAAGGTTGATGTGATCACCATCGCATGCTCCCTCTACCTTCGAGATTAGTGTTGAACCTAGATAAATGTTATTTGGTGTCTGCATTGAGCATGAACATGATTAGATCGTGTTTATTGCAATACGGTTATTCATTTAAGTCAGAGAATAATGGTTATTCTATTTACATGAATAATACCTTCTATGGTCATGCACCCAATGTGAATGGTTTATTGAATCTCGATCGTAGTGAAACACATGTTCATAACATTGATGCCAAAATATGTAGAGTTGATAATGATAGTACCACTTTCTTGTGGCACTGCTGCTTAGGTCATATTGGTGTAAAGCGCATGAAGAAACTCCATGCTGATGGACTTTTGAGTCACTTGATTTTGAATCACTTGACACATGCGAACCATGCCTCATTGGCAAGATGACTAAACCCCGTTTTCCGGAACAATGGAATGGGCAAGTGACTTGTTGGAAATCATACATGTTGATGTTTGCGGTCCGATGAGTGTTGACGCGCGCGGTGGATATCGTTACTTTCTCACCTTCACCGATGACTTCAGTAGATATGGGTATATTTACTTAATGAAGCATGAGTCTGAAACGTTTGAAAAGTTCAAGCATTTCAGAGTGAAGTTGAGAATCATCGTAACAAGAAGAATAAATTCCCACCGTCCGATTGAAGGTGAGAATATCTAAGTTATGAGTTTGGCAATCACTTAAGACAATGTGGAATTGTTTCACAGTTGACGCCGCCTGGAACACCACAGTGTAATGGTGTGTCCGAATGTCATGATCGTACCTTATTAGATATGGTGCGTTTTATGATGTCTCTTACCGATCTACCACTATCGTTTTGGGGTTATGCATTAGGGAAAACTACATTCACTTTAAATAGGGCTCCATCTAAGTCCGTGGAGACGACACCGTATGAACTATGGTTTGGCAAGAAATCTAAGTTGTCGTTTCTTAAGGTTTGGGGCTGCGATGCTTATGTCAAAAGGCTTCAGCCGGAAAAGCTCGAACCCAAAGCAGAGAAATGCATCTTCATAGGATACCCAAAAGAGACGGTTGGGTATACCTTCTATCTTAGATCCGAGGGCAAAGTGTTTGTCGCTAAGAACAGGTCCTTTCTCGAGAAAGAGTTTCTCTCGAAAGAATTGAGTGGGAGGAACATAGAACTTGATGAGGTTGTTGAACCTTTACTTCAACAAGAGACTAGCGCATCACAGAAAGATGTTTCTATGGCACCTACGTCAGTTGAAGAGGAAGCTAATGATGATGATCATGAAGCTTCGGATCAAGTTACTGTAGAACCTCGTAGGTCGACAAGGTTATGTACAACTTCTGAGTGGTATGGTAACCTTGTCTTAGAGGTCATGTTGTTGGACAACTGTGAACCTATGAGCTATGGAGAAGCGATGGTGGGCCCGGATTCCAACAAATGGCTAGGAGCCATGAAATCCGAGATAGGATCCATGTATGAGAACAAAGTATGGACTTTGGTGGACTTGCCTAATGATCAGCAATCCATTGAGAATAAATGGATCTTTAAGAAGAAGACATACGCTGATGGTAATGTCACCATTTATGAAGCTCGACTTGTCGCAAAGAAGTTTCCGACAAGTTCAAGGAGTTGACTATGATGAGACTTTCTCACTCATAGCGATGCTAAAGTCTGTTATGTTAGCAGTTGCTGCATTTTCAATTACGAAATCTAGCAAATGGATATAAAAACAAAGTTTCCTTGACGGTTTCCATGAGAAAAGGTTGTATGTGATACAACCAGAAGTTTTTGTCGATCCTAAGGATGCTAAAAGGTATGCAAGCTCCAGTGATCCTTCTATGGACTGGAGCAAGCATCTCGTAGTTGGAACATAAGCTTGGATGAGGTGATCAAAGCTTTTGGGTTTATACGAAGTTTGCAAGAAACTTGTATTTACAAGAAAGTGAGTGGGAGCACTACAACATTTTTGATAAGTATATGTGGATGACATATTATTGATCAGGAATGATGTAGAATTTTTGGAAAGCATAAAGGGTTGTTTGAAAGGAGTTTTTCAAAGGAAGACCTGTGTAAAGTTGCTTACATATTGGGCATCAAGATCTATAGAGATAGATCAAGATGCCTGATAACACTTTCACAGAGCACATACATTGACATGATTTTGAAGTTGTTCAAAATGGATCAGTCAAAGAAGGAGTTCTTGCCTGAGTTGTAAGGTGTGAAGTTGAGTAAGACTCAAAGCTAGACCACGGCAGAAGAAAGAGAAAGAACGAAGGTCGTACCCTATGCCTTAGCCATAGGCTCTATACAATATGCCATGCTGTGTGCCGCACCTGATATGTGCATTGCCACGTGTCTAGCAAGGGGTACAAGAGTGATCCAGGAGTGGATCACTGGACAGCGGTCAAAATTATCCTTAGAGGAATAAGGAAATGTTTCTCGGTTATGAAGGTGATAAAGGGTTCAGCATAAAGGGTTACGTCGATGCAAGCTTTAACACCAATCCGGATGACTCTGAGTAGAGTTTCTCAGTTATGGAGGTGATAAAGAGTTCGGCATAAAGGGTTACGTCGATGCAAGCTTTAACACCAATCCAGATGACTCTAAGTAGCAAACCGGATGCGTATAGTGGAGCAGCCATTTGGAATAGCTCCAAGTGGAGCATGGTAGCAGTTTCTACAGTATGACATAAAAATTTGCGAAGTACACGCGGATCTGAATGTTGCAGACCCATTGACTAAAACCTCTCTCACAAGCAAAACATCATCAAACCACAGAACTAATTGGGTGTTAATCACATGGTGATGTGAACTAGATTATTGACTCTAGTGCAAGTGGGAGACTGTTGGAAATATGCCCTAGAGGCAATAATAAATTAGTTATTATCATATTTCCTTGTTCATGATAATCATTTATTATCCATGCTAGAATTGTATTGATCGGAAACTCAAATACATGTGTGGATACATAGACAGCAACATGTCCCTAGTAAGCCTCTACCGGACTAGCTCGTTGATCAAAGATGGCTATGGTTTCCTAGCCATGGACATGAGTTGTCATTTCATAACAGGATCACATCATTAGGAGAATGATGTGATGTACAAGACCCAAACTATAAACATAGCATGTGATCGTATCAAGTTTGTTGCTATCGTTTTCTGCATGTCAAGTATATGTTCCTATGACCATGAGATCATGCAACTCACTGACACCGGAGGA
Source organism: Thinopyrum elongatum (assembly GCA_011799875.1). Lineage (NCBI taxonomy): Eukaryota > Viridiplantae > Streptophyta > Magnoliopsida > Poales > Poaceae > Thinopyrum > Thinopyrum elongatum. Next base: position 503,564,511 of record CM022303.1, read on the forward strand.
GTAACTTGTGTGTACCAAACATCACAACGTAACCGGGTGACTATAAAGGTGCTCTACAGGTATCTCCGAGGGTGTCTGTTGAGTTGCCATGGATCAAGACTGGGATTTTTCACTCCACATGACGGAGAGGTATCTCAGGGCCCACTCGGTAATACAACATCACAAGAAGCTTGCAAGCAATGTGACTAATGAGTTAGCCACGGGATCTTGTATTACGGAACGAGTAAAGAGACTTGCCAGTAACGAGATTGAACTAGGTATGGAGATATCGACGATTGAATCTCGGGCAAGTAACATACCGATAGACAAAGGGAACTGCATACGGGATTAGCTGAATCCTTGACATTGAGGTTCGACTGATAAGATCTTCGTAGAATATGTAGGAACCAATATGGGCATCGAGGTCCCGCTATTGGTTATTGACCGTAGAGGTGTCTCGGTCATGTCTGCATAGTTCTTGAACCCGCAGGGTCTACACACTTAACGTTTGGTGACGATATAAGTATAGTTGAGTCATAATGGTGGTTAACGAAGGTTGTTACGAGTCCCGGATGAGATCCCGAACATGACGAGGAACTCCGGAATGGTCCAAAGGTGAAGATCGATATATTGGATGAAGGGAATCAGAGTCCGGAAGTGTTTCGGGGGTACCGGGTGTTGGCCAGTGTGACTGAAAGGCGTTTCGGGGGGCCCTGGCAAGTGTTGGGGGCCTCATGGGCCAAGGGAAGGGGGCAGACCAGCCCACTAAGGGGTTGTGCGCCCCTCCCACCCCATCTCACATAACCAGGAGGGTTGGTGCGCCCTTAGGGCTGCCTCCCCCTTGCTTGGGGGGCAAGGCACCTAGGGGGGCACCCAAAACCCATCTAGGGTTGCCCTTGTGGCCGCCGGCCCCCCTAGGGGAAACCTTAGGGCACCTGCTCCTCTCCCCTTCCCCCTATATATAGAGGGGTAGAGGGAGGGCAGCCACACCCATCTATGCCACGGAGCTACCCTCCCTCTCCCTCATAGCCATCTTCTTCTCCGTAGTGCTTAGCGAAGCTCTGCTGAGATTTCTCCACCACCACCGCCACCACGCCGTCATGCTGCCGGAGGACTCGAGCTACTACTTCACCATCCCTCGCTGGATCGAGGAGGTGAAGGCATCATCAAGCCGTACGTGTGTTGAACGCGGACGTGCCGTTCGTTTGGCACTTGGATCGGGAGTTCGCGGGACGGATCGTGATTGGATCGCGAAGACGTTCGACTACATCAACCGCGTTTCTTAACGCTTCCGCTTAGCGATCTACAAGGGTATGTAGATGCAATCTCTCCTCTCGTAGATGGTCATCTCCTAGATTGATCTTGGTGAGCATAGGAAATTTTTTGTTTCCCATGCAACGTTCCCCAACACCTCCTTCCATCTATATATATAGGTCCTAATAATGCATTTAGCGAGGCTAACTTTGACCAAATGTTCGAGCAATAATACATGACATGCAAGTTACACAATGCATAACATCAAATTCGTATGTGAAAGGAGCTTCCAATGATATAATTTTCACATTGTACATCTCACTAGCAATGTGCTCGTGCGTTGCAATGGATCCAAAGTAGAATAATACATATTCACAAATTTGAAAGAAAACAGTTGATATACATATATCACTAAAAATATCTTATCTTTCACACAAAATATATTCCTTGTGCTGTTTTGATGAGGTAAGGGAGGAATGTGGTTGGTTTCAACATACTAAGGGGCTTTCTGTAAATTGGAGCAGAGAAGTGGGATATTGTTGCCAAAAGGCCACAACTTACATCACAGTCGTTAGATGCAGATCTAATGGTCAGAAATGATAGATGGCAGACACACCATCATCACCAACTGAGTATTTTATAGGAGTAGAGATGTACTATTAATCTTATCAATAGGCAAAGGAGGTCTTGAAAAATGCATTAGGCCCTATATAGATGGAAGGAGGGAGTCAGTACCGCAGGATGCTGCTAACGCGACACTACGATCAGAGACCCTTTGACGAAACTATGTGCGATGCATTAATCGCAAACGGTGATGTAAAAAACCGTCAAAAAGATGCAAAACATTTGCGATGAAGGATACATCAAACACGGTTCAGATTTTAGTTGCGTGTGCGAAGCGGGGCATATGGTTGATCCATAAGAACTGTTTGCGATGAGATAGAACAACAGAAATGGACAGCCATATCAAGGTGTGTGCGATATACGACATACAGTTCGCTCTGATGAACTATTTGCTATTAGGGAATGCAATAGAAACGGTTAGCCAGATCAAGGTGTGTGTGATATATGACATGCGGTTCACTTGGACGAACTGTTTTCGATTAGGGAACACAACAGAAACGGTTCAACTTAATAAGATGTGTGTGATATGCGGCATACAGTTCACATAGATGAACTGTTTGCGATGAGCCAAAAGAACACAAATGATTCGTGTAAACAAGATGTGTGTGATATGCGGCAAACAGACCACTCAGATGAACTGTTTGCGATGAGAAATTATAACACAGACGGTTACTACAGTTAATTCGTGTGCGATTCTGTGTGTACAAAAAACTTTGAAAAATGCAAACTAGTTGCTTGTGGTGTCTAGGAGTATCGCAAACAATGCGTCTACGAGTACTCGTGTGCGATGATTAGTAAGTTACACATACATTTTCTTATGTTAACATGTCTGTGATAGATAACACATGACACCGCATACGGTATTCAGGTTGTGTGCTCCACTTAGTCTTCCCACACTCTAGGGAAGGCTTTCGCGCTCCACATGGGTGAATTGTAAAATCCCCGCCTCTTCCCTCATCGGTTTCCCGCCACCAGCGAATGGCTTGCTGCATATAACCCAGGCGGCAATGCACCATCGCGACACTGTGCCCAGATCTAGTCCTCGCCCATCTACCATTAGTTATTCCAAGCATGCCAGGCAACGACCAAAGCTTCGACGTAGACCCCTACCTGCGTTACATCTTCGGCGAGGAGAATGAGCCAGAGCAGGTCGGGGAGCAAGAGCTTCATCGGCCGGTGTAGGCACCATGGCCCATCGACAGCGATATCGGCGTGATAGTCCTTGGGCGCACAATCGACATATTGCAGAGGAAGTGTGATGAGCAGTTTGCCATGCAACATGCAAAAGATCCAGAGCTCCTCGGCGGCATGATCGATGACCCACCCGAAGAGTCGCCATCACCAGTGCTCATAGAGAGCCTGATGCCCCGCAAGGAATGGGCAAAGGACCTCTGTGATTCAGTTAAGAGATAGTCAGCATGCAGCTTCATCATTGCTAGCGGCAGCCGTGTCAACCTCGATCCTGACGATGTGGTGGCCAGGCTCGAGTGCATCGTTGGCGGAGTTGACGTCCTTGACGAAGTAGAACACCGCCAACGTGGTATCTTGAGGATGCATGTGATGGACAGAATTTGCTACTAGGCCAGAGACATGGAAATGGAGCGGTTCTGTGGAGACATCATGCGCGTGATTGCACGCTGTCAAGCTCTTCTGGAAGAGGCCCAACAGCCCCAAGAGCCTCCCAGCGCCAGCAGCTCCGTAGGCAGAGGTGAGTCGAGACACTTGAAATGAACGGCCGCAAGGGTGTTATGCTGATCATGGAGTCCGAGAAGACCGTCGTCAGAAGGCCGCCAACTCAGCCTTTTTGCCTATATTTTATTATAATTGTATGCATATGTAGGTCGTGAGTGTTTTGGGCCTTGCCGCATGTGGCATTTTAAATTATCCTGAATATGTAAGACAATTATTAACCGTTGCCATTGTAAATTTTCCTCAACGGTGAGTAGAGCGCGCGCAGGGATGCCAGAGCGGAGCGCGCCGCGGCAGCCTCAATGGCGAGCAAAACACACGGACGGATGAGAGCAGAGCGCGCCGCGGCCGCCTCAATGACGAGCAGAGCGTGCCACGGCCGCCTCAACGGCGAGCAACCACACCTGCATATTGCAATTCATGTCAACCTTCTGGCACCCCGTGGGAGGCGCGACGGCGCATCCATCGGACACGATGGTGATATCTTGACCGAGTGTGATAGTGGGCAGACACGTACACGTATATCCGAGAACGCGGGCCCACGTACGCCATCCGGGGACCGTTTCGGGCTTCCGATGCGTGGCATACGGTTGATCCATAAGAACTATTTGCGATGAGCCAGAACAACAGAAACGGGCTTCGAGCCCAGAACCATCATTAAATTTTGACCTTGTTTCTCGCCACAATCCAGATTACAACGCAATAAGTAATTGCAAATTTGTTCACACCGATCAAACCTAAATGTGTTCACACTTAGCACCGGGCTATAAAAACTACCGACTCCAAAATTACTTCACAGTTCCTCTCCTCATCACCCACAAAACAGGTATTTCCTGTCAATCGTTCTACCAAGACCGGTAGGAGGAGTTCTGGGTGGACATATAACCAGGGAGCAAAGACCAACGCCACGGAATCACTAGAGAGGTCCTGCCGCTATGCGGCAGCCACAACAGAGATGTCCCGGCGCGTCGCAGAGCCCTCGAACGAGCTCTCACAAGCGCACTCGCCGCATCGGCAATCACAATGAGCTGGCGTTGCTGAAGTCCTTGGCCAGCGACGACGACATTCTCGCTGGCCTAATTAAGTAGCAGGAGCTGGTTGACGGCTTGATGAAGCTGCTCAAGATTAGCGATGCCTCAGTTGAGAAGGCGACCGGCCTCGTCGAGCAACTCATGGGTGACAATGCAAATCTCCTCAAGGCGCTCATCGAGACGAAGGAGGAGGCTGCTGGCTGGAAGAACCTGCATGAGCAGAGCAGTGCCTCAGGGATGATGCTGAAAGCGGTCGTCGAGGAACTGCTGGGTGACTTAGGGAAGCTACGGATCAAGAGCGAGCAGGAGGTGGAGGAATCCGTGGCTGCTGTGAAGCAATGTCGTGAGGAATTGAAGAAAGAGTTGGAGGATGTCATCGCCTAGATCATTGTCTGTGGTTTCCTTCTTCTCTTGCCCCCGTGTCTTCCGGGCTTTGCTGCATGTGGCATTTTAAATTATCTGGAATATGCAAGACAATTATTATCCGTGCCATTCTAAATTTGTTGTCGTATTATCCATTGCCATTTTATTTGTCGTTGTATTATCCGTTGCCCCATGTGGCATTTTAAATTATCCGGAATACAAGTTGAAAACACGAACAAAGCAAATGCTAACGTTGAGTGGGGCCATGGGATCACAAGCAAACACCCTTCATCCAGGTGCTTTAATTAACCGTGTGTTAAATAGCGGCTCGGCCGCCATTAATGGAGAAGTTGTGAGCGAGGTGGGCGGCTGGTGGATGGAGGTCAAAGAGCTCGCTTCCTGGTGAGCATGGGTGGCCTTGCTGCTCGCACGTGTCCCGTCGAGCCTGCGAGGTGGAGAGGTCGCATGCATCCCGTCAAGCCTACACAGCGGACTACTCGCACGCGTCCCGTCGAGCCTGCACGGCGGACTTCTCATCCCGTCTAATCAAACAGCTGCATGCACACCACCGAGTATGGTTAAATTTTGGCACAAAATACAAAGATGACCAATGAACGAGGACCGAGGTAGTACTATCCCATAAGAAAAGAGGGATGCGTGGCCGCACTTAAATGGTTACAGGAACACATGGTTCCTACAATACAATTGTTTGCGATATTAACGTGTGAGCTATTTGTTTCAAAAGGACTTCGTTGGCTATTAATGTCTGCACCTTGTCTCAAACTGGATGATTTCTTTACCACGACATATATGTGCCATGTCATGAAACCATGCCAAGTTTCATGTTTTTTGGGTGAGTTTTTGATTTACTGGGATTTAAAAACCGAGATTCTCAATGTTTCAGGACGACAAGACGTTTGTAATTCATTCCCATTCCTTCAATGAGACCTAAACATGCACCCAATGACACATGTACGATTTTCCACCCATTTTGCTTCACTGGAACATGTGCTTGTAGTTCAAATTTGAATTATGAACTACATTAAATGCCTAGAAAACTCAATTAATATATAAAATGGCCAAACGAACACTGAACAGTTTCAAATTTCAGCACGACACTCCTGTTATTCTATGTTGCCTGTAGAAAACAAAATACAAGGCGAGAAGAGGCAGCGATTACCGTTTCGCCCACAAGAGGGGCATGTTTCCCTACCGGAACCACGAGGGTTGCGAGAAGCTTCGGTTTGTAAGAGGCTTGTAATATAGCTTGGCCCAAATTGGACAATTTTTTTACCACACCATATATGTGTCATGTCATGACACCATGCCAAGTTTCATGATTTTCTGGTGAGTTTTGGATTTACAAAGATTTAAAAACCGAGATTTGCAATGTTTGAGGCCGAGCCAGGATGCCGGGATGGTTGAATTCATTCGCATTCCTTCCATGGGACCTAAACATGCACCCCATGGACACATGTAAGATTTTTCTAGCCATTCTAGTGCACTGGAGCATGTATTTGTAGTTCGGATTTGAATTATGGACATTAAATGCCTAAAAACTCAATTAATGAATAACAAAGGTCAAACGAACCCTGAATAATTTCAAAGTTCGCGCGAATCTCCCGTTGTTCCATGTTGCGTGTAGAAGATAATACAAGGCTAGAAGAGGGAGCGATTATCATTTCGCCCACAAGGGGACACGTTTCCCTATCAAAACCACGAGGGTTCTTGCGAGAGGCTCCAGTTTGTAAGAGGTTTGTAATAAAGCTTGGCTCAAATTGGACAATGTTTTTACCACGACATATATGTGCCATGACAAGATAGCATGCCAACTTTCATGACTTTCTGGTGAGTTTTGGATTACGGGTATTTAAAAACCAAGATTCCAAATGTTTGAGGACGAGCCAGGACACCGGTATGGTTGTAGTTCATTCCCATTCCTTGCATGGGACCTAAATATGCACCCAAGGACACATGTATGATTTTTCTAGCCATTTTGGTGATTTGGAGCATGTATTCATAGTTCAGATTTGAATTATGGACATTAAATGCCTAGGAAACTCAATTAATGTATATAAAGGCCAAACGAACCCTGAATAATTTTAAATTTCAGCACGGATATCCTGTCGTTCAGTGTTACCTGTAGAAAAAAATACAAGGCGAAAAGAGGCAGTGATTATCGTTTTGCCCACAAGGGGGACACGTTTCCCTATCGAAACCACGAGGCTTCTTGAGAGAAGCTCCGGTTTGTAAGAGGCTTGTAACAAAACTTGCCCCAAAATGGACAAAAAAAATTCCTCGACATATATGTGCCATGTCGTGACACCATGCCAAGTTTCACGATTTTCGGGTGAGTTTTGGATTTACAAGGATTTAAAAACTGAGATTCTCAATGTCCGAGGCCGAGCCAGACGCCGAGACAGTTGTAATTCATTCTCATTCTTTGCATGGGACCTAAACATGCATCCAAGGACACGTTTGATTTTTGTAGCCATTTTGGTGCACTAAATTGAATTATGCACATTAAATTAATGCTTATAAAACTTAATTACAATGTATAAAAAAAGGCCAAACAAACCCTGAATATTTAAAGCAGTTCTGGTCAACCGTCTGTCACTCGTGGGTAAGCACTATGCGCATGCGTCGTGCTAGCTCACGCTTCCTTCTCTACTAAGTTTTCCATATTAATGTTGTTATATATCCAAACACGCTACCGTTTCCCGCCACTCCTCCCATCGATTTCCCACCTCTTCTCCCATCGGTTTCCCGCTGCCAGTGGCAGTGCTCATAGAAGGCTAGGCAGCGACACACCGGCCATGTAAATATTGCACACAGTTTCTAAAAGCACCAATGTGTGTGATAGTAGGTAGTAGGTCCCATAGGGTGACCAGCGTGAAACGCCTTAAAGGCAAGTAGGCAATTCTTATCAGCAAGGGGCGGCTTCCCATCCGCTAACCTAGTTGAATAGATCGCAGAAGTTAAGCATGCTCAGGCTGGAGTAGTCTAAGGATGGGTGACCCGGTGGGAAGTTGCATATCTCAAGCTTCATTTAAACGCCATGATACGGTCATTATAGACATTTATATGATAAATGTCTCTATAGTGACCTATCATGACAATTATATAAACCTTGGGATCCTTGTTTTGCTAATTTATAGAATATGTTTTTTATTGGTTATTTTTTGTTCTAAAAAATCGAAGAATAATCGACATCTGTAGGCCCACACAAATTATCCCTTTGACCCAATGCACGAGAAGGGTTTACTCTTTTCACTGTGTGCTATGTTAGATCAAATCAAGTTTCAGCACATGCGTTGGACGGCACCCCTATGCCCCCACCTGCCTTGAAGTTGTGTTCCCGACATCGTACGTCTTTAACTTGGCTGTGGGGGTACGATGTTCAGTTTGTAATGTTACTGATGTAGTTGGTGCCCCATCGAACTTGTGCTTTCGGGATTTGAACAAATCACACACCAAACCCATACATTTTTTCGGGCCGCATCCAGGGTATAGGGGGTCGGGTGTTCTGATCGAGCATGTCTTCCTTGTGTGGTTTATATACGCCGCACATATCTGTGGGCTCCCCGAGGTCTATATATATATATCATCCTTGACCGATAACAAGGGGGGCTCGCACAATCTATTCCTTTAACCCAACATACGAGAAGGGTTTTACCATGATGGTTTCCTATTGCTATGTGTGTGCCATCTTAGACCAAATAAAGTTTGAGCGCATGCGTTGGACGACACCCTCCTGCCTCGAAGTTGGGGAACCGACATCGTACGTATTGAACCAGGCTTGGGGGCGGGTCCGGTGTTCGGTTTGTAATGTAGTTGGTGCCCCATCGAAGTTGTGCATTGGGGATTTGAACACATAACACACTACCCATACATATTTTTGGGTCGCATGCAGTGTATAGGGGGTCTTCTGATCGACCACGTCTCCCTTGTGCGCTTTTTGTGATGACACGCATATTTGTGGGCTCCCCGAGTGTATATATATCATCCCTTTGACCGATAACGAGGGGTATGTGTTGGCCATGAATGGATTCCTCCTAGTTCGTGTTAGGGCCGGTCACCGTCACATGTCGTTCAACCAAAGTTTGAGCTCATGCATTGTCAGGATTCCCTCCCACATGCTCGGATTGGTGGGTTCAACCGACACCGTACCCTACGTATCTCGTCCTTAATTACCTGGCTTTCAAGGTTGTTGTCTGTATCGAGAGGCAGGCGCCACATCTAAATTGTACATTATTCGATATTGAAAACACACATCACCCCTTCCCACGTACATCATTGTGGGCCGCATGCAGGCGGTGCAGGTTTTGTGGTCCCTCTCGTGTGATTTTTGACGATGGCTCAATCTATTGGCCGAAGCGATATATATATGTATATATATATATATTCTATCCATTTTTTATCGACAACAACAGTTGTCGTTTGACCAAGCGATAGATTCACTGGTCCATCTTATGGTAGGTCATGGCAACATGTATGTATGACCAAAGTATCATTATGTGCATCCGCCCTGCTGACACGAAGTGGGAGGTGGGTCAACCACCCTTGCTAGGTAGCTAGCTACGACATTATGTCATTATAGATATATCCAAGGGTGCTTTCATATTTGCGAGGCGGGTGCCACCAAAGTTGTGCATTGTGTATTTAAAGTTTTAAACATCACACCCTATATTCCTACATATATTTGGCCACTTCCAGGTGGTTCTTGACTTCTGGCTCCTCTCATCAATCTTCGACGATGCGCCCAACCGTGGGCCCGCGTGGTCAAAGTTGTGCATTGGAATTTTGAACATCACATACCACCCTTTTCACTCATATATATTTGGGCCACATGCTGGTGTGGCTGTCTTCTGACCCTTTCTGACGGTTTTTTGCTGCAAAGACTCGGATGACGCTCAACGGACACGGGTGTACTGGCTTAACAGTGTGCGATGCAAGTGTGCTGTGAATCACCACGACTGCGCAAGCGCGAGCAAAGGTGGAGGTACTGGCTTAACCATGTGCGATGCTAGTGCGCTGTAAAATCACCAACTGCGCAAGCTAAAGGTGGGTAGTTTATTTAGATTGAATTCCACGTCTGCGTCTGAAAAGTAGAAAGTACCGTGTGCAATAGACCAGTTAGCTAGAAATCTAAAAACAAATTACCCGCCTTGAGCATTACAAAAATTGGCGGTTCCGCCGCTTTTCCTTATTATCATACACACATATTCTTATTGGATCGTGTGCGATATTGGGTGCCCCCGCCCTGCATCAATTCCTTTACCCAAATTTTAGTAGCCACGGTACTTTGATACGTCTCCAATGTATCTATAATTTTTGATTGTTCCATGCTGTTATATTATCATTCTTGGATGTTTTACAATCATTTTATAGCAACTTTATATCATTTTTTGGGACTAACCTATTGACATAGTGCCTAGTGCCAGTTGCTATTTTTTGCTTGTTTTTTTCGTCATAGAATATCAGTACCAAACGGAGTCCAAATGCAGCGAAACTTTTTGCAGAATTTTTATGGACCAGAAGACACAACATGGGCCAAAGAAGTACCAGAGGGGGGCTTCGAGGGGAGCACAACCCACCAGGGCACGCCTGGGGGCCCAGGTGCGCCCAGGTGGGTTGTGCCCACCTCGGTGGCCTCCCGCACCGCCTCTTCGCCCTATAAATACCCCAATATTCCAAAAACCCTACGGGAGTCGACGAAACACAATTCTGGCCAACGCAAGTTCCAGAACCACCAGATCCAATCTAGACACCATCATGGAGGGGTTCATCATCCTCATTGGTGCCTCTCCAATGATGCGTGAGTTGTTCATCATAGACCTACGGGTCCGTAGGCAGTATCTAGATGGCTTCTTCTCTCTTTTTGATTCTCAATACAATGGTCTCTTGGAGATCTATTTGATGTAACTCTTTTTGCGGTGTGTTTGTTGGGATCCGATGAACTTTGAGTTTATGATCAGATCTATATCCATGAATATTATTTGAGTCTTATTTTGATCTCTTATATGCATGATTACTTATAGCCTCGTATTTCTTCTTCGAATCTTTGGTTTAGTTAGGCCAACTAGATAGATTTTTCTTGCCATGGGAAGAGGTGCTTTGTGATGGGTTCGATCGTGCGGTGTTCTTTCCCAGTGACAGAAGGGGTAGCAAGACACGCATGTATCCTTGCTATTAAGGATACCAAGATGGGGGCTATTCTTACATGAATAGATCTCGTCTACATCATGTCATCGTTCTTATTGCATTACTCCGTTTCTTCATGAACTTAATACACTAGATGCATGCTGGATAGCGGTACATGTGTGGAGTAATAGTAGTAGATGCAGGCAGGAGTTGGTCTACTAATCTTGGACGTGATGCCTATATAATGATCATTGCCTTGGATATCGTCATAATTATTCGTTCTTCTATCAATTTCCCAACAGTAATTTGTTTACCCACCGTGTGCTATTTTCTTAAGAGAAGCCACTAGTGAAAACTACGGGCCCCGGGTCTATTCTTCATCATATTTGCTTTGAGATCTATCTTTTATTCGCTTTTGTTTTCAGATCTTTTATTCCAAAAACCCAAAAATAACTTGCTGCACTTTTTTGCTATTTATTTTATTTCATGCTTTATCGAGTTCTATTTTTCCAATCTATCACAATTTTTATCCCGTCCACGTGACAATTTCTGGCACCGTTACCCGTTGAGGGATTGACAACCCCTCCTAATCGTCGGGTTGCAAGTATTTGTTCTTTGTGTGCAGGTACCATTTACATAGTGTTGCTTGGTTCTCCTACTGGATTGATACCTTGGTTTCATAACTGAGGGAAATACCTACCGTAGTTGTACTGCAGCATCCCTTCCTCTTTGGGGAAATACCGATGTAGTTCAAGCGACAATCAAAAAGAATTTCTGCCGCCGTTGCCGGGGAGACATCATCAACATCTATCAGGTTCCTAATCACAAATCTCATCTCCTTGCAATTTACATTATTTGCCATTTGCCTCTCATTTTCATCTCCCCCACTTCACAAAAATTTGCCATTTTATTCGCCCTCTTTTTCGTTCACCTTTTCTCGTCAGATCTCTTATTTGCTTGAACTAGTCATCATGAGTGATTTTGGTATGGCAGAAACAGATGATGGCCTGACTCCTAAAATTGGACGATCTGGCAATCTGGATGCTAAAACTTTTGTTTTTTGGCAAGGGAACGTTATGGGAAAAGAACATATCCAAGAATTTTTCAGTTGTGTTGGAAACTTGACTCTTGATGATACTCCTATACTTAAAAGAACTAAATCTTATGCGGAAGCTATTTCAGCACTAGTCCTGAAACTTGAAAATAGATTTATCCGTACCCACCCCACCTTGCAAAGATTATTTTATGAGCTACTAGTTATAAATGATCCGAAAGCTAAAAAGTTAGCCACCCTTGTTCTTATGATTGAATTTGATCACATAGTACGGGAGGCTAGGGAAATTTCTAATTTCTATGGTATGAACCGTGAAAAACCGGTAATAAATAAGATCCTTTATAATAGTGATTATATGTTGACACACCTGCTTGGAAATGATCAAATTTTTTATGAGAATCTTAAAAAGGAAATCCCCATTTTAGATGTAATTCAACAAGTTTTCAAAGATGTTAATCATCATTATTCTTGGATTGTTGCCGGAAATCAAAGTGGATACATAGATGGGCAACTTGATAATGCTAAAATTTCTATGGATAATGTGTTTAAAATTAATTTTGCAAAACCTCCTGACAAGAACACATCTACGGAGAATAAGAAGAAAGATGACAATACTTGAATCTATGCATTATGCCTAGCTAGGGGCATAAAACGACAACGCTTGTTGGGAGGCAACCCAATGAATAAAATTTATTTATGCGTTTTTCTTTCTGTTTTTTAGTGTTTGCACAATTATGCCTCTGTTATGATTGTGTTTTTATGTTTTAATTAGTGTTTGTGCCAAGTAAAGCCTTTGGGATCACGTTGGGTGACAGTGGATTTGATCTTGTTGGAAAACAGAAACTTTTGCATCCAGTAAAATAATTTTAAAGATTCACAGAAGCGACGAAAAACTCTGAATTTTTTACAAAGGATTTATATACAAATATACTACGTTTTCCCTGTTTTGCAGAATTTTTGGAGTTACATAATTATGGGTAAAATTCGTGTCTTTAAAGAATGTTCTATTTTTGACAGATTCTGTTTTCTTTGCATTGCGTGCTTATTTTGAAGAATCTATGGATTGTATCGGGGGTATAAGCCATGGTAAAGTTAGAATACAGTAGGTATAATGCAATAGTAAAATATGAATGGGTTTGCAACAGTACTTAAAGTGAAGATTGGTTTTCTTATACTGACGGATCTCACGAAGGTTTTGTTAAGTTTTGTGTGATTGAAGTTTTTAAGTTTTGGGTGAGATCACGATGGATGAAGGAATAAGGAGTAAGAAGAGCCTAAGCTTGGGGATGCCCCATGGCATCCCAAGTTAATATTCAAGGAGAAACAAGCAGCTAAGCTTGGGGATGCCCCGAGTGGCATCCCCTCTTTCTTCTAACGACCATCGGTATTTTACTTGGAGCTATATTTTTATTCGTCACATATCACGAGTTTTGCTTGGAGCGTCTTGTATTATATGAGTCTTTGCTTGTTTTGCTTTTTAGTTTGTCACAAGTATCCTTGCTGAACACACCTATTTGAGAAAGCCAAAATTATGCTATGATTTGTTAGAATTGCTCTTTATGCTTCACTTAAATTTTTTGAGCTATGGAATTGCTCTAGTGCTTCATTATATATTTTTGAGCGCGGTGTGCGTTATTATTTTTGAAGAAATGCTCTCATGCTTCACTTAGATTTATTTGAGAGTTAGTAATTTTGAAGAAATTCTTTCATGCTTCACTTATATTATTTTGAGAGATGAAAATCTTTATGCTCATGTTCTTCACTTCAATTTGTTTGAGCTTGTCAAAAGCAATGGCAACATATGAAACTAGTCCCAAAGTGATAGATATTCAAGGGGGATATAATAAAAACTTTCATGAAGATCAGTGGACAAAATAAACTTGATTCCTTGTAATAGTTTTGAGATATGATGATAGTGATATGTGAGTCATGTTGGTGAGTAATTATGCTTTAGTAAGAATATTGGTGTTAAGGTTTGTGATTCCCTATGCAAGAACGAAAGTCAATAGTTATGCAATGAAATTACATCCTACTTGTGGTGCATTATTCGGTGTTAGTTATGCATAATGCTCGCTTATGTGATTTTTTGTTTCTTGGTTGGTTGCTTCTTAATCTTTTTGCTAGCCTCCACTTGTACTAAGTAGAAATACTACTTGTGCATCCAAACTCTTGAAACCCAGTTTTTCCTTATGAGTCCACCATACCTACCTATATGTGGTATTCCCGTGCCGTTCTAAGGAAATTTGTATGTGCCATCTCTAATTTTCAAAATAAATTTCCTTTTTGTGTGCTCGTACCGCTCATGAAGCGGCAGGGGGTGGCCAATATTTTCCATGCTAGATGTGTTATTCTCAAGATGAGTGTTTATTCACTTGTCATTGCATGAGAGTACGGCGGTAATAGGGATGCCCAGTCCCGAAATGAAAAAGAAATTTACTTTATGTTGTCAAATAATAAATTCCTTGGAAAGTGTTGGTATGGAGGGCACCCGTGGATACAGCTAGCCAGGGATTGTGAAAGAATGGTGGAAAAAGGAATAAACTTTATTTTCTGTTTGGGAACCGCCTATGATATATCTAGCATGGAAAGTGTTGGGAATTACTCGGTCGTTTTTGTTGGCGGGAAAAGTATGCCTCTCAAATTATTTTATCTCTCAATTTAAGCTTTGAGCTCTGGCACCTCTACAAATCCCTAATTCCCTCTGTGAAGGGCCTATCTATTTACTTTATGCAATTTTTTTTTTATTTGAGTCTCCATCTTCTCCTATAAAGCACCAACTAAGGGGCACTATGATCATACTTGAGCATTGGATGTAGCTAATATGCGAGTGTGTTTCATGAATGGATCAATGATTGAGCATGATGGGCTAGGGATAGCTTTCTTTAGTGTTGATATTTTGAAAGACATGGTTGCTTGTTGATATGATTGAGTATTGAATCTTCATGTCAAAACTAGACTATTGCCTTGAACCATATAAAAGTCCAAATGGCCATGCTACAAAAGAAAAGAATATGTGATGAACATGTTAGGCAGCATTCCACATCAAAAATTCTGTTTTTATCATTTACCTACTCAAGGACGAGCAGGAATTAAGCTTGGGGATGCTGATACGTCTCCAACGTATCTATAATTTTTGAATGTTCCATGCTATTATATTATCATTCTTGGATGTTTTACAATCATTTTATAGCAACTTTATATCATTTTTTGGGACTAACATGTTAACATAGTGCCCAGTGCCAGTTGGTGTTTTTTTGCTTGTTTTTTACTTCGCAGAATATCAGTACCAAACGGAGTCCAAACGCAGCGAAACTTTTTGGAGAATTTTTATGGACCAGAAGACACAACATGGGCCAAAGAAGTACCAGAGGGGGGCTCCAAGGGGAGCACAACGCACCAGGGCGCGCCTGGGGGCCCAGGTGCGCCCCATTGGGTTGTGCTCACCTCGGTGGCCTCCCGCACCACCTCTTCGCCCTATAAATACCCCAATATTCCAAAAACCCTAGGGGAGTCAACGAAACACAATTCTAGCAGCCGCAAGTTCCAGATCCAATCTAGACACCATCACAGAGGGGTTCATCATCCTCATTGGTGTCAGCGTTCTGGGAACCAGGGTACCCAGACTTGCCTGCCTGCGGCCCACGGCGTGGCTCCTTCTATGGCCTAGTACGGCCCATCTACAAGACCGCCAAGTCAAGACCCTCGTGAGGGCCTCCTGGCCTCGCGTGGCGGGCAACACCAAGACCTCCGGATGGAGCGGCCTCCCCAGGCTGCCTCCCGAGGAGCAGAGATTTCTATGCAGGTACCCAGCCTCATGAGGCTATGATGACGCAAGCCATGATGACCAAGGCCAGGCGGGCGCCAGCGGGCGCAGAGGAGGCAGTTTCCACTTTGGTGCTAAGGAGGTAAGGATAGACGCGGGTTCCCGAGGAATCTACCAAAGGTTTCCATTCCGGTGCAACGAGACCAAGACCATGGGCGCGGCAGGACGGATGTCATCGCCGAGCCCACCACTGCATCATGACCAGAAGCTTTGCAGACAAAGACCACCATTCGTCAGGATAAGATGTACTACTTGTCCCCTTTCAAATTGGCCGTTGTGGGATCCCTTCCCGCTTATGATTTGGGGGAAGAGGACCAAGGCCACTATATATATATATATATATATATAGTATATATATATATATTATATCTCTATCTAGTATCTTATATATATATCATCTTATATATATCATCTATCATTATAATATTATCTATCTCTCATATATGTTAGGCCACACTTTAGAAGGGATCCGGTCCTAGAGGGACGAACTCTCACCCTCAGGAGGCTATTCATCCACTGTACTAGTTCATCCTCAGCCCCTCGTGAGGCCAATCCACCACAAAGCAGGAGTAGGGTATTACACCGCAAGGTGGCCCGAACCTGGGTAAACTGCCATGTTCATCTTCTTCCTTGCTCGTGCAAATCCGGCTAGGCTAGGCAATAGGGCGATGAGTCGGTGAGCCCGAGAGGTCGAGTTCTTCGCACACGCCCCAGAGTTCGAACCTTTGTGGGTTTGCGGAGCCCTAAATCGGACATTTGGCGCGCCAGGTAGGGGCGTGTCGAAGTCCTTCTTCCACCTCCACTTCACTTCTGCTTCGTCGCTCCGACGGCCGACGCATGCCGTGTCGGCGTCGAGCGCCGGGCCGCTCGTGTCGCCCAGACGGCCCGCGTGGGCAATGGTGCCCCTCGCCACTCTACCTCCCCCGTGGCCAACGCTGCCACCGACCCTGCTGCTCGCGAGCAGCATGACTCGTCGCTGCCGCCTTCCGTGCGGCGTGATGGCCGCACCGTCACTCCGTCTCCTACTCCCGCCACGGCCTCGTCCTCCCATGCTCGCCGTGGACCGGCAAACGCGTAGTCCGCGCTGCTCATGGCGCGCGAGCTCCTGCGTTACCACCCTGCCAACGACCTCTACGACGACTGGCTTGGCCACATCGCCGAGCTCGTCAACGCCGCCGGTGAGGCCCCTGTGCCATCCCGCTCACTCCTTCCCCCGCCATCCCAGGCGGGTGACGTGGCCCACGGCGCGCCTCCTCCACCTCGTCGGCACGACGCTGACCAGGAACCCAAGCGCAATTCGCCCTCGCGTGACCCGCGGCACGGGGCGCCAGCGAGGGATGAAGCGAGCTGCCAGGTGGTGCAGCAGCCGCAAGCTGATGCCCTCGCGCTCCCAGCGCCTCAGCGCCAGCATCAAGACCTCGCGCCGCCGAAGCCCATGGCGCGTGGGCGTCAAGACCGAGCTCCCCCCGTGCACGCTGCACCTGTGAGCGAGGCGGGTTGCCGCGTCTTCACCCCGGAGCTGCGTCGCGTCGTCTGGCCCAACAAGTTCAAGCCAGATCTGCCTC
This sequence comes from Thinopyrum elongatum, assembly GCA_011799875.1. Lineage (NCBI taxonomy): Eukaryota > Viridiplantae > Streptophyta > Magnoliopsida > Poales > Poaceae > Thinopyrum > Thinopyrum elongatum. Next base: position 503,582,037 of record CM022303.1, read on the forward strand.
CATGCTACAACGGCACCCCCGACCTTGCGGAGTTCCTCCAGCTCTACGCGCTGGGCATCGAAGCGGCAAGCGGTGATGAGAAGGTTATGGCGAACTGGTTCCCCATGGCCCTCAAGGATGGCGTGCGCTCGGGGCTCCCGAACCTCCCGGAGGGGTCGATTTCCGCCTAGGACGAGCTTCGCGAGCGCTTCATCGCCAACTTCCAGGGCAGCCGCGATCGCGCTCCTGCAGTGGCCGACCTGTGGCGCATGAAGCAGCAGGTGGGTGAAACTCTGCACAAATACATCCAGCGCTTCACTAGCGTCCGCCTCAAGATCCCAAAGGCGTCGGACGAGGCCATCATCTCGGCGTTCACTGATGGCATTCGGGATGTCAAGATGAAGGAGGAGCTCGCCATCCACGAGGACCTGTGCTCGGCCCTAGAGATGTTCAACCTGGCGACCAAGTGCGCAAGGGCTGAGGAAGGCGGCCTCTCCCTCCTTGATATTCCCGAGGTCGACCTTGAAGACAAGAAAGCCAAGGCCAAGGAGGCAAAGCGCAAGGGCCCCGCTGTGCTCGTGGCCGAGCCTGAGATGAAGCGCCGCCACGACCACGATGAGCCCCCGAGGGCCAACCGCCCGTTCTGCATCTTCCACAACGTCCATAGCCACAACACCAACGACTTCCAGGAGCTCAGGGCGCTCCGTGATGGGTGCCTCGGCTGCCGCCCCGAGCACGGTGACCGCGGCTATGGCCGTGGAGGAGGCCGGGGCGGAGGCCGCTGGGACAACCGTGACCCTCGTCAGGACTGGCGTGATTAGCCACGCGAGGACCGCTGGCAGGGTCAACCTCGTGACGGTCCTTGGCGAGACTAGCCTCATGAGGACCGCCCTCAGGGCAATGCCATATAGGAGATATGCCCTAGAGGCAATAATAAATCTTATTAATTATCTCCCTGTTCATAATTAGGTTTATGTTCCATGCTATAACTGCTATGGTTCTCGGGTCTGCAATAAAACGAGGCTTGGAGGAAGACTCATATGCACGTGTGGGATAATAAACGATAAAATGTATTCCTAGTCAAGCCTCTATGACTGGCTCAAGTGTTGCATGATGGTTCTGTTTTCCTGATTATGGGCATGTCTATGCCAGCAACTTTGAGGGCACAATGTTAGAAGAACATTTGTGTTGAATCGACCCGAATTGATGTTATGCTATGAGATACATTCATCACAAGTTAATGGTTAATAACATAGAGATGGTTAATGTTTGCATGATTCCTTAGACCATGAGAGTATCAAGTTTCTTCATGCTTGCTTCATGAACTTTGGGGTTTGTTAAACGTCATCCGTAAATGGGTGGCTATTACGGTGGCCTACGGGTTCATGGAAAAGTATGTCAAGTAACTTGATAGCTCAAGATTGGGATTTGCTCCTCCGATGATGGAGAGATTTCTCTGGGCCCTCTCGGTGTTACGGTATGCATCATCTTCTGGCCAGACACTTTGTGATTTAATCACAGGGATGCCGGAACACGGTAACGAGAAAAGAGAACAATACCGGTAACGAGGTAACTAGCATAGTGGACAAGTTGTTGATCCACGGGAATGCCAACATGTCTCAACTCGGGTATTTGTGACATATCGCGAAGCAACAGGAATAGCACACGGCAACTGGAGGTTCACTCGAATATTCATTCGTGTGGGTATCGGGGTCAATATGGGTGTCCACGGCTCCGATGTTGATCATTGATCGGAAGGGGTTCCGTGTCATGTCTATACTTCACTGAACCTATAGGGTCACACGCTTAAGGGTCATCTATCTGCTGAATACTAGACAGGGAGTCTGAGAGAAAATCACTGAAAAAGTTTCAGACACCGAAAAAGTTTCGGACAACGGAAATGTTCCGCAGAGAGAGGTCACCGGATGAGTTCCGGTGAAACTGAAAAGTTGTTTCAGAGGATACCATAAAGTCAAATTGGTTTCGGCACATGCCTGATAATTCTTGGAGGGTGCCAGAATTATTCTGGAAACTTTCTGGAATTTTCGAGGATGAAAACCGAAAATGTTTCGGAGCTGCCGGAACCGCTTCAGATGCTTTTCGCAGATGAAAATCACTAATCTGGAATTGTTCCAGAACGTGTTGAAAATTATTTTAGTGGGTACTGGAATTGTTCTAAGCCCACATAAATATTTTCAGTTCGAACGGACGCTGAAAAATGTCATCGTGAATAGTGAAAGTGCGTTTTGGGATATTTTTTGGAAAGCCACCTTTTAGGGCTTATGCAAAAAGGCTTCTAGAAGGGCATGGGGGCCATGGGAGCCCCTCATGGGGGGCCCCCAAGGGTGTGGCCGGCCAAGGGAGGTGGAGCTCCTTCGAGCTCCACATGGCATCCCATTTTGTCTATATTACCCTCATGTGAAATCTTTTGCATGGGAGTTTTTGGTAAATTGGGAGGCACACTACCCCTTGGGTTTTCCTATAAATAGGAGGTGAGGGGGCTGCCCAAAACTCACTCCTTTCTCACATACAAGTGCCATTGCATGATCTGGTTTCTCTCTCCCTCCCCGTGAAATAGTTTCGTAGAGCCGAAAGGCTGTCTGGGTTCCGGTGGGAACTAGTTCTGGACGGCAAAGCCCTGCCGGATAGATGACACCGTATGTGTGCAACTCTGTAGAGAGGTCGTAGTTTCTATCTTAGTGCCCGAGGGGCTGTTCGAGAGTGCCTCCCGAAGGGCTGTCCGAGTGGCCGTCCGAGTTTCGAAGGTCCTCCTGAAGGGCTGTCCGCGACACCGTCCGGGGGACTGTCCGACCGCCTCCCGGAGGGCTGTCCGAAGGGAAGATGAGGGTATACATCCTCGCGGTTGGGAAGTTGTAAATCCTAGTTGCGGGGATCTGCACCGTCGATCGTCATCGACTCTACTTCCGCTGCGCTACGAGTCGGTAACGAAAATGATCAAACCTTGTATGCAGTCTCCATAGTGGTCCTGGGTTGGTGCGTAGGTCGGAAAATTTTTGTTTTCTGCTGCGTTACCCTACATGCCAGCCTCCCTCCGCTGCCGCCACCGCCAAGGAGGAACAACGACAACCGGCAAGACGATGGGGCAGGGGGCTTCCAGGAGCCCTGGGCGATCGCTTGCATCCTGGGTGGTGCTCAGGCCCCAGCCTCACATCGCATCCTCAAGCAGTTCTCTCGTGAGGTGAATGCGGCTCTCCCGAAGCTTGAGGCGACGTGCCCCCTCAGGTGATCCAAGCACGCCATCACCTTTGACTCCAAGGTCCAACTTAAGTGCTCGGCCGCCACTGGCACACTCCCGATGCTCTGCATGCCAACCATCATCAACGTCCTCGTCACCAAGACCCTCATCGACGGTGGCGCGGGGCTCAACGTTCTCTCCATCGAGACATTTGAGATGCTCCAGGTGCCCTATGACCAGCTCCAGCCCACCAAGCCTTTCTCAGGGGTGACTGATGGCTCCACCGTCCCCCTGGGCCAGGTGCGCCCCCCAGTCACCTTCGGCAAGCGCGACAACTACCACATCGAGCTCATCGACTTCGACGTCGCCCACATCGGCCTCCCGTACAACGCCATCCTAGGCTATCCGGCCCTTGCCAAGTTCATGGCAGCAACCCACCATGGTTACAACGTCCTCAAGATGCCGGGGTGCGGCGGCATCATCACGGTCGCGTGCGACGAAAAGGACGCAGTGTGCTTCCTCGAGCGCACCTACCAAGCTACGGTGGTCGAGAACTCGGACGACGAAGGCACCATCCTGCCTCCTGAGGCCATCCCCAAGAAGAAGAAGCAGCTCCTCCTCAAGGGCCGTCAAGAGGCTGGGGCGCCTACCGATGGTGCCTCAGGCCCCGCTCCCGCTGCCGGGGTGCCTTTCCCTCTCACATAGGAAGGCGCGCCTGGTGCCCCCTCAGGACGGGCTCGGGGGCTCTCATCTGGAGGGCCTCTTACCTGACCAGCGCGACGAGGGAGGAGCTCTCGTCTGGAGTCACACTTTTATTTACTTACAACTCAAGAATTACAACTCGATACTTAGAACAAAATATGACTCTATATGAATGCCTCCGGCGGTGTACCGGGATGTGCAAGGACTCAAGAGTGACATGTATAAAAATTATGAACGGTGGGTTTGCCACAAATACTATGTCAACTACATGATCATGCAAAGCAATATGACAATGATGGAACGTGTCATAATAAAACAAAACGGTGGAAAGTTTCATGGCAATATATCTCGGAATGGCTATGGAAATGCCATAATAGGTAGGTATGGTGGCTATTTTGAGGAAGGTAAAAGGTAGGTGTATGGCACCGGCGAAAGTTGCGCGGTACTAGAGAGGCTAGCAAAGGTGGAAGGGTGAGAGTGCGTATAATCCATGGACTCAACATTAGTCATAAAGAAGTCACATACTTATTGCAAAAATATATTAGTCATCGAAACAAAGTACTACGTGCATGCTCCTAGGGGGATAGATTGGTAGGGAAAGACCATCGCTCGTCCCCGACCGCCACTCATAAGGAAGACAATCAATAAATACCTCATGCTCCAACTTCGTTACATAACGGTTCACCATACGTGCATGCTACGGGAATCACAAACCTTAACACAAGTATTTCTACAATCCACAATTACTCACTAGCATGACTCTAATATCACCATCTTTATATCTCAAAACAATCATAAGGAATCAAACTTCACATAGTATTCAATGCACTTTATACGAAAGTTTTTATTATATCCCTCTTGGATGCCTATCATATTAGGACTAAATTTATAACCAAAGAAAATTACCATGCTGTTTAGAAAGACTCTCAAAATAATATAAGTGAAGCATGAGAGTTCAATAATTTCTATAAAATAAAACCACCGTCGTGCTCTAAAAAGATATAAGTGAAGCACTAGAGCAAAATTGCCTAGCTCAAAAGATATAAGTGAAGCACATAGAGTATTCTAATAAATCACGATTCATGCGTGTCCCTCTCAAAAGGTGTGTATAGCAAGGATGATTGTGGCAAACTAAAAAGCAAAGACTCATATCATACAAGATGCTCCAAGCAAAACACATATCATGTGGTGAATAAAAATATAGCCTGAAGTAAATTTACTGATAGACGAAGACGAAAGAGGGGATGCGTTCTGGGGCATCCCCAAGCTTAGGATCTTGGTTGTCCTTGAATATTACCTTGGGGTTCCTTGGGCATCCCCAAGCTAAGTCTCTTGCCACTCCTTATTCCGTAGTCCATCAAATCTTTACCCAAAATTTGAAAACTTCACAACACAAAACTCAACAGAAAACTCGTGAGATCCGTTAGTACAAGAAAATAAAATCACCACTTTTGGTACTGTTGTGAACTCATTCTTTATTTATATTGGTATAATATCTACTGTATTCCAACTTCTCCATGGTTCATACCCCCCGATATTACCCATAGATTCATCAAAATAAGCAAACAATACAAAGAAAACAGAATCTGTCAAAAACAAAACAGTATGAGAAGATCCGAATTTTTCTAATACTTCTGTAACTTCACAAATTCTGAAACATTAGGACAGCAGATAAATTTTGCATATGAATCTCGTGTAAAAAATTCAGGGTTTTTCAATGATCCAGAGAATTACTAAAACTCTGTGACTGGACGCAAAAGTTTCTGTTTTTCAGCAAGATCAAATCAACTATTACCGTAAGCCATCCCAAAGGTCTTACTTGGCACAAACACTAATTAAAACACCAAAACACATCTAACCAGAGGCTAGATGAAAAATTTATTGAAAAAGTGTAAAGAAAAATATTGGGTTGTCTCCCAACAAGCGATTTTTTTAAGGCCTTTTAGCTAGGCATTGAGATTTTGATGATGCTCACATGAAAGATAATAATTGAAGCACAAAGAGAGCATCATAAAACATGTGACAAAAAAATCTAAGTCTAACATGCTTCCTATGCATAGGAATTTAATAGGAAAACAAATTAGCAAGGCAAGCAAGATCTAGCATATGCAAGGAAGAAGAAAGAAACAATAGCAATCTCAACATAACGAGAGGTAATTTAGTAACATGAAAATTTCTACAACCATATTTTCCTCTCTCATAATAATTACATGTAGGATCATAATCAAATTCAACAATATAACTATCACAAAAAATATTCTCAACATGATCCACATGCATGCAAAGTTGAACTCTTCCAAAATAGTGGGATTATCATCAAATAAAGTCATGACCTCTCCAAACCCACTTTTATCAAAAATTTCATAAGTTTGATCATACTCCAAAGTAGTGGGATCATTATATCCTAGAGTTGACACTTTTCCAAACCCACTTTCAATATTATTGCAAACACTATTATCAATATCATATTCATCATGGGGCTTAAATAAATTTTCAAGATCATAAGAAAAATCACCCCAATCATGATCACTGTAACAAGTAGTGGATATAGCAAAATTAGCATCCCCAAGCTTAGGGTTTTGCATATTATTAGCACAATTGACATAAATAAAATTTATAATAACATCATTGCAATCATGATTTTCATCAAAGGAGCTATCGTGAATCACATCATAAATTTCTTCTTTTAAAACTTCATCACAATTTTGAGATTCATGAATTTCAAGCAAAACCTCATAAAGATAGTCTAGTGCACACAAATCACTAGCAATTGGTTTATCATAATTGGATCTCTTAAAAATATTAGCAAGTGGATGAGGATCCATAAACTCTTAGCAAGCGAAGATGCAAGCAAAAAGAAGGCACATGGTAACACAAGCAAATAAAAGATCGAACGGAAAGAAGGGCGAATAAAAAGGCAAATATTTTTGTATTTATCTGAAAATCGTTTTAGAGGTGGGGGAGAGGAAAACGAGAGGCAAATGGCGAATAATGTAATGCAAGAGATGAGAGTTTATGATGGGTTCTTGGTAGGCTTGACTTGGCGTAGATATCCCTGGCAACGACGCCAGAAATTCTTCCTGCTACTTCTTGAGCTTGCGTTGGTTTTTCCCTTGAAGAGGAAAGGGTGATGCAGCACAGTAGAGGTAAGTATTTCCCTCAGTTAAGAACCAAGGTATCAATCCAGTAGGAGAAGAACGCACAAATCACCAACACCTGCACAAACAATCAAACACTTGCACCCAACGCGATAAAGGTTTGTCAATCCCTTCACGGTCAATTGCAAAAGTGAGATCTGATAAAGATAGATAAACAAAAGATAAAATATTTTGGTTTTTTTTGGTATATAGATCTGAAAATAAAAGATTGTAAAATAGTAGATCGGAAAGTAATATGATGGAAAATAGACCCGGGGGCCATAGGTTTCACTAGAGGCTTCTCTCATGAAGGCAAAAAATACGATGGGTGAACAAATTACTGTCAAGCAATTGATAGAAAAGCGCAAAGTTATGAAGATATCCAAGGCAATGATTATGCATATAGGCATCACGTATGTGTCAAGTAGACCGACTCCTGCCTGCATCTACTACTATTACTCCACACATCGACCGCTATCCAGCATGCATCTAGAGTATTAAGTTCATAAAGAACGGAGTAACGCCTTAAGTAAGATGACATGATGTAGAGGAATTAACTCAAGCAATATGATGAAAACCCCATCTTTTTATCCTCGATGGCAACAATGCAATACGTGTCTCGCTACCCCTACTTTGTCACTGGGTGAAATCACGCAAGATTGAACCCAAAGCTAAGCACCTCTCCCATTGCAAGAAAAACCAATCTAGTTGGCCAAACCAAACTGATAATTCAAAGAGAAATACAAAGATATTAAATCATGCATAACAAAATTCAGAGGAGATTCAAATAATATTCATAGATAAGCTGGTCATAAATCCATAATTCATCGGATCTCGACAAACACACCGCGAAAGAAGATTACATCGGATAGATCTCGAAGAACATCAAGGAGAACATTGTATTGAGAATCAAAGAGAGAGAAGAAGCCATCTAGCTACTAGCTATGGACCCGCAGGTCTGAGTTAAACTACTCACGCATCATCGGAAGGGCAATGGAGTTGATGTAGAAGCCATCCGTGATTGATTCCCCCTCCGGTGGGATGTCGGAAAAGGCCCCAAGATGGGATCTCACGGGAACAGAAGGTTGCGGCGGTGGAAAAGTGTTTTCGTGGATGCCTCTGGTGGTTCTGGAATATATGTGAATATATAGGAGGAAGAGCTAGGTCAGGAGAGTCCCGAGGGGCCCACAAGGTAGGGGGGCGCGCCCTGCACCCTTGTCGCCGCCTCGTGGCTCTTCTGACTTGGACTCCAAGTCCCCTGTGTGTCTTCTGGTCAAAGAAAAATCATCGTGAAGTTTTATTCCGTTTGGACTCCGTTTGGTATTCCTTTTCTGCGAGGCTCAAAAACAAGGAAAAAACATAAACTGGCACTGTGCTCTAGGTTATTAGGTTAGTCCCAAAAATAATATAAATAGCATATTAATGCATATAAAACATCCAAAACAGATAATATATCAGCATGGAACAATCAAAAATTATAGATACATTGGAGACGTATCAGTGGCGAGCTGCGTTTGCGTCAACATCCCAGGCCTCAACAGGGCCGCGTCGCAGGGCCTCTTCTGGCCGTCCCATGTCGGCCGGAGTGGGGGTTACCCCTGCAACCATGTCCACATGCCTTTCGGCCTGCCGAACACGGGTGCCACGTTCCAGCGCCTCGCGCAGCATGCTATGCCGTCTCACGGGGCCAGGCAAATGGCGGTCATGTCTCAGGATGCCTGGATCCTCGTGAGCCCCCTGGGCCTGGCGAGCCTCCCAGGCCTCTGGAGCCCCCAAGCTCTTGAAGAGTGGCCTCTGCTGCATGTGTCTTCAGCTTCCTCAACGCTTCTACAACATTGGTGCCACGTGAATTTTTGTTTTGTTCATTGAGGGCGCCCCTTGGGCTGCATTATCCTCGAGCTGTTAGTGCTCATCCCTGCAGCCTGTATCGTTTTGCGCATGTATCAGAATTGGCCTTGCCTTTACGAATTTCCCAAGTATTTCAACTGCATGTCCGTGCTTCATCACCATGATGTCGCTGCGCCCTCGCAAACCCGCCCGCGACTGCCTCATGATTAAGGACTGGCACGGCGTCTGTGCTCGGGACCGTCCCTGTAGCGTTGTCAAATCCAAGTGACTGAGCTCTGTCCCACGGGCCAGCACTCGTGTGTGTCACCTCCCGGGGTCCTTGGTGCCTTGTTCTTGCATGAGCTAATCGCGTGCAGGCGAGTAAGGGCGTGCGGCCCGGTTCACACAACCGCAGTTCGGCGTCTCGCCGTTGTGGGAGCCACGCGCAGGGTGTTTCCCCGTAGGATCGTTGCATGAGAAGATTTGGCATGGCGTCGGTGCTCGGGTCCGTCCATGCAGTGTCGATAAAGCCAATGCCTGAGCTCTGTCTGGCGGGCCAGTCCCGTCCAAGTCACCTCCTGGGGTCATTGGTGTCCGGCCTTCTCATGCGATAACCTCCGGAGGGGCATTCGGCGCAGGCCCCCCCGCCTCACAGGTTCCTAAATTGCGCCCCGCGCCAAAATCTAGGCGCAACCTGCCCTGAGGTAGGGCCTCGTGAGTCCCGCGCTGGCTCTCGAGTGCCCAGATACACCTCCTCCAGTTCTGCCATGCTAGCCACGCATACGAACGGGGTTGTACATGCCCTGGAGTCTCCCCCCAAGGGAACTCCCACCCACGCACCAGTGGAAGCCCCATGCTCCGCGCTAGCGGACGACACGATCGAGGAGTGACTATGCCCACGCACCAGTGGGAGCCCCATGCTCCGCGCTGGCGGACAACACGGCCGAGGAGCGGTTATGCCCACGCCTAGTGGAAGCCCCATGCTCCGCGCTGGTGGATAAACAAATGAGGGCGCCTCAGGGGGCTGCACCAACCTCAAGATAGCCTCTTGGCTCTTAAAACGGCTACGTTATGCAGCTTTGCCCTGCGGGGTTCACGAGAGGGGGCCGGACACGGGGGCTATGCTCAGGCCAAGCCCGGCGCACGCCACCTCATGAGGTCTCTGGCACCTTGTCTTCTCGCGTCCCACCTAGGCAAAAGCTAGCAAGGAAAGGTATGGGGACTCCCAGCATCCATGTTTCCTTCATAAGGGTTGCTCACGCATCAAGGGGGACCTCCTGAGCATTGTGACTCAAGGGCCTCACTAGTCACGTAGCCCCTCGCCCCTTGGTGTCGTCCTGGCGATCCGGATGCACCAACGGCGGTTGAGGTATGCGCGGGCCTAGGCCCTGTTGACGTCAAGCACGAAGGGGTATGCCCCAGCGCCCATGTTTCCTTCATGAGGGCTGCTCGCGTGTCAAGGGGGACCTCCTGAGCATCGCGACTCAGGGGCCTCACTAGTCATGTAGCCCCTCGCCCCCTGGTGTCGTCCTGGCGATCCGGACGCCCCGTTGGCGGTCGGGGTATGTGCGGGGCTAGGCCCTGCCGACATAGAGTATAAAAGCAAGCAAGAAGGAAACCTGGCATGATTAGGAAACCGTGGAGTCCCAACAGTTATTACAAGCACAGATTGTTGCAAAAAAATCAAACAGAAGTCTTACGCCTCCACGAGGCATGGTAAATGATGCGGGGTAAAACTAGGAAGAAGCGCCACCACCGCCTTGGCCGCCACCGCCGCTCGCCCTAGTCGCCGGGAGCCCGTCGTCGACGTCGCTGCCACCATCTTCGCCGCCACCGATTTCTGCTGCCAGAGCCTCGGGGTCGGGAACGCAGAGGAACTTCTTTAGCAGTGCTTCCACTTGACCCTTCACGGCCTCCGCAACAGTGGCACGGGACTTAGGAGCCACCAGATGGATCAATGCACCAAGGTCGAAGCCTGGGTCCTGGAGGTGAAGGTGGCTAAAGACGCGTGTCGCGGCCGTAGTGAAGAGCGAGCAACACTCTTCCTCCAAGAAGGAGTCCACTTCAGCGGTGACACCCTTAAGTGCCTTGGCAAGCTTGGGGAAGAGCCCGGCGAGGCCATCCTCAGGGGTGGCCAGCGGCTCTTCGTATCCTCCCCCGCAGATGGAGCGCAGCGCCTCACGAGACCCGAGCTCGAGGGAAAGGAAGGCCTCGCGTTCCACAGCCGATGTCCTCTCGGTGGCGGCGAGGGCCTTCTCCCTGGCCTCCAGCTGGGCTGTCGCCTCGGAGATGTGCTGCGCATAGGACGCCTGGGCCTTGTCCACCTCCTCTTTCAGCTTGCCCAGGCGGTCCCGCTCCACAGCTTGGTCGGTGGTCACCTGGGCCAGCTTGGCATCGCGATCGGCGAGCGTTGCTTCACGGGTCTTGAGGTCCTCTTCTTGCCGCCGGAGCCGTTGGGTGTGCGCAGCCCGCTCCTCCCGAAGGGTCTTCAGCTCGGGTTCTGCCTTGTCGCAGTGCTCCTTGGCAGACGCTGTGCTGGCCAGTGCCGCATCACGAGCTCTCATGGCCTCGGCGGCCCCCTTTCTGCTCTTCGTGGAGGCGGCTTCAGCCTGACCCCAGGCCGTCTCGACGGCTGACTTGGCTTGAAGCCACCCCGAGATGATCCCCATGCGCTCTGGTGTGAGGCACCTGTCGGCGCTCTCAAGGTCGGCCCGAACCTGGCCAAGCGCGGTGAAGGCTTCTTCCAGGGCCCCTGGCCTGGCGAGGGGGCCGCAGCTTGCCAGCATGAGGGACCGGCCAAGAGGAATCACGGGCGCAATGGCCAGCGCCACGGCCACAGAGGTGACGGCGTGGGTGACTTGGGGCACCTGAGGCTCTAGGCCCCCTTCGGGCGTGACAAGGGCGGACGGCTCCTCGGCCTGCCGGCCTTCGGGAGCTGGGTCCTCCAGAGGCTGCATCACCATGTCCTCAGGGGTGCGCTCCACTGCGAGAGGGCGGGAGACCGTTTTCTCCCCCTACGCAGGGACCGTTGCGGCCGCGGCAAGGGGCGTCGCCCCCTAAGCCCTAGCACCCCCGGCGAGACGAGTGGAGCAGGCGGGGCAGCCGAGCGCTCGCGCGAGGTGTCACCTGCGTGCCCAGAGGCTGTGCCGAGCCGGCCCGGCATGCTCCCGCGCCCACCGCGGCCGCGGCCAGTAGCTGACGGTGCCTGATACGTCCCCAACGTATCTATAATTTTTGATTGTTCCATGCAATTATATTATCTATTTTGGATGTTTTATATGCATTAATATGCTATTTTATATTATTTTTGAGACTAACCTATTAACCTAGAGCCCAGTGCTAGTTTCTGTTTTTTCCTTGTTTTTGAGCCTCGCAGAAAAGGAATACCAAACGGAGTACAAACGGAATAAAACTTCACGATGATTTTTCATGGACCATATGACACCCAGGGGACTTGGAGTCCAAGTCAGAAGAGCCACGAGGCGGCGACAAGTGTGGAGGGCGCACCCTAGGGGGGTGCCCCCTACCTTGTGGGCCCCTCGGGACTCCCCTGACCTAGATTTTCCTCCTATATATTCACAAATATTCCAGAACCACCAGAGGCATCCACGGAAACACTTTTCCACCGCCACAACCTTCTGTTCCCGTGAGATCCCATCTTGTGGCCTTTTCCGGCATCCCGCCGGAGGGGGAATCGATCACGAAGGGCTTCTACATCAACTCCATTGCCCTTCCGATGATGCGTGAGTAGTTTACCTCAGACCTACTGGTCCATAGCTAGTAGCTAGATGGCTTCTTCTCTCTCTTTGATTCTCAATACAACATTCTCCTTGATGTTCTTGGAGATCTATCCGATGTAATCTTCTTTTGCGGTGTGTTTGTCAAGATCCAATGAATTGTGGATTTATGATCAGCTTATCTATGAATATTATTTTAATCTTCTCTGAATTCTTTTATGCATGATTTAATATATTTGTATTTCGCTTTGAATTATCTGTTTGGTTTGGCCAACTAGATTGGTGTTTCTTGCAATGGGAGAGGTGCTTAGCTTTGGGTTCAATCTTGCGTGATTTCACCCAGTGACAAAGTAGGGGTAGTGAGACACGTATTGTATTGTTGCCATCGAGGATAAAAAGATGGGATTTTCATCATATTGCTTGAGTTAATTCCTCTACATCATGTTATCTTACTTAAGGCGTTACTCCATTCTTTATGAACTTAATACAATTGATGCATGCTGGATGGCGGTCGATGTGTGGAGTAATAGTAGTAGATGTAGGCAAGAGTCGGTGTACTTGACACGGACGTGATGCCTATATGCATAATCATTGCCTTGGACATCGTCATAACTTTGCGCTTTTCTATCAATTGCTCGACAGTAATTTGTTTACCCACCGTATTATTTGCCTTCATGAGAGAAGCCTCTAGTGAAACCTATGGCCCCCGGGTCTATTTTCCATCATATTACTTTCCGATCTACTATTTTGCAATCTTTTATTTTCAGATCTATATACCAAAAAACCCAAAAAATATTTAATCTTTTGTTTATCTATCTCTATTATATCTCGCCTTTGCAAGTGACCGTGAAGGGATTGACAACCCCTTTATCGCGTTGGGTGCAAGTGTTTGATTGTTTGTGCAGGTGTTGGTGATTGGTGCGTTCTTGTCCTACTGGATTGATACCTTGGTTCTTAACTGAGGGAAATAGTTACCTCTACTGTGCTGCATCACCCTTTCCTCTTCGAGGGAAAAACCAACGCAAGCTCAAGAAGTAGCAGGAAGAATTTCTGGTGCCGTTGCAGGGGAGATCTACGCCAAGTCAAGACATACCAAGTACCCATCATAAACTCTCATCTCTTGCATTACATTATTCGCCATTTGCCTCTCGTTTTCCTCTCCCCCACTTCTAAAACGATTTTCAGAAAAATACAAAAATATTTGCCTTTTTGTTTGCCTTCTTTCCGTTCGATCTTTTGTTTGCTTGTGTTACCATGTGCCTTCTTTTTGCTTGCATCTTCGCTTGTTAAAAGTTTATGGATCCTCATCCACTTGCTAATCTTTTTAAGAGATCCAATTATGATGAACCAATTTCTACTGATTTGAGTGCACTAGATTATCTTTATGAAGTTTTGCTTGAAATTAGTGAATCTGGAAATTGTGATGAAGTGTTAAAAGAAGAAATCTATGAAGTGATTCACGATAGCTCCTTGGATGAAAAGCATGATTGCAATGGTTCTACCATAAATTCTATTAATGTCAGTCATGCTAATGATATGCAAAACCCTAAGCTTGGGGATGCTAGTTTTGCTAGGTCCGCTACTTGTTGCAATGATCATGATTGGTGTGATTTTTCTTATGTTCTTGAAACTTTATTTAAGCCTCATGATGAATATGTTTGCAATAATATTGAAAATGGGTTTGGAGGAGTGTCAACTCTAGGTAATAATTATCCCACTACTTTGGAGTAAGATCAATCTTATGAAAATTTTGATAAAAGTGGGCTTGGAGAGGTCATGACTTTATTTAATGATAATCCCACTATTTTGGAAGAGTGTCAACTTTGCATGCATGTGGATCATGAAGAGAATATTTTATGTGATAGTTATATTGTTGAATTTGATTATGATCCTATATGTAATTTTTATGAGAGAGGAAAATATGGGTGTAGAAATTTTCATGTCACTAAATTGCCTCTCGTTATGTTGAGATTGCTATTGTTTCTTTCTTCTTCCTTGCATATGCTAGTTTTTGCTTGTGTTGATAATTTGTTTGATTATAAAATGCCTATGCATAGGAAGCATGTTAGACTTAAATTTGTTTGTCACATGTTTTATGATTCTCTCTTTGTGTTTCAATTATTATCTTTCATGTGAGCATCATTGAAATCGCAATGCCTAGCTAAAAGGCTTTAAAGAAAAGCGCTTGTTGGGAGACAACCCAATATTTTTTTTCCTCTGTTCTTGAATAAAATACACATTATTACCTCTGTAGTAATTGTATTTGGTGTTTTAATTAGTGTTTGTGCCAATTAAGACCTTTGGGATGACTTAAAGTGATAATTAATTTGATCTTGCTGAAAAACAGAAATTTTTACGTCCAGTCACAGAATTTTAATAATTCACTGGAGCATGGAAAAACCCTGAATTTTTTACACAGGATTGATAAACAAATTTCCTCTATTTTCCTAATTTCTCAGAACTTTTGAGTCAGAATAGTATTGGAACAATTCAGATCTTCGCAGACTGTTCTGGTTTTGACAGATTCTGTTTTCTTTGTGTTGTTTGCTTATTTTGATGAATCTATGGGTAGTATCGGGGGGTAGGAACTATGGAGAAGTTGGAATATAGTATATATTACACCAATATGAATAAAGAATGAGTTCAAAAAAGTACCAAAAGTGGTGATTTTATTTTCTTGTACTAACGGATCTCACGAGTTTTCTGTGAGTTTTGTGTCGTGAAGTTTTCAAGTTTTGGGTAAAGATTTGATGGACTGTGGAATAAGGAGTGGCAAGAGCCTAAGCTTGGGGATGCCCAAGGCACCCCAAGGTAATATTCAAGGACAACCAAGAGCCTAAGCTTGGGGATGCCCCGGAAGGCATCCCCTCTTTCGTCTTCGTCCATCGGTAAATTTACTTGAGGCTATATTTTTATTCACCACATGATATGTGTTTTGCTTGGAGCGTCTTGTATGATATGATTCTTTGCTTTTTAGTTTGACAAAATCATCCTTGATGTACACACCTTTTGAGAGGGACACGCATGAATCGTGATTTATTAGAATACTCTATGTGCGTCACTTATATCTTTTGAGCTAGGCAATTTTGCTCTAGTGCTTCACTTATATCTTTTTAGAGCACGGCGGTGGTTTTATTTTATAGAAATTATTGAACTCTTATGCTTCACTAATATTATTTTGAGAGTCTTTCTAAACAGCATGGTAATTTGCTTTGGTTATAAATTTAGTCCTAATATGATAGGCATACAAGAGGGATATAATAAAAACTTTCATATAAAGTGCATTGAATACTATGTGAAGTTTGATTCCTTATGATTTTTTTTGAGATATAAAGATGGTGATATTAGAGTCATGCTAGTGAGTAATTGTGGATTCGTAGAAATACTTGTGTTAAAGTTTGTGATTCCCGTAGCATGCACGTATGGTGAACCGTTATGTGATGAAATCGGAGCATGATTTATTTATTGATTGTCTTCCTTATGAGTGGCGGTCGGGGACGAGCGATGGTCTTTTCCTACCAATCTATCCCCCTAGGAGCATGTGCATAGTACTTCGCTTTGATGACTAATAGATTTTTGCAATAAGTATGTGAGTTCTTTATGAATAATGTTGAGTCCATGGATTATACGCACTCTCACCCTTCCACCTTTGCTAGCCTCTCTAGTACCACGCAACTTTCTCCGGTGCCATACACCTACCTTTTATCTTCCTCAAAACAGCCTCCATACCTACCTATTATGGCATTTCCATAGTCATTCCGAGATATATTGCCATGCAACTTTCCACCGTTCCGTTTTATTATGACACGCTCCATCATTGTCATATTGCTTTGCATGATCATGTAGTTGACATAGTATTTGTGGCAAAGCCACCGTTCATAATTTTTATACATGTCACTCTTGAGTCCTTACACATCCCGGTACACCGCCGGAGGCATTCATATAGAGTCATATTTTGTTCTAAGAATCGAGTTGTAATTCTTGAGTTGCAAGTAAATAAAAGTGTGATGATCTTCATTATTAGAGCATTGTCCCATGTGAGGAAAAAAATAAAAGAGGCCAACGAAGCCCACAAATAAAAAAGAGAGGCCAAAGAAGCCCACCAAAATAAAATAAAATGAGAGAAAAGAGAGAAGGGGCAATGTTACTGGACAAGGAGTATGTGAGCTCGAGCTCACATGCACCCTTTGCTACAGTAAAATTGAAAAAAATATTTAAATGTTCAAAAAAATCTCAATTTTTTTGGCAACAAGCAATGATGTGTGTTACACATGCGTGCCAATTTTTGTGATGAAATGACATTTGTGGAGGTCTCGGCAAAAAAGACAAAATCATGCTCGAAAAAAAACTGTTTTTGGAAGCATTTTGGAGCATCGATTTTGTTTTTTTCACCGAGACCTGCATGAATATCATTTTGTCATGAAATTTTGCACGCATTTGAAAAAGACATCAATGTTTGTTGTAAAAAAAATCAGGTTTTTTTGAACTTTTTAAATATTTTTTTGATTTTACTGTAGCAAACGGTGCATGTGAGCTCGAGCTCACAAGAGCACTTTCGCAATGTTACTATCCTTTTTCCACACTTGTGCTTCAAAGTAGCACCGTGATCTTCATGATAGAGAGTCTCCTATGTTATCACTTTCATTTACTAGTGGGAATTTTTCATTATAGAAATTGGCTTGTATATTCCAATGATGGGCTTCCTCAAATTGCCCTAGGTCTTCGTGAGCAAGTGAGTTGGGTGCACACCCAATTAGTTTCTTTTTGAGCTTTCATAAACTTATAGCTCTAGTGCATCCGTTGCATGGCAATCCCTACTCACTCACATTGATATCTATTGATGGGCATCTCCATAGCCCGTTGATATGCCTAGTTGATGTGAGACTATCTCCTTCTTTTTGTCTTCTCCACAACCACCATATTCTATTTGCACCTATAGTGCTATGTCCATGGCTCACACTCATGTATTGCGTGAATGTCGAAAAGGTTTGAGAACATCAAAAGTATGAAACAATTGCTTGGCTTGTCATCGGGGTTGTGCATCATTTGAATATTTTATGTGATGAAGATGGAGCATAGCCAGACTATATGATATTGTAGGGATAACTTTCTTTTGCCATGTTATTTTGAGAAGACATGATTGCTTTATTAGTATGCTTGAAGTATTATTGTTTTTATGTCAATATTAAATTTTTGTTTTGAATCTTAAGGATCTGAACATTCATGCCACAATAAAGAAAATTACATGGATAAGTATGTTAGGTAGCATTCCACATCAAAAATTCTGTTTTTATCATTTACCTACTCGAGGACGAGCAGGAATTAAGCTTGGGGATGCTTGATATGTCTCCAACGTATCTATAACTTTTGATTGTTCCATGCTATTATATTATCTGTTTTGGATGTTTTATATGCATTAATATGCTATTTTATATTATTTTTGGGACTAACCTATTAACCTAGAGCCCAGTGCCAGTTTCTGTTTTTTCCTTGTTTTTGAGCCTCGTAGAAAAGGAATACCAAACAGAGTCCAAACGGAATAAAACTTCACGATGATTTTTCCTGGACTAGAAGACACTCAGGGGACTTGGAGTCCCAGTCAGAAGAGCCATGAGGCGGCGACAAGGGTGGAGGGCGCGCCCTAGGGGGGGGGGCCTACCTTGTGCGCCCCTCGGGACTCCCTGACCTATATTTTCCTCCTATATATTCACAAATATTCCAGAACCACCAGAGGCATCCACGAAAACACTTTTCCACCGCCGCAACCTTCTGTTCCCGTGAGATCCCATCTTGGGGCCTTTTTCGGCATCCTGCCGGAGGGGGAATCGATCATGGAGGGCTTCTACATCAACTCCATTGCCCTTCCGATGATGCGTGAGTAGTTTACCTCAGACCTACGGGTCCATAGCTAGTAGCTAGATGGCTTCTTCTCTCTCTTTGATTCTCAATACAACGTTCTCCTTGATGTTCTTGGAGATCTATCCGATGTAATCTTCTTTTGCGGTGTGTTTGTCGAGATCCAATGAATTGTGGATTTATGATCAGCTTATCTATGAATATTATTTGAATCTTCTCTGAATTCTTTTATGCATGATTTAATATCGTTGTATTTCTCTTCGAATTATCGATTAGGTTTGGCCAACTAGATTGGTTTTTCTTGCAATGGGAGAGGTGCTTAGCTTTGGGTTCAATCTTGCGTGATTTCACCCAGTGACAAAGTAGGGGTAGCGAGACACGTATTGTATTGTTGACATCGAGGATAAAAATATGGGGTTTTCATCATATTGCTTGAGTTAATTCCTCTACATCATGTCATCTTACTTAAGGCGTTACTCCGTTCTTTATGAACTTAATACTCTTGATGCATGCTGGATAGCGGTCAATGTGTGGAGTAATAGTAGTAGATGCATGTAGGAGTCGGTCTACTTGACACGGACGTGATGCCTATATGCATAATCATTGCCTTGGATATCGTCATAACTTTGCGCTTTTCTATCAATTGCTCGACAGTAATTTGTTTACCCACCGTATTATTTGCCTTCATGAGAGAAGCCTCTAGTGAAACCTATGGCCGCCGGGTCTATTTTCCATCATATTACTTTCCGATCTACTATTTTGCAATCTTTTATTTTCAGATCTATATACCAAAAAACCCAAAAATATTTTATCTTTTGTTTATCTATCTCTATCAGATCTGACCTTTGCAAGTGACCGTGAAGGGATTGACAACCCCTTTATCGCGGTGGGTGCAAGTGTTTGATTGTTTGTGCAGGTGTTGGTGATTTGTGCGTTCTTCTCCTACTGGATTGATACCTTGGTTCTTAACTGAGGGAAATACTTACCTCTACTATGTTGCATCACCCTTCCCTCTTCAATGGAAAAACCAACGCAAGCTCAAGAAGTAGCAGCGCCCTCGGTGCCGTGGGCCCCTTCGGCTCTGTATCCTCCCTCCTCTTCTTCGTCGCGGTGCCCAACCTGGTCACCAGAAGGGGATCTGGAGCAAGGCGAAGGGAAGGCAATGATGGCTCGGTAGCGGGCGCCAGTCTTTTGTCAGCCTGGGCAGTTGCCGAGGCGGCGTGGGGAAGCGGGGGCGTCCGCGTCCCGTCGATAGCCACGCGTCAGCCTGGCCCGCAGGCAATTGGTGCTCTCGGCGCTTCGCCTTTGCCCCTTGGCTTCGCCTCGAATCTAAGCCCGAGCGCTCCTTGGGCCTGGGGGCAACTGTCGGCGGTCTGGGAACCAGGGTACCCAGACTTGCCTGCTTGCGGCCCATGGCGTGGCTCCTTCGACGGCCTGGTACGGCCCATCTACAAGACCGCCAAGTCAAGACCCTCGCGAGGGCCTCCTGGCCTCGCGAGGCGGGCGACACCAAGACCTCTGGATGGAGCGGCCTCCCTAGGCTGCCTCCCGAAGAGCGGAGATTTCTATGCAGGTACCCAGCCTCATGAGGCTATGATGACGCAAGCCATGACGAGCAAGGCCAGGCGAGCGCCAGCGGACGTAGAGGAGGCAGTTTCCACTTTGGTGCTAAGGAGGCAAGGACAGACGCGGTTCCCGAGGAATCTACCAAAGGTTTCCATTCCGATGCAACGAGACCAAGACCACGAGCGCGGCAGGACGGATGTCATCACCGAGCCCACCGCTGCGTCACGACCAGAAGCTTTGCAGACGAAGACCACCTTTCGTCAGGATAAGATGTACTACTTGTCCCCTTTCAAATTGGCCATTGTGGGATCCCTTCCCGCCTACGATTTGGGGGAAGAGGACCAAGGCCATTATATATATATAGGTTAGCCACCACCGTAGAAGGAATCCGGTCCAAGAGGGACAAACTCTCACCCTCAAGAGACTATTCATCCACTGTACTAGTTTATCCTCAGCCCATCGTGAGGCCAATCCACCACAAAGCAGGAGTAGGGTATTACACCACAAGGTGGCCTGAACCTGGGTAAACTGCCGTGTTCATCTTCTTCCTTGCTCGTGCGAATCCGGCTAGGCTAGGCAATAGGGCGACGAGTTGGTGAGCCCGAGAGGTCGAGTTCTTCGCACACGCCCCAGAGTTCGAACCTTTGTGGGTCTGCGGAGCCCTGAATCCGACAATTGGTGCCTCTCCGATGATGTGTGAGCAGTTCATCATAGACCTACGGGTCCGTAGGAAGTAGCTAGATGGCTTCTTCTCTCTTTTTGATTTTCAATACAATGGTCTCTTGGAGATCTATTTGTTGTAAGTCTTTTTGCGGTGTGTTTGTTGGGATCTGATGAACTTTGAGTTTATGATCAGATCTATATCCATGAATATTATTTGAGTCTTCTTTTGATCTCTTATATGCATGATTACTTATAGCCTCGTATTTCTTCTTCTAATCTTTGGTTTAGTTAGGCCAACTAGATCGATTTTTCTTGCCATGGGAAGAGGTGCTTTGTGATGGGTTCGATCATGCGCTGTTCATTCCCAGTGAAAGAAGGGGCAGCAAGACACGCATGTATCATTGCTATTAAGGATAATAAGATGGGGGCTATTCCTACATGAATAGATCTCGTCTACATCATGTCATCGTTCTTATTGCATTACTCCGTTTCTCCATGAACTTAATACACTAGATGCATGCTGGATAGCGGTCGATGTGTTGAGTAATAGTAGTAGATGCAGGCTGGAGTTGGTCTACTAATCTTGGATGTGATGCCTATATAATGATCATTGCCTTGGATATCATCATAATTATTCGATCTTCTATCAATTTCCCAACAGTAATTTGTTTACCCACCGTGTGCTATTTTCTTGAGAGAAGCCACTAGTGAAATCTACGGCCCCCGGGTCTATTCTTCATCATATTTGCTTTGAGATCTATTTTTATTCACTTTTGTTTTCAGATCTATTATTCCAAAAACCCAAAAATACCTTGCTGCACTTTTTTGCTATTTATTTTATTTCGCACTTTATCGAGATCTATTTTTCCAATGTATCACAATTTTTATCCCGTCCACGTGACAATTTCTGGCACCGTTACCCGTTGAGGGATTGACAATCCCTCCTAATCGTCGGGTTGCAAGTATTTGTTCTTTGTGCGTAGGTACCATTTACATAGTGTTGCTTGGTTCTCCTACTGGATTGATACCTTGGTTTTAGAACTGAGGGTAATACCTACCGTAGCTGTACTGCATCATCCCTTCCTCTTTGGGGAAATACTGACGTAGTTCAAGCGACAATCATACTTCAACCGTCGCCCCCACTTGTCCAGTACCGACCTTATAGTAAAATTGTAGTAGCCGAGGCATTTGAACCGTCGCCCTCCCTCGTCCACCACCATCTCCGCCCACCGTTACTAAAATTTTCAATAGCCACGGCGTATCCTCAAACACCACCCAGCCCCCCTGCACAATCCCCCCACCCGCCCCCCTTCCCCCTCCAACCGTAGCTCGCCACTGCCGCCAACCCCTGCCGGTCTGCCCATTCCTCCTAGCTTAGAAAATAAAGTTGAGGTTACCCAGTGATTCCCATACCGTCGCCCCACTCCCCTGAGTTTTTAGATGAGGCATGCGGTGTCCCTCCCCGCCAGATCCAGATCCCCTGCTCTAGAATGTCGCAGCCTAAGCCCGACCACGTATCCCGGGGAGCCCGATGAGTGTTCAGCCAAGAAGAGGTTTATCATGGCCTCTCCGGCGGACATGGGCGAGGTGGCCGCCGTTCGCCCTGACCTGTTGATCCCGGAGAACACCTTGTCGCGGAAGCCGGCAGAGACGTTGACTACGTTGCCATGCCGAAGGCTTCATGTTAGCGGGCTAGCATATTACTGTATCTCGGGAAAGTTGGCTACGACATCAAGCTCGTTGACAGCGATGGATTCACGCGGGCCATGTCACAGGTTAAGTGGTCCATCCCCAACCCCTCTGGTTCAACCACCGTCGATCTCTTCGACGACCCTATCGCTGATCTCCTCCACCACGCGATCAAGGATTTGCGATCCTTGTACGCTATCGATCCCATTTTGTCATTTCTGAAGGACACGTTCTACGTCGACGGCTTGGGATCCTCAATTGCCAAGTCAGATCTCATCGACCACGACCACGAGGAGGGCACCCACACAGGTTCTTCCAAGGTGAAACATCCCATCTGTGACATCAGAGAGCACACCATGGGTTTGTGCTCTTCCAACTGGAAGGATCCCGTCCATGACATGTGAGGCAACATCCTATCAGCAAATCTTACCTTTTCTAGCTTGCCAACCCGTACCCTTTGTTGTAGTAGCTTTTGCCATGCGGTGTTTTAACTGTGCTATGTTTAATTATTTGAGTTGTGCAAAAATGTAATGTTTAATAGGGCTATGTGATGTTTAAGTATGAATTGTCCACTTCAGTTTCCCGAATGGCTATATTTGGTTGTTTATAGTGAGTAGATGCCTTGTTTATCTGTATTTGGTTGTTAGGTTGGTTGCAGTGAGCATTTGTCCAGTTATCAAGCAGATGCCTTGTTTATCTATATTTGGTTGTTAGGTTGGTTGCAGTGAGCATTTGTCCAGTTATCAAGCATATGCCTTGTTTATCTGTATTTGGTTGTTAGGTTGGTTGCAGTGAGGATTTGTCCAGTTTTCAAGCAAATGCCTTGTTTATCTGTATTTGCTTGTTAGGTTGGTTGAAGTGAGTGTTTGTCCAGTTTTCAAGCATATGCCCTGTTTATCTGTATTTGCTTGTTAGGTTGGTTGTAGTCAGACTCTGTCCAGTTTCCAATGGCTATATTTGGTTGTTATACTGATCATTTATGCCTTGTTTATTTCAGTCATTCACAATGTGATGTTCATTTTGTGCAAGTCAGAACAGTGCCGCTCGATTGCATCAATACCAGTTTGAACGACTATATTTGGTTCCAGTTATGCCTGGTGTAGTTAACACATGCCCTTTATTTCAGTTTTACACATTTATCCAGTGCGATGTTTAAGCATGACCTACGTTCTATTCATTTTCAACAATACCAGTTTGAATTGCAATATTTGATGGCTGTTAAGCCTGTTGTAGGTAACATTCCTTTCCATTTTATATCTGCTTTTAACAGCATGCTGAAACCAACACATTCAAGCTATCATTTGGAGATGATGTTGTTTACCTTTGCTATATTTGTTTGATGTTAAGGTTGTTGTACTTATCATGCCTTTCCACTACTTATGCAGGACAACAACGGGAGTGGCCACCATTTTCCGCCGAGGTTAGTTTCATCCCTCGACTTGTACTCCCCCCATCGTTCCATAATGTAGTGCATATAGATCCAGGCCTGGACACTTGTTAGCTTCTAATATTGACTTGTTGCTTATAGGTACATATACCCTTGGCAAGGATCCACGCATCGACCCTTTTTGCGTATGGGGCAATGAGATATTCATGAACAAGCATCAAGTGAGGAAACTGATAAGGATTATTAGCAAAACGATACGAACGGTGGCAAGCAAATTATTTGTTTGCGCTCTATCAAACACAACAGTGAGCTGTAGGATGGTAACTACAAACTCGGCAGCCTTCTCTTTTTACTGCCCATAATGAGTTGTTAGACAACAATGTTTGAATCTTTTTCGTTCGCAGTGGTTCCCGAAGCAGTTTACTCAAGATTACCTCACAAAGTACATGATTGGTGGACACACAATGAAGGTTAAATTATTTCATCCAGACTACAATGAGCATCGAGAAGTCCTAATGAAGACAGTGAAGGATGGATGGGCAGCCATCACAAGGGGTTGGCTAGAGTCGTGCGCACATTACGCATGGAGGAGGGCATAATATGGGCATTCCGCTTCACCTTCTCCAGCAACCAGAATGTCTTTCGCCTCTCTCTTTACAGTCTTTAGTACAACTGTGGTTCATCATTCTTTAGTTGGTGATTCTGTAGTTCTTCAGTATATGTACCTGTGCGTCGAATTATGCATTCGTGGTTGAACCTATATTTGTAATAAACATGGTTCGATATGAAATAAGTGATTGCCTACTTTCAAATTTAAAATATGTGAATTTTAAATTAGGGATTACACTGCACACGGTTTGCGAAAGCGAAACGTCTGCGATAGACATGGAGATCAGACACGTTTCTCGGATCCACTATGTGTGCGATCAATCTCTAGTGCACACACGATCAGCCAAGAAAAAACGTGTGTGATTAACAACAACATCGCACACCGTTCCTTCTTATTAAATGTTTGCGAAAGTCACCTTATCACACACGCTTGGAAATTATGGACTATTTATGATGTTGTGCACATCACAAACGTTTGCAATAGGTCTTCATCCAACGCGGGTACGACAGATGAATCGTGTGGGATGTATTCAAGCTTCGCATACAGTTTAATAGGGACAACTGTATGCACTCTTACATCGAATCGCATACAGTCGAGGAAAAGTAAATGTATGTGATTGTCTGCTGATATGTCCATTTTGCATCATGTTTTCCTACTGTTATTTATAATGTTTTTTATGAATAATAATGCTTTTGGGAGTAATTCTAATGCCTTTTCTCTCATAATATGCAAGGTTTACACAAAAGAGGGAGAATACCGGCAGTTGGAATTCTGGACTTGAAAAAGCACGTCAGAGCTACCTATTCTGCACAACTCCAAATAAGCTAAAACTTCACGGAGATTGTTTATGGATTATTTAAGAATTATTGGAACAAATAACTACTAGAGGGGCCCCACCAGGTGGGCACAACCCATCTGGGCGTGCCAGGGAGCCCAGGCACGCCCTAGTGGGTTGTGCCCTCCTCAGCCCACCTTTGGTGCCCCTCTTCTGGTATATAAGTCATTTTGACCTAGAAAAAAAATGGGGGGAGGACTTTCGGGACGAAGCACCGCCGTTTCGAGGCGGAACTTGGGCAGGAGCACTTTTGCCCTCCGGTGGAGCGATTCCGCCGGGGGAACTTCCCTTCCAGAGGGGGAAATCATCGTCATCGTCATCACCAACAACTCTCCCATCTTTGGGAGGGCCATCTCCATCAACATATTCAACAGCACCATCTCCTCTCAAACCCTAGTTCATATCTTGTGTTCAATCTTTGTACCGAAACCATAGATTGGTGCTTGTGGGTGACTAGTAGTGTTGACTACATCTTGTAGTTGATTACTATATGGTTTATTTGGTGAAAGATTATATGTTTAGATCCATTATGCTATTTAATACCCCCCTGATCTTGAGCATGATTATTATTTATGAGTAGTTACTTTTGTTCTTGAGGTCATGGGAGAAGTCATGTTGCAAGTAATCATGTGAACTTGATATGTGTTCGATATTTTGATGATATGTATGTTGTGATTCCCTTAGTGGTGTCATGTGAACATCGACTACATGACACTTCACCATATTTGGGCCTAAGGGAATGCATTGTGCAGTAATTTTTAGATGATGGGTTTCTAGAGTGACAGAAGCTTAAACCCTAGTTTATGCGCTACTTCGTAAGGGACCGATTTGGATCCAAAAGTTTAATGCTATGGTTAGATTATATCTTAATACTTTTCTCATAGTTGCGGATGCTTGCGAGGGGGTTAATCATAAGTAGGATGTTTGTTCAAGTAACAATAGAAACTAAGCACCGATCCACCCACATATCAAATTATCAAAGTAGCGAACACGAATCAAGCCAACATGATGAAAGTGATATGATGAAATTCCCGTGTACCCTCAAGAACGCTTTGCCTATTATAAGAGACCGTTTTGGCCTGTCCTTTGCCTCAAAAAGGATTGGGCTATCTTGCTGCACTTTAGTTACCATTACTATTACTTGCTTGTCACAAATTATCTTGCTATCAAACTACCTGTTACCGACAGTGCTTGTAGACATTACCTTGCTGAAAACCGCTTATCATTTCCTTCTGCTCCTCGTTGGGTTCGACACTCTTACTTATCGAAAGGACTACGATTGATCCCCTATACTTGTGGGTCATCAAGGCTCTTTTCTGGCGCCATTGCCTGGGAGTGAAGCGTTCTAGGTAAGTGGAAATCGGTAAGGAAAAATTATTACTACGTGCTGAAATTTATTGTCACTTGTTACTATGGAGAACCATCCTTTGAGGGGTTTGTTCTGGGTATCTTCACCTCGACCGGAACCAAAATTAGTTACCCCTCAACCTACTGCACCTACTGAAAATATTGGTTATGAAATTCCTTCGGGTATGATAGAACAACTGCTAGCTAATCCCTATGCAGGAGATGGAACCGAACATCTTGATATGCACTTGATATATGTGGATGAAATTTGTGGATTATTTAAGCTTGTAGGTTTGCCTGGAGATGAAGCTAAGAAGAAGGGTTTCCCTTTATCTTTGAAGGGAAAAGCACTGGCATGGTATAGGCTATGCGATGATATTGCATCTTGGAACTGGAATCGACTGAAATTGGAATTTCACCAAAAAAATTATCCTATGCATCTAGTTCATCGTGATCGGAATTATATATATAATTTTTGGCCTCGTGAAGGAGAAAGTATCGCTCTAGCTTGTGGGAGGCTTAAGTCAATGTTATATTCATACCCCAATCATGAGCTCTCAAGAGAAATTATTAGTCAGAATTTTTATGCTCGGCTTTCTCGTGATGATCAATCCATGCTCGATACTTCTTGTACTGGTTCTTTTATGAAAAAGACTATTGAATTCAGGTGGGATCTTTTAGAAAGAATTAAACACAACTCTGGAGATTGGGAACTCGACAAAGGTAAAGAGTCAGGTATTAAGCTTGAGTTTGATTGTGTTAAATCTTTTATGAATACCGATGCTTTTCACAAGTTTAGCACTAAATATGGACTTGACTCTGAGATAGTAGCCTCTTTCTGTGAATCATTTGCTACTCATGTTGATCTCCCTAAGGAGAAGTGGTTTAAATATCACCCACCTATTAAAGAAGAAATTAAAGAACCGGTGATAGCTAAAGATAAAACTATTATTTACAATGTTGATCCAGTTGTGCCTACTGCTTATATTGAAAAACCACCTTTCCCTGTTAGGATAAAGGAACATGCTAAGGTTTCAACTGTGGTCCGCAAAAGTCATATTAGAGCACTTAAACCTGCTGAACAAATTAAAGTAGAACCTAGTGTTTCTATGGTTAAAGATCTCCTGGTAGAAAATATTGATGGGCATGTTAATTACTTCTGTGATGAAGCTGCTAGAATTGCCATACCCGATGAAAAAGATAAACATAGGCTTGTTGTTGGCATGCCTGTTATTTCAGTTAAAATAGGAGATCATTGTTATCATGGTTTATGTGATTTAGGTGCTAGCGTGAGTGTTGTTCCTTTTACCTTATACCAAGAAATTCTGAATGACATAGCACCTGCTGAAATAGAAGACATAGATGTTACTATTAAACTTGCTAATAGAGACACCATCACACCACTTGGGATTGTGAGAGATGTTGAATTCTTGTGTGGGAAAATAAAATACCCTATTGATTTTCTAGTTCTTGGTTCCCCACAAGATGACTTCTGTCCCATTATCTTTGGTAGACCTTTCTTGAACACTGTCAATGCTATTATTGATTGTCATAAACAAACTGTCAGTGTTGGCTTTGGTGATGAGTCTCATGAGTTTAATTTTTCCAAGTTTAATAGACAACCTCATAAGAAAGAATTGCCTAGTAATGATGAAATAATTGGTCTTTCTTCTATTGATGTGCCTCCTACTGACCCACTAGAACAATATTTGCTAGACCATGAAAATGATATGCACATGCATGAAAGAAATGAAATAGATAGAATTTTCTTTGAACAACGACCTCTGCTCAAACATAATTTGCCTATTGAAACTCTAGGAGGTCCTCCTCCACCTAAAGGTGATCCTGTGTTTGAATTGAAGCAATTGCCTGACACTTTGAAATATGCTTATCTTGATGAGAAAAAGATACATCATGTTATTATTAGTGCTAACCTTTCAGAACATGAAGAAGAAAGATTATTGAAAATTCTGAAGAAGCACCATGCTGCTATTGGATATACTCTTGATGATCTTAAGGGCATTAGTTCCACTCTCTGTCAGCACAAGATTAATATGGAACCTGATGCTAAACCCATTGTTGATCATCAACGATGTTTGAATCCTAAGATGAAAGAAGTGGTAAGAACTGAAATATTAAAGCTTCTGGAAGCAGGTATAATCTATCCCATAGCTGATAGTTGATGGGTAAGCCCCGTTCATTTTGTCCCTAAGAAAGGAGGTATTACTGTTGTTCCTAATGATAAAAATGAACTTATTCCACAAAGAATTGTTACTGGCTATAGAATGGTAATTGATTTCAAAAAATTAATTAAAGCTACTAGAAAAGATCATTACCCTTTGCCTTTTATTGACCAAATGCTAGAAAGATTATCTAAGCACACACAGTTTTGCTTCCTTGAGGGATATTCTCGTTTTTCTCAAATACATGTCTAACAACCTGATCAAGAGAAAACCACTTTTACCTGCCCTTTTGGAACTTATGCTTATAGACGCATGCCTTTCGGTTTATGCAATGCACCTGCTACCTTTCAAAGATGTATGACTGCTATATTCTCTGACTTTTTGTGAAAAGCTGTTGAGGTTTTCATGGATGATTTTTCTGTATATGGAACTTCTTTTGATGATTGCTTGAGCAACTTTGATCGAGTTTTGCAGAGATGTGAGCAAACTAATCTTGTCTTGAATTGGGAGAAGTGCCACTTTATGGTTAATGAAGGTATTGTTTTGGGCCATAAAATTTCTGAATGAGGTATTGAGGTGGATAAAGCTAAGGTTGGTGCAATTGAGAAAATGCCATGTCCCCGAGATATCAAAGGTATTCGTAGTTTCCTTGGTCATGTTGGTTTCTATAGGAGGTTTATTAAAGACTTCTCTAAAATTTCTAGGCCTCTTACAAATCTTTTACAAAAGGATGTTCCATTTGTTTTTGATGATTATTGTGTAGAAGCCTTTGAAACACTTAAGAAAGCCTTAACCTCTGCACCTATTGTTCAACCACCTGATTGGAACTTGCCTTTTGAAATTATGTGTGATGCTAGTGATTATGATGTTGGTGCTATTCTAGGACAAAGAGTTGATAAGAAATTAAATGTTATTTATTATGCTAGCAAAACTCTAGACAGTGCCCAAAGAAATTATGCTACTACTGAAAACGAATTTTTAGCAGTTGTTTTTGCTTGTGATAAATTCAGATCTTACATTGTTGATTCCAAAGTTATTGTTCACACCGATCATGCTGCTATTAAATATCTTATGGAAAAGAAAGATGCTAAACCTAGACTCATTAGGTGGGTTCTCTTGCTACAAGAATTTGATTTACATATCACTGATAGGAAAGGAGTTGAGAACTTATCTAGGTTAGAGAATATCCTTGATGACCCACTACCTATTGATGATAGCTTTCCTGATGAACAATTAGTTGCAATAAGTATTTCTCATAATACTCCTTGGTATGCTGACTATGCTAATTATATTGTTGCTAAATACATACCACCTAGTTTCACATACCAACAAAAGAAAAAAAAATCTTCTATGACTTAAGACATTACTTTTGGGATGACCCACATCTTTATAAAGAAGGAGTAGATGGTATTATTAGACGTTGTGTACCTGAGCATAAACAGGAACAAATCCTACGGAAATGTCACTCCGAAGCTTATGGAGGGCATCATGCGGGAGATAGAACTGCTCACAAGGTATTGCAGTCTGGTTTTTATTGGCCTACTCTCTTCAAGGATGCCCGTAAATTTGTTTTATCTTGTGATGAATGTCAATGAATTGGTAATATTGGTAAGCGTCAAGAAATGCCTATGAATTATTCACTTGCTGTTGAACCATTTGATGTTTGGGGTTTTCATTATATGGGACCTTTCCCTTCCTCTAATGGGTATACACATATTTTGGTTGCTGTTGATTATGTTACTAAGTGGGTAGAAGCTATTCCAACTAGTAGTGCTGATCATAACACCTCCATTAAAAAGCTTAAAGAAGTTATTTTCCCGAGGTTTGGAGTCCCTAGATATTTAATGACTGATGGTGGTTCACACTTTATTCATGGTGCTTTCCGTAAAATGCTTGCTAAATATGATGTTAACCATAGAATTGCATCACCCTATCATCCTCAATCTAGTTGTCAAGTTGAACTTAGCAATAGAGAAATAAAACTAATATTATAGAAAACTGTTAATAGGTCTTGAAAGAACTGGTCTAAGAAATTAGATGATGCACTTTGGGCCTACAGAACAACTTATAAACATCCTATGGGTATGTCTCCCTATAAAATGGTTTATGGAAAAGCTTGTCATTGCCTCTAGAGTTAGAACATAAAGCATATTGGGCAATTAAAGAACTAAACTATGATTTCAAACTTGCCAGAGAAAATAGGTTATTTGATATTAGCTCACTAGGTGAATGGAGAACCCAAGCCTATGAAAATGCCAAATTATTCAAAGAAAAAGTTAAAAGATGGCATGACAAAAGAATCCAAAAAAGAGAATTCAAAGTTGGAGAATATGTTCTTCTATACAACTCTCATTTCAGATTCTTTGCAGGAAAACTTCTCTCTAAATGGGAAGGACCATATATCATCGCGGAGGTTTATCGCTCTGGAGCTATTCAAATAAATAATGCCGAAGGTACGAACCCGAAGGAGGTCAATGGTCAAATATTAAACACTATATCTCAGGTACGCCTATTAATGTTGAAAGCAATACTATTCAAACCATGACACCTGAGGAACACATAAAAGAAATCTTCCGGAACGCTCCAGAATAATTAAAAAGGAGGAGGTACGTGATACGGTAAGTAAACGGACTCCGAAAAATCCGCAAAAATATTTTCTCTCAGTTTTGGAATATTTTAAAAATTAGGAAAATAAGAAACAACTAGGAAGGCACCCTGATACGTCTCCAATGTATCTATAACTTTTTATAGTTCCATGCTATTATATTATCTGCGTTGGATGTTTTATATGCATTAATATGCTATTTTATATTATTTTTGGGACTAACCTATTAACCTAGAGCCCAGTGCCGGTTTCTGTTTTTTCCTTGTTTTTGAGTTCTACAGAAAAGGAATATCAAACGGAGTCCAAACGGAATAAAACTTTCGCGATGACTTTTCTTGGACCAGAAGACACCCAAAAGACTTGGAGATGAAGGCAGGGGAGTCCCGAGGACTCCACAAGCCATAGGGGCACGCCCTAAGGGGGGCGCCGTGAGGGCTTGTGGGCCCCTCGGAGCTCCTCCAACCCTAATCTTTGGCCTATAAATTCCCAAATATTCCCAAACGACTAGAGGCGTCCACCAAAATACTTTTCCGCCGCCGTAACCTTCTGTACCCATGAGATCCCATCTAGGGGCCTTTTCCGGCATCCTACCAGAGGGGGGTACGATCATGGATGGCTTCTACATCAACTCTATTACCCTTCCGATGAAGCGTGAGTAGTTTACCTCAGACCTACGGGTCCATAGCTAGTAGCTAGATGGCTTCTTCTCTCTCTTTGATCTTCAATACAAGGTTCTCCTCGATGTTCTTGGAGATCTATCTGATGTAATATTCTTTTGCGGTGTGTTTGTCGAGATCCGATGAATTGTGGATTTATGATCAGATTATCTATGAATATTATTAGAATCTTCTCTGAATTCTTATATGCATGATTTGATATCTTTGTATTTCTCTTCAAATTATCGGTTTGGTTTGGCCAACTAGATTGGTTTTTCTTGCAATGGGAGAGGTGCTTAGTTTTGGGTTCAATCTTGCAGTGTCCTCACCCAGTGACAGTAGGGGTAGCGAGGCACGTATTGTATTGTTGCCATCAAGGGTAAAAATATGGGGTTTTCATCATATTGCTTGAGTTTATCCCTCTACATCATGTCATCTTGCTTAAAGCGTTACTCTGTTCTCTTGAACTTATTACTCTAGATGCAGGCAGGAGTCGGTCGATGTGTGGAGTAATAGTAGTAGATGCAGAATCGTTTCGGTCTACTTGACACAGACGTGATGCCTATATGCATAATCATTGCCTTGGATATCGTCATAACTTTGCGCTTTTCTATCAATTGCTCGATAGTAATTTGTTCACCCACCGTATGCTTTCTTTCAAGAGAGAAGCCTCTAGTGAAACCTATGCCCCCCGGGTCTATTTTCCATCATATATTTTCAGATCTATAAACCAAAAACCCCAAAAAATAACTTGCTGCAATTTATGTGTTTTTACTTTGTTTTACGTTTTAGAAATCTTTTATATCTATCTCTATCAGATATCATCCTTGCAATTGACCGTGAAGGGATTGGCAACCCCTTTATCGCATTGGGTGCAAGTGTTTGATTATTTGTACAGGTGCATAGATTGGAGAGTTGCTTGTACGTCCTACTGGATTGATACCTTGGTTCTCTAACTGAGGGAAATACTTATCTCTACTTTGCTGCATCACCCTTTCCTCTTCAAGGGAAAAACAAACGCAAGCTCAAGAAGTAGCAGGAAGAATTTCTGGCGCCGTTGCCGGGGAGGTCTACATCAAAGCCTACCAAGTACCCACGATAAACTCTCATCTCTTGCATTACATTATTCGCCATTTTCCTCTCATTTTCCTCTCCCCCACTTCTAAAATGATTTCACAAAAACACAAAAAGATTTGCCTTTTTATTTGCCTTCTTTCCATTTGTCTCTATGTCTTACTTGGTTTGTTTTCTTGTTCGCTTGGCATAATTGTGTATTTATTGAAAATCAGAAAGAAAAAAGTTTATGGATCCTCATCCACTTGCTAATCTTTTTAAGAGATCTAATTATGATGAACCTATTGCTAGTGAGTTGAGTGCACTAGATTATCTTTATGAAGTTTTGCTTGAAATTCGTGAATCTAAAAATTATGATGAAGTGTTAAAAGAAGAAATTTATGAAGTGATTCACAATAACTCCTTGAAAGAAAAGCATGATTGCAATGATGTTATTATAAATTCTATTAATGTCAATTGTGCTAATAATATGCAAAACCCCAAGCTTGGGGATGCTAATTTTGCCATGTCCACTACTTATTGCAATGATCATGATTGGGGTGATTCTTCTTATGACCTTGAAAATTTATTTAAGCCTCATGATGAATATGTTTGCGATAATATTGAAAGTGGGTTTGGAAGAGCGTCAACTTTAGCTAAAAATAAACCCACATATTTGGAGAGTGTTCAATATTATGATTTTTTTGATAAAAGTGGGTTTGAAGAGGTCATGACTTTAGTTGATGATAATCCCACTATTTTGGAAGAGTGTCAACTTTGCATGCATGTGGATCATGAAGAGAATATTTTATGTGATAGTTATATTGTTGAATTTGATTATGATCCTACATGTAATTATTATGAGAGAGGAAAATATGGTTGTAGAAATTTTCACGTCACTAAATTACCTCTTGTTATGTTGAGATTGCTATTGTTTCTTTCTTCTTCCTTGCATATGCTAGATTTTGCTTGTCTTGCTAATTCATTTTCCTATAAAATGCCTATGCATTGGAAGTATGTTAGACTTAAACTTGTTTTTAACATGCTATATGATGCTCTCGTTGTGCTTCAATTCTTGTCTTTCATGTGAGCATCATTAAAATTATCAACGCCTAGCTAAAAGGCTTTAAAGAAAAGCCCTTGTTGGGAGACAACCCAATATTTTTCCTTTCTGTTTTTATAAGTATACACATTATTACCTCTGTAGTAATTGTTTTTTGGTGTTTTAATTAGTGTTTGAGCCAAGTAAGACCTTTGGGATGGCTTATGGT
Organism: Thinopyrum elongatum; assembly: GCA_011799875.1. Lineage (NCBI taxonomy): Eukaryota > Viridiplantae > Streptophyta > Magnoliopsida > Poales > Poaceae > Thinopyrum > Thinopyrum elongatum. The sequence continues at coordinate 503,616,336 of CM022303.1, forward strand.
GATAGTTGATTTGATCCTGCTGAAAAACAGAAACTTTTGCGTCCATTTGCAGAATTTTAATAATTCACAGAAGCGATGAAAAACTCTGAATTTTTTATAAAAAATTTATATACAAATTGCCTCTGTTTTCATAAGATTTCAGAATTTTTGGAGTTACAGAATTATACGAAATATTCGGATCTTCACAGACTGTTCTGTTTTTGACAGATTCTGTTTTCTATGTGTTGTTTGCTTATTTTGATGAATCTATGGATAGTATCGGGGGGTATGAAGCATGGAAAAGTTGGAATACAGTAGATATTACACCAATATAAATAAATAATGAGTTCACAAAAGTACCAAAGTGGTGATTTATTTTTCTTATACTAACGGATCTCATGAGTTTTCTGTTGTGAATATTTCAAGTTTTGGGTAAAGATTTGATGGACTATGGAATAAGGAGTGGCAAGAGCCTAAGCTTGGGGATGCCCAAGCCACCCCAAGGTAATATTCAAGGAAAACCAAGAATCTAAGCTTGGGGATGCCCCGGATGGCATCCCCTCTTTCGTCTTCAATCCATCGGTAAATTTACTTGAGGCTATATTTTTATTCATATGTGTTTTGCTTGGAGCGTCTTGTATGATATGAGTCTTTGCTTTTAGTTTGCCACAATAATCCTTTCTGTACACACCTTTTGAGAGGGACACACATGAATCGTGATTTATTAGAATACTCTATGTGCTTCACTTATATCTTTTGAGCTAGGCAATTTGCTCTAGTGCTTCACTTATATCTTTTTAGAGCACGACGGTGGCTTTATTTTATAGAAATTGTTGAACTCTCTTGCTTCACTTATATTATTTTGAGAGTCTCTAAATAGCATGGTAATTTTCTTAGGTTATGAATTTGGTCCTAATATGATGGGCATCCAAGAGGGATATAATAAAAACTTTCATATAAAGAGCGTTGAATACTATGAGAAGTTTGATTCCTTGCATTTGTTTTGAGATATAAAGATGGTGATATTAGAGTCATGCTATTGAGTAATTGTGGATTGGTAGAAATACTTGTGTTAAATTTTGTGATTCCTGTAGCATGCATGTATGGTGAACCGTTATGTGATGAAGTCGGAGCATTATTTATTTATTGATTGTCTTCCTTATGAGTGGCGGTCTGGGACGAGCGATGGTCTTTTCCTACCAATCTATCCCCCTAGGAGCATGCGTGTAGTACTTTGTTTCGATAACTAATAGACTTTTGCAATAAGTATGTGAGTTCTTTATGACTAATGTTGAGTCCGTGGATTATACGCACTCTCACCCTTCCACCATTGCTAGCCTCTCTAGTACCGCGCAATTCTCGCTGGTGCATTAAACCCACCATATACCTTCCTCAAAACGGCCACCATACCTACCTATTATGGCATTTCTATAGCCATTCCGAGATATATTGCCATGCAACTTCCATCGTTCCGTTTATTATGACACGCTTCATCATTGTCATATTGCTTTGCATGATCACGTAGTTGGCATAGTATTTGTGGCAAGGCCACCGTTCATATTTTTTATACATGTCACTCTTGATCATTGCACATCTCGGTACACCGCCGGAGGCATTCATATAGAGTCATATTTTGTTCTACAATCGAGTTGTAATTCTGGAGTTGTAAGTAAATAAAAGTGTGATGATCATCATTATTAGAGCATTGTCCCTTGTGAGGAAAGGATGAAGGAAGCTATGATTCCCTCACAAGTTGGGATGAGTCTCCGGACTTTACAAAAAATAAAAGAGGCCAAAAGAATCGCAAACAAAAAATGAGAGAAAAGAGAGAAGGGCAATGCTACTATACTTTTACCACACATGTGCTTCAAAGTAGCACCATGATCTTCATGATAGAGAGTCTCCTATGTTGTCACTTTCATATACTAGTGGGAATTTTCCATTTTAGAACTTGGCTTGTATATTCCAATGATGGGCTTCCTCAAATGCCCTAGGTCTTCATGAGCAAGCGAGTTGGATGCACACCCACTTAGTTTCTTTTTGAGCTTTCATAAACTTATAGCTCTAGTGCATCCGTTGCATGGCAATCCCTACTCACTCTCATTGATACCTATTGATGGGAATCTCCATAGCCCATTGATACGCCTAGTTGATGTGAGACTATCTCCTTCTTTTTGTCTTCTCCACAACCACCATATTCTACTCCATCTATAGTGCTATATCCATGGCTCACGCTCATGTATTGCGTGAAAGTTGAAAAAGTTTGAGAACATCAAAAGTATGAAACAATTGCTTGGCTTGTCATCGGGGTCATGCATGATTTAATACTTTGTGTGATGAAGATGGACCATAGCCAGACTATATGATTTTGTAGGGATAACTTTCTTTCGCCATGTTATTTTGAGAAGACATGATTGCTTTATTAGTATGCTTGAAGTATTATTCTTTTTATGTCAATATTAAAATTTTGTTTTGAATCTTATGGATCTGAATATTCATGCCACAATAAATAAAATTACATGGATAAATATGTTAGGTAGCATTCCACATAAAAATTTCTGTTTTTATCATTTACCTACCCGAGGACGAGCAGGAATTAAGCTTGGGGATGCTTGATACGTCTCCAACGTATCTATAATTTTTTATTGTTCCATGCTGTTATGTTATCTATTTTGGATGTTTTATATGCATTAATATGCTATTTTATATTATTTTTGGGACTAACCTATTAACCTAGAGCCCAGTGCCAGTTTTCGTTTTTTCTTTGTTTTTGAGTTACAGAAAAGGAATATCAAACGGAGTCCAAACGGAATAAAACTTTCGCGATGATTTTTCTTGGACCAGAAGACACCCAGAAGACTTGGAGATGAAGGCAGGGGAGTTCCGAGGACTCCACAAGCCACAGGGGCGCATCCAAGGCGGGGTGGGGCGCCCTGAGGGCTTGTGGGCCCATCGGAGCTCCTCCAACCCTAATCTTTGGCCTATAAATTCCCAAATATTCCCAAACGACCAGAGGCGTCCACCAAAATACTTTTCCGCCACCGTAACCTTCTGTACCCGTGAGATCACATCTAGGGGCCTTTTCCGGCATCCTGCCGGAGGGGGATTCGATCACAGAGGGTTTCTACATCAACTCTATTGCCCTTCCGGTGAAGCGTGAGTAGTTTATCTCAGACCTACGGGTCCATAGCTAGCAGCTAGATGGCTTCTTCTCTCTCTTTGATCTTCAATACAAGGTTCTCCTTGATTTTCTTGGAGATCTATCCGATGTAATATTCTTTTGCGGTGTGTTTGTCAAGATCCGATGAATTGTGGATTTATGATCAGATTATCTATGAATATTATTTGAATCTTCTCTGATTTTTATATGCATGATTTGATATCTTTGTATTTCTCTTCGAATTATCGGTTTGGTTTGGCCAACTAGATTGGTTTTTCTTGCAATGGGAGAGGTCATTAGTTTTGGGTTCAATCTTGCGGTGCCCTCACCCAGTGACCGTAGGGGTAGCGAGGCATGTATTGTATTGTTGCCATCAAGGGTAAAAATATGGGGTTTTCATCATATTGCTTGAGTTTATCCCTCTACATCATGTCATCTTGCTTAAAGCATTACTCTGTTCTCTTGAACTTAATACTCTAGATGCCGGTAGGAGTCGGTCGATGTGTGGAGTAATAGTAGTAGATGCAGAATCGTTTTGGTCTACTTGACACTGATGTGATGCCTATATGCATAATCATTGCCTTGGATATCGTCATAACTTTGCGCTTTTCTATCAATTGCTCGATAGTAATTTGTTCACCCACCGTATGCTTTCTTTCGAGAGAGAAGCCTCTAGTGAAACCTATGGTCCCCCGGGTCTATTTTCCATCATATATTTTTAGATCTATAATCCAAAAAAACCCAAAAATACCTTGCTGCAATTTATTTGTTTTTACTTTGTTTTACGTTTTAGAAATCTTTTATATCTATCTCTATCAGATCTCATCCTTGCAATTGACCGTGAAGGGATTGACAAACCCTTTATCGTGTTGGGTGCAAGTGTTTGATTGTTTGTGCAGGTGCATAGATTGGAGACTTGCTTGTACCTCCTACTGGATTGATAGCTTGGTTCTCTGAGGGAAATACTTATCTCTACTTTGCTGCATCACCCTTTCCTCTTCAAGGGAAAAACCAACGCAAGCTCAAGAAGTAGCACAACCGAGGGGGTCACAAGACACCAAGGCGCGCCTGGGCCCCCTGGCGTGCCCAGGTCGGTTGTGCCCACCTCGGGAACCTTCCCGACTCGTTTTCCTCCCGTTTACTTGTTTCCCAAGATAAAAAAATCTTTATATACCCCCCGAACGTATTGACCACCGTAGCGCGGAGAAACCTTCTGCTCTTCATTCTTGCTGTTTTCTGATAGATCATAAATTATGTCATCTCAAGACTCGGAGTGTGAGAGCTATGTTGTCGATTATATTGCAAACCTCAAGGTTTATGGAGATGTAGAACATTATGGTTGGACCACGGAGGAAGAAGAAGATCATGATCCTAAGGGGAAGGAGGAGACAAGATCAGATGAAGATGATATTCCACTACCCCAACCTGGGGACATGCATGTGGAATTGAAGAAGTCAAACCTCCTCAATAAAGCAAAGAAACCTAAAATTCAGTTTATCCCCATTTGTCTTCTGCAGGAAAATAAGCAAGAATTATGCAAAAAGATATTAATGCTGGAGCAGGAGATCGATGACTTGAAAGGGAAGAATTCCATCCTTGAGCGTAAGCTGACAAGGAGACATAAGATCGCTACTACCTCATCACCACCACCACCTTCTTCATCACCAAAGGAGACTTGAGTTCATGGTATGGACACTCCCCTTGGCTTGTGCCAAGCTTGGGGGAGGTGTCTGTTGGGGAACGTTGCATGAAAACAAAAAAAATTCCTAAGCCCATGCAAGATCTATCAAGGAAATGCATAGCAATGAGAGGGGAGAGTGTGTCTACGTACCCTCGTAGACCGTAAGCGGAAGCGTTTCACAATGCGGTTGATGTAGTCGCACTTTCTTCGCGATCCAACCAATCGAGTACCGAACGTATGGCACCTCCGTATTCAGCACATGTTTAGCTCGGTGACGTCCGCGCCTTCTTGATCCAGCAAGACGGCGAGGTAGTGGATGAGTTCCGACAGCATGACGGCGTGGTGACGGTGATGGTGAAGTGATCTCCGCAGGGCTTCGCCTAAGCACTACGAAAATATGACCGTGGGTGTAAACGGTGGAGGGGGCGCCGCACACAGCTAAGCAATTGTCTTGGATGTGCTAGGCGCCCCCCTCCCACATATATATAGGTGGGGGGAAGAGGGAGCAGCCAGGAGGGTGCCCCAAGTAGGCCGAATCCTACATGGGGTCCTCCCCAAGTGGTGCCCCCCTTTCCTTATTTGCCGGAGAAGAAAGGAAAGGGGGGAAGAGAGAAGGAAGGGGAGGCCGAATCCTCCCCCCTTTCATTTCCCCACTTGGGAGGCTGCCATGGGGGGCACGCTAGCCCCTTGTGGGCTGGTGTGCTCCCCTCTTATGGCCCATAAGGCCCAATACCCTCCCGGGGGTGCCCGGTACCCCCTCCCGTACTCCGATGATCACCCGGTACACTCCGAAACACTTCCGATGTCCGAATACCATTGTCCTATATATCAATCTTTACCTCTCGACCATTTCGAGACTCCTCGTTATGTCCGTGATCTCATCCGGGACTCCGAACAACATTTGGTCACCAAATCATGTAACTCATATAACACTATATCGTCAACGAACGTTAAGCGTGTGGACCCTACGGGTTCGAGAACTATGTAGACATGACCGAGACACCTCTCCGGTCAATAACCAATAGCGGAACCTGGATGCCCATATTGGCTCCTACATATTCTACGAAGATCTTTATCGGTCGAACCGTTATGACAACATACGTAATTCCCTTTGTCCATCGGTATGTTACTTGCCCGAGATTCGATCATCGGTATCTCTATACCTGGTTCAATCTTATTACCGGCAAGTCTCTTTACTTGTTCTGTAATACATCATCTCATAACTAACCCATTAGTCATTTGCTTGCAAGGCTTCTTATGATGCGTATTACCGAGAGGGCCCAGAGATACCTCTCCGATACTCGGAGTGACAAATCCTAGTCTCGATCTATGCCAACTCAACAAACACCTTCGGAGATACCTGTAGAGCATCTTTATGATCACCCAGTTACATTGTGTTGTTTGATAGCACACAAGGCATTCCTCCGGTATTCAGGAGTTGCATAATCTCATAGTCGAAGGAATATGTATTTGACATGAAGAAATCAATAGCAATAAAACTGAACGATCATTATGCTAAGCTAACAGATGGGTCTTGTCCATCACATCATTCTCCTAATGATGTGATCTCGTTATCAAATGACAACACATGTCCATGGTTAGGAAACCTTAACCATCTTTGATCAACGAGCTAGTCTAGTAGAGGCTTACTAGGGACATAGCATTTGTTTATGTATTCACACATGTATTTAAGTTTCCGATCAATACAATTCTAGCATGAATAATAAACCTTTTATCATGAATAAGGAAATATAAAATAACAACTTTATTATTGCCTCTAGGGCATATTTCCTTCAGTGTCCCGGTATTGTATCACCACCACTATTTTTGCTCTTATCTATTTTAGTTCGATCTTTAGTTTTCCTATGTTTTAATTGAATAAAAGTTTAGTTCGATCCTTTCTTTTCAAGTGTTTGCTTAGTGATCCATCTTTTGATGTAACCGTGTGCGAGATATATAACAAAGAGTAGTTTGAGTTTTGTTTCTTTACTTTAATGTTTCAATAAAAGAAAGGAAAATAAATGAAAAGATCATATGCTAATCTTATGGTAAGTAATGACATCACATAAGGAAAAGTATAAGTGGTAAAATTTATTGGATATTGACAAACATAGCATTGGTCAATGATGCAACTCATGAAAGAATTAATAAGGGAAGAGAAGATTTACATGCAAATACACTATCTTGGACATCTTTTATGATTGTGAGCCCCCATTAAATATTTTGTGTCAAAATAGTTGATGTTGGACAAGGAAGACAACGTAATGATTTATGTTTGTTCATATTCACATAGAAGTTATATTGTCATAGATCCTTTAACATGTGGTGCTTGCTCAATATCTTTTCTAGCCAAAAATTCCGCACTAAGTAGAGATACTACTTGTGCATCCAAAAACCCTTAACCCAAATCTTATTTTGAGAGTCCACCATACCTACCTATGGATTGAGTAAGATCCTTCAAGTAAGTTGTCATCGGTGCAATAAGGCAATAAAAATTGCTTCTAAATGTGTTGGATCATTTAGTGTAAGAGAAAATTGAGCGACGTACGAACTTGTGATGGCAAAGAATAAAAGCGACAGACTGCATAATAAAGGTTGCTATCATAAGGGGCAATATAACATGACATTCTTTTGCACTAAGGGATTTGGCATACAAACAAATAAGCGCATGACAATCTCTACTTCCCTCTGTGAAGGGCCTATCTTTTACTTTTATGCATTTACTTTTATGTAAGAGTCAAAGTATTCTTCCCTCCTTTTTTTATTTTCTCTTTTTGCAAGCACCATGTGGTGAGGAAAGATCTAGGCACATATATCCAGTTGGATATGAGTAGGCATGAGTTATTATATTTGACATCACACTTGAGGTGAATATGTTGGGTGGCGAAACTATAAGCCCCTATATTTCTATGTGTCCGGTTGAAACTTTTTGTTCATGGGTATGCTGTGAGTGTTAGCAATCATAAAAGGTTAAGTGCTGGTTGAGTATGTGGACTTGCCAAAAGGCTCCAACACGTGACCCTTCCTGAAAATATGATCAATTGTAGTTGCAAAGTTGACTGAGAACATAGTTTGTTGGTTTTCAATAAGGATTATGCTTAATACTTCAATGTTGTGATGAATTGTTACTTGTTCATGAGAAGTTATATGATAAAAGTTATACGATAAAAGTTATATGATAAAAAGTTGCATGATATAGCTTTATGATTAAGTTCTTTGCTGTTATAATAATTTGCATGATGCTTCTATGTCAGTATTTTGTTTTTATCGACACCTCTCTCTCTAGGCATGTGGACATGTTTTTCGATTTTGGTTTTTGCTTGAGGACAAGCGAGGTATAAGCTTGGGGGAGTTGATAAGTCCATTTTGCATCATGTTTTCCTACTGTTATTTATAATGTTTTTATGAATAATAAAGCTTTTGGGAGTAATTCTAATGCCTTTTCTCTCATAATATGCAAGGTTTACACAAAGAGGGAGAATACCGGCAGCTGGAATTCTGGACCTGAAAAAGCACGTTAGAGCTACCTATTCTGCACAACTCCAAATAAGCTGAAACTTCATGGAGATTTTTTATGGATTATTTAAGAATTATTAGAGCAAATAATTACCAGAGGGGGCCCACCAGGTGGGCACAACCCACCTGGGCACGCCCTGGTGGGTTGTGCCCTCCTCAGCCCACCTCTGGTGCCCCTCTTCTGGTATCTAAGTCATTTTGACCTAGAAAAAATGGGGGGAGGACTTTCAGACGAAGCACCGCCATCTCGAGGTGGAACTTGGGCAGGAGCACTTTTGCCTTCCGGCGGAGCGATTCCGCCGGGGGAACTTCCCTCCCTGAGGGGGAAATCATCATCATCGTCATCACCAACAACTCTCCCATCTTTGGGAGGGCCATCTCCATCAACATCTTCAACAACACCATCTCCTCTCAAACCCTACTTCATCTCTTGTGTTTAATCTTTGTACCGGAACCATAGATTGGTGCTTGTGGGTGACTATTAGTGTTGATTACATCTTGTAGTTGATTACTGTATGGTTTATTTGGTGGAAGATTATATGTTCAGATACATTATGCTATTTAATACCCCTCTGATCTTGAGCATGATTATTATTTGTGAGTAGTTACTTTTGTTCTTGAGGTCACAAGAGAAGTCATGTTACAAGTAATCATGTGAACTTCATATGTGTTCGATATTTTGATGATACGTATGTTGTGATTCCCTTAGTGGTGTCATGTGAACATCGACCACATGACACTTCACCACATTTGGGCCTAAGGGAATGCATTATGGAGTAGTTATTATATAATGGGTTGCTAGAGTGACAGAAGCTTAAACCCTAGTTTATGCCCTACTTCGTGAGGGATCGATTTAGATCCAAAAGTTTAATGCTATGGTTAGATTTTATCTTAATACTTTTCTCGTAGTTGCGGATGCTTGCGAGGGGGTTAATCATAAGTAGGAGGTTTGTTCAAGTAAGAACAGGACCTAAGCACCGATCCACCCATATATCAAATTATCAAAGTAGCAAACACGAATCAAGCCAACATGATGAAAGTGATATGATGAAATTCCCGTGTACCCTCAAGAACGCTTTGCCTATTATAAGAGACTGTTTTGGCCTGTCCTTTTCCTAAAAAAGGATTGGGCTATCTTGCTGCACTTTAGTTACTGTTACCGTTACTGGCTTGTCAAAAATTATCTTGCTATCAAACTACCTGTTACCGACAATTTCAGTGCTTGCAGACATTACGTTGCTGAAAAAAGCTTGTCATTTCCTTCTGCTCCTCGTTGGGTTCGACACTCTTACTTATCGAAAGGACTATGATTGATCCCCTATACTTGTGGGCCATCATCTGCTTATCGTACACGTTCTATAATCGTGAACTGTTTGAGATGGGCCGCGCATCGTAAACGTAGCACCACAGAATACCGACTGTGATGGCAATGCGATCACAAACGAGTTGCTAGGATGAAGCGTTTTGGATATTCGAGATATCAGAAACAGTTTTATAGGGACAACTATATGCATCAAGGCTCTCTATCCCCGACGGTTTCTGGGTCGTGTGGGAAGGACCCCCCTATCGCAGTCACTCACTTGGCGACTGTTCAAAATGCCATCGCGGAAAGGGGTTATAAACCGTTTGTATAGCACCTCGTTGTACCAGTGAGTAGTGAATTTGAGATCATTCGAGGCAGACATAAAATATATCACTTCAAACCAATTATTGCGGTAACTATTCAAAAAGAAATATATCTCTTGCATCGTCCACAAAGAACATCTGGTGAACTAGTTAGCGTCGGATGCTCGCAACGCGATGACCTGAGTTCGAAATATGTCTTAAAATTTAGATTTTTATTTTTTTAATATATACTTCTTTCGCTACTGTACTGGAAGTGGAACCCACAGAGTACTTAGAATACAAGATTAAGGATTGATTTGTTTCTTTTTAACTTGCAGTACGAATCTGTAGCCACCCTGCAAGTCATGTACACTGTACATGCAATTAACTTTTTATCTTTGAGAATCATACACGCAATTAACTCAAATGGATTGGATGTGACTCTATTATTTCCAGCATAAGAACATCTCCAACGGCAACCGGCAAATTTCCTCCCGCTTCTGTCCGCGGAGGACGACATCCAACGCCAGCGGCATACATTTTCACAACTCTAACCAACCAGAGGAAATTAGTGCAAACACGGACTGATTTCATATAAGCATGAAGGATTTCATATAAAAAAGCCGGATCTTCATATAAACATGACGGATTTCATTACATTTACATGAACTAAGTGCTGCTAATTCGGCTCCTGTGGAATAATTAATACCTAATCTAAATAGCCACCCGCAGATCCCTTTGTCTTCTTCATGTCCGGCAGACACTTGCGGGGTCGACAAAGGTCCTCGCAAGAGACGAAGCAGCCAAGAGACCACCTTTATATGGAGCTGTCGCCTCGGCGGTGGCTTTCATGGGACCCAAGCGGCGGCGGCCTCCCGTGTTCTACTTCTCCTCGATGATGGCGGCGAACACGGAGAAGATGGCCACCGACTCATGGCTCTCCGCGCACCCGGCTTCTGTCTCTGCCTGCATGGCGCTGCCGCAGGCACGGGAGGCGCGACCACAGACACGGTAGGCGCGGCCACCGCAGACACGAGAGGCGCGGTATGATGCAACAGTGACAACGCCCGTGCCGCCGTGTTCGCCGCCGTGCCGGCGTGGAGCAACTCGACACTCCTCATCGAGCTGAACTGGAGCGGTGAGTTGCTGAACCACGCGCCGGCTTGAGGCGGCAACTAGCTCTGTCGGGCCAGGCGAGGTAGGTGAAGCACCGAGCGGCCTCGCTCGTATCCGGAGGGCTTGGCAGGCCACCCAGTCGGCTAGTATGCCGGAGAACGGCTCCTCGGAAGCCATCGGAAGAGTGGAGAAAATGGTGAAGGAGGAGATGGGGGAGCGGCTGAGGGGTGCGATTCTTGCCCGCCGTCTGGCCTCGTTTAAATAGAGGTCAGACGGTAGGAGCTTGGCTGGCGTCTAGCGTCATTTAAACTGAGGGCGGACGGGAGGAGCTCGGCCGGCGTCGCGTTTAATTCCGGCCCGATCATGAATGGACGTGTGGCCGGAGTAGGTTTCTCAGTTTGCATGCGGGTTTAATGGAGGCGTTTGATGGAGGCGAGGAGGCATGTTCAGCCGGGCATGCAGCAGGCGGCGTAGTACTATTTGATTTGACAACTACTAGTAAAATAGGACGGTAAAAATAAATTGAGAAATGCACGGTAAACTAGTAGTAAACCAGGACACTTCCCGATATGGCTTTAATGCAGACAAGGGAGAGGGTAGCGGTTCCCGAAATGTTGAACGGCCAATGATGCATCCTCCTTCAATTAGTAGCATGCTGAGGGAAGTAGGGAGGAGGACGCGAAAAGGAGGCAGCACAATGTGAATGCAATGTAGTTTGGACTCATATAAAGGTGCCCCTCCATTCCAATGCATCCACCACATTGTACGCACCTACGCACCTACACTATGCGCAACAGTGCTCACTTCAGACCCATGGCGGCAATGCGATCTACCGGCCAGTGATTGTGCCAGAGGGTCCACGACGCAGGCCTGCGGCATGGCACCGAGGATCGTCTCCAGAGGGTGTTGGCGACCGGCTGGTTCATGGCCATCTTCAACGCCAGCTACGACTCTCAGTTGGACAAGATGATTGTTGCCACCATCAACAAGTTCACCATCGTGAAGAAGCTCGTGGATGACATTGCCGTACTCCTCCATCCTGCGCGCCAAGGCTCCTCATTTCCTACCACCCTAATCAACCTAAATGGTGAGAAACTCTTTCAAGCACTGGTGGCCCTGTGACTGCCCGCTGATGCGACGAAGAATGTCCACCTCGAGGTCATGCTCGCCGCTAGGGGCCTCGCCCTGCAAGAATTCATCAACATACACATCCACGTGTACGAGGAAGTCGTGTACATAGGCATCTACAAGGCCGGTGAGGACGCTACGACATTGTCCTCTGTCAACCGGCTGGAAGCCTTGGATGCCTTTGTTGAGAAGCACCTTGACCTCGCCACAAAAGCCGCTGCTCCTCATCCACCGGTTGGTGGCCCGGTGCACTGAGTCGAGGAGGAGGAGGTCATTGATTGATTGTCGGCGTGCGGCACCTATGGGACCCCAAGGGACCCCTTTACAATTCGGCAGGGAGAGAGGTATGCACAAAGAGCAGAACCAACGATCAACGCGGGGCGATTTTACCCAGGTTCGGGCCGCTGATCAGCGTAAAACCCTACTCCTGCCTTGTTTTATTATGAGTGTTCTTGAGCCCAGGCTCCAGGAGCGCTTGCGATGAACAGTACATTCAAAGAGCAGCTACGCATGCCGAATGGGCCAGAAGATCCTCCTCCCCTGTAGCAGTTGCCTTGGGCCTCCTTTTATACGCTCAAAGGGGTCACCACAGTGGCAAATGTACATACATTGAGGTGTAAAGTAGCTACAGGGTGATCATACCTAACCACTGACGGATTAGGACGAACGCATTTAATAAACTATGAGGTGTCCGTTTAGGTGTCCTCACTTTCTTGGGGATGGAAAAAGGGGCCATCCCATCAGCACCTCTTAAGCTCTCCTCCACTGGTGCATTGCCACGCATCCAGAGATGGACCCAGTATGTCGGGCTTGTTGCTGTATCGAAGCGGTGGCACAGTAGCAGAATCTTGCCGGGCGCCGAATCTTGCCGGGCGTGAAATCTTGCCGGGCTTCGCAGACCACCCCGGCAAGATCTTGCCGGGGAGGCTGGCTTTCGGATTCCAGCTCTTCCTATCTGCTGATCCTCAGATCTTTGACTTGAGTATTTCTTCGATAGCCTGGGTCAACCTCGAACTGTTCCCCGACAAGCCTTGCCGCGAGTATGGCTACAACTGCCCGTGCACAAGTACGGGGTACTAATGGCCCAATACTTAGTACACCGACAGGAGCGCCCGGGCCTAGGCCACACACGAGTGCTAGGCGTTGTTGGGCTAGGCCCAAATAGTGCATGGGCACACGTGGTAGGGAATTAACTGCTCGTAAGTATCCCGCTTACTGTGCCCCCCACTACGCGCGCTAAATATGTGACATGGGAAGCGTGCGTTGAAAGGCTGCAACTGCAACGTGCCTGCAGAGGCGTATTCACATTGGGGAGTAAAAGAGGCGGCCTCGCACCTTCCCCATAAAAAGGGAAACTGCAGAGGCACAGCCTATTTACCCCCCTCTTCTTCTCAATCTGGCCTCCGCCATTATCTTCCCTTCTCGAGCTCAGAGCCAGACTTCTCCCCATCCGCTCTTTGTTTCCGTACCCGCTCGATCCTTAGACTCCGCTCTCGTAGTCGCCATGCCGCCCAAGGCTAGCAAGGCCAAAGGCAAGAGCAAGGAGACGAAGGCCAATGTCCCGGAGAGCGAACTTGTGAAGATGCGAAAGAAGTTCGTCGTCTTTGCTCCGACGCTCGATGCGAGGGCTTTGAAGAACCGATACCAGTGCATGTGGGCGAAGGGGACACAAGCTCATCCCGCAACGCGCGTAATTCCAGGTTCTTGTTCCAAGGGCGGCCCTGACAGATATCTTTTCTTCACCGCTTACTTCTATTGCGGACTCTGTCCCCCATTCTCTGATTTCTTCAACGATATTATGTACACATACGGCTTCCACCTTCTTGATTTCACGCCGAACACCGTAATGTGCATGTCCATCTTCGCTCATCTTTGCGAAAACTTTGTCGGAGTAGTTCCCAACACCGCCCTTTTCCGCCATTATTTTATCCCTCGCATCCAAAAGGGGGAGGCCCTTTCCAGTTCTATCGCCTGGATCCCACGAGCTTGGAATAAGGAGATATACCCGGATGGAGTTCAACGTGAGAAGTGGGACAAATGGCAGTCTGAGTGGTGCTGGATCAAGGAATCAGATCCCCATCCGTTCTGTTCGCCTCGTCGGCAGAAGGTAGTCTGCGGCAGTGACTGGAGCGATCTCGCCGCGGAAGACGAGAGGCTCACAATTGCCACCACCAGGATCCTTCGCCTGAAAGCTGCCGGGCTTACAATGGAGATGATCGGCTTCGATTTCCTCCACCGCCGCATCGCCCCCCTACAGAGCAGGGGAAGACCAGCTTGGGAGTATCGGAACGCAGCGGATATCATGAGGCTGCGCCTGAGATTGAACTACAATCTGACGACCATGCAGCTCGGCGCTCTTCGCCACAAGCTATTCTAGCGTGATGACAAACATCGGTTGCCGGCAAGAATTGTTCCTTTGTGCAACAACTCCGCGCTGGGGTCGATCATTGCCTTTATGCCAATGTTCAATGCCCATGGTCTTGATGTGACTTGGGCCGAGCCAACCAAAGAGGAAGCACAAAAGTTCTTCGACAACTTGTCGGAGAGGGCCGTCCGGGAAGAAACGGACCTCATTCGCACCACCACTGACGAAGAAGTGGCATATATTGCCTCTAGGGTGGAAGAAGCGAATCTTGCCGCGGAGGCCGGAAGCTTTGGTTTCACAGAATGGGAGACCAGTGAAGCAGAGGTTGTGATGGAAGAAGAACCTGCCGGGGAGGCTGAGGCTGCCAGGGAACAGAGCAGCGCGGCTGCTTAGGGCTCGTCCGATGAGGATACAGCCGAAGGAGAGCCGCAGGAGGAGCCCCCAGCTCTGAAGAAGACCAAGCGCATTCTTCGAAAGGCCGCTTCTGGCATCCCGGCAAGCCAACCTTCGTCGAGCAGCGAGGCTCCCAGCAAGAAGGCGGCCGGCAAGACTGCGCCGTGGCAAGGAGTCCGTCAGCAACCTGCGCGGCGCGCGAGACCTGCACCTGCGACAACTGCTGAGGCGGCAGGGGCGTCTCACACAGCCACACCGGAGGCTGAGGTGGTGGAATCACGCCAACCTCCTGCGCCTGCTACAGCCAAGCGACCCAGGACCCCTCCTCCGCCCCCTCACACGGACACAGCACCGGAGGTTGATTTCGACATCTCCGGCTTTAGCCCGGAACGGGAAGAGGAAGAGTAAGTGTCCTGTCATAGCCTTTATCTTCCAAATCTTAGAGTAATCTCATAGCCTTGTTTTGCCTTGTCTCCGCAGCGATGCAGAAACCTTGGCGGAAAGGGCGGCTAAGAGGTTGAGAACTTCCACGGGCGACGAGCCCCCGGCTGGCTCTACGAGCGCGCCAGAAATTTTCGTCGTCAGCCCGGAGCTCAACCCTCAATGCAGCCCCTAGCGCAGCCCCCAGCGTGAGTTCTCCACTCGTTTTCTGCTAACGGGCGCTGAGGTTTTTACCCTTGCTGCTGATATCCTTGGGCTTGCAGGAGAAGAACATCAACAGGGAGAGGTGGAAACCGCCCCTGTCGTGCCACCTTCGTCTACCACGCCTCCAACAAGCGCATCTCCGGCAAGAGTTATCACTGATGAGGCTATCCTGGTTGAGGAAGGGCCGGTATACATGGATACCAGCAACATTTCCCCGGCAACAAACACTGCCGGGAGGGGCGAGGCCACCTCTCAACAACTCGACACAGGTAACTGTTTGCCTTAGAGCACTTGCTATCCTTTTCTTTATCTTTCTTTATTTTTGTCTCCTTGGACTTCAATCTTAATCTTATTTGATTTCCTTCCTTCGTCCTCCAGAATTCCCTGTGATGGAACACATGGATGTCAACGTTGTCATCGAAGAGACCGCCAGAGACGCCGCCGCCGAAGCTGACAGGATCGCCGCTAGCGAGGCCGCCAAAGACGCCACCGCCAAGGTCGGCGGAACTGTTGCCGAGGAAGCCGCCAAGGAATCTGCCGAGAGGGCCGGCGAGGAAACTGATGACCGTACTAATGGCATTCCTGCCGCAGGAGTGCCAGGCGCTACATCAGCCACACAGCCCCCAGCCACCGGCGAGACGAACGTCAAGGACCAACCATCGATGTCCGAAGCCCCCTCATCAAGCAAATATCTCAAGGTCGGCAACAACTTATTCATCAACTTGCCGGGCACGGCAAACATTGAAACGTCGACCAGAGGGGAAGTCTTTGATGAAGAAATCATCACCGCTGCCGGGCTCGAGATTGTTGATGATCCAAGCGCCAGCAGTGGCAAATCTGAAGAGGATCAGCTCCTCCAGGCCATGGGCGAAAATTTCCGCAAGCTCCAAGCACTCCACCGTGCTCGGAAAGAGAAAGCAGATTCCAGAATGGCAGTTGTCGAGGCAGCCGAAGCAGATTTTCAGAGGCGCGTCGAGCAAATGCAAGTCTGGTACGCCGAGGCCCTTCAATAGTTGACTGCCAGCCGGGAACAAGTGAGCCAAAACTGGACAGAAATCCTCTTGAAACAATCTGACCTGGAGAAAGCGCAGGAAGAAGCTGCACAAAGAACTGCCGCTGAGGATGCTCTCCTGACGGAGCGTCGCATTGCACTTGATGCCCATGAGGAAGATCTTGTCGCACATGAGCAGGCACTCGCCGCCAAGCTCCGCGGCAAAGATGAGGAGGTCGATAAGCTCATCGCGCAGCGGATCCAGGAGCTGGAGCAAAAGCACAAGGAGGCGCTCGAAGCTCTAACTGTAGATCACGCCGGCAAGTTCAAGGAGGCCGCCGATGCTGCAGAGGCTGCCAAGAACAAGCTGAGCGACAAAGTGAAGAAGCTGGAAGTGGATCTTGAAGAGCACGGCAAGGAGCTCTCGACGCTCAAAGGGGACAGGGAGAAAACTCTCCATAGCCTGGCGGAGATGCAAGTTGCCATGTCCGACAAGACCAAACAGCTCACTTCAGCCAACGATGCCATTGCCGATCTGAAGCTAAAGCTGACCACGCTGGAGAAGTCCCTCAAGGACGGCAGGGCCCGCGAGAAGGCCCTAAGCAGAGATCTTCAGGAAGAAAGGAACTTGCTTAAGAGCGCCGCCGCCGCCCAAATTGACTATGAAAAGGGAGTGAAAATCTGGACTGATCGTCTTGTCGACGCCGCAGAGAGGCTCACTGCACAGTTGTCAACCATGGGGCAGGATGGCCTGCAAAACTTCAGTTATTCCACTGAAGAAAGGATATCTTCGAGCGCCAGGTTGACCATGTTCTTCGAAAGCATCGTTGACGCTTTGAAGCTGCTACAGTCCAATCGAGCGACCCAACTGGCCAATGAATCCCGCAAACTTTGCCGGGCCGTCCTCCGCAAGGTACTCGTCAAGGTGGTATATAATAACCCTGGCATTGATCTCACCAACATGCTCGACCACTTGCCGAAGGATGTAGATCTTAGGTCACTTGAGGAGCTTGTCGCGCCCATCCTTGAGAAAGTAGATTCAATCAAGAGGATCGAGGGCCGACGCAGGGACTAGCTGCCCCATTTTCCCTTGTCGTCGCCATTCCATGCCAAAAGACAACCAAGTCTTATGTTAGATCCGCGGCAACTTATTGATGTAATATAACTTGTGTATGTTTGGGTATATGCATGCTATTTCCCTTGTCTGATTCCTTTATGTACGGAATATACCCTACGCTTACTGAAAACTTGCCAGCGCGCAACCTGCCGCGAGCGCTGGGTGCGGGACTTCAGCAGCCTGCTGGAGGTGCAACGGCCGGCAAGGCATCTTGGCGTTCTCAGTGCAGCCACTTAAATTGTTGAGCGGACTCGAAACAAAACAAGGGCGCAACCGATTACGACAAGGGTTCCTTCGCGTGCAGGTTTTCCATACAAAAGTCGAAATCGCCTAAGGAAAATAACTTTGTAACAAAGGAAACTTGCTTTAAGTTATAGAACTTAGCTTTCTGTCCTTGTTCTTCCTCCGGTAAGGCGTCAATTCTGAACGTCGCCAACTGGTACACATATCCTCCTCCCCCCCGGCAAACGTGCACGCGAGGAATCCTTCTGTCTTTAAAGAAGAGAAAATGAAGATATGGAACCTTGGCGGTTCGTTAGAGCTTACCGGGAACAAGTGTCATACAACATCTTAGATAAGCGTGCATATATATATATGAACATGGAAATCGATAAGGAAATGCACAACACTTAAACTTATTCATCTGGGCTCAGTGTCTGCGCCTGGCTTTGTACAAAGGATTACATGCCTCGCCGGCAAGACTTGTACAAAAAGGTGGTTGCCGGGATCCCCCGGCAACAGCGCCTTATGGGTTCGACATTCGAGGAGTTGCTCACTGGAACGCCATCTTTGGTCTCCAGGCGGACAGCGCCGGGCCTGGTGACTCGTACTACCCGATAAGGGCCTTCCCACTTCGGCGTCAACTTGTTTGAATTCTTGGCGGACTGAATCCGTCGAAGAACAAGGTCGCCTTCCTCAAGGCTTCAGGCATGAACTTTGCGGCTATGGTAGCGACGCAAAGCTTGCTGGTAGCGTGCAGCTCGCACAGCAGCCTGAAGACGATTCTCCTCAAGGAGCACAGCGTCATCTTGCCGCAGTTGCTCTTGCTCAAGCTCATGATAAGCGAGCACTCGAGGTGATTCGTATATGAGTTCCGTGGGGAGAACTGCTTCCGCTCCATAGACCAGAGCGAAGGGTGTCTGGCCGGTGGCTCGATTTGGTGTTGTTCTGATTGACCAAAGAACCGCCGGCAACTCATCAATCCAGCGTCTTCCGCACTTTCTCAGCCTGTCAAAGGTTCTGGTCCTGAGACCATGCAGCACTTCAGCATTAGCCCTCTCCGCTTGGCCGTTACTTCTCGGGTGAGCAACAGAGGCAAAACAAATTTTGCCGCTAAGGTCTTGGACGTACTGCATGAAGGTGCGACTTGTGAATTGCGTACCGTTGTCGGCGATGATCCTGTTGGGCACACAGAAATGGCAAACTATTCCTTTAAAGAACCTGACGGCTGATTGCGCTGTCACCTTCCTCACCGCTTCCACCTCCGGCCACTTTGTGAACTTGTCGATTGCAACGTACAAGTACTCAAAGCCCCCGGTAGCACGGGGGAAGGGGCCCAATATGTCGAGCCCCCAGACCGAAAATGGCCAGGAGAGAGGGATCGTCTGAAGAGCTTGAGCTGGCTGATGTGATTTCTTCGAATAAAACTGGCACGCTTCACACTTGGTTACTAGTGCAGTTGCATCCTGGAGAGCGGTGGGCCAAAAGAAACCTTGCCAGAATGCTTTCTCGACAAGTGCTCTTGATCCTATGTGGGAGCCACATACGCCTCCATGTATCTCTGCCAACAGCTCTAGTCCATCCTCCCGAGGAATACACTTCAATTTCACACCGTTCGGTCTCTTTCTGTACAGGACGTCATCGACGAACTTGTACATAACAGACCGACGGGCTACTTTTTCCGCCTCTTCCTGTTCTTCACGGAGTTCTCCTGTCTGAAGGAAATGGACAATGTGTTGCGCCCATGCTGGAGCCTGGGGCTCGACAGCTAGGACTAAAGGCATCTCTTTCGCCAGGGGAACATTTGTCTCGACAGCGAAAGTGTGAGGTTTCGCCGGAGCCTGTCGTTCCCCGGCAGGTTTGTTGCTGATCCCGGCAAGTTCCTTGCTGGCGGCTCCAGGGAGCTCTACCGGAAAGTACTATCTAGAATTCAACTTTCTTCTCTTTTCTTGCCGCATTGATGGCGCTACAGATGGTTGAGTCAAATGGAGCACAAAAGTTCCTGGTTCCAAAGGCAACTTGAGGGCAGCGCGCTTCGACAGGTCGTCAGCAATACTGTTTTCGGCACGAGGAATGTGCTTCATTTGCAGACCGTCAAAGCGCTCTTCCATTTTTCTCACTTCATCCACGTAAGATTGCATCAATGGGCTCTGATAATTCTTGTTAACTTGCCTAACAACAAGCTATGAATCGCCTCTGATGATGAGCTTCTTGATACCAAGGTCCGCCGCGATCCTGAGGCCGGCAAGCAGCCCCTCATACTCCGCAGTGTTGTTTGTCGAACTCTCCCAGGGAAAATGCATCTGGATTACATACTTGAGGTGCTCTCCGGTGGGTGCGACAAGCAGCACGCCAGCACTGGCACCTTGCAACGAGAAAGCCCCGTCAAAGTACATAACCCATTCTCGATCAATTTCCTTGCCGGGGAGAGTCATTTCTTGAACTTCTTCGTCTGGCGTTGGGGTCCATTCCGCAATGAACTCTGCCAAAGCCCTGCTCTGAACTGTCGAAGTACTTTCAAACTTGAGACCAAAGCTTGACAACTCCAACGCCCACTCCACAATCCTGCCGGTTGCCTCTGGATTTCGCAAAATCCGTTGCAACGGAAAGCGAGTGACGACGGTGATTTCATGTGCTTGGAAATAATGGCGCAACTTCCTTGAGGCCATAAGGAGGCCGAAGAGCAACTTCTGCACACCAGAGTATCTTGACCTAGCTCCATGCAAGAGGGAGCTAACAAAATAAACTAGGCGCTGCACCACCTTTTTCTTTTGCACTGGTCCTTCTGACTGCGCAGATCCTGCCTTGCCGAGATCAACCCTTGCCGGGGAAGATCCTGCCATGTCACTTGGCTGTCCCGCCGCTGGTATTGCCTCCTCATCAGCTTCTCTCTGTGCCACTAACGCAGCACTAACCACTTGATTTGTCGCTGCCAAATATAGCAGCAACGGCTCTTGTGGCTTAGGTGCGACTAGTGTTGGCGGAGAAGAAAGGTATTTCTTCAAATCTTGGAGCGCAGCCTCCGCCTCCGGAGTCCATTTCATTGGACCTGCCTTCTTCAAGATTGTGAAAAGGGCAGGGCGTGCTCAATAGATTTGGAAATAAACCTGCTTAGGGCAGCAACACAACCGGCAAGACGACGCACATCCTTGACACGTCTTGGCGCTTCAATCTGCTCAATAGCTTTGATCTTGTCGGGGTTCGCTTCGATCCCTCATTGAGATACACAGAATCCGAGAAGCTTGCTGGAAGGAACACCAAACACGCACTTCTCAGGATTGAGCTTTAAATTGATCTTGCGCAGATTTGCAAATGTCTCTTCTAGATCTTGTATGAGCATCGCTTTGTTCTTGGTTTTGACCACTATATCATCCATATATGCCTCCATATTTCTATGGAGCTGAGGCTCAAAACCAATTTGGACTGCTCTCGCAAATGTAGAACCAGCACTTTTCAACCCGAAAGGCATTCGTATAAAACAATACGTGCCACATGGGGTGATAAATGCGGTCTTTTCTTCATCTTCTTTTGCCATGAAGATCTGATGGTACCGTGAGTAGGCATCAAGGAACGACAGTAGGTCACAACCAGCAGTGGAGTCCACAATCTGGTCGATGCGCGGCAAGGGAAAGGGATCTTTTGGACAGGCTTTATTGATGTCTGTATAATCAATACATAGCCTCCATTTCCCATTCGCCTTGCGCACTACAACCGGATTAGCCAACCACGTTGGGTGAAGCACTCCTCTGACCAATCCTGCCACTTCCAGCTTCCTGATTTCTTCGGCAATAAATTCTTGCCGCTCCAAGGCTTGCTTCCTAACCCTCTGCTTGATGGGCCGCGCGTGAGGACAGACAGCAAGGTGGTGCTCAATTACCTCCCTGGTAACACCGGGGATGTCAGACGGTTGCCATGCAAACACGTCGACATTCGCCCGCAGGAAGGCAATGAGCGCGCTTTCCTATTTGTCATCTAGGGTGGAACTTATGGTGAAAGTTCCTCCCGTTCCGTCCTCCCTGACGGGCACCTTCTTGGTCTCTGGTGGAGCAGCCTTGGATTTCTTGTTCTTGCCGGTGGAACTCTCTGGTGCGTCCTCAACGGAAGTGCAGCACTCCGAGGAGGTGCGCTTGCTGGAGTTCACGCCAAGATTCTTGCCGGTCTTCTTCTTCCCCCCGGGAGTCCCAGCGCCAGAAGCAGATGCCTTGACGGCAGGTGCTGCAACTGCTTCCCGGTAAAGTTGGTCGGCACAAATGAGCGCATCCTTTTTATCAGAGTGGATAGTGATGACACTCAACGGCCCGGGCATCTTCAGCACATTATACGCAAAGTGTGATGCCGCCATGAACTTAGCCAGCGCTGGGCGACCAAGGATCCCATTGTATGACATAGGGATCTTGGCGACATCAAACACTACCTTCTCTGTCCTGTAGTTGAGCTCGCTACCAAATGTCACCGGTAGCGTAATCTTGCCCTTTGGCTGGGTTCTTCCTGGATTGACCCCTTGAAAACGTGCCCGTTTCCTCGAGATCTTCATCAGGAATTTGGAGCCTCTTGAGCACATCCGGCAAGATTAGGTTCAGTCCGGCCCCACCGTCAACTAGCATTTTTGTCACCTTGAGGTTGCGGATTGTCGGTGAGACCAACAATGGCAAGCACCCGACCGCGGTTGTGCGATCAGGGTGATCCTCGGCGTCAAAAATGATAGGCGTGTTGGACCACTTCAGGGGCATACATGCGTCGAACGATGGCTCTGTTGCAGTAACTTCTCGCACCCACTGTTTAAGTCGACGGTGGGAAGAATGCAACGAGGCGCCTCCGTCAATACACATTGCTTCTGTAGCTTTCTGAAATTCTTGCTCACTGGACTCATCATCTTCCTCATCATCATCATAACCCTCTTCATTGTCACGGCCTCGAGCGGGCCTCTCCCTCTGTTGCTTGGCCTTGCCGCGGAGACCCCCTCGGCCACCGCGCTTCTTGCCGGACCCCTCAGCACCGTCATGGGCTTTCTCCTTATTGCGCCTTTCATACTCAGCTCTCTGCTTCTCGACAAGCTACTCAACTTGTTGGCAGTTTTGGAGATCATGGCCCTTGGTGCGATGGATCTTGCAATACTGCTTGCCGGAGCTTTCCGACTTGTCGGCAGCCGCCAAGGCCTGGCAGGAGGAGCACCTGGCAAGTTCCTTGCCGGGGTCGTCAACCTTGGCCTTCTTGACGGTGCCATGGTTGCCGGATTCCTCGACAACAAGCACGGCCTTGCCTCTGCGCTTCTTGTTTCGCCGCCGGCCCTTCCTTGGCGGAGTTGCAGCGTCTTCATCTTCTGATTCGCCCCCTGCACCAACAGCCTCGCCAGGGAGTTTCCTCCCTTCCTCAGCTCGAGCGCACTTGTCGGCCAAAGCGTAAAGCTCGGCAATACTCCTGACCTTGTTCATCACCAGCTCTTCACGCATTTTGCGGTTGCGCACATTTCTGATGAAACGCGCTAACAACAGTGGCAGGGTGAATGTCAGGAATATTGTACTGCACCCGGCTTAACCTCTGGATAAACTTGCGCAGGGATTCGCCCTCCTTCTGAGGGATGATATGCAAATCACTCTCTTGGCCAGAAGCTTGGTGGCCTCCAACAAAGGCGCCAACAAACTGATGGCACAGATCTGACCAAGAAGAAATAGAATTCTCTGGCAGATGCATCAACCACGACCTAACATTGGGTTTGAGCACCAACGGGAAGTAGTTGGCAAGTATCTTGTCGTCTCGACCCCCGGCAGCCTGCACCGCAATGGTGTAGATGCTCAGGAACTCCGAGGGGTGAGTCTTGCCGTCATATTTCTCCGGGACCTCTGGCTTGAAGGTTCGAGAATTGGGCCACTGGACTTGCCGCAGCTCACGGGTAAACACTGGAGTACCTACCTCGTAAGGTAAGTCGCCTGCGTCCCCTGGTGCAGGCTCGTCAACAGCGGGCCCTGCGCGCTTATCAGATTGATAGTGCGCTTCCCGTCGCCGCTCGATGGTAGTTCGAGCGTCCTCTTTGCTTCATTCCTAGAGAGCCTGCCGCTGATCGCGGCGCATCCGCGGATCGGACGACGCTGTGGAGTCATCATCACGGCCATCAGTCCACCGGGTTGTCAACCGCCGCTGGTGTCATGGAGGGGAGTGTACCGTGGTCGCACCACCTCCGGTTTTCTCCATATCGGCTCGCGCCGGATCGATGGACCGCCGTTGTGAGGGCCCTGCCTCCTGCGGCCCATCCTTGTTGGCGAAGCCAATGAGACTCTGGATAGTAGCTCGCCACTCCTCCATCTTCTCCGGAGTAGGAGGGAAATCGAGGAGCAGCTGCGCACGCGCCAAAGCTTCCGCTGGTGTAGGTGGCGGCGACAGGTGCGAAGTACGCGAGGTGCTCTGACTCCTAACCATGTGAGAAGGAGCACCGTCACGATCACGCGACCGCGCGCCACTTCCGCCAGCAGTTTGATGCGCATGCTGGGTCTGCGCACCTTGGGATCGATGCGCAGAAGTCCTTTCATGGGGACGCCCTGAACCACCAGCGCCATGGCGCTGCTCATCGCGCACGACTTGGGTAGGTCGTGACGCTTGCGCCGGCGCGAGAGTCCTAGGAGGCGTCCTCCAATCTCTGGAGTTCGTTGCACCACCCGTGGGCAGTACAGCTCCATCTCTGGATCCAGCGGCGTGTGGGTTGCTGCTGCCGCTGCGAACGATGCCGCTCACCTGGCTTGGATCACCGGAACGCCGTGGTGGCTCTAACCCTCTTCCTTCTGCATCTACACCGTCGCCCGTACGCGAGGGCGCAGGCAAAACAGATGTAGATGGTTGCGCCGTTGCGGCACTCTTCTTCTTAGGTGGCATGATGATGAAGATGATGAAGAAACTAAGGCGCCGATCACTGGATCAGCTTCGCACAACCTTCTTCCACCTACCTGGCGCACCAAAGATGTCGGCGTGCGACACCTATGGGACCCCAAGGGACCCCTTTACGATTCGGCAGGGAGAGAGGTATGCACAAAGAGCAGAACCAACGATCGACGCGGGACGATTTTACCCAGGTTCGGGCCGCTGATCAGCGTAAAACCCTACTCCTACCTTGTTTTATTATGAGTGTTCTTGAGCCCAGGCTCCAGAAGCGCTTGCGATGAACAGTACGTTCAAAGAGCAGCTACGCATGCCGAATGGGCCAGAAGATCCTCCTCCCCTGTAGCAGTTGCCTTGGGCCTCCTTTTATACGCTCAAAGGGGTCACCACAGTGGCAAATGTACATACATTGAGGTGTAAAGTAGCTACAGGGTGATCATACCTAACCACTGACGGATTAGGACGAACGCATTTAATGCACCATGAGGTGTCCGTTTAGGTGTCCTCACTTTCTTGGGGATGGAAAAAGGGGCCATCCCATCAGCACCACTTAAGCTCTCCTCCACTGGCGCGTTGCCACGCATCTAGAGATGGACCCAGAATGTCGGGCTTGTTGCTGTATCAAAGCGGTGGCACAGTAGCAGAATCTTGCCGGGCGCTCAATCTTGCCGGGCGTGAAATCTTGCCGGGCTTCGCAGGCCACCCCGGCAAGATCTTGCCGGGGAGGCTGGCTTTCGGATTCCAGCTCTTCCTATCTGCTGATCCTCAGATCTTTGACTTGAGTATTTCTTCGATAGCCTGGGTCAACCTCGAACTGTTCCCCGACAAGCCTTGCCGCGAGTATGGCTACAACTGCCCGTGCACAAGTACGGGGTACTAATGGCCCAATACTTAGTACACTGACATTGATGCATCTTTCTTCTTGCCTCCTGTAATCACCACTGCGATCGCATCGTCGTGACCTTAATTCTTATTGTACTATTGCATTGCTGTTCCAGTTGATAAAGGCATGTGTGATCCCGTTGCTCACATTTGGCATCAATTATATGCATCACTGTAACTAGTACTCCCTCCGTCAATTTATAAGTTGTGCTTACCTTTTGCATCAACTTCGTAATTTAAGTACGATGCTTGACCCGACCTACGCTCTACTCGAAAATTCAAAAACTGAGACCGAACTTATAAATTCAAAACTACTCGTGCAGCACGCCTGTCACGTTCGCAAATTCAAAACAAGAAACTGGAACACGTACATGAAGCATGTCCCTTCCTCGTCACATACCACACTGTCGTTCCGGCCCCCTGGTCAACTCGCATTGGCTAAGCTTTATATCACTACAAGATGTGGGACCGCATGTGACCAAACCGATGATGCGCCAACCTAGCTACTACTACTGTACCCTGCTTATCGGGCGGGAAAAGCCCCGCCCTAGCATTTCCATTCGTCATTTCTATCTATCGATCGCGCCAAGGAGCAGAACCAAATGTTACAATTTATACATGTTTAAAAGGAAAAGGCGTGTCGCGTTCGCGTCGCACCCCCACACGCCCGGGAATCAGGAGTACTCCACGGTCCGTCCGGCACGCCACATAGATATGGAAGGCGTGTTGCCTAACATTTTCACTTCCATGTGGGACCGCAGTTGAGCAAGCCGACTATCGGCAAACCGCACCCCACCCGCCGCGTCGGAAAGCAGAAACGAGGAGGGGAAGATCTAGCTGTAGCACGGAAGCCAAGAAATTTGGTGTCAGATGGGACTCGTTGATAGAGTACGAGCACTCCGTACTACTCCTACTACGAAGTTTGTACTACTACTACCACCACTATAGAACTAGGTACGTGCACGGCACAACATCGTAGGAACAAAAAATGGGAAGATCTTGTTTTGGGTGATTTATCTTGCTTTTCAGTCAACGTAGTATGAATAATATGATGTGGGGGGCACCCATGAAGCCACGTGGCATGTCTGGAGGTCTTATTGAGAGCTTCTTGTGTGGATCGATCACACTGTTGTGCTGCTCGTTCGAGAAGAACGTGTATGGGTACAATTAGGTTATAGTAGATCCGAATCGCAGCCACCTGGACCATTGGATCAACGTCAATCAACAGTTTATATTGTGTACGTGCAAATACACACATTAACTACACAAAAATAATGAATATATAATATATAATGCATAATACCACATATTGGATTTCTCTAAAGTCAAACTTTGTATACTTTCAACAAGTTCATAGGAAAAAGTATTAACATATACACCACCAAATATGTATCAGTTGATTCATCATTGCTTTTATTTCCACATCATGTAAATTTGTTAGTGTAAATGTGCATATTGTTTTCACCAAATTTGGTCAAGCTTTATAAAATTTTGCTGCAGTCAAAGCTATGTACGAAGTAAATTACAAACGGAGGGAGTGGAATAGATATAGATATAACTATACGGATAAAAAATATAGTAATATAGTCTATATATATATAGATAAGGCTACTACTGTTTTTCTAGGTTAGAACTCGCGTTGTTGTGTACACATTGTTTTGCTTCGCAATAATTTACATTTGCAGGGTGTGTAGGACTACCGCCTTGTTCAGATCCTATACCAGCAACCCCACCATTATCCTTAATTAATTCATATTGGCAATTAAGATTGCATTATCTTAGTTCTAGCCGATTCTTCGGTTGCTTGGAGGAATTCCATCTCATTATTCAGGTTAATTTTGTGCATACAACAAGATCATCGACCATCGAAGATTGGTTTAGTAATGATTTTCGATTTGTATCACCGGGTACGATATAGCTGTATCATCAACGTCAAAATCCACCAAATCGATACTTATCTCGACTATCATTGAAAGATTGAGTCACCATCATAAGACAACCACCTAGACAATTCCTTCCCTCAAACATACACATGAGTAGCCATCTCATTATCCAGGTCCACGCCTCCCTCTTTCTCTCGAAACACACACAACTCTCCACACGATGCGTGTCTCTTGGTCTCTCTCACATCCCATGAAAAAAGGCACACCGCCACTCTCTTCTTCTTGCTACCCCCGTCTATGTAGTTAGGTCTCCTTGCCACAAACAAGCATTCATCTCTCTCTTTACTATCTCTTTCTACCACACATAACCTTCCACCCCCTAACCAACCGTGCTGTCGAGGTCTATCCAGCTCTCTCACACGCAAATCGACGCTGTCTGTGGGTCCCTTCATCACACACACACTATCGCCAATACAAAAAAAGACACATCCGTGACATTTTGGCCCGAACGAATTTTTTTCTGTCATGGTTATGACACTTCTATGACGA
This sequence comes from Thinopyrum elongatum, assembly GCA_011799875.1. Classification (NCBI taxonomy): domain Eukaryota; kingdom Viridiplantae; phylum Streptophyta; class Magnoliopsida; order Poales; family Poaceae; genus Thinopyrum; species Thinopyrum elongatum. Next base: position 503,644,432 of record CM022303.1, read on the forward strand.
TAATTGTGACAAAACCATGTATCATCATAGATGTGGTGGGCTCCTACTTCTATGACAAAAAATCATGACAGAAAATGCGTTTTTCGTCCTGGGCGGGCCGGGGACACACCTGCATGACATTCTTTGGGCCGTCCATGACATAAAAAATCATGGTAGAAGTGAGGGCGAGGAAATTTTCGCGGAGTTCCCGGTTACGGTGGGTGGTCGGGCCGAGCGATGCAGTGTGGTTTGCGCGTTTCTCTCTCGTATGTGCGCGTGGTGCGAGCCGTGTTCGCTATAACTGAACCCGAGTGAGAGAGGCGGTCGCTTACTGAACCCGTGTGATCGCGTGGTGCTACGTACTAAAGCCGATCGATCGATCCCTTTGATGCTAACTGAACTAGAGCGATTCCTTGGCTGCATGGTGCTGCTAACTGAACCCGAGCGATCTCTGAAGCCGATCGAGCCCCCGTGTGAGGCCACCCGGTTTGTTGGGTTGCCTCTGGGTAAACAGTGCCCGTTGCTGCCACGCGCGTGATACGTAGAACGGGTCAAGACGTGGTGAGTCGACCTAGCTGGTTGGTTGGCTGTGGATGAATAGTTCCCAGTGGGGGTTGGATATGAACAGGACCCCGGCTGTGTGTAGGCGGTTGCCGCTGGATGAACAGGACCCCGTGGTAGTAGGCGGTTGCCGCTGGATGAATAGGACCCCGTGGTAGTAGGCGGTTGCCGCTGGATGAACAGGACCCCGAGGAGTCCGCCACACCCTAGCCGGTTGGGGGTGGATGAACAGGACCCTGTGGAGGCTCTATGAACAGTAGCCGCAGGAGTCTGGAGGACGACGGTGGATGAACAGTAGCCCGTGGAGTCCCGTTTTGTGGGTACGCCACACCCCTACCGATGAACAGGACCCCGTTTCGACCCTAGGCGCTTCAACACAAGTCCGTTTCCCCCGTTTTGCGGTATGCCACACCCCAGGACCCCGTTTCAACCCTAGGTGGTTGAACAGAAGTCCGTTTCTTCCGTTTTGCGGTACGCCCAGACCCCTCCCGATGAACAGGATCCCATTTCGACCATGGTCGGTCGAACAAAAGGCTGTTTCCTCTGTTGTGCGGTACGCCAGACCCCGTCTCGGTTGTTCCGTCCAAGCCGGTTGGCTCCTGTTGAACAGGACGCATTCCGACCCAACCTGTTGCCTCGCGATGAACAGGACGCTGTTTCTCCGTTCCGACCCACCCGGTTGGCTGCCCAATGAACAGGACGTTGTTGCTGCCGTCCATTGCCTCTCCATCTACACGAGCCCTGGCCGTCCGTATATATGCGCGAGTACGCGTTCGAGACCACGCCCGTATGTACATACGTGGCCGTATTTTTTGCCCTGTGGCTGTACATACGTTTACATGATTTAGATGGGACTGCCTGAACTGCTACGTCGGGTGCTCTACTACGACACGTGCCGCTACTTTCTCGGCCATGGTTCATACTTGCAGAGAGACCGATCGACCAGTATGTACGTACACGGTCGCGACCAGACAGACAACGCTACGTACGCTTCGACCGGATGGGTCCCAGCAGTCAGGGAGGATAAGGAGGCACTTCCTTGCATGTGAAGATATAGCTGGTGGGTCCCAGCTGTTAGGGGGAACAATCATTTTTTGCCCGTAATATGGACGCACTTCATTGCGTGCGAAGATGTAGCTGGTGGGTCCAGCTGTCAGCCTCACCGTGTACAGTCGTCTTCTGATGGCTGTCGTTCATTCACAATGTTGACCACGCCGCACGGAGAGCACTAAGGCGGTGGACGACGGCGAGGCCTGGTAAGGGAACGATGCGTAGCCGAGGAAGACGAGGCAGTGAATGCCCACACGAAGGGGAGTACGAGGGTTCACTGGTTCCGCTGCGGTGTGAGGCTGCCGTCGCCGGAGAATAACATGGGGTGTGGGTGAGTAGAGGGAAGGCCTGGCTTGTAGTGGGATTAGGGTGGGGCGGTGAGGCCTGCGCGGCAGCACTGCCACCCACGGGAGGCAGAAGCAGGTTGTCCCCCGGCGCTGGTTTTGGCGGCTGGACCAAGAAGATCAGAGGTTGAAGAAGCAACACGGCTGTTGGATTAACATCCAATGGTCCAGCTGCTAGAATCATTTGTTGACTAAGTTGACAAAGCCCTGCGTACGCGTCAGCTTAGTAGGCCCACAAGTCAGCGTAATAAGGAGGCACTTGCTTGTGTGGGTCCCTACTGTCAGCCTCTCCACTTACATACCTCTTCCGATGGCTGTCATTTGTTGACCATGTTGACCATGCCGCGTCGAGAGCACCAACGCGGTGGACGACGGCGAGGCCCAGGAAGGGAATGACCCGGAGCCGGCGAAGCCATAGCAGTGGATGCCTGTGAGGCTGCCATCGCCGGAAAATAACAGGAGGTGCGGGTGGGTAGAGGGATGGCCTGGCCAGCGGTGGGAGTAGGGTGGGCCAGTGAGGCCTGCGCGGTAGCACTGCCGGCCACGGAAGGAGGGAGCAGGCAGTCCCACCGGCACTAGTTTGGGAGGCTGGAGCAGGAAGATCAGAGATTGAAGAAGCACGACGGCGGTTGGATGGACATCCAACAGTCACTGCTCTGTGTTGACTAAGTTGACAAAGCCTTGCATACGCATAAAAAAAATTAGGACAGCATCATCGTCAACCTAGTAGGCCCACAAGTCAGCCTCCAAATCCATGGAAAACAGCATACAACCCATTTGCCATTATTTTTAATAATTTACAGCCCATTTGCTAATTCTTAAGCATATTTTGAAGCCCATATTATTTTTGGTAGCATTACAGACCATATTTTGGCCACTCCTAAAAAATTCAACAAAATTTTGCATATTTCGGTGGGGTCCAAACTCTTTTAATCACGAAATTTTGAGTCACATTAAAAATAATTATAAAAATAATTTATTTCAAATTATAATACAATGGAATTTTCCTTGCAAAAAAACAATGAAATTTAAAATCTTGAAATCCTGAAAAAATGAAATTTGAATCTAGTTGCCGGTTTTCTGTGTTTTTAAAATTTATAGCCCATTTCTTACTACTTATAGCCCATTTTCTGGGGAAGCCGAATACATCCCACCTCATCTTTAAAGATTTGTAGCCCAGTAGGGCTGAGAAAAGCAAGTAGGCTTGGGTTGGGTATTGTCCAAAACAAAATAGAACTGGGCTAGCCATTTGCAGAAAGAAAAAAGATATCAACTGGGCTCGTCATGTGCTTAAATAAAAGCCTGTGCTTCGTCTCTACAACTGGGCGAGTAGCTGGGTCCCTGTTGTTACAATATTTCTCTCTTTAATAAAGGACATGGCAAGCCATTTGCCTTGTTTCAAAGAAAATATGACAGTCACAAACGAGTTGAAAAGGGCAACAACATCCAACTTAATCTTACAAAATGGTACGAAAGGCCAAGGATTAATTGTTCTTGAAATTTAGACAAAACCCAGATTGAACATGGCAATAACATCTAACCCAACCACTATTTTGGCAGTCATAAACAAATGGATCAGTCTGATCCATAAAATCAACATCCTGCGCGATTTTTTTTACTAGAACATGACCACAAGTTGTTGTAAATAGAAGCCGAGCACGTTCAGAAGCCCATTTGTCTGCCTGAAACTTCTTTTTTTGCTGTTCAACATATCCGTCCGTGAGAAATTTCTTGTTGAAAAACTTAAGCCTCATGGACAATAGTAACCTCGCATTCAACAGGAAGAATGTGACAAAGCTTCTGTTTGCCTGGTTGGATGCATATCCTTCCATCGCTATTGTCCTCAAACGAATGTCATGAGAACTGAGAAAATCCCGATGCTTATTACGTCACCGATTGGTTATATGTTTTTCTCCATGTGTTAGTACCTAAGTAGACATGAAGATTGAAAACAGTTAAGGTCTAACAAAAGAGTATGTCAAAAGAGCGACAGCTGAACAGTTAATTCTAGTACAATATATACGGGCTTTCAATGTGCATGAAATCATCACCTTTATATACAAATTCTCCAGACATGGAAAGCATCGCAGCAAGCCAATAATTATGGAGCCAAACACCAACTTCTGATAATTAAACGGATCAGGAATTACACCTAGGGTCCCCAGTTTAGGCGCAGAGACGATAGTTATTTGCGAAGGTATATAACAATAATGAAGGAGCAACCTTTGAAGTGAAGGGGCATCTTCGATGATGAGCTGCTGTCCTTCAAAACAAATTCCAATGCTTTTAAGGTGAGGCGACTTTATTTGGAGACAACTGATAGGGATTTCTATTCCCAAAACAATCAGCAAGTGCTCTAGGGCAGGGCAACTAGAGTGGATGATGCTGTGCAGTGAGTCCTCTGACAGATAAACCACCACAAGCGAAAGTTTTTTTAGTAGTGGGAGTCGAAGCATTTGTACCAGATCGTCTAGTAGATGGCACCGGGCGAAGGTGGCGGTGTGGAGAGAGGAGGAAAACCACGAGATGGACAACGACAGTGTGGGCACAAATTCTTGGCCTTCGGTTCATGGTATGTAATTTTTGTGGTAATGGTAGAACTCAAACTGCTGGAGTTTTTTTAATTCAGGGGATGTCAGCCAGGCGTCCACCGTGCAGGGTATGGACTGCAGGTAGCGTGTAGGGATGCAGAGGCGTTGAACGGAGCCCTAGTGGGGGGAGTTGATGGCTCTGAGGAGTTCAAAATCATGGACGACAGATAGCTGACAACAGTCGAGATTAAGGGGCGTGGCGTGCCATAGAGGGCGCCACCGAGTTGAGAGGACTTGGGTGCGGCAGCAATCCTTGGTGGGGAGAAGCAAGATGATCTCCCCAAGGATGTCGTTCGGGAGATCGCTGATGAGGTCCACAAGAGATTCTATGGGTTCCTCAGATCCGGTGGGGTGGGGGGGCTCGCCGCTTCTCCCCGCGCTGCCGGGTGCGGGATCTACAACCGGCGTCACCACTGGCGGGAGCCTCATCTTCTTGGCGCTGGGGCCAACCGACTCTATTTTCCTTGCGCGTGTCATACCGAGCTCACGGGTTTGAGCAGAGTAGCGAAAGGCAAGCCTAGTGGCAGTGCGAGTGGGGAGAAGGAGGGCTGGGGTTTTCTGTAGAAGCGAGGAAGAAGAGGAGCAGAATTTTTTTGTATGAGTGAGGAAGAAGGTGAGCGGGGGTTTTCTGTGCGAGTGAGGAAGATGGGGAGCGGGGGGAATTGGGGGGAGACGGAAGCGGGAGAGTCTAGCGAGCTGCAGTAAGTGGAGGCGAGGAGGAAGGAGGGTTTTTCTGGGATCGCCCCTCTTCAAAAAATATGGGCTTTTCCTCGCAAAAAACAAAAACAAATGGGCTTTAAGATGGATAGGCTTTTGTATCGACCTAGTCGGCTGCCCGTGTTTTGTACTGGACGGCCTTGTACTAGAGGCAGCACATTAGGGACACTCTCTAGCTCTCCATCTTATTGCCCATTCGAAAGAAAAAAAGAGACGCCTCCAGCTTATGGCTCCTCATCGGTAACATTTTTCAACTTGGAAAAAAGTTATAGCTCCTTCTCGGGCCGGCTTGGCATCCACCAAATTAGAGGATGCGGTACTGCATGTAGACACTCACACCGGTCGTTGCGTGGCAAAATGAGGGTTCAAATAACAGGCCCACAATATAGATTGTAAAGGTTGACACGCTAGTCAACATTCACACTAAACCAAGTTTCACAACATACGGTATGCATACTAGCTAACATTCACAAGCACTTAAGTGCAGCATGTTTACGCATCTAAATGATTCACAAGACTATAACCAAGACAAAGCTGTGAGAAGGTGTAGAAATAAAGGAAAAAATGATCGATGCTTCTCTGAGCAAAGGGCCTCCCTACGCACACACATGATTCTTTCTGCTCAATGTTGTGTGCACTTTGAGCATGTTGGCAACTCCACAGCTAGCTTGATGGCTTATCTTGCAATTGACACTGACACATTGCAGCAAACAGAGGAGGCAATAGAGATCACTCAACATCAGACCATTTTGTGCAGTTCCACTGAAATCATCTTCATTGTCCTGAATGTGAAAAGATAGGAAAGCAATAGCTGTACTTAAACGGTGTCGCAAAATAGTAGCACATATCAATAGCTCGGCATGACAAAACACAATCATCTGGACGAAGGGGATACTGACCCGCGTGAGGAAGATTATGCATAATTTTATAGGTGGTTAGTTGATTTCCACCTTGGGATCTCCTATGATGGCACGGAGGAAATTCTATGCAATCGATGAGTCTGCAGAAAATTTGTATGTAGATCCCGCACCCGGCAGCGCCCAATATCTTTTTTGTGTAGTTCCACTAAAATAATGCACCGCCGTTTACATGACCCCTACTCGCTGGCCAGGCCATCAATGACTCGGTCTCTTTTATCTTGCATTGACGGTGCTTCTGCAGTGTTTGTTTGCTCCTCCACACATGACAGGCTCGTTCCACACTGCAATCAGCAAGTCAACATACGAATAAGCTTATTTCATCTTGCGTTGGTCATTCTACCTAGTTACGAATGTAGGAATACCTGGAGCACCGTGAGGTCAGCTGACAATAGGTTACACTAAAATTGAGGTTTGTGCTTCCGTTTGCACAAATAAGACACCATATGGAGATAGACAACCCTGTTTGCACGAATATGTAACATGGTTATTTAAGCAGTGTCATTTTTTTGCAGCGACATATGATTAACAATAGCATCTCATATATTATCAATGGCATTACACTGACAGTATGAAAAAGTGCCATTAACTAAGAAGTGCCATCACATCAAATCAACACTGGCACTAGATTAACGGGGGCTTACATAAACATGCATAACAATAGCATTATTACTCTATGATGACAGATTGACAGTAGCACTTGATCAGTACGTATGTGCACGGTTAACAGGAACGATCGTTCTAACAAAGGGTGATACGGAAAGGAGAAACACATTGTCGTGTCAACCATTATGCAATTAAATTTTGTGCAGTTCCACGGAGATGCGGCTATGTTACCAGTGTCAGATTTTAATGTAACGGCCGAAAACACTCTTTATGAGAAATAAAGCAAGACAGAAGCATTTCATAAAATGGTGGTGGCATTGATTCAGTTTATCAATGGCAATAGATTGACAGCAGATAAGTTAACAGTGACAACACATTAACAGTGGCATTGTTTCATTTTTCCTGTGACGTTAGATTAACAGCAGCAGTAAGGGCATAAGGACAAGGGAGGCACAAGCACGTTTTACATCCACCGAGGCAAAAAGTGGTGAGTGATGTCTACTACGCAACTTTATTCTTGTAGACTCGTGTTGGGCCTCCAAGCGCAGAGTTTTGTAGGACAGTAGCAATTTTCCCTCAAGTGGATGACCTAAGGTTTATCAATCCGTGGGAGGCGTAGGATGAAGATAGTCTCTCTCAAACAACCCTGCAACCAAATACAAGAAATCTCTTGTGTCCCCAACACACCCAATACAATGGCAAATTGTATGGGTGCACTAGTTCGGTGAAGAGATGGTGATAAACGTGTAATATGGATGGTAGAAAAATATTTTTATAATCTGAATAAATAAAAACAGCAAGGTAGCAATTGATAAAACGGAGCACAAACGGTATTGCAATGCTTGGAAACAAGGCCTAGGGTCCGTACTTTCGCTGGTGCAACCTCTCAACAATGCTAATCTAATTGGATCATATAACCTTCCCTCAACGTGCGATGAAGAATCACTCCAAAGTTCTTATCTAGCGGAGAACATAAGAAAAAATTGTTTGTAGGGTACGAAACCACCTCAAAGCTATTCTTTCCGATCAATATATTCAACAGTTCGTACTAAAATAACGCAAAGTTATTCTTTCCGTTCAATCTATCCAAGAGTTCGTACTAAAATAACACCATATGATACGCATCAACCAACTCTAATGTCACCTAGATACTCCAATGTCACCACAAGTATCCATGAGTTAATTATACGATACGCATCAAACAATTTCAGATTCATAATACTCGATCCAACACAAAGAACCTCAAAGAGTGCCCCAAGATTTCTACCAGAGAAACAAGGACAAAAACATGCATCAACCCCTATGCATAGATTACCCCAATGTCACCTCGGAAATCCGCGAGTTGAGTGACAAGACATAGATCAAGTGCTCCCAAATCCATAAAAGTATTCAATCCGATAAAACGAAATCTCAAAGGGAAAACTCAATTCATCACAACAAGATAGAGAGGGGAAAACACCATATGATCCGACTATATTAACAAAGCCCGCGATACATCAAGATTGTGCATCTCAAGAACACGAGAGAGAGAGAGAGAGATTAAACACATAGCTACTGGTACAAACCCTCAGCCCCGAGGGTGGACTACTCCCTCCTCATCATGGTGGCCGCCAGGATGATGAAGATGGCCACCGGTGATGATTTCCCCCTCCGGCCGGGTGCCGGAATGGGGTCTAGATTGGATCTCGTGGATACAAAGGCCTTGCCGCAGCGGAACTTCTGATCTAGGACTACCCCCGAGGGTTTTGGAATATTTGGCAATTTATAGGGTGAAGAAGGGGTATGGGAGGCCACCGAGGTGGGCACAACCCACCTGGGCGCGCCTGGGCCCCCAGGCGCGCCCTGGTGGGTTGTGCCCCCCTCGGGGCACCCCCCAGGTGCTGCTCTGGCCCATTGGATGTCTTCTGGTCCATAAAAAATCCACAAAAAGTTTCGCGGTATTTGGACTCTGTTTGATATTGATTTCCTGCGATGTAAAAAAACAAGCAAAAAACAGCAACTGGCACTGGGCACTGGGTCAATTGGTTAGTCCCGAAAAATGATATAAAGTTGCTATAAAATGATTGTAAAACATCCAAGAATGATAATATAACAGCATGAATACTTCATAAATTATAGATACGTTGGAGACATATCAGCATTCCCAAGCTTAATTCCTACTCGTCCTCGAGTAGGTAAATGATAAAAGAAATAATTTATGAAGTGCGAATGCTGGCAAAGTGCATAAGTTTGATCAATGATAATTTCAATCACTTTTCCTAGCATCATATCAACAATTCTTTCTTATAAAACTTCTCATGTTAAAGTAGCAACCAATTCACATGTTAAGGTTCAAACAATGAATTCTCTTGAAACTCAACAACCTATGTTCTCAGTCACCAAGCAATTGCAATTCAACTTATTCAACAAAGTCTAAGTAAGAGCTCCACATACTCAATCATCATAAAGTCTTCCATGATTGCTACTACTCAAAGCATATTCTTAAAATAAATGCATCCATCGAACACAGAGAAAGATAGGGGCTTAATACTTCGCCTCCCAACTCATTTATCATAGAGATAATTGTCAACAATAATAAATCATGATCAAATATATTTGACTAGTCATATGTGCCTAGATCTTTACCCACCACATGATGCTTGCCAACTAGAGAATAATTGAGGTTGAAATGAGAATTTATACTATTGACTCTTTGCATAAAAGTAAATACTGAAAAGTAAAAGATAGGCCCTTCGCAAAGGGAAGTAGGGATTTGTAGAGGTGCCAGAGCTCAAAGCTTAAATTGAGAGATAAAATTTTTGAGAGGCATACTTTTCCCATCAACAAAAACGACTGAGTAATGCCCAACACTTTCCATGCTAGATATATCATAGGCGTTTCCCAAACAGAAAATAAAGTTTATTCCTTTTTCCACCATTTCTTTCACTTTCCATGGCTAGCCGTATCCACGAGTGCCCTCCATACCAACACTTTCCAAGGAATTTATTATTTGACAACATAAAGTAAATTTCTTTTTCATTTCGGGACTAGGCATCCCTAATACCTTTGCCGTACTCTCGTGCAATGCCAAGTGAATAAACACTCATCTTGAGAATAACACATCTAGCATGGAAAATATTGGCCACCCCCTGCCGCTTCATGAGCGGTACGAGCACACAAAAAGGAAATTTATTTTGAAAATTAGAGATGGCACATACAAATTTGCTTAGAACGGCATGGAAATACCGCATATAGGTAGGTATGGTGGACACTCATGGCAAGAAATTGGGTTTAAGGGTTTTTGGATGCACAAGTAGTATCTCTACTTAGTACGAATTTTTGGCTAGCAAAAGATCCTAGGCAAACACCACATGTTGGAGGATCCATGACAATATAACTTCTATGCAAATATACCCAAACATAACTCATTACGTTGTCTTCCTTGTCCAACTTCAACTAATTTGCTCAAGTTTGAAAATAATTAATGGGTATTCACAATCATAGAAGATGTCCAAGATAATATATTAGCATGTGAAAGTTCTCTTCCTTCTACTAATCATTCATGAATTTCTTGTATGACCAATATTGTGATTGTCAACCTTCAAAAGATTTCACTTTCTAAACCCAATGTGAAGCTAGCACTAGGCATGATATGAACATATAATTTCAACTTCATGATATTCAATTCATTCAACAATTTCCTCAAAGGATATAAGTGAAGCACTAGAGCAAATAACAAACTACTCCAAAAAGATATAAGTGAAGATCAAGTGAGTAGTTGTGTAAATAGGTAGCTATGTGAAGACTCTATTTTATTTAACAACTTTCATATCTAAGTATTTTATTCAAATAGCAAGGAAAACAAAATAAAATGACATTTCAAGAATAGCACATCTCAAGTGAAGAAGCAAAAACTTAGGCTCAACCGATACTAACCGATAATTGTTGATGATGAAAGGTGGGATGCCTACCGGGGCATCCCCAAGCTTAGATGCTTGAGACTTCTTGAAATACTATGTTGGGATGCCTTGGGCATCCCCAAGCTTGAGCTTTTGCGTCTCCTTAATTCCTTTTATATCACGGTTTCCCTAATCTTAAAAACTTCATACACACTAAACTCAACAAGAACTCGTGAGATAAGTTAGTATAAACCAATGCAAAAACCTTATCATTCTCTACTGTAGCAAATCACAAAAATTATTATTCAACATTGCATACTAAATGCCTCTGCATATTTAATACTCCTATCCTCAAATAGAATCATTAAACAAGCAAACATATGCAAACAATGCAAACAGTATAGTCTGTAGAGAATGCAAGAGTATCAATAATAATTTAACTCCAAAAATTATGAAAATTTACCACACTGTAGAGAATTTATCAGATCTTACTGTGCAAATAGTTTCAACATTTTATCACATTCTGACTTTTCTCGGGAATTTTTGCAACATCGATAAACATTCTATTTTGAAACAACAACTCATATACTTGCAAAATGAGCATGGTAAAGGCTATCCTTGACATTTTTATTGAAAAGAAAGATGCAAAAAATTATTCTAAATAAAATCAAGCAAATCCTAACAAGAAAATGATGCTCCAAGCAAAACACATATCATGTGATGAATAAAAATGTAGCTCCAAGTGAGGTTGCCGATAATGTTGGAGACGAAAGAGGGGATGCCTTCCGGGGCATCCCCAAGCTTAATTGCTTGGATCTTCCTTGAATATTACGTTAGGGTGCCTTGGGCATCCCCAAGATTAGGGTCTTGTCACTCCTTATTATCCTCATATCGACATCTCACCCAAAACTTGAAAACTTCAATCACACAAAACTTAACGGAACTTCGTGAGATAGGTTAGTATGATAAAGAGCAAACCATTTCACTTTGGTACTGTCAAAGACAAGATTCATAATTGTTTACACACAATTCCTACTGTATCATATCATTTCCCCAATTTATATTGAGCAATATAAGCCATAGAAACTAGAAAGCAAGAAAACTATGCATTGAAAACAGAATCTGTCAAAAACAGAACAGTACATAAAGATCTGAATATTAGTCATACTTATCTAAACCCAAAAATTCTGAAAAATTAGTAAATCGTAGAAAATTTGTATAACCATCAACTGTAAAAATTTCAGAATTTTTCCACGTTCTAGTAAAAGATAAGAAGTTCTTCACTGGACGAAAAAGTTTCTGTTTTTGCACAGAATCAAGTCAACTATCATCCGCACTATCCCAAAGGCTTTACTTGGCACTTTATTGAAACAAAAGATATAAAACATGATTACTAAAGTAGAATAACCATGTGAACACACAAAAACAGTAGGTAAAAGTGTTGGGTTGTCTCCCAACAAGCGCTTTACTTTAATGCCTTTTAGCTAGGCATGATGATTTCAATGATGCTCGCATAAAAGATAAGAATTGAAACATAACAAGAGCATCAAGAAGCATATGAATAGCACATTTAAGCCTAACCCACTTCATATAAATAGGGACTTTGTGAGAAAACAAATTATGGGAGCAAGAATCAACTAGCATAGGAAGGCAAAACAAGCATAACTTCAATATTTTCAACACATAGAGAGGAAACATGATATTATTGCAATATGTAAAAGCATATGTTCCCCTCTCATAATAATTTTATGTAGCATCATGAATGAATTCAACAATATAGCTATCACATAAAGCATTCTTTTCATGAGACACATGCATAAAAAATTTATTACTCTCCACATAAGCAAATTTATTCTCATGAATAGTAGTGGGAGCAAACTCAACAAAATAACTATCATGGGATTCTTGATTGGCATAATCATATTGAGCATTAAAATCATGATGACAAGTTTCACGGATATCATTACTCTTTATAGCATACATGTCATCACCATAATCATCATAAATAGGAGGCATGCTTTCATCATAGTAAATATTCTCATCAAAACTTGCGGGACTAAAAATATCATCTTCATCAAACATAGCATCCCCAAGCTTATGGCTTTGCATATCATTAGCATAATGAATAGTCAAAGAATTCATAATACCAACATTGCAATCATGCTCATCATTTATGCCAAATATTTTATTGAATTCTTCTTCTATCAATTGAGCACAATTTTCCTTTCCATCATTTTCACGAAAGACATTATAAAGATGAACAATATGATGCAACCTCAATTCCATTTTTTGTAGTTTTCTTTGTATAAACCAAACTAGTGATAAAACAAGAAACTAAAAGATTCGATTGCAAGATCTAAAGATATACCTTCAAGCACTCACCTCCCCGGCAACGGCGCCAGAAAAGAGCTTCGTTGACGGGATGTGAGTGCCGCTTACCTAACCTCCCCGGCAACGGCGCCAGAAAAGAGCTTGATGTCTACTACGCAACTTTATTCTTGTAGACTCGTGTTGGGCCTCCAAGCGCAGAGTTTTGTAGGACAGTAGCAATATTCCCTCAAGTGAATGACCTAGGGTTTATCAATCCGTGGGAGGCGTAGGATGAAGATAGTCTCTCTCAAACAACCCTGCAACCAAATACAAGAAATATCTTGTGTCCCCAACACACCCAATACAATGGCAAATTGTATAGGTGCACTAGTTCGGCGAAGAGATGGTGATAAAAGTGTAATATGGATGGTAGAAATATATTTTTATAATCTGAATAAATAAAAACAGCAAGGTAGCAATTGATAAAACGGAGCACAAACGGTATTGTAATGCTTGGAAACAAGGCCTAGGGTCTGTACTTTCGCTAGTGCAACCTCTCAACAATGCTAATCTAATTGGATCATATAACCTTCCCTCAACGTGTGATGAAGAATCACTCCAAAGTTCTTATCTAGCAGAGAACAAAAGAAGAAATTGTTTGTAGGGTACGAAACCACCTCAAAGCTATTCTTTCCGAGCAATCTATTCAAGAGTTCGTACTAAAATAACGCAAAATTATTTTTTCCGTTCGATCTATCCAAGAGTTCGTACTAAAATAACACCATATGATACGCATCAACCAACTCTAATGTCACCTAGATACTCCAATGTCACAACAAGTATCCATGAGTTAATTATACGATACGCATCAAACAATTTCAGATTCATAATACTCGATCCAACACAAAGAACCTCAAAGAGTGCCCCAAGATTTCTACCAGAGAAACAAGGACGAAAACATGCATCAACCCCTATGCATAGATTACCCCAATGTCACCTTGGGAATCCACGAGTTGAGTGCCAAGACATAGATCAAGTGCTCTCAAATCCATAAAAGTATTCAATCCGATAAAATGAAATCTCAAAGGGAAAACTCAATTCATCACAACAAGATAGAGAGGGGAAAACACCATATGATCCGACTATATTAACAAAGCCCACGATACATCAAGATTGTGCATCTCAAGAACACGAGAGAGAGAGAGATTAAACACATAGCTACTGGTACAAACCCTCAGCCCCGAGGGTGGACTACTCCCTCCTCATCATGGTGGCCGCCGGGATGATGAAGATGGCCACCGGTGATGATTTCCCCCTCCGGCAGGGTGCCAGAACAGGGTCTAGATTGGATCTCGTGGATACAGAGGCCTTGCGGTGGCGGAACTTCTGATCTAGGGCTACCCCCGAGGGTTTTGGAATATTTGGCAATTTATAGGGTGAAGAAGGGGTACGGGAGGCCACCGAGGTGGGCACAACCCACCTGGGCGCGCCTGGGCCCCCAAGCGCGCCCTGGTGGGTTGTGCCCCCCTCGGGGCACCCCCCAGGTGCTGCTCTGGCCCATTGGATGTCTTCTGGTCCATAAAAAATCCACAAAAAGTTTTGCGGTGTTTGGACTCCGTTTGATATTGATTTTCTGCGATGTAAAAAACAAGCAAAAAACAGCAACTGGCACTGGGCACTGGGTCAATAGGTTAGTCCTAAAAAATGATATAAACTTACTACAAAATGATTGTAAAACATCCAAGAATGATAATATAACAGCATGAATACTTCATAAATTATAGATAAGTTGGAGACGTATCAGTGAGGTAGAGGTGTTACCTAGTGTGGCAAACATGCAAAGCATGTTTGGATTTATGCCTATTTTGTTCTCGTCAGTGACCTTTCCTATGTGACCACATGAAATCTAGACGTGCTCATTCTCGGTTGCGTTGTCGACCCAACTCCCCCCCAACTTTATGTCCTTTTCGGACCAAGAGACCGGTCAGGCCAGCATCTTTATTTCCCTTTCCAACCAAGAGATTGGTTCGTTAGCAAGTATCTACAATATGTTTTTCCTCTAATAGTAAAAAATTTAGGTGGTGTTCGAGTGTTCTACAAGCCGACAGAGCTAGCTACATGGGGAGCTTTGTAATACTAGAAGAATATCCACATGCAGGATGCAACGACGTGGGGAGCAATCCTAACTTGATGAAAAAAGGGTTGCAACGATGTGGGGAGCTAGGCCATTAGAACAAGGCCGGTTCTAAAAGAAGTTATACCTCCGATCGGCGGGATGTGGCGAGGTAGTAGGCAGGATCTGCCAACACGACAGCGGGGAGCAAGGGTGTGCAGGACCTCCCACGCCAGGGCCAGGTCAGAGAAGACGGCGCGCGTCGGCTTCCTCCCTCCCCACCGGCGACCACCAGCAGAAGGGATCCGGCCGGATCTGTGACAACCAGTGAGAAGAGAGAGACAAAGAGCGTGGACACCGCCGTCTTGTTTAGATGTGGAGAGGGTGAGAGAATGAGAAGAAGAAAGCAACCCTAGCAAGCAAGTCCCGAAGTGGAGTAGTAATTGTTTTTCTCTCCGTAGCGATCGTTTTAAATTGAATACGCGGGGCGCCATCTTCTCATTTAACATACCAGTAAAAAGAAACTCGATCAATAACCGCGCCACCGCGTTCAGGTCGCACTTGTATGGCTGACATTTGGTCCCAGACCCCATATTAAGTGGACAACTAGATGTGTCAAATTGTCACGTTACCTGCCTTTTCGTGTGCAAATGCGCTCCACCGTGAGTGTACCCGTGTGTGTGCATGAGGGGAGAGTGAAGTCCGATTTATAAACCTTGAGGTTGTAGAGCTAGTCGGAAACAAACCATCATCTTTAAATCCCTAAAGTTTGTACCCTGTCCTCTGTAATCCCGGTCATTTTTAACCTTAAGGTCGTGTGCGGTTCAAGGGGTTTTAACAGGGATTAATAGGGATTGTGGGGGATTAAATCATGTACAAGACAAATTCCCCTCCATTCCTCTCCAAACCCCTTGGGAGGAGGTTGAACCGAACAAGGCCTAACTAACCATAGTGGGAGTATCTTCAAGAGTAACATCGGGTCACAACTCAGCAAATTCTATGAGTAACATCACACATACCAAAACAAAATGACTCTATAACCTAATAATGAAGCTTTGCATGACACTACACGTGTGATGACCACTGGAGCAATCCAATCAGGTTGTACGTAAACATGTTTATACTCTTCATTCATGATTTTTAGTACAAATAGGATGCACATGGCTATGTCATCCTCATACCAGCCACTATTGATGGATGGCCACGCAGCGTCACCGTGCTCACCTGCAACTACAACCTGAGTTGCGCATGCAGCAACTACGACTGCAATGGAGTACTAGACTCACAAGGCATGTTGTTGGTGCTGCTTCATGAGCTACCGAGCCGTCTAGACGAGCGCGCGGTAATGGCCATCACCTGTGAAATGAAGGACGTCGTTCTTTCGCCGCGTCCTGGCCATCACAAAGGTGGTGACGCACTTTGCGGGGTTGTTTGAGACAGAGTCCGTCGTCCCACTCCAGCGACGGATGATACGTCTCCAACGTATCTATAATTTTTGATTGTTCCATGCTATTAAATTATCTGTTTTGGATGTTTTATATGCATTAATATGCTATTTTATATGATTTTTGGGACTAACCTATTAACCTAGAGCCCAGGGCCAATTTCTGTTTTTTCTTGTTTTAGAGTTTTGCAGAAAAGGAATACCAAACGGAGTCCAAACGGAATAAAACTTTCGCGATGATTTTTCTTGGACCAGAAGACACCCAGGAGACTTGGAGTGCAAGTCGGAAGATCCGCGAGGCGGCCACAAGGGTGGAGGGCGCGCCAGGGGGGTAGGACGCGCCCCCCGACCTTGTGGGCCCCTCGTAGCCCCTCTGACCAAGATCTTTCGCATATATATACTCTTATACCCCAAAAACATCCAGGGGGGGCAACAAAACCACTTTTCCACCACCGCAACCTTCTTTACCCGTGAGATCCCATCTTGGGGCCTTTTTCGGCATCCTGTCGGAGGGGGATTCGATCACGGAGGGCTTCTACATCAACACCATTGCCTCTCCAATGAAGCGTGAGTAGTTTACTTCAGAGCTACGGGTCCATAGCTAGTAGCTAGATGGCTTCTTCTCTCTCTTTGATTCTCAATACAAAGTTCTCCTCGATGTTCTTGGAGATCTATTCGATGTAATACTCTTTTGCGGTGTGTTTGCCGAGATCCGATGAATTGTGGATTTATGATCAGCTTATCTATGAATATTATTTGAATCTTCTCTGAATTCTTATATGCATGATTTGATATCTTTGCAAGTCTCTTCGAACTATCGATTTGGTTTGGCCAACTAGATTGGTTTTTCTTGCAATGGGAGAAGTGCTTAGCTTTGGGTTCAATCTTGTGGTGTCCTTTCCCAGTGACAGTAGGGGCAGCAAGGCACGTATTGTATTGTTGCCATCGAGGATAAAAAGATGGGGTTTTCATCATATTGCTTGAGTTTATCCCGCTACATCATGTCATCTTACTTAATGCGTTACTCTGTTCTTATGAACTTAATACTCTAGATGCAGGCAGGAGACGGTCAATGTGTGGAGTAATAGTAGTAGATGCAGAATTGTTTTGGTCTACTTGACACAGACGTGATGCCTATATTCATGATCATTGCCTTAGATATCGTCATAACTTTGCGCTTTTCTATCAATTGCTCGGCAGTAATTTGTTCACCCACCGTAATAGTTTCTATCTTGAGAGAAGCCTCTAGTGAAACCTATGGCCCCGGGGTCTATTTTCCATCATATAAGTTTCCGATCTACAATTTTCGTTTCCTATTTCTTTTACTTTGCAATCTTTACTTTCCATTCCATAAACCAAAAATATTACTTTACCGTTTATCATCTCTATCAGATCTCACGTTGCAAATAACCGTTAAGGGATTGACAACCCCTTTATCGCGTTGGGTGCAAGGTCGGTGTTTGTTTGTGTAGGTATTCGGTGACTTGAGCGTTGTCTCGTACTGGATTGATAACTTGGTTCTCAAAAGCTGTGGGAAATACTTACTCTACTTTGCTGCATCACCCTTTCCTCTTCAAGGGAAAAACCAACGCAAGCTCAAGAAGTAGCAGGAAGAATTTCTGGCGCCGTTGCCAGGGAGATCTACGCCAAGCCAAGACATACCAAGTACCCATCATAAACTCTCATCTCTTGCATTACATTATTTGCCATTTGCCTCTCGTTTTCCTCTCCCCCACTTCTAAAATGATTTTCGAAAAGATTTGCCTTTCCTTCGCCCTTCTTCCTTTCGTCTTTTCGTTTGCCTTGATGTCTTATTTGGCTCGTTTGCTCGTTTGGTTGGAATAATTGTGTATTTATTGTAAAACAGAGAACCTAAGATTTATGGATCCTCATCCACTTGCTAATCTTTTTAAGAGATCCAATTTTGATGAACCAATTGCTAGTGAGTTTTGTGCACTAGATTATCTTTATGAAGTTTTGCTTGAAATTCGTGAATCTGAAAATTGTGATGAAGAAATTTATGAAGTGATTCACGATAGCTCCTTGAATAAAAAGCATGATTGCAATGGTTTTACTATAAATTCTATTGATGTCAATTTTGCTAATGATATGCAAAACTCTAAGCTTGGGGATGCTAATTTTGCTATGTCTACTACTTGTTGCAATGATCATGATTGGGGTGATTCTTCTTATGATCTTGAAATTTTATTTAAGCCCCATGACGAATATGAGATTGATAATAATGTTTGCAATAATATTGAAAGTGGGTTTGGAAGAGTGTCAACTTTAGATTCCACATATTTGGAGAATATTCAATCTTATGAATTTTTTGATAAAAGTGGGTTTGGAGATGTCATGACTTTTAGTTAATGTTAATCCCACTATTTTGGAAGAGTGTCTACTTTGCATGCATGTGGATCATGTAGAGAATATTTTATGTGATATCTATATTGTTGAATTTGATTATGATCCTACATGTAATTATTATGAGAGAGGAAAATATGGATGTAGACATTTCCATGTCACTAAATTGCCTCTCGTTATGTTGAGATTGCTATTGTTTCTTTCTTCTTCCTTGCATATGCTAGTTTTTGCTTTACTTGATAATTTGTTTGCCTATAAGATGCCTATGCATAGGAAGTATGTTAGACTTAGATGTGTTTTTCACATGCTACATGATGCTCTCTTCATGTTTCAATTGCTATCTTCCGTGTGAGCATCATCGAAATTATCAATGCCTAGCTAAAAGGCTTTAAAGAAAAGTGCTTGTTGGGAGACAACCCAATATTTTTCCTTACTGTTTTTCAATAAATATTTCATCTAGCCTCTGGTTAGAAGTAGTTTTGTGTTTTAATTAGTGTTTGTGCCAAGTAAGACCTTTGGGATGGCTTACGGTGATAGTTGATTTGATCCTGCTGAAAAATAGAAACTTTTGCGTCCAGTCCCAGAATTTTTTAAATTCACTTAAGCGCGGAATAACTCTGAATTTTTTACAGAAGATTTATATACGAATTTACTATGTTTTTATAATTTTTTAGAATTTTTGGAGTTACATAAGTATTAGAACAATTCAGATCTTCGCAGACTGTTCTGTTTTTGACAGATTCTGTTTTTTATGTGTTGTTTGCCTATTTTGATGAATCTATGGCTAGTATCGGGGGGTATGAACCATGTAAAAGTTGGAATACAGTATATATTACACCAATATAAATAAATAATGAGTTCACAACAGTACCCAAAGTGGTGATTTATTTTCTGATACTAACGGAGCTTATGAAAATTTCTGTTGAGTTTTGTGTTGTGAAGTTTTCAAGTTTTGGGTAAGGATTTGATGGACTATGGAATAAGAAGTGGCAAGAGACTAAGCTTGGGGATGCCCAAGGCACCCCAAGGTAATATTCAAGTATGTCAAAAAGCCTAAGCTTGGGAATGCCCCGGGAAGGCATCCCCTCTTTCGTCTTCGTCTATCGGTAACTTTACTTGAGGCTATATTTTTATTCACCACATGATATGTGTTTTGCTTGGAGCGTCTTGTATGATTTGAGTCTTTGCTTTTTAGTTTTCCACAATCATCCTTGCTGTACACACCTTTTGAGAGAGACACGCTTGAATCGTGATTTATTAGAATGCTCTATGTGCTTCAGTTATATCTTTTGAGCTAGGCAAATTTGCTCTAGTGCTTCACTTATATCTTTTTAGAGCACGGCGGTGATTTTATTTTATAGAAATTGATGAACTCTCGCACTTCACTTATATTATTTTGAGAGTCTTTCTAAACATCATGGTAATTTGCTTTGGTTACACAACTAGTCCTAATATGATAGGCATCCAAGAGGGATATAATAAAAACTTTCATATATTATATAGTGCATTGAATACTATGAGAAGTTTGATTCCTTATGATTGTTTTGAGATATGAAGATGGTGATATTAGAGTCATGCTAGTGAATAGTTGTGAATTTGAGAAATACTTGTGTTAAAGTTTGTGAGTCCCGTAGCATGCACGTATGGTGAACCGTTATGTGATGAAGTCGGAGCATGATTCATTTTTTGAATTTCTTCCTTATGAGTGGCGGTCGGGGACGAGCGATGGTCTTTTCCTACCAATCTATCCCCCTAGGAGCATGCACGTAGTACTTTGTTTCGATGACTAATAGATTTTTGCAATAAGTATATGAGTTCTTTATGACTAATGTTGAGTCCATGGACTATACGCACTCTCACCTCTCCGCCATTGCTAGCCTCTCTTGTACCGCGCAACTTTCGCCGGTGCCATAAACCCACCACATATCCTTCCGCAAAACAGCCACCATACCTACCTATTATGGCATTTCCATAGCCATTCCGAGATATATTGCCATGCAACTTTCCACTGTTCCGTTATTATGACATGCTTCATCATTGTCATATTGCTTTGCATGATCATGTAGTTGACATCGTATTTGTGGCAAAGCCACCATTCATCATATTTTTATACATGTCGCTCTTGATTCATTGCACATCCCGGTACACCGCCGGAGGCATTCATATAGAGTCATATCTTTTTCTAGCATCGAGTTGTAAATTTTGAGTTGTAAGTAAATAAAAGTGTGATGGTCTTCATTATTAGAGCATTGTCCCATGTGAGGAAAGGATGATGGAGACTACGATTCCCCCACAAGTCGGAATGAGACCCCGGACGAAAAAAAAATGAAAGAAGGCCCATAAAAAATGAGAGAAAAGAGAGAAGGGACAATGTTACTATCCTTTTTGCCACACTTGTGCTTCAAAGTAGCACCATGATCTTCATGATAGAGAGTCTCCTATGATATCACTTTCATATACTAGTGGGAATTTTTCATTATAGAACTTGGCTTGTATATTCCAATGATGGGCTTCCTCAAATTGCCCTAGGTCTTCGTGAGCAAGCAAGTTGGATGCACACCCACTTAGTTTTCTTTTTGAGCTTTCAAAAACTTATAGCTCTAGTGCATCCATTGCATGGCAATCCCCACTCACTCACATTGATATCTATTAATGGGCATCTCCATAGCCCGTTGATACGCCTAGTTGATGTGAGACTATCTTCTCTTTTTTGTCTTCTCCACAACCACCTTCTATTCCACCTATAGTGCTATGTCCATGGCTCACGCTCATGTATTGCGTGAAAGTTGAAAAAGTTTGAGAACGTCAAAAGTATGAAACAATTGCTTGGCTTGTCATCGGGGTTGTGCATGATTTAAATATTTTGTGTGATGAAGATGGAGGATAGCCTGACCATATGATTTTGTAGGGATAAGCTTTCTTTGGCCATGTTATTTTGAGAAGACATAATTATTTTGTTAGTATGCTTGAAGTATTTTTTTATGTCAATATTAAACTTTTGTTTTGAATCTTACGGATCTGAACATTCATGCCACAATAAAGAGAATTACACGGATAAATATGTTAGGTAGCATTCCTCATCAAAAATTCTGTTTTTATCATTTACCTACTCGAGGACGAGCAGGAATTAAGCTTGGGGATGCTTGATACGTCTCCAACGTATCTATAATTTTTGATTGTTCCATGCTATTATATTATCTGTTTTGGATGTTTTATATGCATTAATATGCTATTTTATATGATTTTTGGGACTAACCTATTAACCTAGAGCCAAGTGCCAGTTTCTGTTTTTTCCTTGTTTTAGAGTTTTGCAGAAAAGGAATACCAAACGGAGTCCAAACGGAATAAAACTTTTGCGATGATTTTTCTTGGACCAGAAGACACCCAGGAGACTTGGAGTGCAAGTCGGAAGAGCCGCGAGGCGGCCACAAGGATGGAGGGCCCGCCCAGGGGGGTAGGCCGCGCCCCCCGACCTTGTGGGCCCCTCGTAGCCCCTCTGACCTAGATCTTTCGCCTATATATACTCTTATACCCCAAAAACATCCAGGGGGCAACAAAACCACTTTTCCACCGCCTCAACCTTCTGTACCCGTGAGATCCCATCTTGGGGCCTTTTCCGGCGTCCTGCCGGAGGGGGATTCGATCACGGAGGGCTTCTACATCAACACCATTGCCTCTTCGATGAAGCGTGAGTAGTTTACTTCAGACATACGGGTCCATAGCTAGTAGCTAGATGGCTTCTTCTCTTTCTTTGATTCTCAATACAAAGTTCTCCTCGATGTTCTTGGAGATCTATTCGATGTAATACTCTTTTGCGGTGTGTTTGCCGAGATCCGATGAATTGTGGATTTATGATCAGCTTATCTATGAATATTATTTGAATCTTCTCTGAATTCTTATATGCATGATTTGATATCTTTGCAAGTCTCTTCGAACTATCGATTTGGTTTGGCCAACTAGATTGGTTTTTCTTGCAATGGGAGAAGTGCTTAGCTTTGGGTTTAATCTTGCGGTGTCCTTTCCCAGTGACAGTAGGGGCAGCAAGGCACGTATTGTATTGTTGCCATCGAGGATAAAAAGATGGGGTTTTCGTCATATTGCTTGAGTTTATCCCGCTACATCATGTCATCTTACTTAATGTGTTACTCTGTTCTTATGAACTTAATACTCTAGATGCAGGCAGGAGTCGGTCGATGTGTGGAGTAATAGTAGTAGATGCAGAATCATTTCCGTCTACTTGACACGGATGTGATGCCTATATTCATGATCATTGCCTTAGATATCGTCATAACTTTGCGCTTTTCTATCAATTGCTCGGCAGTAATTTGTTCACCCACCGTAATAATTTCTATCTTGAGAGAAGCCTCTAGTGAAACCTATGGCCCCCGGGTCTATTTTCCATCATATAAGTTTCCGATCTACAATTTCGGTTTCCTATTCTTTTACTTTGCAATCTTTACTTTCCGTTCCATAAACCAAAAATACCAAAAATATTACTTTACCGTTTATCATCTCTATCAGATCTCACATTGCAAATAACTGTTAAGGGATTGACAACCCCTTTATCGCGTTGGGTGCAAGGTTGGTGTTTGTTTGTGCAGGTATTCGGTGACTTGAGCGTTGTATCCTACTAGATTGATACCTTCGTTCTCAAAAGCTGAGGGAAATACTTACTCTACTTTGCTGCATCACCCTTTCCTCTTCAAGGGAAAAACCAATGCAAGCTCAAGTAGTAGCAACGGATAGCACTCGCCCGAGAGCGCGAACATGGACGCAAATTCGTGCATACACGGCCGGATTTCATATAAACATGACGGATTTCATTACATTTACATTAAATAAGTTGTGCTAGTCCGGAGGTAAAGGTAAAATTAGTATACCTAATCTAAATGGTCGCCGGCCGGTCTCTTTGTCCTCCTCCAGCATCCGGCTGAAGAAGAATCGTGCAAGACACCGACTGTTTTCGCCGGCGTCACCTCGGCGGTGGCCTTCATGGGATACAATCGGCGGCGGCCTCTCGTGTTCTACTTCTCCTCGATGATGGCGGTGGGCGGGGATGTGCTAGCCATCACCTCATGGACATCCGCGTAGCCGCGTCACCTCATCAACATCCGCGACGGCTTCTTTCTCTGCCTGCATGGCCTGGCTACGCGCGCGTCGACGGCAGATGGCGCAGTCGCAGGCACTGGAGGCATTGTATGACGCGACGGCGTCGTGGGCAGCGACAATCACTGGTACCTTATCGTGCTATACAAATGGTTTTTAACCCCTTTCCGCGACGGCATTTGGAACCGTCGCCTAGTGAGTGACTGCGATAAGGGGGTCCTTCCCACACGACCTAGAAACCATCGGGGATAGGCGAGCGACTACTGACGATCGCCATAGAATAAACGTATGAGAAACCGTCCCAGTCCCACATGTTACATCTTGATGTCACGTTTCTGATCAGAGAGACATCCCAAATGATTACGCCGCTATAGTCATGTGAAAAAGGTGGACATCAACATTTAATCTACCGATATGTTTGTGATAGGTACGTTATCGCACACGGTTCAAGAATGTAAAATGTGTGCGGTGCCTCTACTAACGCCAACGTGTCCATTTTCATAACTGTGTGCGATTGGTATTCCTATCACACACACACACTGGTTTGAAATGTTTGCCGTATTACCATGAATCGCACACGCATATGAAACGAAACCGTGTGTGCGTCCGTCGGGCATCGCAAACGTTTCACGTCAAAGAACCGTCTGTTCTCTATTTTTCATCGCACACACTATTTTCTTTCTAACCGTGTGCACATTATTTTATTCGCTCCTGTATAATTTTATTTTTCCCTATAATTTATTATTTGAATTGGAAATTTTGAAATATGAAACATGGAATTCAAATTCTCAGCACAATGGTTCAACAACGAATCCATAAATAAAATTGTCAGTACAATATGTTCAGTAATTACATGATTAGACAACAATTAACTATGATGAACCACAATATTTAGAGGCGGTAAAGGTGAAGAAACAAGTGTAAATCATTTTGACTGCTGATGGTGTTGAAGAAGAGGAATGCCCATAATGTGCCTTCCTGCATGCCATAGGCACGAACAACTTTTGTCCAACCCCTTGTGACGATCGCCCGCCCATCCTTCACCGCCTTCAGGAAGACTTCTAGAGCATTATCATGGTAGCATGAATTATATACTTTAACCTTAGTTGCCTCCACTCCGGTCATGTAGTTTGCAAGGTAATCATTAGTAAATAGCTTCTGAAACCACTGAAAAGAGAAAAATATCAGATAGTGAGGTCTAATAGAGTAACTTATTGTGGGCAGGGGGAAAAGGCAACACATTACTTACCATCCTAAAGTTCACTGTTGTCTTGGACAAAGTGTAAATATAGAGCTTAATTCCCATCACCCGTTTCTTTCGCCTAACAATCTTTCTTAGTTTCCTCACTTGACGCTTGTTCATGAATATCTCATTACCCCATACACAAAAGGGATCGAAGCGTGGATCAGTACAGCTCATATATGTACCTACAAGCAACCAGTAAATGATAGAAGCTAAACTGAGATTGCACAAATGATATAAAATACAACTACCTACGTTCCTAAGTACAAGTATTTTTAGAGATTTCAATATGATCTACATACGGATGTTTATAGAATTATAGATATAGTTTAGATTAGAATCTAGATTCACTCATTTTGCTCCTTATGTAGTCTATATTGGAATCTCTAAAAATACTTATATTTAGGAACAGATGGTGTATAAGACATGGGATGCAGCTAACCTCGACGGTAAACAACAGCATCACCCATTGTAGCCCTGTTTAAGTACATGGAAAGCCAATGTTAACTACAACAGGGTTAACATCCACCAAAAATAGCAAATGGTAATAAACGGCAGCATCTGTAGTGATATCTTCATTGCAAAAGAGTAGCACGGTAGCAAAGGGATGGATTAAAAAATGGATACAACTGTTAATTGCAACAGGCTTAACAACATCCTAAGTCATGTTTTGTAAGTTTGTAGCCATTGAAATACAACTGTTTAAAAATGGATACAACTGTTAATTGCAACAGGCTTCATAGCCATTGAAACCGGTACTGATAAAAATGCAATTGGCAGAGTTAAACATCACAAGGCAGGTGCTGCCAGAGCAGAGAATGTCCCAGTTGTCTATAAAAAGGTAGGGAAAATAGATAAAACATGTTAGGCATGTTTACTACAACATGCTTAATACATCGACCGTACAAAACATAGCCATTAATTGCAATTGGTATTGGTAAGATTGAACTGGTGAGTTCATACTTGGTAAGTCCTGAGAGGTAGTTGCTGGGGCACTTCATCTTGGCCAGAGCCCGCCCAAAGTCAGCGGCGGCGGAGGCCAGCTCTTCCTCCAGGTCGAAGCGTGGATTAGTGCCGCCGACATGTGTACCTACAAGAAGCAAGTAAATGTTAGAAGCCAAACTGCAATTGCACAAATGATGTAAAATCCTGTAAGACATGGGATGTAGCTAACCTCGATGGCAAACAATAGCATCACCCGTTATGGCCCTGCGTAAGTACATGGAAAGGTATGTTAAGTACAACAGGGTTAGCATCCACCAAAAATAGCAAATGGCCAGCATCTCTAGTATATCTTCATTGCGGAGAGTAGCACGGTAGCAAAGGGACAGATTAAAAAATGGATACAACTGTTAATTGCAACAGGCTTAACAGCATCCTAGTCATGTTTTGTAAGTTTGTAGCCATTGAAATACAACTGTTTAAAAATGGATGCAACTGTTAATTGCAACAGGCTTAATAGCCGTTGAAACCGATACTGATAAAAATGCAATTGGCAGAGTTAAACATCACAAGGCAGGTGCTGCCAGAGTAGAGAATGGCCCAGTTGTCTATAAAAAGGTAGGGAAAGTAGCTAAAACAAGTTAGGCATGTTTACTACAACATGCTTAATACATCGACCGTACAAAACATAGCCATTAATTGCAACTGGTGTTGGTAAGATTGAACTGGTGAGTACATACTTGGTAAGTCCTGAGAGGTAGTTGCTAGGGCACTTCATCTTGGCCAGAGCCCGCCCAAAGTCAGCGGTGGCGGAGGCGAGCTGTTCCTCCGGGTCGAAGCGTGGATCAGTGCCACTGACATGTGTACCTACAGGCAACTAGTAAATGTTAGAAGTTAAACTGCAATTACACAAATGATGTGAAATACTGTAAGACATGGGATGCAGCTAACCTCGACGACAAACAACAACATCGGCCGTTATGACCCTGCGTAAGTACATGGACAGGCATGTTAAGTACAACAGGGTAAGCATCCACCAAAAATAGCAAATGGGCAGCATCTCTAGTGATATCCTGAGTCATGTATTGTAAGTTTGTTGCTGGTATCGGTGAAGTTGAGTTTGACAGTTAATACTTGAACATCACACAGTGTGCAGTACTGAAATAAACAATGCACGAACATGCTTAATACATCAACCATACAAAACATAGCCATTGCAAGTGGTATTGGTAAGATTGAGCTGGTCAGATCATACCTGTTAAGTCCTGGGGGGTAGTCGCTGGGGCACTTCATCTGGGCCAGAGCCTGCAACATGTCGGCGGCGGCGGAGGCGAGGTGTTCCTCCGGGTCAACAAGCACAGCAGCCATCGCGCCATGGACCGCCATCAGCTCCTCGACCTCCACGTGATATGTGGTTGGGCTTGCGCGGCGATGCTCTGGAGGTAGGGGCGGTGGGGATTTGGAGGCATGAGGATGTTTCACAAGCGCCATTTAAGCAATCAGGGCGGGGCCATGATAGAGATCGGTGGGTTACATGACTGGATCCGAGCAGAACGTAGATGTGGTTGAAGTTGTGGTTGCGGCGGCGGCGGTTTGAGCTGCCGGTAGGGGGAGGGGGGAGGGGGGAGATACTGAGGAAATTTGATGGGTGGGGATGTGGTTGGAGGAACAAATTCTGAAATCGCGCGCCTAATGAAAATTTCGCTGCGAAACTTGAAACTTGGGCGGGGGAAACACACAACGCAGACGAAGCGCATAAAATACTCGTGTGCGAGAAAAGAGAAAATTGGCACATCCCGTCTCCAAAAAAATGTACACGTGTAGTTGATTTTTTCGGTCAATGGTACGCCTGGTATATTAGGAAACATCGCACAGGTAACTGACTTATGGATCATTAACGCAAAAAAACGCACACTCACCAGACGCCGGCATTCTCCTTCCTGGCCTTGTAGGTGGCAGCCCACCGTGCTTCGATCTCCGCCAAGCTCTCCTCAGCATGGCGTGCGGCCTCTTCTTTCTTGCGGAAGCGGGACTCTCTTTTCTTTACTGCTTTCTGCCTTTTCCGCTCCTTCTATGCGGCTTTGGCCGCCTCTAGATCCACCGCCCATTCGGCCATGGCAGCCTCAAAGTCCGCCCAAGTAACTGTGTGGCCAGCGGCGGCGATGAACTCGGTGCGGCGAGATGCCATCACTTCCTTACCATGTGTGCGGTCACGGGCGGCAAGGAACGCGGCGCGGCGGGATGCCATCGCTTCCTTACCAGTTACTGTGCGCCGCGGTGCCATGAACGACGCTTGGAGAGAGCTCTCGGACGGAGGGGCTGGGCAGCCGTACAGTGTGGTGGTTTTTAAGAGCTCAACGACAAACGACGAATGAAATTTGGCTTCCCTTACAATTTTGCTCGTTCATTATCGCACACGGTTCATCTCCGTCGCCTCCGGAAACAACGTGCGCTAAGCCTATTGTGTGTTGCGTTATGATTGGCCGGAACCCCAGCCACGTGGATCACGCGTGTGCACCGTAGGATGCACCGCGATCGAACGGCAATCCATGTCCCTCACATCACACCCGTGCAGCTGTAGCTGGATTGGATTTATATGCACTAAATGCCTAGAAAATGCACATAATCCCCTAAAAATGGTAAATGAGCCCAAAAAATGCCAAATTTGAACACGGTGATTCGCAGGGTGTATGTTCATCATAGAAAATAACTCCAGGGCAAAGAACGAAAAAAATTTGGATTCCCCTTCAATCTTGGTGATTTCCCTCTCGAAAGCATAGAACTTCTTCGGTGATGGTTTGTTTTCTTAAGGGAGCGCATGACGACATAAGCCAAACCTTCTCAAATTTTTACCAGGGCATGGTGAGGCCATACCATGGCACCATGCCAGGCATCATGTTTTTCAAGCATTTATTTCATTTTTTCTATGGTTGAAAACCCAATAAACAAACGTTTGTGGTTGACTATTGCCACACATTTCATTGAAATATCTGCCCATTCCTTGTAAAAGGCATGAGAATTTACTAAATGGCACGAGCATGGTTTTCCAGGCCGTTCTTGTGCACCCTTTCATGCACTGATTGTTTGAACTTGAATTATGTGCATTAATCCCTAGAATATGCACATAATCCCCTAAATATGGTAAATGAACCCGGAAAAGTGCCAAATTTGAACACGGTGATTTGCAGGGTGTATGTTCATCATAGAAAGAAATCATGGACAAAGGACAAATTAAAGGATATTTGGATCCCCCTTCCAATCTTGGTGATTTCCCTCTCGAAACCATGAAACTTCCTCGGTGATGGTTCGATTTATGGAAGGCGTGCATGACAACATAAGGCAAACATTCTCAAATTTTTACCAGGGCACGGTGAGGCCATACCATGGCACCATGCCAGGCGTCATGTTTTCCAAGCATGTATTCCATTTTTGTATAGTTGTTAACCCAGTAAACGACGCGTTTGTGGTTTACTATTGTGACACATTTCCTTGAAATATCTGCCCATTCCTTGTAAAAGGCATGAGAATTTACTAAATAGCACGAGCATGGTTTTCCAGACCGTTCTTGTGCACCTTTTCATGCACCGATTGTTCGAATTTGAATTATGTGCATTAATGCCTAGAAAATGCACATAGTCCCCTAAATATGGTAAATGAGCCGGGAAAATGTCAAATTTGAACACATTGCATTGGAGGCGGTATGTTAATCATTGGAAAAAAACTGAATGACAAACTAGGACGGAAATTTGAATTCCCTTTCAATCTTGGTGATTTCCCTCTCGAAAGCATGGAACTTCCTCGGTGATGGTTCGATTTATGAAGGGCGTGCATGACGACATAAATCAAACCTTCTCAGCTTTTTACCAGGGCACGGTGAGGCCATACCATGGCACCATGACAGGCATCATGTTTTTCAAGCACGTATTTCATTTTTCTATAGTTGATAACCCAGTAAATGACGCGTTTGTGGTTGACTATTGCCACGCATTCCCTTGAAATTTCTGCCCATTCCTTGTAAAAGGCTTGAGAATTTACTAAATACCATGAGTATGGTTTTTCCAGACAGTTCTTTTGCACCTTTTTATGCACCGATTGTTTGAATTTGAATTATGTGGATTAATACCTAGAAAATGCACATAATCCCCTAATATGCTAAATGAGCCCGGAAAAATGCCAAATTTGAACACGTTGCATTCAAGGGGATATGTTGATTGTAGAAAAAACTGAATGACAAGCTAGGAAGGAAATTTGCATTCTCGACCCCTTCAATCTTGCTGATTTCCCCCTCGAAACCATGAAAATTCCTCGGTGATGGTTCGATTTATGAATGGCGTGGACAACGACGTAAGCCAAACCTTCTCAAATTTGTACCAGGGCATGGTGAGGCCATACCATGGCACCATGCCAGCTATCATGTTTTTTAAGCATGTATTTCATTTTTCTACAGTTGAAAAACCAATAAATGACGTGTTTGTGGTTGACTATTGCCACACATTTCCGTGAAATATCTGCCCATTCCTTGTAAAAGGCATGCGAATTTACTAAATAGCACGATCATGGTTTTCCAGACCGTTCTCGTGCACCTATTCAAGCACCGATTGTTTGAATTTGAATTATGTGCATTAATGCCTAGAAAATGCACATAATCCCCTAAATATTGTAAATGAACCCGGAAAAGTGCCAAATTTTAACACCATGATTTGCAGGGTTTATGTTCATCGTAGAAAAAAACTCATGGACAAAGGACAAAGGAAATTTGGATTCCCCTTCAATCCCGATGATTTACTATCGCACACGATTCATCTCCGTCGCCTCTGCGAACCGTGTGTGTTCACCCACACATGCAAAAGGAAAAAGAAAACCCTCGCCCACTTTGTCCCCACCCACTCGCCGTGGACTCCTCCGCAACTCTGCCCCTCATCAACTGATATCGCGGCGGCCACCCTAAGCTCGACGGCTGTTGTCGGCGGGCGGAGGTCGCGCTAGAAACGGCACGGGATTTCTCCCCTACCTCTTTCCGCCGCCTATCTGCACCGACATTCCAGACTCTAGTCGATTGGGGTTTTCTGCTGGATTGGGCCAGGGATTTTTCTCATGGAGAAGGTAATCAACTTAGCGAAATATTCACTCATCTCTTATCGTAGTCCGTCCGTCGCTGTTAATCAACCGGCGGAAATCACCGTGGATTCATTTTTCTTCTAGCTGATTCGAGGGTTTTCATTCATGTGTCCACAATGCAAGCACAAATCGGGCAAGTGTGGTCACGGCCAGTCGGAAACGAAGTTCTATCTCACCATTCCGGATGACTTCAGGGAGCGCTCGGTATGTTCAATCTCAACCTACCACAGTCGGCATGGCCTAAATTTGTGAACATATACCATCTGTTGCTACATTTGGATAAAAGGTACGGTGCCACGTGCAGCCTAGATGTCGA
Source organism: Thinopyrum elongatum (assembly GCA_011799875.1). Lineage (NCBI taxonomy): Eukaryota > Viridiplantae > Streptophyta > Magnoliopsida > Poales > Poaceae > Thinopyrum > Thinopyrum elongatum. The sequence goes on from CM022303.1 coordinate 503,676,031, forward strand.
AGCCGATTCCCCCCCTATATTAGGCAAATATATGATGTATTGTTCATTTAGTTACTCTCATATTTGCATCAAATCTTTGTTACACTATATATTTTTAATTATATATTTTTGTACTTTGCTTTCATCTATATGTTGATCTGTTCTATCAGTTACTCCCATATTTGCATCTTGCTCTGTTATTTCAATATATCTAATTTACGATCTTAATTTTCATTTCAAGCAGTACATCCCTTGCTTTGTAAGAACAGGAGTAGAAGGAAATCTTGGGCTTTACTTTGTTGATGACTCCATGGATGTCATATTGACAACGCAGCATGGATTTACAATGACGGTTAGCATAAAACTTGATAAAGATGGTCACTCCTATTTTGATGCGGACCTTTAGAGAAAAATGTCTAAGTCTTATGAACTGAAAGCTGGCAATAAAATTCTAGTGCGTGCACCATAGCCTGGTCTAATTAACATGGATGTTTAGTTCCCCAACGTCATCAGCCGATCAAAGTCTGATCGAGGTTAGTGTCCTTTCAACTTTCTCCATGCTGGCATATTACTTCGCAAAATCGGGGTATTTGTTCTGACTAATTGATCACTATTTAAGCGACCGATTGTGATTTCATTTTTTGACTCCATTCCTAGGCACTAACAAATTCTATTTACCAATTTATGTGCACTATATATTCTTCTGCCATGTTCTGAATAAATAATACCTTTCTACCTTTTAAGCAGGATATGTTGGATGCATAGTGAATGATCTGTATGTTACTAAGCGTACCAAATTTCACTGGAAGGACTTGAAGCATGTCATAAACTTTGTTGATAATCTGACAGAGATAGCACAGCGTATGAACGTTGGATTTTGGATGAGTTAATTATACCTATAGTGCACACATTGAACAAGACCAATTGTGTGCACAAAACGCTGGTACAAAGTCTTATTTTTATGTTGATGCTCAAAAACTATATATATCTTCAACAATATGTTACAATTGGTTTTTATTCTACATTTCAATAGAAATTGCCCGCTGTAGCAGTTCCTGGATCGATTTCCCGGCGTGGTCGAATTACACTTGTGCCTGCTAATAACGCCAAAGTAATTGCAAGGTACTACATTTCCCGTAGAAATGGAACCATTAAAATTAACAAGTTCTCGCTTGTCGTGGCAATGCATGCATATTGGAAAATTGGAGACACTGTTCTACTCATGCTCTACCAAGCCACAGGAGGGCTCTTCCTTTTCATTGACGAGATGCCGAGTCGCCGTGATCAAGCTGCTTCCAGCGGATAGTTGTGGTTGTTGGCCCTCAGCCTCTTAAAATGTGCTAGATATTACTATGTTAAGTATGTAGATATGGACCATATGGTTGTTGGCCCTTAGCCTCTTAAAATGTGATAGTTGTTACTATGTTAAGTATGTAGATATGGACCATATGGTTGTCAAAACCGTGTTACGAAGATCCTCCTTTTGTCGAATAGTGTAACCACTATATATATGTTACTCAAATGCTGTTAGCCAAGTTCTTAAATTTTCATGGAAAGTATTAGTATCATACACAGTTCATTGAGTTTAAGCGTGTGCCCGATGTCCAGAAGGCATTTGCATATTAACTGTCCATATTGCAAATTCACATACGTGTTAACATAAGGAAACGTATGTGTAACTTACTAATCATCGCACACGAGTACTCGCAGACGCATAGTGTGCGATACTCCTAGCCACCGTAAGCAACTAGTTTGCAATTTTCAAAGTTTTTTGTACACACAGAATCGCACATGAATTAACTGTAGTAACCGTTTCTGTTGTAATTTCTCATCGCAAATAGTTCATCCGAGTCGGCTGTTTGCCGCGTATCACACACATCTTGTTTACACGACTCGTTTTGTGTTCTTTTGGCTCATCGCAAATAGTTCATCTATGTGAACTGTATGCCGCATTTCACACACATCTTGTTAAGTTGAACCATTTCTGTTGTGTTCCCTAATCGAAAACAGTTCATCCGAGTGAACCATATGCCGTATATCACACACACCTTGATCTGGCTAACCGTTTCTATTGCACTCCCTAATAGCAAATAGTTCATCTGAATGAACTGTATGGCATATATCACACACACCTTGATATGGCTGCCCGTTTCTGTTGTTCTGTCCCATCGCAAACAGTTCGGATGGATCAACCGTGTGCCCTACATCGCACACGCAACTAAAATCGGATCCGTGTTTGATGGCTCCGCCATCGCAAATGTTTTGCATATTTTTTGAAGGTTTTTTTACATCACCGTTTGTGATTAATGCATCGCACATAGTTTCATCAAAGGGTCTCTGATCGTAGTGTCACGTTAGCAGCATCCTGCAGTAGTGAATACCCGTGCCGCCGTGCTCCCCAACAAGCCGGCGTGGAGCAACTCGGCACTCTTCCTCGAGCAGGATTGGAGCGGCCAGCTACGGAACCACGCGCTGGCTTAGGGCCGCAACTGGCTCCGTCGAGCTAGGCGAGGTAGGTGGAGTAGCGAGCTACCTCGCTCGTAACTGTCGGGCTCGGCGGGCCACCCAGACAGCTTTTATGCCGAAGAACTGCTCTTCCTGCTCGTCGGATGCAGCTAAAAGAGTGGAGAAAATGGTGGAAGGAGGAGCTTGGCCGGTGTCCCTCTCCTGAACGGACGTGTGGCCGGAGTGGGTTTCTTGCATTCCACGCGGGTTTAAATGTAGGTATTTGAATACGGTGAGGAGGCGGGTATAGCTGGGAGTGCAGTGGGCGGCGCCCTCGGCTGATGCGCCGCTTCAATGGCGGACACAGTGAAAGGTCGCGTCCGCCCTGACCCCCTTGACCGTGCTCCTTGACAGTGTATGTCCCGCTTTGAGCACAACATTATCCTAAGGCTGGTTATTGTGGGAGTAACATAACGCACCCCAATGCAAATTTGCTTATGTGGCAAGTAATTAATGAAAAGAGAGGTGCTTAGAGTAACATAATATGTTACTATAACATAGCCCTTCCCAAGAATAAATGAGTCTATAAGTTAATAAATGCAATCATCTATATGTTACTACTTCTTTGTTACTTTGCACTATTAACGTAGTAACATAGGCTAGTGTCATATGCATGACACTAGTCTAAGTTACTCCCCACTATGACTAGCCAATGGACCTTGACAGTGTACGTCACCTTGTGTCCAGATCTGAGATGCCACGTTTACCAGGTGAATGACTCCAAAGTTTGACCCGTGATGCTAGGTGCGAGCCAAGGGACACTGTTGGAGAGACCCCCTCATAATTTTCCTACATTGATCATTTGATTCATAGGATAGAATGCTATAGGAATTTTGCCTATGAAATCATGTGTTAATTGGCAATGTAGCATCCACTCCAGCTTTTTTTTTCTCTTCCTTTGTTTTTCCTGTGTCAAACACTGTGTTAATGCTAGTATGGGATTCAAGTGGACCCAATCCTTTAATTTTCCTATTCCTGTGTTTTAAGTTCCTACGAATGGAAGAAAAGAAACGGAGAGAGTACTGTACTCCTACTAAAGGTTAGTAGGTGAGCTTGCGCTTGGCTCTTCGCCTCTTCCGGAAGTGTGTGTGAAACAGAGGCCTGGATATATACTACTGGCAATCTGACACCGAATGAACTGCTGCACGTCCACCCCTTGTATAAAGCAAAAGCTTCTCCTCGTGCTGCGAGCCACCGCGCGCGCGTGGGCGAGGGAGAGAGCGTTGTAAGCAAGCTTCTTGTCGTTCTGCGAGTTGACGGGACACATCAAAGTTATTTATTAATCTCTCCAAAAAGGGCCGACCATGTCCATGGCTAACATCCCGTGCTCCGTCATTGAGTACGTGCACGATTCACATGCCATCGAGGAGAAAAAATATTGCGTAGTACTACGTGCCATTGAAGTGCATGACTCACTTACACACTGCTTATCTCCATTTTCTTGCATGACACGTGCACCTTGATGCTAGATGTCCCGCGTGTTGGCAAAAGGATGAACAAAGCTCACGTCTAAAACAAAAGAGTGGAAGAACATAGATTCCCGACGACCGAGAAGGAGCAAGGATCCCGCAAAAAAAATAAAAAGACCAAGAAGGAGCAAGGAACCTCGCAGTGGAACGTCTGCACTCATAATATTTTATATTATTTAGCGATATAAAATCAACCAAATCTCTCCATGTTTAACCGAAAGAGTACAAAACACATCATACATGGCCCACCTCACGCACTCACCATATTCCTCGGCCTCCATGCGACACCTAGTTTATATATAGTATATCCGGCTGCCCGTCGCTTCTCGCTCCTCGTCAGCCCATGCAACTTAGATAGAGGTTAGAGTTAGTTTCTAGCTCATGACTAACCCTGAACTAACTCTAGCCAAAGAGGTGTTTGGATGACAACTAGCTCCAATTAGCACCTCTTGGGTGGGATAGTTTTTTTTGGGTGGGTTAGATGCAACTAGCTCCAATCTAGCCCTCGTGTTTGGATACTTTAGGGCTATTTGAGCCCCAACTAGCTCAAACTAACTCTAACCCATGGATCCAAACAGGGCCCTTGGTTAGAGTTAGTCATGAGCTAGAAACTAACTCTAACCTCTAACTAAGTTAGAGTATCCAAAAGGGCCTTTGGTTAGAGTTAGTCATGAGCTAGAAACTAACTCTAACCTCTAGCTAAGTTAGAGTATGCACGAAACATCAAGATGCATTTTTTATAAAACACCTGCTGTGATTGATCCATGCAGGAGTAATCCCATGTGTAAGAACTAATGATACCTTGAGAAAGAGAAGAGATAAGGTGAGGAGGAGTGGGGCATGGTGGTGATTGGTGGTCGGACTGAGCGGAGGCATGGGGATGGACGACGCCGGCAGCGGACACCATGCCAGATTGTTCCAGAGGCTTCCTTTTTTAATTGCTCAACAATGAGGTTGTGGGAGATAAGGATGAAGGAGGGAAGGCCTTATCTGCAAATGTGGAGAGAGGTGCAGGTATCTTTTTGCAAAATTGCCATAGTTTGCTTTATATCCGTCAGATATAGATCGGACGGTCTATATTGCAAGATGGCAGGCACACCATCATCACCAACTCGGTTTTTTTATAAGAGTAGATAGTAGAGAAGTAGAGATAGAGATATACAGCAGCCCATCGCTTCTCGCTCCTCATCCTTATAGCCCGTGCGACACCTAGTTATAGTATAACTGAAAGAGTACTTGCTCTTTGAGCAAAGGGCCTCCCTAAGCACACATTAATTTCCTGGGCATGCTTCTTTCTACTCAATGTTGCATGCACTTTGAGCATGTTGGCAACTCCACTGCTAGCTTGGTGGCTCTCTTGCAATTGACGCCGACACATTGCAGCACTCGTGCAACGCCCAGAGGTTAATTTGAGAACAAGTACCTCGAGGTTAATTTCACAGACATGACAAAAATTATCAAAAAGTAATGCGATAGACCTTCGATTAACATGTGTTCAAAAAACAAAAAAATACAAAAAATACAAAACAAAGACCTCGAGGTTCAACTAATAGGACGGAGCATTGTAAACGTTTAATTAAGCCAATTAGACCTTTACAGTGACCCATCCAATTAGTTAATATCGAGTCCACTTCCCATCCGGTCACCCATCTCATGACTACTCTAGCCTCAGCACACTTAACTTGGGAGTTCTGTTAGATGAGCTATTGGTAGGGAAGCTGGTCCTTGCTGATATAGGATGCATGTTCGTATCCTTTATTGCCTACATGAATGACTACCTGTTGCCGCCCAATGGCCAATGCACGCCCCCCGCGAATGTAGAAGCTTCCCTCCCTCGTCTAGCTACTTCCCGCATTTTCTCCAGTTTTTTGCCGCCTGCCCACCTATAAAACAGCCTATGCCAGCCAATTCCACTCCAAACACCTAGCGAGGCGGTTGAATCGAAAAGTCTAGACTTGTTTCTAGTGGATTCGTTGACGTGGCACCGGAAGGGTGTGATAGCTGACTCTGACAAAACAATTGCCTACCACGTTGGCATAAATGAGCATGGGGCCCACTTGTCAACGTGCTGGACGGAGGAACTAACGCAAGACAAAATGGATCGCGGAAGGGTGTGAATCGATTGGCTCACGTGTGATGACCACTGGAGCAATCCACTCAGATTGTACGTAAACAAATTCGTGCAAACACGGCCGGATTTCATTACATTTACATAAAATAACCGGTTTGCACGCAGAGTAGGTTTCTTAACGCGGGTTTAATGTAGGTGTTTAAATGCGGCGAGGAGGCTCGTTCAGCCGGGCGTGCAGCGGGCGCCACCCTCGGCTAGCGCGCCGCTTCAATTGGTTGGTTTCGATTTTTAAATTGAGTAGTGCTAGTACACTTGATGCTGTGATGCTACCGTCCAATATTCGCGTGTGGTGGTTTCTAGAATAAAAAAGGAGGTTGTACTTACTATGGGAAAGGTGAAGTGATGGTTGCTTCGTCCGAGCAACTTATTACTCTGGGAATACTGGAGCACCAGCGGATTCAAAGAAGAGTGAAATGATGGTTGCTTCGTCCGAGCAACTTACTATGGCGAAGGTGGGGCTCTGTGATTTGACTGCTCACTAGTCATTATTACTATGGCGCAACGACCAGGGTGTATCTCCCTTGCAGTTGTACACTGTCAATATTGGTGCATGGCAGGTGGTGCCAGATGAAGGATGTCCCACATGTCGGCGAAATGAAGTTGAATGGTTTCTTGCATTGCTATCAATCTTTCAGGATTTGTTTATATGTACGCATAATTTTCCAGCATAATGAAATTGTACTGTAATGCTATGAAGGTTTCAAATTTGGTTCCTGCAGAAAAAAAAAGGTTTCAACTTAGGATTCATGTGTCCTCTTGCCTCAAGATTGTCTCGTTACAACATTCCATCATATACAAATGAAACTACCATGGGTGCTAATGCATCTCAATGATTCACAGATCAGTGCCAATATTCACATCACAACTGAAGACGAAGTTGTGAGAAGGTGTACAAATAAAGAAAAATATATAATTGATCAATGTTGTTCGTATCCATGGCTCCATTTCCTGGCCATAGTGTTCACTAGTTGGCAGCTAGTTTCACACAGCTCTGTAGCCAAGAAAGAGGTGTATGGAGGAACATCACAATCCGATCATTTTGTGCAGTTCCACTAAAATCGAGCTGATCATCCCTGTTTGCAAAGATATTCAGTCAGTGTGATTACAATAATAGTGGAACTAGATGATGAAATATAACACACACAAATAGAAGCCGATCACCTCTGCGATCTATTTTCAGACTAAGTACTTGTTGGAGAAGATTAGGCTCGGAGTTGGATGAGGAGGATAGCAAAACCAATCTCCTTTTCTGCAGTCCCACAGAAATGTAAAAATGTTGCCCGTGTGACATTTTAGCGGAACTGCACAAGACACTCTTAAGAAAAAGGTGATTTGTGCAGTTCACCAAAAGGTCAAAATAGCAACAAGGTGAAATGGACAGCCCTGTTTGCAAAAAAGAGGTAGAAAGGAAAAACTTACTGGCCAGTAACAGTTGATGACACATATGACGACAAAAAAGAAGCATAATCCTTGTCCTAAGGGAAGATAATAGCACGGTTGTTTATCTAAAATGGTGTGAGGACAAGATTGCAATATGGAAAGTACGTCGGACGAGCTACGTTTTGGGCAAAGAACTAGGGAAGATCCACATGCAGCAACATGGGAAGATGGGCAGTGGAGGAAGGCCGGAGGGGATACCTGGGGGTCATCGGGATCCAACTAGGAGGGCGGCGGCGGGAGGGATCTGCCCATACTACGGCAGCAAGCAAGTGGCGTAGGCCCTACCGCGCCGGAGCTTGGTCACAGAGAATGGTGGATACCGTAGATCGGGACGTGTTGCCTCAACGCCGTCGAATGGAGAAACGATGCACATCCTCCCTTTCCGCCGGCGGACGGGATGTGGCTGGATCAGTGACCAACGGTGAGAGAGAGAGAGGCCACCGCCGCCTTGTGTGAGATACTGTGAAGAGCGACAAACCCCGGCAGGCAGGCTCCATTGTATATAGTGGAGCGGACTACTTATTTCTCCATAACAATCGTTTTATATTCTGTGTATGTGTCATTGAGCAATATAACTTTATTTAAAAATAACGCACCAACGCATCAAGTCGAAATTTGTTTCGTGCACGCGTGGTACACGACCTCCGTAAGTAAACAACCGCTACACGCTCTCAAATTAGCACATGGGCTGCCATTTCGTACTTGAGCTCCACCATGAACCCGCGCGGGTGTGGCTGGGCACGAAGCGTGAGTACGTGCACCTATTCTCTTCGTGTTCGTACACCACCTACGTGGGTGTGTATGACAATGTGAGAGAGATACAAACCTAGAGAGAGATGGTGTGTGGGTTCGTGAGTGTTTTGGGGGGGGGTGCGTGAGAGATAGACACGGAATATGTGTCGATGATATCTCAAACAAAAATGTAACATATGCAATGTTTGTGAAACAGAGGCCTGGATATATCATATATAGAGGGGGCGATCCACGAGAAGAGATTGGAGGTATCATCGGCGTGAGATGTCCATATAATCAAAGAGATGGATGAAGTGTGTGTGTGTGTGTGTGTGCGCGCGCGCGATCGATAAAGAGTGCCATCGAAATTGTGTGTGCCCACGTCAAAGATATAGGGTGGCTGGCCTACTGAAACGTGAGAGGGGACAGGTGCAGTTTGTCTCTGTGGCATGGATACCTACCTACGGCGTTCGACTATCGGTGTGTGTGTGGGGGGGGGGGGGGGGGGGGGCAGAGACTTAACTATAGAGGTAAAACGACTGGTATATGTGTGGAGAAGGAGAGAAACCTACCTATGTATTGAGGGAGATCGATCGACATCCATGCATATGTGTAGGAGAGGAATAAGGTTGGGAGAGAGACATAGCTAGAGTGTCGGAGGGTTGGTGGTGGAGTTGCTTCTCACAAATGGTGGGAGAGGCCTACTAGACAAACGGAGGGCACGACTGCAATATCAATAAGAGAGGGGATGCCTGCCTATCTGTGCAAGTTGCGTGTGAGAGACGGCTCAGGAGGCATGCACAAATGATGAGGGGGACGATATGGTTGTGGTAAGCAGACGTAACTACATAGGAAGATCAATTGTCCTGTGTCGGAGAAAGGGAGAGATATAGGGTCTGTTTGCTTCACAGCCTAAGGTTGCCACGCCTAACCTTAGTCATGCCGCAACATCTTAGGCATGTGTTTGGTTCATTGCCACACTTGTGGCTTGCCACACTTTTCTAGTTATATGGTCCACATTTCATAGGCTCAATTTTTTGCCAACTCTTGCCACACTTGTGGTGGCCATTTTGTTAGCCACACTTTTTATGGCAGCCACACTTTGCCTAAGGTTAGTTGTGGCAAAGTTAGTCATGAACCAAACAGGCCCATAACTTGTGAGGTATGTCGATCGGTGCGTGGGGAAAAAGAGTTATAGTCGACCTGGGTATATGTAGGGAGATCGATCGGTATACATGCATGCATGTGTTAGAAGCAAATAAGGCCCAGAGAGAAGGATAGAGAGAGAGGGATGTGGCTAGGAGGTGGTGCGAGAGGCCTACTACATCGAGGGGGAAGGAGTGTGCAAGTATGAGATCGATGAAAAGAGGGGCGGGAGTGTGCACGTGCGTGGAACCGTATTAGAAAGAGGCGGGCATGCATGGATGGTGAGAAGAGAAGAGGGAAAGCTTGTGTTTGTAGTAGGCACACCTGGCTAGAGAGGTATATTGATCGGTGTCTGCCGGAAAGAATGAGCTGGGGGCGTACACACACCGTGGGTGAACGGCCTAAAGAGAAATGACGAATGTGTGCCATGGAGCTATAAAATGCTGAGGGAGGGTAAGAGGTAGGCAGGTGTGTGCATGCACGAGAGAAAGTTAGTTCTAGCTACAGAGATAAGAGGATTGTATGGGTGTAAAAGACGAATAAAGATCATAATTCATTATAAAAGTGGATTCGGATATTTGAACAACAGATCATAGTTTTTTAAACCGACGCACGCATGAATATGTATAATGGTGATACGCATGGTGTGGTTATGAACATGTTATACTACATATAATATATAGAACATTTATTTGAATTTGTGATAATGTGTGGCTTTTGCAGCTCAGGGCTAAATACTTGTCATAATGTTGGGGGCGGGGCACTATACTTTGTGTGATAAACACAGTGTATGTATGAAACATGGTTTTGATTCTGAACATCTAGCTAGTACATCAAATGTACTATTTTTGGAATCAACATCAAGTGTATTCAAAATTTTGAATTCGAGTTCATATATATAGTACACATAGTTCATATCTAACTCTATAGTAATCATGTGGTGTGTTGTTAAGATAATATACAAATGATGGTTTAACTTGGCAACAATCATGATTGTAGATTCTTATTCAAATAGAGAAATGAATTCAAATTTAGTTCGAATTACAGCGGTAGTATAGACACTTGGAATGCACTAAAATGTTCATATGAGTAGGTTACATGCATTATACAGCCATCGAAAAAATTTAATTGGACATAACATGGATTCATAGCTTTGAATAGCATTTGTACAATAAAACGGGACAAGACTCTCTCTTTGTGTGGTGCGAATAGTTTTTTTTCTTTTTTTTCGTTGCGGGAAGTGCGAATTGATTTGGTACGTACATTATTACACGTTAGGCTTGTCCCTAAATTTCAACCCGCGCCTTGTTATCCTGAAAATTCAGATATCGTGCTCCCAAAACTCGCGCCTTGCTATCCCGAAATTACAACGCGCGCGAAAACTCCCTCCAGCTGCCAAATCCCGACACGTGAAATCCCCCTTCTAACCCTGAGCCGAAAGGGCCGCTAGTTCAAATCGGTGGGGGTACTTTTGTAACACACCCTACATTTTGGGCAAGCGCGTCCCTAAGTCATAGTTCCCCCCTCCCATCACCTCCTTTTCGCCATTCAAAATCCCAGGCCGCCATAACCTCTCTGCTCTAGCTGCAAAACCCCACCCTCCTTCGTCCGCCACCCCGCCGCTACCCAGCCGGAGCCTCTTCCCCTATGACGTCGTCCACCACAGCAGCTCGACATCCCTCATACACCCCCCCGGATGAGGATCTGTCGTCGATCTTGTCATCCCGCCGGTTCAGCCGCCTCGTCCTCCACCTCCAAGGAGCTACTCCGATGATCGCCTCGTCTATCGCGGCTGCTCCATCCCCACAACGCCGCCTTAACCTGCTCCACCAGAAGCGCAGCATCCTCACCGATTCCTCGGATGAAGCCGAGGCCTACTCGACGCCACCAAAGAGGTTGTACACTCATCGCATCGCACCTTCTCCTTAACTCAACCTCCCGGCGCCGACGGTGCTCGATCTCGCACCCCCATGGCGCGGCTACCTCGAAGCCTGCGCCGCCGGTGACATCTCCATGGCGGCTCTTCCCCAGTGCGAGGCTCCCTCGACGGCTGCATCCATACCAGCCGGATCTGCTGCTGCTCTGGCTCTCGCTTGCTCGCTCGCGCTGCTGCTGCTGCTACTCTGGCTCTCGCTCGCTCGCGCTGCTACAGCTGCTGCTGCTCCGTCTGTCACTTGTTCGTGCTGCTGCTGCTACTGCTGCTTCATCTCTTGCTCGGTCACGCTGCTGCTCTGCTCTTCCCCTCGTTCGTGCTGCTGCTCTGCTCTTGCTCTCGCTCGCACTGCTGATGCTGGTACACGGGCTGCTGCAGCTACACGAGTTGCTGCTCTGGCTCTAGTTCACGTTGCTCCTCCAGGTGCTGCTGCTCTGGCTGCTATCTGCTACTGTGTTCCCTATCGATCGCCTGCTGATTTAGATCACTGTTTCTCTACTACTAGTGCTCGAGCAGCCTAAACTACATGTGAAGGGCCTCTCTGCTACCAGTGCATTTAGTTTCGACAGTAACATTCAGATTCCACCGAAAATTTCAGTTTCAACAGTTAAGTTCAGAGTCAATAGTTTTACCTCATCTGTTGTAGTCAGGTGTTTTTTGGTGATGTAAATTTTACATCTATCACTTTTTGGTAATGTATTTTACATCATCTATTGGAGATGTTATTAGAATCCCACTTGAGATTAATGATGTCTGTCTTGTACTGCTTCAGCCTCGACGTCTTACGGCTCACCGGAGCTGCTCCAATGATGGAACCATCCATCACAATAGAGCAGTACCCTGGACGCCGTCTACAGACGCCTCAGATCTTCCTCCACACCTCCGACAGCCACTTCTACCGCAACTTCTTCAGCGACCAACCCAATGATGCTGAGGTCGACACGGCTACACCAAAGAGGTTGTACACTTGTCGCATCACTTATTACTCTACATTCATGTCGATCCATTATGGCTATTTCCGTTCAAAGGAAAAACATAGCAATAGGAAATTTTCCTATGGTACTCTACTATTCAATTATTCATGCATTTCGTTGAAAGGAATGGAGCAAAACATCCACCTGGACCTACTTTTCAAAATCCTATGCATGAAAACAAGACTAAGTGCATTAGTGGCAGAATAACATTCTAACTGTACACACTTTCATATGGTTTCACTTTAATTTGGCCATGTTTCTTTGCATTCCTCTACTCTTCCAATTCCTGTGAACCAAACACCCAAGTTGACAGAAATCATGTGTTTACAAATGCTCTGTTTCCCACATGCATTCCTATCCTATTTCGGTGTTTTTCCTATCCCTGCATTTTTAGAGTCCTGCAAGCCAAAGGAGCCCTTTCAGAATCACTTCAGTTACAGATACGTGTCGAAGAAAACTTTGTGTGGTTTGTCCTGCTCCAGCTGCGATGTCGTCCACCTCACCTGAGCTGCTCCATCGACAGAAGCATCCACCATACCGGACATCACGACTCCTGACCATCTTTCGCTGCCTCAGATCTCCTTCCCTGCCGCCGGCACCCACCGCAACTGCATCTCCATCATCGACTCAGCAGATGAACCTGAGGAGTACACGTGTCCACAAGAGAGGTTGCACTCTTTTGTTTCTGCTTATGTTATGCATTGCTTAATATTACCTGCTACTTTATCATCCTGTTCACCTCTTAGACTCCAAGTCAGGTCCAAATTAATGTTCAAACATTAGTTTTAAAATGCTTGTGGGGCACATATCGAGGCAGCAATGAATAGTATCTTTGTCTATTATCTGGTTCACCTAGGGTATGCCTATGTTGTTCATCTTGGGTGGGAAACAAATAGTAAAGCAATCATCATCTGTTTTTTTATTAAATTAAAGCCATCATCAGCCTGCTATCATTATTTTTGGATCTATCCACTGGTTGTTACCATCACTCTAGATTTCTACATGCTCTCCTTACATAATCTCACTATATTTTTTTCGTATGCATGTCAGATATTGTACACAGTCATGCTAAACCTGTAGAGAAAAAGAGAAGAGTTTTGCGCGGCAATACAATGTCATGCAGACATCGCTCCATGGTGGGTGCAATGGCAAACCCTCCCCCCTCCAGATTGTAATTCAGAGGAAGATATATGTTCTGAGCCGGATTCAGACGGAGCTGGCCACTCCTATTTACCCCCCGAGGTGTTTGCTCTAACTTGGCATGATGATGTTGGTCATATCATGCATATGTTGCCTTATAGTGCCTACTTTCGACATCATATATGTCATCTGCTTAGTTTAGACATGTTCTGTAATGCCACCTGTTTATTCTATATCATATATGTGAATTATGCAACCTCATCTCTTTTAGCCAGCCATAATATATGTGAAATATGCAATGCCATCCCGTTTAACCAGGCATCATATATTTGAATGATATCTTGCCAATCCTTTTCTTCATTACATTTGCATTTGTCCACAATGTTTGTACATTCAACTACTCTTCCTGTGAATCAGCCATTTGAGTGGGTGATGGAAAAATCTGGAGTGAAAACAAGGTCTTCAGAGCAGAATGTGCTACCTGTCGAAGCAGATCTCTTGCTGGGCCCCGATAGCTCCTGAGAGATGGATTCACAGACAGATGGCCAGTCCTATTCCCCCACCGAGGTGTATTCTCTAACCTGACATGGTTATACTGCTCATATCATGCATATGGTGTCTTGCATTGCATAGTTTAGACATCATATACACAATATTCAACACCATGTTCTTAGTTCAGACATCATATATGCGAATGCTCTCTGCTTAGTATATAAATCACATATGTGAATTATATCATGCGATCCTGATTACTTAGATAACACGTATGTGAATTATGTCATGCGAACCTGTTTACTAAAGACATCATATAATTATCTCATGCCATCCTGTTTAGTTAGTCATCATATCTTTGAATTATGTCATGCTATGCTATCCAGTTTAGATAGACATCATATATGTGAAATTATGTCATGCTATTCTTTTTAGTTAAACAATATACATGTGAACTATTTCATGCCCTCTTTTTTCCACACTATCTATTGCATCTGTCTCTCATACAAGGTCTGTACATTCAACTATGTTTCTTGTTTATCAGCCATTTGAATTGGAACGGGTGATGGCAGTATCTAGCGGAGTAAAAACAAAGTCTTCAAATAAAACAGTGCTACCTCTTGGTGGAGATAGCACCCCGGTTGTACATGCACGAGAACTAGCCCTACCACACATAACCCAGACTCTCGCAGATTGTATCCCTGGTGTGATGGACAGAGATCCAGTTTCACCCAATCTAACCTCAACCCCAGGAGATAGTAACCCAGTTCCAGTTGACATAGCACCATCTCCACCACAGAGCTCCCAAACAAGAGCAGTTAGTAAGGAAACTCCAGTGCCCAAAGCGCTAGTACTACCACGGCGAACCCCAACTCCACCAGTTAGTACACCTATTCCTGTGGACGAAGCACAACCAGCCATTCGTAGTTTAGCGTCTATCGCATTTGATCTTGTTAAATCCTATGTGCGTATCTTCCCATCATTGAAATATTATAATGAAGATGAAGGAAAATGCCACTTGCAGGTGTTCGTCCAGGAGTTATGTGTAAGTAATGTTTTTCATGGCAATTACTTTGCTTTGTCCCATACATTCTACCTCCATGCTGGTTATAATACAGCAAATGTTCCCATTTTTCACTATAGAGAAAGACCAATTTGGAAACTCAGGATGAGGTAACCTGTGCTAATACCTCTGCTATCTTCAAGAATGCTTGGTGGCAGTATCGGAATTACCTAAAGAAAATGTACTTCACTGGCAAAGAAACTCATCAAATTCCCGTACGTTCTGTACTGGTCCCGAACCAAGAATGTGGTAAGGTCTATGAGCTCATTTTTTATTTTTAAGTACTATATGCCTGCGTCATATTGTACTCTGTTTGTGTAGAACAAGTGCTTAAACCTGAAGAAGAACTATTCTCATTTAAGATTCCATTGTTATGGTGTATGCTGATTTGCTCTTGTATCACCGTATTTACTCATACAAACTTATTTTTAAATTGAAGGATCCAATCAAAACTCCAATGGCACAACAGGTATGTTTAAGCATGTTTCTTTAACAGGTTTGCTCTTCTAAATTGCTCTTTTGCTTTCAATTTCAATTGTGTATATAGTTGACTTCTCATATCATGCACATTACTAGCATCACAACAGAGCCAATAGTGTTGTTGTACATGTATACCCGTGGCACCCATCTGAAATCTTGTTGTGCCATGTAGTTTCCCACACTTGTATTCTTTCAGTGCTGCTTTGTCTTGAACTGATATGATTTGAACCGTGTCTCTATTTTGATTTGGCAAGATAATGCAGTGACCATAGGACATAGATATATGTTTGTTTGATGCTTTTATTATGTACTACTTGGTAATAGAAGATTTGGTAGTTTAATCCTGTCCACCTTACTACTGAACTGGTTCACTGAAATGAGTTTCATATACTACATGCTAAACCTGGTATGTGTCTACTTGTTTCTTCTTTTAGAATGCTGACAGAATATTGGTGAAAGGATCGAGAAGAGGTGACTAGAGGGGGGGGGGTGATTTGACCCTCAACAAATAAAGGTGGCAATTTTTAAGTTCTTCAAGTTAAGGTGGAGTCTTAGCACAAGTTTAAGCATTCACAATACATTTCAAGCAAGCATGGCAAGAGTATATGAGCAGCGGAAAGTAAAGCATGCAACTTGCAAGAATGTAAAGGGATGGGATTGGAGTGTGCAAACGCAATTGGAGACACGGAGATTTTTGGCGTGGTTCCGATAGGTGGTGCTATCGTACATCCACGTTGGTGGAGACTTCAACCCACGAAGGGTAACGGTTGCGCGAGTCCACGGAGGGCTCCACCCACGAAGGGTCCACGAAGAAGCAACCTTGTCTATCCCACCATGGCCATCGCCCACAAAGGACTTGCCTCACTAGGGTAGATCTTCATGAAGTAGGCGATCTCCTTGCCCTTACAAACTCCTTGGTTCAACTCCACAATCTTGACAGAGGCTCCCAAGTGACACCTAACCAATCTAGGAGACACCACTCTCCAAAAGGTAATAGATGGTGTGTTGATAATGAACTCCTTGCTCTTGTGCTTCAAATGATAGTCTCCCCAACACTCAACTCTCTCTCACAGATTTGGATATGGTGGAAAGATGATTTGAGTGGAAAGCAACTTGGGGAAGGCTAGAGATCAAGATTCTTATGGTTGGATTGGAATGTCTTGGTCTCAACACATGAGTAGGTGGTTCTCTCTTAGAAAATGAATGCTGGAAGTGTAGGGACGTTCTGTTGGCTTTCCTCACGAATGGAGGAAGGGTGGAGGGGTATATATAGCCTCCACACAAAATCTAACCGTTACACACAATTTACCAAACTCGGTGGGACCGAATAGTGAAACTCGGTCAGACCGATTTAGTTCAAAATGTGAACGTTAGGATTTTCGGTGGGACCGACATGTCAACTCGGTGAGACCGATGTGCTGGGGTTAGGGTAAAACCTCATCTCGGTTTGACCGATTACATAAACTCGGTGAGACCGATTTTAGTAATAAGC
This sequence comes from Thinopyrum elongatum, assembly GCA_011799875.1. NCBI lineage: Eukaryota > Viridiplantae > Streptophyta > Magnoliopsida > Poales > Poaceae > Thinopyrum > Thinopyrum elongatum. The sequence continues at coordinate 503,693,007 of CM022303.1, forward strand.
AAACAGAGAGTTGGCCAAGCAAACACGGTGGGACCGATCGCTCATTTCGGTGAGACCGAAACATTACGAAAAGGAAACAGAGAGTTTGCATTGCGAACTTGGTGGGACCGATCGCTCATCTCGGTTAGACCGAAACGTTACGAAGGGAAACAGAGTGTTAGCAATCCCATCTCGGTGAGACCGAACTGATTAGGGTTACTGGCAGTGGCTATGTCAATTGAACTCGGTGGTGCTGGATAGATCAAATCGGTGGGGCCGATTTTGACTTTAGGTTTAGGACATATGTGGAAATGAGAAAGTGGTTGAGGGCTTTTGGAGCATATCACTAAGCACTTTGAGCAAGCAAGCCATTAAGCAACACCTCATCCCCTTTTAATAGTATTGGCTTTTCCTATGGACTCAATGTGATCTTGGATCACTAAAATGAAAAGAGTAGAGTCTTGAGCTTGAGCCAATATGTGTCCTTAGCATTTTGAAGGGGTTCCACATCCTCTTGTCCTGCCACTCCACTGTTGAACTTATCTGAAATATACTAGATAAAAGTATTAGTCCAACAAGAGATATGTTGACATTAATTACCAAAATCACCCAGGGAGCACTTGTGCTTTCAATCTCCCCCTTTTTGGTAATTGATGACAACATACATCAAAGCTTTAGATAAAGATACAAGGAATAGCAAGTAAAGCTTTGGAAAGACATGTAACATGCATAGGCTCCCCCTACATGTATGCAATCATGTGAAGATAGAATATAATACCATGGGAATGCATAAGCATGACAGAGCAGGCAATGAGTTACATGTATCTTGGCTATATGCATCAGAGCAAATGGTGTGAATATAGGAAGTGTACCTCAATGTTCATGATTCCTTCTTGCAAACAATATGTACATCAACAAGAGATCATCATGCACATGAGTGTGATGCATATACTTACCTTGCGGTCATGAGCTGGCTTTGGAAGGGATGAACCTGAGTAAACAAGGTTAGATAACACAGGAATATCTACTAAGCAGAGCAAGAACAGGAAACCACAAGAGTACCAAGATTGGGATGACATGTAGTGAGTGAGTACTTAGTACTCTATTTGGATATTGACATGTCCCCAAAGAGTAAAGATATGCAATGAATTCCAAAGATTTTCTTCCCTTAGAAATGAGCTCTCTCTCCCCCTGAATCTTATATATTAGATAATGGGAGAAGATAGGGAAAAGAAAATCAGAGCAAAAACAAAATCAGAGTAAAACAATCATAACAAACATAACACATACTAACATGTCTTTCCCCTCTTGAAGACATGTGACTTCTCTCCTCTATGGAAAATAAGCATCTAGAGAAGCTTAAGGTGTGCATTCTCTCTTATGTGATAAGCTTTGATGTGCTCTCTCTCCCCCTTTGACATCAATTTCCAAGAAGGGATCTTCTGGAGCATGAGTCAAGTAGGTTTGGTCCTTGAGTCACAGTACAAAGCAACATGTAATATAAGATGCTGGTTGAGGACAAGAATCATTGAGTGGAGCTGGAACAAATATGCAGGATGCAAATGGCAAAGTGTTTTCTCAGTATTGAATTCGGTTACTCCGAGTTGTTTGCTTCGGGGGCACCGAGTTGGTTCGGTTTGGCCGAGAAGAACAAATCGGTGAGGCCGATTTCAACACAGAGATAAAAAAACAATTGTCATCTCAGCTCACTTAGGCAAATAAGATCTCACAAAGATTTGCAAGGAATTAACTGAAAGATTTGCAATGAATTGGATGAAGGGAATGTAGAAAATAATCAGAGAAAAGAAAAGAAATCTAGATGAAGTTTTTTTTGAAAGGGGAATATGTATGCAAGAAACAAATGCAAAAACACAGAAAAACACAGGAGAGCTTCATCTAGAATTGGTCGTTGACAAAGTCACCTATGTTAGAGTATATTGACTTAGGAGTCAAGTGAATACACTTGATCATAGGTCATACTCGCCGTTTAAGCTCAAAATGGGGTTACCATTTTTTGTTCAAGCATTTTGATGTATTCTCATCTTGTTGAGCTGCTTTAACCCATGTCTTGGGGTAAAGCTTCTCTAAGATGGAATATCATACCTTGGGTGGTGGTGTTGATCTTGATCATGTAGTTGAAGTTGTGTGGGATGCTCAAGGTTGATGTAGTTCATCAAGAGTTGGGAGCAGCACTTGTAGTTTGAGTTCATCTTCCTACATGGGTTAGTCTTGCAAGGAAAAGCACTTGTGTATCCAACATGACAAACATGATATTGATACCAAATGAAATTTGATATAAAGAAGTTGTCAAAGGATATATTGAAAGGATTCATGCTTCCTTGTCTTCAACCACCATATTGTAGAGACTTGGTGATGTAGAGATTGCTCAAGATGTGAGTAAGTTGCAATCCCATAGACTTTGGCTTATCAAAGTACCTACAAGGGTTAGATGACATGTAAGAGTACAAATATAGATCCAAGACATATGATCATCTTCATAAGAGAAACATCAAGGATTAGTCAAAACTCATGCCTTGCATGTATCCAATGGAGTTTCTACTCCAAGTTTGAAGCATCAATGATGTTCAATTCTCCTCTCAACCGGGAAAATACTTTCTCATCAAGCGGTTTGGTGAATATATCCGCCAATTTCTTATCGGTACGAACATGCTTAAGATCAATGTCTCCTTTAGCAACATGATCTCGAATGAAATGATGACGAACTTCAATATGCTTAGTTCGAGAATGTTGCACGGGATTGTGAGCAATCTTAATAGCACTTTCATTATCACAAAGCAATGTAACATGTTTCACATATATCCCATAATCTTTAAGAGTTTGGGTCATCCAAAGTAATTGAGCACAACATGAACCGGCGGCAATGTATTCCACTTCGGCGGTGGATAAGGATACCGAGTTTTGTTTCTTGGAGGACCAAGACACAAGAGATCTACCAAGAAATTGACAAGTACCCGAAGTGGACTTTCTATCAACCTTGTCTCCGGCATAGTCCGAATCGGAGTAGCCAACAAGATCAAAAGAAGACCTCTTAGGATACCAAATGCCAAAGTTTGGTGTGTGAATTAAGTATCTCACTATCCGTTTCACAGCCTTAAGATGACATTCTTTGGGGTCCGCTTGATATCGTGCACACATGCACACACTTAGCATAATATCGGGACGGGAGGCACATAGATATAACAATGAACCAATCATAGAGCGGTAAACCTTTTGGTCAACCGGTTTGCCATCCTTAGTCAAGTCAAGATGTCCACTAGTAGGCATGGGTGTATTCATACCTTTGCTTTCTTGCATGTTGAACTTCTTGAATAGGTCCTTGGTATACTTTGTTTGGGAAACAAAGGTACCCTCCTTAGTTTGCTTGATTTGCAAACCAAGAAAGAACTTGAGTTCACTCATCATAGACATCTCAAACTTCTTCGACATTAGCCTTCCAAACTTTTCACTAACATGAGGGTTAGTCGAACCAAATATGATATCATCCACATAAATTTGGCACACAAATAATTCACCATTAACCCTTTTAGTAAAAAGAGTAGAATCAATTTTTCCAATCTCAAAGCCTTTTTCAATAAGGAATTTAGTCAAGCATTTATACCACGCTCTAGGAGCTTGTGTAAGACCATAAAGAGCTTTGTGAAGTTTGTAAACATGGTTGGGTTTCTTAGGATTAACAAAGCCGGGAGGTTGTTTAACATAAACTTCCTCCTCAATTTCACCATTTAGAAAAGCACTTTTAATGTCCATTTGATATAATGTGATATCATGATGATTGGCATAAGCAAGTAAGATGTGTATGGACTCAAGTCTAGCAACGAGGGCATATGTCTCACCATAGTCCATACCTTCGACTTGAGTGTAACCTTGAGCGACGAGACGGGCCTTGTTGCGTACAACTTGTCCATCTTCATCTTGCTTATTCTGAAACACCCATTTGGTACCAATGACATTGTTCTTCTCATCGGGCTTTTCAATCAACGTCCACACTTGGTTCCTCTCGAAATTGTGTAGCTCTTCATGCATAGCGTTCACCCAGTCCGGATCTTCTAGAGCATCTTCAACCTTCATTGGTTCAATGCTAGAGATGAATGAATAGTGTTCACAAAAATTAGCCAAACGAGTTTTAGAGAGAGTGATTCTCCCGGTTTGAATATCATCAAAGATTTGTTCGAGGGGATGATCTCTTGAGACTCTTGCTCTAACTCATGAGAGCTTTTGTTTGGGTCGGGGTGGAACATCTTCTTCATCATCTTGTTCTTCCTCTTGGCCTTCTTCGTTGTTGGTGTTGTTGTTCTCTTGTGGAGGTGGAGAAGGAGGTTGATGAGGTTCATCTTGGTGTAGATCCTTGTTTTCATCATCTTGGCGTGTCCCACTTGTGGATGCTTCCGAGTTAACTCGTGGTTCACCTTGTCGTGAGGTAGAAGCTTCCACTTGGATGGATGAGGTACTCTCCTTCACCTCCATTGGACTAATCTTGCCAATAGACAAGTCTTGGATTGCTTCCGAAGGGTCTTTGTCTCCTACATCAATTGGCAATTGCTCTACTTGCGAGCTGTTAGATTCATCAAACTTCACATCTACCATCTCTTCAACCTTTCGGGTGAAGTTGTTGTAGACACGGTAAGTGTGAGAGTTTGAGCCATAACCGAGTAGGAAACCTTCATGAGATTTAGGAGCAAATTTCGAATGATGATGCTTATCAAGAATATAGCACTTTGATCCGAATACTCGAAAGTATCCAACTTGGGGTTTGTTACCGGTGAGAAGCTCGTATGCCGTCTTGCCGAGAAGCTTGTGAAGATACAATCGATTTGTGGCATGACAGGCTGTCTCAACCGCTTCCGCCCAAAAGTGTTTCAGTTATGGACTTGTTCTGTTGCCGCGTTTATTTGCACTAGTGGCCAATTTAGACGGCCAATGTATGTAATATGCTGCTTTGTTCCCTATATTTGCACTGGTGGCGAACTTTGATGCCTAGTGGATGTAATATGTATAATAGCCGTAATAGCCTAGTGTTAGTTGCTTGCTTATTTATTTCCTTATTGTCTTGTTTAGTTGTTTGCTTGTAGTCACTGCAGTTCTTTTTCCACGTTTTTCGAGTGGCCACAATAACCTATTTTTTATAAGTAGGCCACAATAACCATGGGCAACATACGGACTGTTCTAACCATGGTCCTGCTACCTGCTGTCGTGACCATGGGCCTCCTACGGGCCGTAGGATCCATGGGCCTCCTACGGGCCATACAGTCAATGGGCCTTCTACGGGCCGTATGATCGATTGGCCAAACATGGGCCGTACTATTCATGGTCCAATAACGGTCCGCAAAATGGGTCGTAAACGGGCTAGAGTGGAAATCGTCTATTTATGGCCTGACCATAACGGGCCGTTAATAGGCCGAAATGTATAACGGGCTTATTTCTATCGACAAGCATCACGGGTTGTTAATGGGCCGTATTTGATGATGCTATGAAAACAGCCCAACAGGTTAACGGGCCACAAACGGGCCGACTGTAACCACGGGCTGAATTTGGCCCACAAGCGGAACAGGCCAGTAACGGACCGTAAGTAACCGAATGTTGGAAATGAGCTCAACAATAAATGGGCCCTTAGAAGGCCAAAAGTTGACACGGGCTGGAAACGGCCCAACGGAATAATGGGACGTTAATGGCTATAAAGCGATACAATGTTCATTATGGGCCAGTTTCACCACGGGCCTTTAATGGCCTAGAGTTACAAAGGGCCTCGTATGGGCCGAAAGACGTCATGGACCTTACATGCGCCGGAAGTTACAACGGGCTGGAATCATATTGGACGGGTTAACGGGTTATCGGATCCAAACCGGAGCCCGGTAGGGTAACGGCGACCCGTTACGGTAGATACCACGTGTCGGTTACCCTTGACGAAAGCACTTCCATGACACGCCATTTATCGTCATGGAAGTGGACACTTCCGTGATGATAATTTTGGTATTTTCATGGAACACTTCTACGACAGCACATGTATGACTATCTTGATTCTGTCATAAAATCGTCATGGATGTACATGCATGACAGAAAACGTGACCTACTGTGACAAACACGTATCATCGCAGAAGTGTATTTTTTTGTAGTGCGCTCTCCCATATCCCCAACCTCGTAACCTTGTTGATCCCGACGTTACACACACCTGTCTCTCTCTCTAACACACACACGCACATGCACACACCGTGTCTCTCCCTTTTGGACACTCCTCTCTCTACGACACACATAGTCTTTCGAACACGCATATGCCCCTCTCTCATTAGGTATTGCTGCCCCCCCCCTCTTTGTCACACAAATATTGTCTCTATATCTATCTCTCGCAATAATACATGCATGGTCTAAATTGAAAACAACTACAAAAAAGAGCTCCCATTACAAAAGTTAAATCCACTCCCAAACAGAATATGAAAATAGGGTGAAATCATGCACACAAATGTTTGTTCCGTGTATGAATGTCAGTGATATGGATGTAGTACTCGTACATCCACACAGACCCATTTCACACAAATTACATTAAACCCTTCTCAAAATATGGTGCGCATGTGATGTTTGTTGTACTGCTTCTGCCAGCCTTCCTCTGACACGTTCCAACATATTGTGCTACTTGAGATTCTAATTTTCTCCTCAGACCATGTCAAACCACGAAAAGGTCACCCCCCGCCCCCACTGGTACTGTAGCTCGAAACTCCCATACGGACACAACACCCACCGGAGCACGCAGCCGTTGCCAAAGTGGACGGCACCGCGGCCTGGGAAGAAGACGGAGTCTCCGACATCGCCGAGGTGGAGCATGCCCTCGACAGCCGCAAGTAGCGCGCATTGACTAGCCATGCGGAGGACAGTGTGATCTGCTACAATGTTTTAAAAATCTATTATTATCTTGAAACTAGCCACACCCGCCCATCACCTCATCAAAATAGCCCGAGGAATATGTCTTGAGTGAAGCATAATTTATTTTTACTGATATATGTATATCAAAACTAGAGTGTTTATATTTCAAGTCTGTGAACAAGTATTATTCTACTACTTTGGATCCATTGCAACGCATGGTCCAGCACATTGGTAGTAGTAAGAAACAAATTTTGAGTTTGGCACGAGTTCGTACGGCGGGAGCACCACAAGGCCTGGCGCAGGAGTTACATTACCCTCTCAGGGCCCATGGGACCAAGCTTCAGTGGCTTAGTGCACTTGCCTTTGAGTCAATGACATGTGGACCCTACAGGTGGCAGGCCCACATGTCATTCTCACAAAGGCAGAGGGATGGTGGGACCGATAGGGGTGAGGTGCAGGTCGGGGGACGTGTGGTGTCATGGGTTCGAGCGGCGTCGTGGGAATCGCGTGTGGCTGTGGTAGAAACTTGATGGTCGTCGCAGTTCAGCTAGCCCACATGTCATGCACACAAAGGTAGAGGAGCGGTGGGGCCGCAAGGGGTGAGGTGCACGTCGGGGGACGTGGTGCCATGGGTTGGATCGGCATCATGGGAATCGCGTGTGGCAGTGGTAGAAACGTGATGGTCGCCGTAGTTCAACTTCCATGGACAAGCTGTCATGTCTACTGACACATGCATTGCATACTGATCACTGCAAGGAGGAGTAGAGAAAACTAGGCTGATAAATAGCTAATTATAGTCAAGCGGACCTACGCTACTATAGTTGTTCCAAAGACATGCACACCAGCAAAATAGTTCATCTATATCAATGTACACAGAGAGGAATTTTTTTACAAGAGAGGAAATAGTTCATCCATCTATAATGCCCTGCTGCTGGTGCAACTTCTTCTTCTTCTTTCTTCTTCTTCTTCTTCTTCTTCGTCTTCTTCTTCTTCTCCTCTTCTTCTTATTTTCTATGGGAGACGGCTTCGCAACAAGCTCTTTCGACCTTGCAGCTATCTCGAAACTCACACGGGCATCGAGGGCAGCATATTTTATCCGCTCGTAGGTCAAGGGACAATTCTCCCATCCAGACGACCTTAATCCCAGTGTCTCGTCACCCTTCTCAAGATTTTTTTGAGCACAAAATTTGCTACGTCGAATAGGGATGGTGTTTCTTTATCACAATCATCTATAGGAATTCTGGTTTGTAGGTCAGCGGTGTTTTTCAAGTCAAGGTTGGACGGCATGAGCTTCTGTTTGTCCCCTTCGATGGCTGCCCCACAGAAGTATATGTCCTCCCGAGACATGAAATCATGGAGCTCACCTGGTATGGAGGGCGCGTGTATGATGTGATACACCAAAACTTCATCTTCAAGGCACAGCTGAAGGACGGCGGTGCATTGGATCATCCCAGTGGCACGCTCCGTGTACAGGAGGGCTATGGTTTGGAGAATTAGGATTAAGATGGCTAATCTAACTGAAGAAGATGATTATTTAAAGGGGCTTCAGAATTACTCCAGGAGTATCTGAAGAGGTTAAAACAATGTGAATCTACTGGGGTTTGAATGCAAATGAAGGAGAGGTGAAGAAGCCGAGGAAAATCGGTTCCCGATGAAGAAGTAAATGGGAGAAGTGGCATGCAGGCAGTTGATTAGACGGCTAGGTAGACCAACCTGCAAAACAAAAAGGCTATGCGGGTAGCATAGTGAGCAGTGGTATGTGTCCGTGTACGTGCCCATCCTTCTATCGCTACATGTGCCACCAGTTAGTTGAGGTCGCTCTTTCGAATCACCGTGGAGAAACATTTTATGATTCCTTTTTATTTCTGCACCCCTCCTGACAGGTGGGACCTACGCAAGACCCACTTGGGTGGACGAACAGATATACAAACATATCCATCTCTTTGCACACAAAAACTGTGTCGTAGTTGGTACAGATGGATATTGGCGCGTGCCTGTGATACACAACCTTTTCTGGTTAAGGAATATGCGGTTATCCTAAAAAAAAGCCCATCTTCGCGATTCCGCATGCACGAGAATTTTGTTCTGCTCGCAATATGGATGCTACCTGGAGGATGAAGTGAACCCAGAGGCATGCTAGCACGGGAGACCTCTTTCCACTATACAGTACTACTCCGTATGTTACTACTGGTAGTAGTACAACTATAGTACACTTGATGGTCAAAATATTATTCATCCGGTCCTCACAGTGAAGTGACAAGACCCTGCGCCTGAGGTGACACTAGTCAAGGCGGCGTGTTCATGTTACCGAAGTCAGCCTCACCTTGTGGACTGTGCAGTCACTGTCACCACCGCTGTATAGCATGCGTTGCCTTGTCTCCCTCTCCCCGAGCAGCACTCCATGTCCATCTCCATCTCGCCGGAGATCCTGAGGTCACTCTTCATCATCTCACTGTGCCCCCACGTACCCTCACCTCACTCGCCTCCCCCAGTACCACTATTCCCTCGCTAGCCGCTCCAGCACCGAGAGCCTTCTCCCCCATAAGTCAAGCCCCAAAAAACCCCACCTTCCAAACTCCACCATGGCCGAAGGCGAATCGCGTAGCATCCATATGAGCCGCGACTGGAGCGATCTCCCCAGTGACATCCTCGACCCTTGTTGTTCGCGTATGGATATGTTGAGCGTCGTGCGGCTAGCTGCATGCTCGAGGGACATGCACGCGGCCATCGTCGAAGCGAGGCCTGAGCTTTTCAAGACACCCTGCTTGCTGCTATCTGCTCTTGCGAGATGCGATCACCATGATACGAAGGCATACATGATGCCCCTCGACTTCATTCCGACCTCCATTAGCCGAAAGAACTTTGCAGGTATGTACTAGGTCGCCGTACATCATGCCCCTCGACTTTGATCCGATCACCATCGCCCGAAACTTCTTGGCAGGTATCTACTGGGTCGGCTTGAACTCCCAGTGGATGGCTGCCGTTAGAGAAGACCCAAAAAGTTGGTGCTCGTGAAGTTCCACACCTCCCATGACATTATCCTTCCTCCATTGGATTACGTAGGGTTTTAGCGTCGTGGTCCAAGTCATCTAGATTACCACGTCAGTTGGACAGACCTTGTTTTGCAGAAGATTGTAATCTGCCAAGTGCCCACACGATATGCGGATTACGCAGACTTCAAGCTAATTGCCTTGTTCGACCACAGACTCGCCTATCTTTCCGCTGATGCCTTCTTTAGCTAGAGACAACTCACCTCGTAGTGGATCATCAAAGCTGATACACACTTCTGTGATGCTATTGAACATAATGGCATCATCTACACAATCGATAAAGCAGATGGCACCACGTATTGCTGGGATGACGCGTGTAAGTTGTTTTCGTCTGATTTTAATGATAACGCCATGACACTGTTTAAATTTTTGTGATGATTGGCATATCCTCGTTTGAACAGAATTTGATTAGAACTATGGCAATGTATTAGAGATGCCGTAAATCAGCTATATTTGGAATGAGTTAATTCATGTGGTTGTGACCATGTCATTACAACCAATTTTTACCCTTGAATAATCAAACGGTTAGGAAGATATGGATATTCTCCTTACTTTATAGTAATCTATATACTACTAAATATGAGTGTGTATCAATAGCCATGTTAGTTTCCTCATTTTCATGCTGTAGAAACATGCATCACACTATTGGTTTCATCTAACCATACATTAGGGAAGTAAATGTGCATATGGAGAACTCTATATTTGGAAGTAGTGAAATCCTGTAATGCTTACCATGTGTACATACCTATATCGCCCTTCAGCAATCAATGGCTAGAATAATATCCTCACAAGAATTTTTTCCACAGAACATGAGTATATAACAATGCATGGTGTGTTAGTTTCCTTAAAGAATTTATTTGTGAGGACAGAACATGATTACATAACATGCATGGCATGGTAGTTTCCTGTGAAGAATCAATTGCGAGATAACATGAGTATAACCATGCATGGCACTTCTATATTTTCGAACCCAGTATACATTTCCCTGTATTTTCCTCTCAGTTCCAACAGGGACAGATCAATGCTATTTCTTGCATTATCGTACTCATACTCTGAACAATGCTGATCTTACATTTACAATGCCTGTCCTTTTTGATATGATGCAGTGTCCCTACAGTTACTACCCTTTGTAATCACACCACCTTTGCCAAAAATAGGGAAGCATAACTGGTTCCTCGCTCGATCAGATGATGGCAAAAGACTGATGATCATTCGCACACATGAGCCGGCAAAGTTATATTGCAAAAACCCCACTGTGTACAAGCACCGTGAAATACATGAGTATCTGGAGAGTGGCTGTTAGGTCTATGAGCAGGATACCGGCTTGTTGGGGCCTTTGGGATATTTGAGTTGGAGGTGGGTAAACAACCTTGGTTCACATTCTCTCTTTCTCAAACTCAATTATCCGATTAACTAGGAGATCACCATTGGCAAGGACCTTGATGGCAGGGAGGCTCTGTTTGCCAGGGAAAACTGTGTCTACACGGTGAGCCCTAGGACTTCGGGAGCAAACTCCCCTCACTACTGGAATCTGGTAATTTGCCGTCTGCCACCTCTTTGCCATCCGCCAGCTGACGGCAAAGAGCCTCTTAGCCGTCCGCTTCCACAAAGCGGATGGCAAAGAAAGTGCAGATGGCAAAAAGTCTATTTGCCGTCGGCTGTTTCTTTGCCGTCAGCCAGCTGACGGAAAAGAGCTAGAAGGCAGACTACAAAGGGCCAGGTGGGCCCCACGGGGCATGGCGTGGCTAGGTCAGGTTCTTTGCCGTCCTCCAGCGGACGGCAAAGAGGAGACGTGGGCTAGCCCTAAACGGCCGCCCTCTTTGTCGTCTGCTAGCAGACGTCAAAGAAGGCCCACTTAACGGGCCGAGCCGTCTTCCCTCTCTCTCTCTTTCTCTGTTTCCCTCCCGCGCGCCCGCCTCTCTCCTCCCCCGCCGCTCTGCCGCCACCGCCCGCCAGCCCCGCCCCACGGACCCATCCCCCACCGCCGTCCAGCCCTCTCCCTCCCCCCCCCACCCGCCCTCTCCCCCCCGCCCCCTTCTCTGGAGTTCCTTCTCCTTTCCCCCCTTTTCCGTACCCCTCCCCTGCCCTCCCTCCTCTCCCCCGCCCCGCTTCCTCCCTCCTCCCCGCGGCCCCTACGTCCTGCTTGATTGTATTTGATGAGTATAGGGGTTACAAGAGTTGATCTACCTCGAGATCGTAATGGCTAAACCCTAGCTGTCTAGCCTATGAGAATTATGATAGCCTCTATGGACTAAACCCTCCGGTTTATATACACACCGGAGGGGCCTAGGGTTATACAGAGTCGGTTCGTAGAGGAAGGAAATTACATATCCGGACACAAATCTTGCCATCCACGCATAGGGGAGTCCTACCTGGACACGGGGGAAAGTCTTCCGCTTTGTATCTTCATGGCCCATCAGTCCGGCCCATATCAAATAGCCCGGATACTCGAGGACCCCCTAATCCAGGACTCCCTCAGTAGCCCCTGAACCAGTCTTCAATGATGATGTGTTTGGCACGCGGATTGTCTTCGGCATTGCAAGGCGGGTTCCTCCTCCTGAATACTTGAAAGCAATCTTCTGAACAAAAGAGCTATATCCGGCTCTGTATAATTATACAGCCCTTAGCTGCGAAGTCAAGATATCAAACAAAACAGTGTCTTTTCACTGACAACTTTTTGGCGAAACGTCATGTCTGGCCTCTTAACATTTCGAACCATTTTCACGCCTGCCGCTTCGTGTTTCGAGGCACAGCCTCCATTCGCATGTCTAGTCAAAACAGAGATCATGCCCACCCATCACGGGATCATCATCAATACGGTTTTGGGTAATCCAACTGTGCCATTCGCACGACCCCTTGGGAACAGGCGAGTATTAAGGCTTGAAGGGGGGGGGCTTGATATTCACCGCTTATATAAGAGGATAAAGATCCCTCTTTTTCCCCACGCCTTCTTTTCCTGCTTTCCCATCCTCAAGCTCCAGCGCCCAAACTTCAATCTTTCCCACCGCAACCAGCCTCCCCAGCCATGTCGGGATCTGGTTCAAAGGGCAAGTGGGAGGCCTCCTCCGTCACCGAGAAGGACGTCAAGTAGCTCCGGGGGGCGGGATATCTGTCCATGGAGATCGCGCACAGGCTCCCTGCCAAGGATCAAGTCATCCCCACTCCGGAGCTCGGCGAAAGGGTTGTATTCATCCCCCATTTCCTCCGCGGACTAGGGTTTCCCCTCTATCCCTTCGTCCGGGGCCTTATGTTCTATTACGGGATAGATTTCCATGATCTAGCCCCGAATTCATTCCTCCACATCTCGGCGTTCATCGTCGTGTGTGAGGCGCTACTCCGCATCCCCCCACACTTCGGCCTATGGCTCAAGGTCTTCAATTTGAAGCCGAAGGTGGTCGACGGGCATCATGCAGACTGCGGCGGCGCCATGGTAAGCAAGCTCCCCAATCAGGCGCCGGAGAAGAAGGTCAAGAAGAAAAAGGGCAAGGAGGCAAAAGGCGGCCTCCACCACAAGGGCCCTTCGAACGCAGTGTCCGGAGAGACCGAAGTTCTCTCCTCCCACGAGGGAGATGCGAAAGAAGAGGAGGAGGAAGCAGAAAGTGACTCCCCTCCTAGGGGGAAGAAGAAGAAGAGGGCGGCCTCCACAGACCCGGAGGAGGAGGCGCCCAAGAGGAGGAAGACAGCCCTCTCGGATGGTTCGGATTCGGAGGCCGAACCAGTCCCCTAGAGACTTCCCAGGGTGAAGCCCCTGGCTGAATCGTAAGTACCAAAAGGGGCTATTATTTGTCTTCGGTCTTTTATGTTTTTATAATATAACATATTACACCGTGTGTCTTTCAGTCCTGCTCGCGACCTCCCCAACCCTTCACTATTTGAGGGGAGTTCTCTGCCGCCCGAGATGGCAGAGAGCGAAACGCCACCGCGAGCCCCTTCGCCAATCATCACGGATGACACCGAGGTGTTGTCCCGAAGGACCTCTCCTGGCCGCGGAGGGGCGAGCGAGGCTGCCGAGAAGGCGCCCGAGGGTGATACCTCGGCTGCTGAAGACATTGGGGGGGGGGGGCGACCCCCATGGCGACCGACGGCGGGGGCCCTGATCAATCCGGCCCCCAGCCGGACATCATTCCGGAGACCAATGTGGCTCCGGAGTCAGGTGAGCAGCCCCCTTCGAAGGAGGGGGAGCATCAGCTCCGACGGCGGCCTCCACTAATCTGGAGGCGCCGAATACTCTTGTGGAAGCACTACAATGTGCTTCCATCGTGGAGGAGCACCGCACCCTGATGGGTGTGGTGGTAGAGAAGGTTCAGTCCGCCAAGAGTGGGCTGAACGAAGCCTTCACCAGCCTACTGACAGGCTTCGAGGTATGCAACGTAATGCTCTAGACATTTTTTATACAGGGATATACCTGTGCATATATAGTAGCCCCTGAGACTCTGTCTGGGTTTGAAAAAGCCAGACAGAGGATCACATAGTATTCGGAAGAGGTGACATACTTTTCTATTGTATAACAGGCTTCCTTGTTGGCGGCAACCGCTCAGGCCGCTGAAGTTTCCGAACTTAATCAGAAACTAAAGCTGGCTGATGATGAAATAGATCGCATCAACAAGCGATTCAACGAGACGCAAGGTATGTGTGTAAAGAGTTTGAGCATATATCTGATATGTAAATTCAGAGTTTAACTCATGTACTACTGTGATTATGTGTGCAGTTGGCGCGGTCGAGGTCGAGACCCTCAAAAGTGCCCTAGCTCAGGCCAAGGAGGAGGCAAAGGTGAATAAGGCAGTCGCTGACAAAGCGGCTGCGGAACTAAAGACCGAACAAAACACCTGCCGCCAGCACGAAGATAGGGTGGACGAAGTGGAGCAAGAGCTGAAGGATGCCATCCGCAAGTGCGAGGCCTGGAGGAGAAGACTACAGACCAAGCGACCGAACTCACCAAAGCCCTCCAGGAGGCTAAAGAGGCGCGGGTCGAGTCCCGGAGTGCTCGTGAAGACATCCGGCAGGCCAAACAGATAGCGGCTGGTAAGCCTTTTCTTTTACAGAGTGTATTTGGAGGTCAAAGATATGCTTTGCTCACTCGACTGTGGAGTTCTCCAGACGCCTTTGCAGATCTTCCAAGGAGTGCCACTGACGCCGCATAGTTCTTCTGAGCCCAAGAGGGGAACTCGACCGAGAAGCTATTCTGGTCACAGTTCCTGGCACCGGAGCATCCGACGCCTCTGAACGACCAGATGAAGCAGTTGACGGAGCTGCATAGGGTGTCCGGCTTGGCCATGAAGGATCTCATAGTCCGGCTTTGGCCAGCCGAACCGATTCCTAGCAGCTACTTTGGTTTGGTGAGGTGACTCGTCGATGCGCTACCTCGAGTTGATGCTGTGAAGCGCTCAACGTGCATAGAGGGTGCGCGGATGGCCTTTGCTCGTGTCAAGATGCACTGGGCAAAGATGAAGGCCACCGACATCGCGGCTGCAGGCCCGCCCGAAAGCAAGGACCACCGCAAGCCGGAAAGATACTTTGAAGATGTCCTAGTGGGTGCCGGAATAGTAGAGGGCCAATGCTCAAAGGACGTGATGTTTGAGTAAATGTATCCGGGTTGTAAAAACTTTATTTTGTGAACCAAGGCTTGTCATATATTTATGCCTTTTATCCTGAGTTATTTGCCTCCTGTGCGGTCGTTTTAATTCTGAAAGTTTGCCAGTCGTCGGCTTTAGCCCCCTCGTAGATGCTACGGGGGTGTTCGGTGGAGTGTGCGATCACACTTTATCCAACGTCTTGGTCCGTAAAGGAGGTGTTTGCGCAATGAACCAGGCAATCAGACTATGCGGCTTTATCGCTTTCACTTAGCCATAGGAGTTTGATGGTGGGGCTAAGTACCAGCCCCTTGTGCGTGTGTGGCAATCCAAACTAGGGTGCCTTTATCGCATGACTAGGCGAAATCCAGCCCTTCGTATAACATGGGGTAAATTGTTAAGGATTTGTATTAAGTCACCGAATCGCTGACCAGCTCTCGCCGTATCATGACAGTCAGTTTTCGGCTTTCTCTACTGAGGTATTTGACCGGACGAACCAGAAACACAATCGCAGTAGTTCTCCCTTTACTACCTTAGCCGAACGAGCGGAACGTAAGGTGGTAAGCACAGGAGCCGGGCAACCCAACTATAGACCAAAGACATGATTCGGAGCTGATGCATATAATGCAATATTCGGGACGCCGAAGAGTACCTTATAGGTGTTCGGACTTTTGAAAATATGCATGGCCGGATAGAGCTCCCGGCATTTAGGCCGGAACAAAGCATATGTGGCAATCTGAAGCAAGGAGGGATCTCACGTGGAAAAATAAACCAAAACCGAACAAAAGTTGGTGATCAACTATTTCCTTTATACCCTTATTGATACGTCAAGACGTGCTATTACAGATAATGCCATGAACATCAAGGCTATTTGACATGCCAAGAGTGTGTACACGAGGGGAAGCTTTATACAGGGCCTAAAAAAAAGGTAGTCTTGAGGACCCCAGTGGTGCCCTGCCGCACGTCTGCGCTGTTTCCCCTTGGTGAGAAATCCTTTGAGAGGAGAGGTCGATTATCGGCTATATGAAAAAGGGGGGCCTCAAAAAGGACCTTTGTACGACCGTAGGGTAGGTTTTTAATGAACCTGTAGTACAAAAGAGGAAAAAAAAGAAAAAAAGAAAGGAAAAAAGGTTAAGGTCCGAATAGGGTCAAGCCGTACTATAGACCTTTTCCGCAGTGTGCCTCCGTCACTGCCCAAGGTATTTTAAGTGCGTAATTTTGCACGTGCGGTACGCATGGCGCTAATTTATGGGGCGATCGGCGGAGGCGAAACTGCTATGCAAGCTCTGGATTCGCCGAGCTGTCGTTCTGCATAGTGGACCGGGTTCGCTTGGCAGTGTTAGGTGTCTTAGTGACTGATGAATTGTTCGGCTTGATGAGGCCATTCTGTACTTCGGCTGCCAGGGCCGCGGTGTGCTCCACAGTACGGAGGGAGCGCTCCATATTTCCATTGACTGTGATAACACCGCACGGTCCGGGCATTTTGAGCTTTTAGTAAGCGTAGTGCGGGGCTGCATTTAAGTAGGCAAAAGCAGTTCGTCCGAGCAGTGCGTGATAGCCACTGCGAAAAGGGACAATGTCGAAGATCAAGTCTTCGCTTCGGAAGTTATCCGGCGAACCGAAGACTACTTCCAATGTTAAGGAGCCCGTACAACGGGCCTCCATGCCGAGTATTACTCCGTTAAAGGTAGTATTGCTGGGCTTAATTCTTGATGGGTCAATGCCCATCTTACGGACAGTGTCTTGATAGATCAGGTTTAGACAGCTGCCGTCGTCCATAAGGACTCTAGTGAGATGGTATCCATCGATGATGGGATCGAGCACCAGGGCCGCCGAACCTCCATGACGGATACTGGTCGGGTGGTCCCTGCGATCGAAGGTGATCAGACAAGCCGACCATGGGTTGGATTTTGGGGCGACAGGCTCTACGGCGTAGACATCCCTTAGTGCGCGCCTGCGCTCCCTCTTTGGGATATGTGTGACATAGATCATGTTCACTGTTTTCACCTCGGGGGGAAATTTCTTCTGTCCCCCTATGTTCGGTGGACGGGACTCATCATCGTCCTCGCTTTGAGGCCCCTTCCCCTTGTGTTCGGTATTTAACTTACCGGCCTGTTTGAAAACCCAGCAGTTTCTGTTGGAGTGGTTGGCAGGCTTGTCGGGGGTGCCATGAATCTGGCAGGGCCTATCCAGTATCTTGTCCAAATTAGATGGATCGTCTCTGTTTCCTTTGAATGGCTTCTTCCACTGACCGGGTTTAGAGCCACTGAATCCGGCATTGACCGTCGTATCTTCAGTTTCTTCATTGTTGTTTCGACACTTGTTTTTGTTACGTCGTGGCCTTCCGTTGCCGTCCCTGGCTTTAGAGGTGCCGGGGTCGCTGGTACTGTTGCTTCTATGAGCCAACCAGCTGTCTTCGCCCTCGCAAAAATGGGTCATAAGTGCGGTAAGAGCTGCCATAGTTTTTGGCTTTTCCTGACCGAGGTGTCGGGCGAGCCATTCGTCCCGGACGCTGTGTTTAAAGGCCGCTAAGGCTTCGGCGTCCGGACAGTCGACAATTTGGTTCTTTTTAATCAAGAACCGAGTCCAGAACTTGCTGGCTGACTCTCCGGGTTGCTGGACTATGTGACTGAGGTCATCAGTGTCCGGTGGCCGGACATAAGTACCTTGGAAGTTGTCACGAAAAGCGTCCTCCAAGTCTTCCCAGCTGCCAATAGAGTTTTCTGGGAGGCTGTTCAACCATTGCCGTGCTGGTCCTTTGAGCTTTAGGGGGAGGTATTTAATGGCATGGAGATCGTCACCGCGAGCCATGTGTATATGGAGAAGAAAATCTTCAATCCATACAGTGGGATCTGTCGTTCCATCGCATGCTTCAATGTTTACGGGTTTAAACCCTTCTGGAAACTGGTGCTGCATTACCTCATCGGTAAAGCACATGGGGTGTGCGGCGCCTCTATATCGGGCAACATCACGGCGGAGTTCGGATGACATCCGTGTTCGGTTCTCGGCCCGAACTTGGTGATGCTTGTCACGCTCGGCTTGATGGTCGTCGTCTCGTGTTGGAGCGCGTCCCCTTGATCCGTAGATTGATCTGGTTTGGCCGGCTCTATTGTCCAGGTCCTGACGTAAGTCATACGTGTAGCCCGGAGCCGCTGCCTCTCTGCCTTTACGGCGAGGTGGTGCGGGCTGGTATTCGGCGTAATTAGCCGTTTTGTCCCGTCCACGTGGTGGTCGGTCCGGTTCGTCGGCGTGATTGTATCTTCACGGAATTGGCTCAAGGGCCTCGTCGTCGAATTGGGGTAGTAGCCTCTGCTTTGGGTAGCTTTTTATTGGGCGCTCGAGGTCGTATTCTTCGGCGGCTAGGACCTTGGTCCATCTTTCGTTGAGCGTATCCTGTTCAGCTTGAAGTTGTTGTTGTTTCTTTTTCAGGCTCCTCGTAGTGGCAATGAGCTGTCACTTGAAGATTTCTTGCTCGAGGGGTTCCTCTGGTACGATAAAATCTTTGTTACCAAGGCTAACATCCTCCTCGAAGGCCGGCAGATAATTACTATCCTCCGAATCCTCATGATCGACAGGTTCGTCTGGGTTGACTTGTCCTTCTTCCCACTCATCCTGCTCAACAACAGGCTCAATGAGGTGGTCAGAGTCTTCGGCGTTCTCCGGAGTGTCATTGTCTCCGGTACCGGTATTGCTTTACTTTTCGCGACGCGGTCGTGAGCGGCGCCGCTGACGTCGATGTTTAGGTGGTGCTTCGACAGGCTTGTCTTCGATCGGGTCTTGAGCGCTATCATCGTCCATCTTTTTGGGTGTATCCACCATGTACACGTCGTATGTAGAAGTGGCCGTCCAACGCCCAGTGATGGGTGGGTTTTGGCCTGATTCGGCTCCAACATCGTCGTTCATGCCGTCGATGTCCTCGGAGGCGTAGTCTAGCATATCGGTTAAGTCCTCGACAGTGGCTATCAAGTGGGTGGTGGGTGGGACGTAAAATTCCCCGCACTCAGCCCCTAGTCCGGGCTGGGTGTAGTTCAGAAGTAATACCTCCGTGATGGCGAGAGATCGTATTAAGTCCAGAGCCTCGTTTAGGAGTGATAGCTGGACGGGTGACTGAGAGCCTGCGGAGCTGGGTTCAAAAATCGCCGCCCGACCATGCTCAATGGACGCAGGCCTCAAGAGTTCGGAGTTAACATCCGGAGGTGAGTCCGGCTTTCCGATGACAGGGAGAGCCCTATTTGATTCCAGGCCTGCCAATAATATGGTCACCTCTGGGTCTCCGGCAGGGAGCTCCATGATAGGAGAGGGTCCGGTGGGATTCATACTCCCGTCTTCGGACAGGGTGGTCTGCTCTGGATCTAAGGCCAAGGCAGGGACGATGGTTGATCCTTGGACGGAGCCTGATGGTGGATCCGATGGGCCTCCTTCATATAGATGAGGAGCGGCGGTCGAGGCCGAAAATCCTTCGAAGTTCAAATCTCCTCGGATATCGGCGATGTAATTCAGGCTCCCGAACCTGATCTGGTGATCAGGAGCATAGTTGTCGATCTGTTCAAGGTGACCAGTTGAATTGGCACACAGAGGGAAGCCGCCAAACACAAAAAGTTGACCAAGGAGGAAAGTTTCCCCGGAAACGACATCGTTGTTGATGATCAAATGAGCCATCGAGCCTTCTGCCGATGACACAGCAGAACTCTCAATGAAAGCACCAATGTCGGTGTCAAAACCGGCCGATCTCGGGTAGGGGGTCCCGAACTGTGCGTCTGAGGATCGAAGGTAACAAGGGACAAAGGGAACACGATGTTTGCCCAGGTTCGGGCCCTCTTAATGGAGGTAAAACCCTACGTCCTGCTTGATTGTATTTGATGAGTATAGGGGTTACAAGAGTTGATCTACCTCGAGATCGTAATGGCTAAACCCTAGCTGTCTAGCCTATGAGAATTCTGATAGCCTCTACGGACTAAACCCTCCGATTTATATACACACCGGAGGCGCCTAGGGTTATACAGAGTCGGTTTGTAGAGGAAGGAAATTACATATTCGGACACAAATCTTGCCATCCACACATAGGGAAGTCCTACCCGGACACGGGGGAAAGTCTTACACTTTGTATCTTCACGGCCCATCAGTCTGGCCCATATCAAATAGCCCGGATACCCGAGGACCCCTAATCCAGGACTCCCTCAGCTACTTCCTCCATCCATTAGGACTCTAGTGAGGTGGAATCCATCGATGATGGGGTCCGGCACTAGGGCTGCAGACCCTCCATGGCGTATACTGGTGGGATGATCCTTGGGATCGAACGTGATCGGGCAGGCTGACCATGGATTGAACTTCGGCGCTATTGGCTCGATGGAGTATACGTCCCGTAGCGCTCGCTTCCTCTCCTTCTTCGTTATGTGGGTTGCGTAGATCATGTTTACCGTCTTGACTTCGGAAGGGAAGGGTTTCTGGCCTCCACTATTTGGCCTGCGGGGCTCGTCATCGTCCTCACTTCTTGGGCTTTTGCCCGAGTCTTCGGCATTGAGCTTGCCAGCCTGCTTTATCACCCAACAGTTACGGTTGGAGTGGTTGGTAGGCTTTTCGGACGTGCCATGGATCTGGCAGGGCCTGTCCAAAATTGTGTCTAACCTGGATGGGCAATCGCTGTTGCCTTTAGGGGCCTTTTTGCGCTGTCCAGACTTCAGGTTTCGAAATCCGGCGTTTACTGCCATATCCTCACCTTCGCTATCATTGTGGTGACGCTTGTTCTTACTGCGTCGCGGCTTTCCATTTCCGTCCCGGGCTTCAGAAGTGCCAGGGGTATCGGGATTGGTGGTTTTACAAGCAAGCCAGCTGTCCTCGCCTGCGCAAAAGCGGGTCATGAGAGAAGTAATGGCTGCCATAGTTCATGGTTTGTCCTGGCCGAGCTGCCTTATGAGCCATTCATCCCTTACACCATGCATGAAGGCGGCCAGGGCTTCGTTGTCTGGACAGTCAACGATTTGGTTTTTCTTGGTAAGGAATCGGTTCCAGAACTATCGGGCAGATTCCCCGGGTTGCTGTGTAATGCGATTTAGGTCATCAGCATCCAGAGGCCGGACATTGGTGCCCTGAAAGTTTGCTCGAAAAGCGTCCTCAAGCTCTTCCCAACAACCTATAGAGTCTGCGGGGAGGCTGTTCAACCAGTGCCGAGCTAGGCCTTTGAGCTTTAGCGGCAAATATTTAATGGCGTGGAGGTCATCTCCTCGCGCCATGTGAATGTGGAGGAGGAAATCCGCTATCCATACGACTGGATCCGTGGTTCCATCGTACGATTCAATGTTCACAGGCTTGAAGCCTTCCAGGAATTGATGTTGCATTACCCTCTATGTGAAACACAAGGGGTGTGCGGCGCCCCGGATTCGGGCTACGTCGTGTCGGAGGTCTTCGGCCCTCCGAATCTGCTGCTGCTCCCGGATTCTATCGTTTTGGTTGACCCGATCATAGTAAGCTTCCCGGTAAACGGGCGAGTCTTCTCTGGGTCCGTAAACGGACCTAGTGCGACCTCCCCGAACGTCTAGGTCATGGCGGAGGTCGTGCTCATAAGTGGGCCGCACTTGATCGTTGCCATAACGACAAGGTGGGGCGGCTGGGTGTTTGGCCTCATTAGCTTCTCTGTCCCGTCCTCTAAGGGGGCGGCCGGCTATTCGGCGTGTGTGTATGTTTGGCATGTTGGCTCTAAGGCCTCGTCGTCGAACTGTGGTAGCAATTTTCGCTTAGGATAGCTCTTGACTTGCTGTTCGTGGCCGTACCCCTCTTCGGCGGCTAGGACATTAGTCCATCGCTCATTGAGGGTGTCCTATTCGGCCTTGATTTTGCGCTTTTGTTTCTTCAAGCTACGGGCGGTGGCTAGAAGCCTCCACTTGAACCTTTCCTGCTCTAGTGGGTCTTCGGGGATGATGAAATCGTCCTCCCCGAGACTGACCTCCTCCTCGGATAGTGGGAGGTAGTTGCTGTCTTCGGAGTCATCGGGGTTTTCTGGGTTGAATGGGTCTTCCTGCCCCGCAGGGTCATCCTGATGGTGTTCGTTAGCTGCGGCTCTGGTGGGGTCATCCGTATTATTCTCAGCGCCATTCTCTGCTGAGTCTATGTTGCTCACGTGGCTTCAGCGTGGCTTTGACCGGCGGCGTTGTTTTCAATGTTTGGGCGGCTCGTCTGTGGGCTTGCCTCTGTCTTGATTGGGAGTGTCGTCGCCGTCTTTGGGGGTGTCCACCATGTAAATATCGTAGGTGGACATGGCCGTCCAGCGGCCGGTGACAGGGGAAGCGGCATCGGTGTCAGCCATGGCTCCGCCATCATCATCCATGTATTCGGAGTTTTTCGAATTATAGTCTAGCATATCAGTTAGATCGTCGATGGTGGCTACCAAATGGGTGGTGGGTGGGGCGCAAAATTCCCTATCGAACGCCTCGAAGGGTTGGTGATTGAAGACGGAGTGCATGTTCTCCTGGATAGTCATTTTCTGAATTTGGTCTAGCGCCTCATTCAAAATATCGAGGGTTGCCGGACTTGAGGGCTCTAGGCCGGACTTTGTGGTGACAAAGCGGAGGTCGGTCTGTGACTCAACCGATACTTGGTCCCGGACGGACCTATCTCTAGGATTCGGGACCGAAACCTCGAGGGGCACCGGATTGTCCTCGGAAACTGAGGGTGTGCTTTGACCCTCCTGTGCACCTTCCACGCCAAAGTTTGAGGTCGGGTTGTTTTGGGCCGGGGGTGACCCCTAGCCGCTATTCGCCGACTCAGGGTGCGGGCTCGAGGCCAGCAAGGTGTTGTGGGGGAGGAGTTCGGCCGAGATCCAATCTTGGCTTCTAACTTCTGGTTCTGCCTCGAGGGCCGGGGATAAATCCTCCACCGACGTGAGTTCGATTGACGATGGGGTAAGATCCCCTCTCTCAGAGAGTCCTTCCCGGCTCAAACTCGTTTGGTGGACTGGAGTCGATTCACAGATCGGATCGAAGGTGTGCATTAGAGCAGGCGCGGCGAGGCCTGCGGTGGTGGTGAATCCAGTGAAAACCAAATCCCCCGCACGTCAGTAACGTACTCCAGATTGCCGAATCAAATCCGGTGTTCGGGAGCGAAGTTGCCGACCTGGTCAAGACGGCCGGTCGAATCAATGTGCAGTACGATGCTACCAAAAGCAAAGAGTTGTCCAGGGACGAAGAGATCCATGGAACTGACGTCCTCTCCAAGGACTAAGCGAGCCATCGATCCTTCCGGTGATCCAACAGCGGAACTCTCAATGAAAGCACCAATGTCGGTGTCAAAACCGGCAGACCTCAGGGTAGGGGGTCCCGAGCTGTGGATCTGGGATCGATGGTAACAAGGGACGATGAACACAGTGTTTACCCAGGTTCGGGCCCTCTCGAAGAGGTAATACCCTAGTTCCTGCTTGATTATATTGGATGTATGATGTGGTTTACAGAGTAGATCTACCTCGAGATCAACATGAGCTAAACCCTAAGGCTATGAGGTGATGAATGTAGCTCTCCCCCTAATGACTACAACCCTTGGTTTATATAGACACCGATAGGGTTAGGGTTACCGAAGATAGATTACAACAAGAAGGAAAGAGATCTCGTGCGTCCTTAACTTGGAGGGTAATCCACAGCTTCATAGGTCTCCGGTCATCACACGGCTCCACCAGTCCGGCCTGTTTACAATGGGCCATCGCCCCGAGGACCCCTTAGTCCATGACTCCCTCAATTACGCTGTTGTATTCCAGGTGGCATGAGTTTTGAAACAATTCCACATTGTCTTAAATGAAGGCCAAACTCGTAACTCAAATATTCACCTCCGCGATCAGATCTTAGAAACTTTATTTTCTTGTTACGATGATTCTCCACTTCACTCTAAAATTCTTTGAACTTTTCAAATGTTTCAGACTTGTGTTTCATCAAGTAGATATACTCATACCTACTCAAATCATCTGTGAAGGTTAGAAAATAACGATACCCGCCGCGTGCTTCAACACTCATCGGACCGCATACATCGGCATGTATTATTTCCAATAAGTTATTAGCTCGCTCCAATTATTCTGGAGAACGTAGTTTTAGTCATCTTGCCCATGAGGCATGGTTCGCAAGTATCAAATGATCCATAATCAAGTGATTCCAAAAGTCCATCCGCATGGAGTTACTTCATGCGCTTTACACCAATATGACCTAAATGGCAGTGCTACAAGTATGTTGCACTATCATTATCAACTTTGTATCTTTTGGCGTCATTATTATGAATATGTGTATCACTATGATCGAGATTCAATAAAACATTCACATTGGGTGTATGACCATAGAAGGTTTTATTCATGTAAACAGAACAACAATTATTCTCTGACTTAGATGAATAACCGTATTGCAATAAACATGATCTAATCATGTTCATGCTCAATGCAAACACCAAATAACATTTATTTAGGCTCAACACTAATCCCGAAGGTAGAGGGAGTGTGCGATGGTGATCATATCTATCTTGGAAACACTTCAAACACACATCATCACCTCGCCCTTAACTAGGCTCCGTTTATTCTTTAACTCCTGTTTCGAGTTACTAATCTTAGCAACTAAACCTGTATCAAATACCTAGGGGCTACTACGAGCACTAGTAAGGTACACATCAATAACATGTATATCAAATATACCTTTGTTTACTTTGCCATCCTTCTTATCTGCCAAGTATTTGAGGTAGTTCCGCTTCCAGTGACCTTTTCCTTTGTAGTAGAAGCACTCAGTCTTAGGCTTGGGTCCAGCTTTGGGCTTCTTCACGGGAGCGGCGACTTGCTTGCCATTCTTCTTGAAGTTCTCTTTCTTTCCCTTGCCCTTTTTCTTCAAACTAGTGGTCTTATTAACCATCAACACTTGATGCTCTTTCTTGATTTCTACCTCTGTCGATTTCTGTATCGCGAAGAGCTCGAAAATCGTTTTAGTCATTCCTTGCATGTTATAGTTCATCATGAAGCTCTAGTAGCTTGGTGATAGTGACTAGAGAATTCTGTCATTCACTATCTTAAATGGAAGATTAACTCCCACTTGATTCAAGCGATTGTAGTACCCCAGACATTCTGAGCACATGCTCACTGGCTGAGCTATTCTCCTCCATCTTGTAGGCAAATTACTTGTCAAAGGTCTCATACCTCTCAACACGGGCATGAGCCTGAAATACCAATTTCAGCTCTTGGAACATCTCATATGTTCCATGGCGTTCAAAACGTCTTTGGAGCCCCGATTCGAAGTTGTAAAGCTTGGCACACTAAAGTATCAAGTAGTCATCACATCGTGCTTGCCAAACATTCATAACATCTGCATCAGCTCCTGCAGCAGGTCTGTCATCTAGCAGTGCATTAAGGACATAATTCTTCTATGTAGCAATGAGGATAATCCTCAGATCACGGACCCAGTCCGCATTATTGCTAACATCATCTTTCAACTTAGTTTTCTCTAGGAACATATCAAAAATAGGGAAGCTATATCGCGAGCTATTGATCTACAACATAGATATGCAAAAACTATTAAGACTAAGTTCATGATAAATTAAGTTCAATTAATCAAATTACTGATGAACTCCCACTTAAATTAACATCCCTCAAGTTATCTAAGTGATACATGATCCAAATCAACTAACCCATCTCCGATCATCACGTGAGATGGGGTAGTCATCAATGGTGAACATCTCTATGTTGATCATATCTACTATATGACTCATGTTCGACCTTTCAGTCTCCAATGTTCCGAGACCATGTCTGTACATGCTAGGCTCGTCAAGCTTAACCCAAGTATTCTGCTTGTGTAAAACTGGCTTACACCCGTTGTATGTGAACGTAGAGTCTATCACACCCGAACATCACGAGGTGCTTCGAAACGACAAACTTTAGCAATGGTGCATACTCAGGGAGAACACTTTTATCTTGAAATTAAGTGAAGGGATCATCTTATAATGCTACCGTCGTTCTATGCAAAATAAGATGCATAAAGGATAAACATCACATGCAATCAAAATATGTGACATGATATGGCCATCATCATCTTGTGCTTTTGATCTCCATCTCCAAAGCATCGGCATGATCTCCATCGTCACCTGCTCGACACCTTGATCTCCATCGTTGTGTCGGGGTCGTCTCGCCAACTATTGATTCTACAACTATTGCTAACGCATAGCGATAAAGTAAAGCAATTACATGGCACTTGCATTTCATACAATAATTAAAAGACAACCCTAAGGCTCCTGCCAGTTGTCAATATTACAAAACATGATCATCTCATACAACAACGTATATCACAACACGTCTTGACCATATCACATCACAACATGCCCTGCAAAAACAAGTTAGACTTCCTCTACTTTGTTGTTGCAAGTTTTACGTGGCTGCTACAGGCTTCTAGCAAGAACCGTTCTTACCTACGCAAAAACCACAACGGTGATTTATCAAGTTTGCTGCTTTAACCATCTTCAAGGACCGGCCGTAGTCAAATTCGATTCAACTAAAGTAGGAGAAACAGACACCCGCCAGCCACCTTTATGCAAAACAAGTTGCATGTCAGTCGGTGGAACCGGTCTCATGTGCGTGGACATGTAAGGTTGGTCCGGGCCGCTTCATCCCACAATGTCGCCGAATCAAAATAAGATGTTGGTGGTAAGCAGTATGAACATCACCGCCCACAACTCCTTTGTGTTCTACTCGTGCATATCATCTACGCATAGACCTGGCTCATGATGCCATTGTTGGGGAACGTTGCATGGAAAACAAAAAAAAAATCTACATACACGCAAGATCTATCCATGGAGATGCATAGCTATGAGAGGGGGAGAGCATCTACATACCCTTGTAGATCACTAAGCGGAAGCGTTTATCACGCGGTTGATGTAGTCGTACTCTTTGCGATCCGATCACGATCCAACCGATCAAGTGCCGAACAGACGGCACCTCCGAGTTTAGCACACGTGCAGCTCGATGACGTCTCCTCCTTCTTGATCTAGCAAGCAGGAGAGGATAAGTAGATGGGATCACAACCAACACGACAGCGTGGTGGTGATGGTGGTGGTGGAGCACTGACAGTGCTTCGCTAAGCGTCGCCGGGACGAGGCGGTGGAACTACGAAGTAACAGGAGAGAGAGGGGCACCAATGGCTTGGTGTGTCCTCTTGGGGTGCCCTCTCCCCTCTATATATAGGTGGAGGGACGTGGGAAACAGCCCCTCCAAGCCCTAGGGCGCAAATAAGGGGGAGAGGACTTGGACTCCAAGTCCAATCCTATTCCTACTAGGACTCCTTCCTTTTTTGCCTTCCCTAGCCACATGGGCTTTTGAGTACTTGGTGCGCCTAGCCCAATATGGCTAGGGCGCCTCCCTGCAGCCCATGCTAGCCCTTGGGTCGGGGTGGACCCACTTGTGGACTTCCGAATCCCTCCGGAACCTTCTGGAAGCTTCCCAGTACAATACTGAAAAAACTACATCTTTTTGTAGAACCCAAAATATGACTTCCCATATAAAAATCTTTACCTCTCGACCATTCTGAGACTCCTCGTGACGTCTGGGATCTCATCCGGGACTCCGAACAACATTTGGTTACCACTCATCAAATATCCCAATACTACTCTAGCGTCAACGAACGTTAAGCATGCGACCCTGTGGTTTCGGGAATTATGTAGTCATGACTGAGACACCTCTCCGGTCAATAACCAATAGCGGGACCTGGATGCCCATATTGATTCCTGCATATTCCACAAAGATCTTTTATCTGTTGAACCTTTATGACAACGTACGTAATTCCCTTTCTCTGTCGGTATGTTACTTGCCCGAGATTTGATCGTCGGTATCTCTATACCTAGTTCAATCTCGTTACTGGCAAGTCTCTTTACTCGTTCCTTAATACATCATCTTGTAACTAACTCCTTACTCACTTTTCTTGCAAGGTTCTTCTGATGTGTATTACCGAGAGGTCCCAGAGATACCTCTTCGATACACGAAGTGACAAATCCCAATCTCAATTGACGTCAACTCAACAGACACCTTCAGAAATACCTGTAGAGCATCTTTATGATCACCCAGTTACATTGTGACGTTTGATAGCACACAAGGTATTCCTTCGGTATCCGGGAGTTGCATGATCTCATGGTCAAAGGAACATGTATTTGACATTAAGAAAGCAGTAGCAATAAACTGAACGATCATATGCTAAGCTAACGGATGGGTCTTGTCCATCACATCATTCTCCTAATGATGTGACCCCGTTATCAAATGACAACTCATGTCTATGGTTAGGAAACCTTAACCATCTTTTGATCAACGAGCTAGTCTAGTAGAGGCTCACTAGGGACACGGTATTTCCTTATGTATCCACACATGTATTTAAGTTTCCGGTCAATACAATTCTAGCATGAATAATAAACCGTTATCATGATTAAGGAAATATAATAATAACCATTTTATTATTGCCTCTAGGGCATATTTCCATCAGCTTTGATCGGTGGCACCCTGGATGGGGCTCGGTGCCCTCTGAGCTTGAGTTTTTATCAAAGCTTACCTTCCACGGCATGCCTCAACGTGCTTGGAATAGCGAGTCCATGAATGAGCTTATCAACGACCTAGGAGGTGAGCTCGTAAGTATGTTTGTTCCTCCAGACAGCTGGGCTCTAACCAGTGCGAATCTAGCAGGACATTGGAGGGTAGGCTTAAAACACAAATTTCCTAATTCTAATTTGCAAATGCATTGCAATTATTGCATGTAAACCACCAGAATATACTTGTAAAGTGGTATGTTTAGCTTAAATAGGATTTTGGAGGGTAGGCTTAAGCCTATTGAAGCCTGCCTAGTGGAATTGCCACTGGCTCTAATGGTTATGGCATGGATGAAGAAGTTGTCCACCATACCGAAGGTGATTGGTGTTGAGATACCGGTGCAGGAACCAGGGTTGTACTATTCATCGCCACCAAGGCCGCCACGGACCACGTTAGGGATGTACCTGTATCGAGTGTTCGTGCATGTCGAAGAAGTGGTCAATCCATCAATCAAAGTCCTGCCACCACCGCTGGTGCCAGGGTCCATCGACGATGTCCATTACAGGAGTCAACATCAAACTTTCCCCGTGTTGCTCGGAACGATGGATGGCACAGGGCCTACTCCATCGCGCGGCGGAGGCCACTGCTTCTTCGGGAGAAGAGGCAGGGCTGGCTGCCTGGATGTGCTCTAATTTGAGGTAACAACTGAATCTTCTCAGATACTAGTTAAATCCGAGCTATCAGTGTGAAGCACCGATGTGCCAGTATATTTGATTGTGACCTGTTATATTTTTTACCTGAACTTTTTTTAGAAAGGGGTGTACGTCAACATAATGTGCTAGCAGAACTTATTGTGGTGTCTGTCTATTTTCTTTGCACAACATTTAAGATATTTCCCCGTCATTGATAAAGACGATGAACGGTTATGTACGAGTTTGTTGGTTTCAACATAGCCCTACCTATAGCGATCCACTGCTTCCACCCTGATTATGCCACTTGCGTGAAACTTTTGTATGCAAGTTCAATGTGCTATGATGTTGTATAGGATTGTGTCAACTATATAAGTTTTTACTAAGCATCAGCAATGCATATGGCCAAAAGATGTATTCACGAGCATCGACCGATGGGTCTCTCTCTCTCGCACACACACACACACACACAAGTGGGACCTGTTGAATTATTTCTTCGCTCGTGACAGCTTTTAATTAGGTTCCATTGTGCTCTAACTTTTTTCTTTAAGTTATAAATTGAGCTCAGTGACTTTAAAAAGTTGTACACAAGCCTTGTTTGGGCCTTTTCAGGCGTCGTTGAATGTGGACTGAGTAGCTATGTAAAGCTGTACTGTACTACTACCCAGACCTTTTTCGTTGAACATCAGCAATGCAACTGGGCCGACAATTGTACACAAGATCCTAAAATAAGCACAGCCTAGCCTATGTTTCTTTTAATAAAATGCACATCTCAGTTCATTTTTTATATAATAAGATTACCAAGCCCAACTTAAGTTTTTTTAATAATATTCCTATCTCAATATTATTTTTTTATAAAAAATGCTCAGTCCAGACCATCATTGTTTTTTCACCTATCCCAGAAAATGGGTCCGTTTCTAGTAAAATCAAATGGGTTGTAAATTATCAGAAATAATAAATGGGCTGCATGTACGCAATATTATTTTTTCACCCAGCTTAGTAAATAGGTGTATTCGAATAAATAATTAAATGCGTTGTAAATTATTATAAATAGTAAATCAACTGTTATTATTTTTACCTAGCCCAGGAAATAGATTATTTTTTGAGTCAAAGCCCAGGAAATAGATGTATTGGCCAACAATAAGAAATGGGTTGTAAAACCTAAATAAATGGGCTGCATTCCGCCACAGCTTTCGAAGCTGATTTTGTTGGCCCACTAGGACGAAGCCAGCGCAAGGTGTTGTCCATTTTGTGAACAAAACGATTTAATAGTCTAAAACAAAAGGTCAACAAATTATTCTGACATCTATATTCGTTGGATTGACATCCAACGGCGATCCTGCTTCTTCAATCTCTGATCTAGTTTTGCTCTTGCTCCAGCCGCCAAAACCATCGCGGTTGGAGCGCCTGCATCTGCCTCCCGTGGTCGGCTGTGCTGCCGTGTAGGCCTCACCGCCCCACCCTACTCCTAACGGTGGCCAGTTCATACATGTACTCACCCACACCTTTTGTTATTCTTCGGCGATGGCAGCCTCACCCCATAGCCGAACCAGTCCCTCGTACTCCCCTCCGCCAGGGACTCCAGTGCCCCTTGTTCCATGACTCCAGATCGTTCCCATCTTAGGCCTCGCCGTCATCCATCGCTGTGGTCCGCTTGACGATGCGTGGTCAACAACGAGAGCTAACATGGAGTACGTCGAGAGTCTGACAGCGGGGAACCACCAGCAACATCTTTGCACGCAAGCTAGTGCCTCCTTATTATGCGGGAATAAACGATTCCTCCCCCTGACAGGTTGGACCCACCAACTGCAATCTTCACACGCAAGGATGTTCCTTCTTATTACACGAAAAAAAGTTCCCCCCATGACAGCTGGGACCCACGCGCTACATCTTCGCACGGAAGGAAGTGCCTCCTTATTACGCGCAAGAAAAATGATTCCCCCGTTGCTATCTCGGACCCACCTGATTCGGAGGCTGATTTGTGGGCCTACTAAGGTGACACATACGCAGGGCTTTGTTATTTTGTTAACCTAGTCAACAAACAATTCTAGCAGGAGTGACCGTTGGATTAACATCCAAACGTCGCGCTGCTTCTTCAATCTCTGATCTTCTTGCTCCAGCCGCCGAAACCAGCTCCGGCAGGACCGCCTGCTCCTGCCTCCCGTGGCCGGTTGTGCTGCCACTGCTGGCCATGCCATCCCTCTACTCACCCACACCTCCTGTTATTCTCCGGTGATGACAGCCTCACACAGCGGCCGAAGCAGTCAACCCTCATACTCCCCACCGCATGGGCATCCACTGCCGCGTCTTCCCCGGCACCGTGACGTTCCCTTCCTAGGCCTCATCGTCGTCCACCGCCTTGGTGCTCTCAGCGCGGCGTGGTCAACGTCGTCAATGAATGACAGCCATCAGAAGACGACTGTACATGATTACGCTGACAGCTGGGTCCCACCAACTATATCTTTGCACACAAGGAAGTGCCTCCTTATCCTCCCTGATAGCTGAGACCCACTCGGTCGAAGCATACGTAGCGTTGTATGTCTGGTCACAAACGTGTACGTACATACTAGTCGAACGGTCTCTCTGCAACGATGAACCGTGGCCGAGCAAGCAGCAAAATGTGTCGTAGTAAAGCCCCCGACGTAGCAGTTCAGGCAGTCCCGTCTAAACCGTGTACACGTACGTACAACCACAGTGCAAAAAATACGGTCACGTATGTACATACGGGCGGGGGTCTCGAACGCGTACTCACACATACGTACGGCCAGGGCTCGTGTACATGGAGAGGCAACGGACGGCAGCAATGGCGTCCTATTCATCGGCAGCCAACCGGCTGGGTCGGAACGAAGAAACTGCATCGTGTTCATCGGGAGGCAACGGAATGCGTCGTGTTCATCGGGATCCAACTGGCTCGGACAGAACAACCGAAATGGGGCCTGGTGTACCGTAGAATGGAGGAAACGGCCTTCTGTTCGACCGCCTATGGTCGAAACGGGGTCCTGTTCAATGGCAAGGGTGTGGCGTACCACAAAACGGAGCAAACATACCTGTGTTGGAGCACCTACACTCGAAACGAGGTCCTGTTCATCGGGTGGGGTGTGGCGTACCGCAAAACGGGACTCCACAGGCTACTGTTCATCCACCGTCGACTTCATCCAGCCTCCACCTGCTACTATTCATCCACCGCGTCTTCCTCCTGCCTCCACCATCTACTGTTCATCCAACCTCCATCGGCTACTGTTCATCCAGCCTCCATGGGGTGTTGTTCAACCACCCCCAACCGGCTGGGGTGTGGAGGCCTCCTCGGGGTCCTCTTCATCCAGCGGCAACTGCCTACGACCACGGGGTCCTGTTCATCCAACCCCCACAACCAACTGCCGAGGCCGGGTTTCGGGGACACAACATATCCCAGAAAATTAACCCCTCGTGTCATCACCAGCCCAGGATTACCGTTACGGGTGGACACATCCTTGTTACAGATTACCAAGCTATTACAAGAATTGGATACAAGACCTTACAGGTCTAATGATACAACAGTGACTCCGGTGGTGGATGACGGAAGCGACTCGTGGTTCTCCAACGTCGATGGGGCTCCATTCCCACAGGAACGGCTGACCTGGATAATTCCTATCCCGCATGGCTGCCATCCTAGGCTCCGCACGGACATCGCTGTGGTACTCCTTGTAGAAATCCTGACCTGGCCAAGTAAATAGCCAGGGACAAGCCTGTGAGTACGTTTGAATGTACTCGCAAACATCAGGAACAAAAGATATACCGAATGCAACAATTAAATTATATGATCATGATGAACCACACTATATGCGTATGCTCATGATGGACTTAAATGCCTACTGATAGGAATTAAATCATGGCATGATAAAATATTAGCATATGCAAACATATAAAATTGTTAGTGATAACAAGGAAAGTCAAAGGAAACAAAATAAAAGAAATGCCAGTCGGATGTCAAGTGACACCACGGTAGGTCTTGAAGATAAATGTCAATCGGGTGTCTAAAAGAGAAATCGGATGAGACACAACCATCCGAGAACTCAGGCGACGCCACGAGAGGTCTTGAAAAGAAATGCCAGTCGGGTGTCAAGTGACGCCACGATCGGACTTGAAGAGAAATGCCAATCGGGTGTCCACAAGAGTAGTGGCGTGATAAACCGCCTGTTAACTCGTGGGACGCCACGAGAGGTCTTGAAAATAAATGCCAATCAGGTGTCCACAAGAGTAGTGGCGTGACAGACCGCCTAATAACTCAAGGGACGCCACGGAGAGGCCTTAAAAATAAAATTGAGTGCCCGGGGTAGTCTAGCCAGCCCTTGAGACACTCAGGAATATAAAATAAGAGAAACATGTTAGTCCACAATAATATGTATAACCACAGTATTATTAACAAGCATAGCAAAATATGCATGATAGCATCAGGGTGACAATAAATATTCAGCAAAAACAATTCAGGCACATTTTAAGTATTTGCTCCGAAGACCGACACTAAGACCGACACTTGACCAACCCAGACTGTAGCCCTTAACCGCGGACACGGCTATTCGAATAGGTTTAAACTCTGCAGAGGGTGTGCTCTTTACCCACAAGTAAAGGATTTCTTTAGTCAGAACTGTGACACCGACTAATTCCCATTACGGTCTTTGGGTTGAAAACACACCTGACTAGCACACACCAGATTAACTTTCCGGATGCCAGGAATCACCCAAGGCATCGTTCAAGAAAAACTCTGAGACGGAGAGACCAACGTCCTGCATGGGATCACTATTAATACGCGCGGATTACAAGGGGTGCCCCCCTCTCAGTCACAACTGGAAACACCCATGCCCCCTGACCCGATGACAGGATTTAGTCCCGGATCCCTGGGAAACCCTCATCGTGGCCCTCTGTACGGTGTGTGCATGGAAAGGGGTTATCAACTTACTGAACCATACCCTACCTGTGGCAGGAACCTGTGGCAGCACGAAACAAGTATGGGGGTTACCGGAACAAGACTCGATCTATGGTTGACTCAGGAGGTTTAAGTTTCCTGCAACGGTTAGCACAACAAAGTATTCCTTCAACAGTAATGCCAACAGGGCCACAACCCTTGCATGCTCCAACATGCACAACAATCAAGGCATGATCGCGCTCCAACGTGATCATCCTTCTGCCGGTAACGATATTTCACTTATGCTTGCTCCTGCAAGTTAGTCATGGCAACACACGATGCACGGTACGATGAAACATGCCAACACTACATGCATGCAAATTTTACTCGAATTCAAACCATGCAAGCACTACTAGCAATATGCAATTTAGTTTGAATTTAACATAGTCATGTTTGAATTATTCTAGCAAATAAACTACCATGCATTCACCATATCAAGTGTTCAAGATGCTTGCCTTCAGCATGCAGAAATATTTGGTGCACTTCAAAAGTTTGAAAACTTTATCTCCCCTCCATTTCCTATTTTCAAAAATATTTGAATTACCACATAATTCAAAAACAGTGCCAAAAATTGTTTCAATTTTTTTTGAAATAAATACTATAATAAACTAGACGAAAAACTATAAATACCAGAAAAAGAATTAAATTATTTGGAGTTCATATGATTTATCTAGAGAGTTTCTAAGCTGAAACAATTGATTAAAAGGACTATTTAATAAATCCAGTAATAACAAGGCTTAGGAAAAAAATGTTCACCAAATCTAGATAAATAGAGCATGATTTTATGAGTCTACATAAATTTGAATCATCAAATTTGGATTTGAATTGGCTGCTGTGGAAATGGTTGAAGTATATTGGAAAAGAAAAAGGAAAAGGGAAGCAGTGCGCCCTGGGCGGGATTTAACCGCGAGGTGTAACTGGGCCGGCCTGGTCGATCAGCAACGCTGAGGAGGGGATGACGTCGAAGGCGGACTCCCGAAAATACGCTTCCGAGAGAGGAAGACGTGTTCATGGGAATTCGTTACCGCTTATCCGACTCAGCCGCGACCTTAGGTCACTGACCGTGGGTCCCACCGGGCCCACCCGTCAGGTTTGACCAGTCCATGGCGGCTCCTTCTCCCTCCTCCTCTGGCCGAACAGGGACGGCAAGCCGGCGACGATAGCCGGAGAACGGAGGCTTCCCCCGGGCATCTGAGCGTATGGGGGTGTTCCCCTCATCGAGGCGAACCCATCGAGCCGCGAGTTGATCACCGGAGGTTGCCTGGTCGCCGGTGGCGAGCTCCACAGCGGACATCAGCCGCCGGTGAAAGAGGGATTTTGCTCGTGGCTAGTCTCGAGCAAAATTGAGGTTGGGGATGGATTCGTGGGGTCGAGAGGAATCTGTTGGTGGTGTTATTGGGGAAGGATCAGCTTTGGTGGAGTCGGATTTGACAGGGAGGTGGCGGCGGACGTGGTGGCCGGAGAGGAAGAAGACGACCCTCTCCGGTTGATTTGTTGCTCTAGGGGGCTCACAGGTGAGGGAGGAGAGGTTCTGAGGAGCAAGGCGAGCTCGGGGTGGCCCTTTTATAGCTGCGCGACGTCGGTTCCGTGGCTTCTCGGGGAAGCGACGATGGCGGCGGCCATTACTGCGGCGTTGAGGTGGCTGGCGAGGTCAGCGTGGACGACGGGGTCGGTGGGGAGTTGGCGGACCGGAGTTAAGGTGGGGACGCTCTGGCGTCTGCGGATTGGGCCACGCGTCGTGGGCGGCGGTGACAGCGACGTGCGGCGGCTGTGGCCGGTGCTGGCTGGCGGCTGGCCAGTGGAGGACGACGCTAGAGGCCAGGGGAGGATGTCTGCAAGTGTTGGGCTGGACGTGCTGATCCAGAGAAGGACTAGAATGAGAGGGGGAGGCAGCAGGGAGGCGGCAGGACTCAATGCCAGAGCTTGCACAACGGGCGCTCTGCACGCGCTCCCGACATGCACGCTAGGCACTCGACGAAATGCCAGGGGTCCTAGATGGGTCTATTGGAAATGAAACTTAACAGGATTAGGCACTTGGTTCTGGGGAAGCTAATAGACAAGCTGGTTTGCTTAGATGATCAAGTTCCCAATGCAGGCTTAAGACCTTGCCAAAATCTGACATGCACACAGTGTGCTTGATGAAATGCTAGAGCCATCTAGAAGATTTGGTTGGATGTGAAAATTAACAATATGGTGTCTCTCTAGATGATAAAGATGATGGTGGAGTTTTTTTTGTGAAAAGGAGTAACTTGCTAGTGCAATTTTTACTGAAATTCAGTACTGGACAGAAGCTAAAGGGGAATATTTGGTGAACTAAAAAGATTCCAATGGAGCTAAACTTTTGGACTTGAGGGTTTGGTTGGAAGGATTATAAGTGGGAAAATTTTCAGGATTTTTGGAGCAAATAAAAATGGGGTTGTAGTTGAAACTCAAAAATAAGACAGAAATGAAAAGAGATTGTTTCACTCAAATTTTTCAAAAGACCAAGTTTGGTTTTTGCATAAAAGTGATAAGTAGGCATCACATGACCTCCCATAATTTTTGTGGGATTTTTAAAGAATTATTTAAAATGGGTATAGTGCAATAGAGGCATTTAAAATATTTAAAAATCTATTAAAAGAATTGTTTTGGGCAAATTTTTATTCTGAAAATAATTCTTACTGTTATTAAAATGTAATTGAAATGATTTGAGAAAACTACCAAAGCCACAATATTATTTCCAAAAATTTCTATATGGATGGAAGAATTTTGAACAACAGAAACAGAAAATGGTTCTGAAATTAATAAAAGACCTAGTAAAAATTCAAAATTTTAATTCTGGCCAAATTTTATTTAGTAAAAACATGATTAAATTTTTGGGGTGTTACAAACTCTACCCCCCTTAAGAAAATCTCGTCCTCGAGATTTGTTAAGGACGGAAGAATTAAATGCAAATCACAACAGACAAGCAATCATGCACAAGACAACATCACACAAGCACATCATTCAATCAAACACTACAAACTGCAAGAAATATACACATATTTGTCTACGGCATGACGGTGGAATTTATAGGGCAACAGGGTTGCTAAGGGCATGGCAACTACTATGGCAGACTCAGTCCACTTCGTCGACATCCAGACGGGCGTGTCTTGCGGACGTCGAGGCTTCTCCGGGGGCTTCAACGTCGGAGTTAGCTGGAGTGTTATGAGGAGCTGCAGGACTGGGGTAGCGATGATGACCCACGCGGGGTGTAGTGGCTACAGTCCTGTTGGAGGAAATCCCAAAGAGACGACGGAGTTCATCCGGGGAAACAAATGCATTGCCCGGGTGGGCAACAGGGGCAGACCTCGCAGGCTCGATTGGTCTCCCGAACAGTACTATCGGGGTGTCGGTGGTGGGTGCAGCTTCACTTCTCACCGGGGTCAGGAGAGCAAGCATCCTGCGGGTCTCAATCAGATCATCGGTGACCTGATCGAAGAGTGCCTCTTGCGCTCTCAGGTAGCGCACCAGATGCACCAGAGCAGGATCCATCTCATGGTCTCCGTTGGCGACTTGGGTCGGCCTACCATAGCCTTCACGACTAGGGTAGTAGTAGAAGGAGTGGCAGTTAACCCTCGGTGACCGATGTCGGAGTTGAACTACAGCTTCTCGGGCTGCAAGTTCGATGGCTTGGGGCTCGTCGGTGGTTGTCCTCCCGGTGAACCGGTAAGGGCGCTCTGCGGTGATGCCCCTCCGTAGATGTGCACCGTGGCCCAGTAGTGGTGGATGGCATCACTCGCGTGCTCTTGGTACACGACATACTTCGGCGGCTCTTCGATGCCGAGAGCACGACGGGTGAGATTGGCAAGAATGACTACAAAGCCTTCAAGCTCGGCTGCGGTGGTCTCGTTGTGCATGATGAGGCCTGGCATCTTGGTGGTTGGATATTGAACTAAGAGTGAGGCTGTGATGTGCTGGGTTGGGGCAAGACTTCTCTTATAAGCCAGCGGAGTCTTCAATCGCACGCTTGCGGATGGGACAACGCAGGTGTCAGCCACAGGCACACAGCCTATGGGCTAGGTTGATAGGTTGGGCACCGACTGTCAAAAGATGTCGGCCGGCCACTGTGCGGTTATCGGATAGGATGGGCTTAACTGTGGACAGGAAAGGATGTGGACGGTGTAGAAACCTAGAGATAGCGACCAGGCTAAGATAGGATTAGCCAATGGTCAGCCTGACTCTGATACCAAGGCTGTCAGGGCCGGGTTTCGGGGACACAACATATCCCAGAAAATTAACCCCTCATGTCATCACCAGCCCAGGATTACCGTTACTGGTGGACACGTCCTTGTTACAGATTACCAAGCTATTACAAGAATTGGATACAAGACCATACAGGTCTAATGATACAACAGTGACTCCGGTGGTGGATGACGGAAGCGACTCGTGGTTCTCCAACGTCGATGGGGCTCCATTCCCACAGGAACGGCTGACCTGGATAATTCCTATCCCGCATGGCTGCCATCCTAGGCTCTGCACGGACATCGCTGTGGTACTCCTTGTAGAAATCCTGACCTGGCCAAGTAAATAGCCAGGGACAAGCCTGTGAGTACATTTGAATGTAC